>CM074719.1:193977774-194577774 GCA_037306005.1 Rhinophrynus dorsalis
TAGTCTATGACTAGACTCTTTTGGTGGCCCAGATTGAGGGCAGATTGCTCCGCATTTGTTTGCAGTAAGTTCCTCTTGTGCACGAACTAAGACTCTTAGACACCTCCCTGTTGGTCTCCTGCGACCCATTCCATCCCTCCTGCCTGAGTTCTTCAAGGCTCAAAATATTCCTGCTCTGGATGAGCACCTCAGGGTGCTCCGCTCCACATGGGTATGGGTTCAGAGATCCCTACAGAGTTCCACATTGCGCTATAAGAGACAAATAGACCGTAGGCGTCTACTGGCTCCAGTTTTCCAGGTGGGAGAGAGAGTATTCCTTTCCTCCCGCAATCTCCATCTCCAGGTGCCTTGTAAAAAGGTGGTTCCCCGATTTGTGGGTCCCTTTCGGGTTCTCCACAGGATTAACCCTGTGACATATGCTCTCGAACTCCCTGCTAATATGCGCATTTCTAATGTATTCAGTGGGTCGCCACTGAAACCATTGGTCTATAACAGATATACTACTGCTCCTGTCCCTCCCAGACCTGACCAAGCAGGGGACCATGAGGAATATGAAGCGCAAAGCATTTTGGACTCTTACAGGGTCAGAGACCTGGTACAATATATAGTCCATTGGAAAGGGTATGGGCCTGAGGAGCATTCCTGGGTCGCTAAGAAAGATGTACATGCATCTGCCCTTCTCAGTGAATTCCACTCCCGTAATTCCTCTGGTGCTGATCCTCTTCCGGGGGAAGAGGTCGTTAAGGGGGGGTACTATCATAGTCTCCCTTAGAGGCCTAAGCAATCCTGTGCTTCTTTCCTCTGTGGTGTGTCGGCCAGCATGATTGCGGCTACTTCCTCATTGCTGACGTCAGGAAACAGGCACTAACACGGACGCCTGTTTATGGGCCTATTCTGTTTTGCCTAATTATGTCCCGCCTTTTCCTTTATATACCTCTTTGGGCCTAGCAGTCATTGTCCTCACGTGGAGTTTCTGCTAGTATCTCTTGCACTCCATTGTGACCCATGCCTATCTCTGAATCCGCTCGGTGTATGATCCGGCTTGTCTGACTACCCACATCGGTCCTGACCTGTGGCTCTGGCTGACTAATTTGCTTTGTGTATGACCTTGGCTTGTCTGACTACCCACATTGGTTCTGACCTGTGGCTCTGGCTGACTAACTCGTTTAGTGTATGACCCCAGCTTGTCTGACTACCCACATCGGGTCTGACCTGTGGCTCTGGCTATTGACACGCTCCATGTAGTCCCCGGTTTGCCTGACCTCTGGCTCTGGCTACTGACTCGCTCTGTTTAGTCACCGGTTTGCCTGACCTCTGGCTTCTACTCACTCCGTGTAGTGCCTGGTTTGTCTGACCTGTGGCTTTGGCTGCCTACTCGCTCTGTACTCTCCTAGCTTGCCTGACCTGTAACCTCGGTGTGCCGTGGTGCTGGCCTGCTCTCTCTCCCTGTTGCCTCTGGTCGCTATACCCGGAGTGGTGACTTATGCTATATACACTGTTCACTCTGGTGTTCTACTCGAGCCTCTTTCCTAGTCTCGGTATCGCGAGTAGCGAAGTGCACAGCACACTGTGCAGCTCCGGGTATGAGCCTGGGTCCTATCATCCTGTGGTCTGGGGTTGTGTGGGCTATACTATTATTGCTGTATATATTAATAAAGGTGGTTAAATTTTATATTGTGTCTGTCCTTCTTTGCCTGAATACCATGACACATTGGTACTAGGAAGATATTGCTTATAAAGCATGTAGTTTCCATCAACCCTTTTGATCTGATATTTCTTGATTTACCTATATTCTTTCCTTTTTTGAGAAGAGGAAAGAACGGGGTATCTGAGATTGGTGTGGGAGTCTGTAGAGTTATATTATATACCCTCTTATTGTCTGTAAAACCATTTAATCTGATGTTAGATTTGAGCACTGGTGGAAAAAGTGGGCAAGTCTGCCACCCACTTTTCCAGGGAAAAAAGACAGGGATGAACTTTCAAACTTAACTGAGATGGGGTGGGAATGGAACTGAACTCTAGAATTTCTTCCTCTCCAAACTCTCCCTCTCTGAGTGAAAAATGAGTTAACTGATCTGTAGTCCTGAGTTATTGGGCCTCTGTTATAATTTGTGGGGTCTTAATCATATCAATGTCGGTGTCTAAATAACAATTAATAATTACGGATGGGGAAGCAACCCCTATCTTTCCCAGCCTTCCAAAAACCTTATAATTCAACACCCTTTAATGGAAGGTTGTGCTTTCTCTAAAGCTGTAATGGCTGTGTTGGCCTTGTGCAGAGGGAACCATTTCTGATGATGCCATGTCAGCTAGTTTTGTATCTATTTTTAATATTATACCTCTGCTTCTTTATGAAACTAGAACTGAATTAGCATTGCTCAAAAGACATATGACCCTCTGAATCCAACCCCTCATGGCAATAATACCAACAGGAGTCTTAGACTTCGAAGACATTTCTGCCATTTCATATATATTTTGTCATTGGACCTATAACATCTAAAAGATTGTCCTGACGGGCTTTTAATGACCAGTCAATCCCTTTTCTGGGATCTTTACCTGATTTACTCAGGAATCAAACAATTCTAGGGTCTATTCCTGGTGTGTCACATACCTTGTTAGGAATATAAGGTCTAGGGCCTTTAGCCCTTAATTTATTTATGAATGTTTTAACCATAGGCTTTCTTAGCCATAATTCTATATATTTTGCCACATGTTCCACAGGTGTCCATTCTGATAACTTCATGTGTTTAGTATTATCAGGGTCATCAAGGACCACATTTGGAATATTTTTAATATCAGAAATATTAGAATTATTAGATGTCTTATTTCTTTTTTGTATGTTCTGAATCCGTATCTGATTCTGGTTTCGAGATGTCAGTATTTTGGTCTTTTTCATAATCTCCACTTTCCTCACCAACGGAGGGAAAAAATGAATCAGGTTCACACCTTTATTGATCTTGGTTCCTCAATTGCACGTCCTCATGCGAGGAGGGTTTTGGGGTGAGTTAGTACCACCAGATTCAATATTACCTGTAGATTGCAGTATCTTGTATGACTTATGAAAATAAAAAAGTTATGAGGAGACAATTTCCTTTTAACCCCTTAAGATTGGCCGATTGCGCATGCAGCCATCACTTAAGGACCACGGACCATTTTTTTTCTTTGCATCAGGTTCAGGACTCTCAGAACGGCGTGCAGTCATGTGGGGAGCCCTGAATTCCATGGCGGCCCTGGCACGTCATGGGTCCTTAAGGCAAATCTACCCATTACGTGCCAGGACCGTCAAGGGTTGTTAAGGGGTTAAAGGGATTTTTTTATTCCAAATGTTTGTGCTTCTGCTACTTTTTATCCTCGTGAACATCACTTTTCTCTTTATCGACATCAGAGTCATAACCTCCAGCTGTCCAAAATGTATCTGATAGAGGATTTATACCTATTATTACAGGTGTTGTAATATTTTGTTTTTGTAGGTCAGAGGAAATACACCTTATGAGGTTGTCTGAGACACCCATAGCTGAAGCTACAGCTGTAGAAACTGATATATTAAAAGAGGTATCCATTATTGTCTGGCACTGACATTCCAAGACAAACAAATACAAGCAGTATTTATTAATTAAAGCATATGAAAATTCATAATAAAGCCCCCAATAAATATCTCTAAGAACTATTGGCCTAACCGGTTTCACAATGTCATCTTCACTTCTTCAGGGGAACCACTCAATTACCTCTCCAATACAGCCATTTATGGAGTCTCCTCCAACAGGACTCTAAATTCACTTCTGCTTTCTTCCCTTATCAGTTCCTCTATATTGGATCTGTGTCACACACTGGTTCCACTGGATATACATCATATGGAATTCACATGTGTTCCACCTCCACATTCCCCAGAAACTCCCCCCACTTTCTTCTGTTTCCTTAGAAGGCAATGGTGGACACACATTGAATACAGTGTCCACTGGATATATGTCATATATGTATGGAATGTGTATGTGTTCCACCTTCACACTCCTCTGGAAACTCCCACATTCATCCATTTTCTTTAAAGGGGATGAGCCCATACATTTTATAGTGAATGCACCTGCATTCCAAAGTACAATCTATCGGAGATTCCAGTAGAACACATATGCATTCCAAACTCCAATCTTTTCTCTTCTGTCATCTAAAGCACCACGTGGAACCACCATTAAAGCTGTATTTGTTCTCAAAACCCTATAGATCAACACTAAATCTTAAATTACATATGTTTCAAGTATACAAGATAAGTGTCTTGTACTGTGACTCTGGGATTTCTTTTTCACCCCCCCCCCACTATGTGTACATTGTATACATTCTTCTCTACATTGCATACACATATGACACAAATGTATGTCTATCTGTCCACTTCTTCTTATCTTCTCATGCACTCTTCTCTGTGCCCTCATCGACTCCTAAAAGTGCCTGGGTATCTAGACTAAAAATCTAGAAAGATTATGTTTTGCATAACTACTTTTAGATTTGTTATTCCTCCTTTTTTACAATCATTAAAGTGGAGAGGTGCTCCATCTTCATGTTCTCCGATGTTCCTTTTCTCTCTTGTAGTGTACTGGTAGTTGGGCCAACATATCTCATACCACATCCGCAGGTAAGCATGTAAATTACATATCGAGTTCCACAATTAATAAATTGCTTTATGGAATACTCATTATCATGTCCACCCTTGAATGTCAATGCACGATGATCCATATGCAATTGGCACATTGCTATATTACATCTAAAATTTCCTATCAGACATGATGAATAAATAAATATATATATATATATATATATATATATATATATATATATATATATATATATAACAATGTAAGAAAGTAGAAATCACTCACTCTTAAGTCACTTTATGGCCCAGGTTCACAATCCTCAAGAGAATGTAACAGTAGAAATAATGGGCAGCACACAGGTTCACAATCCACAACAAATAATGTAACAGTAGAAATAATGGGCAGCACACAGGTTCACAATCCACAAGAGGTAATGTAACAGTAGAAATAATGGGCAGCTCACATGGGGCTTATCAATAGGTTTAATGAAATCACAAATCCTTTAGTGGACTGAAGCGTTGACCTGCATTTTTGCTGTTTGTGATTTCATTAAATGTAAATATATATATATATATATATATATATATATATATATATATATGGATCCAACCCTTTCGTGTAGCAGTGAATTGTATGCCAAGTGATGGCAGAATTATTGGATACAGAAACCAAAGCATTGGAAGACGACAATGTGCTTGCTTTTTCTACTGATCACTGTCATTTCTTTACTATATTATATTTTTCACAAATTATGTCTTACTCCACGTTATGTATATACTATGGTGTTGTACATATTATACAGTAGAGGGGGACGTGATGACGTCATCAGTGATGTATTTGATGAACTTTGGCAGTTTTGTTGGTGTTAGGGTATATTAAGGAGGGGGAGGGGCTCACTTGTTTGGTCCTGACGAAAGTGTGTTGATCACACTGAAACTGTCGGCGCTTCGGTAGCTCTGTCTGGTGTCTCCAGGCAACCAAGTCGGCATCTCATCTGTCCCCGTGTTTAGCCATTGTGACGTCACTGGTTCCCTGAGCAGTTGTATCTGTCAAGGGGCCCACCCTACAAGAGGATGGTATATATGCTACGTGTAACCCTGCTCGGTGTAGACAGGGCTACAGCGAGTATGCACAAGCAGCAGTACTTAGTCTAATAGATGAAGAATACCCCCCAAGGCAAAAGGTAGGATACCCAAATACAGGAAATGTGAGACCCAGGCCTACCCCAGAGTATACACATATAACTGAACTATATTCATATACGAGGAATACGTAAGGGTACCTGAGAGCCCACAGGGACCAGAGCACGTCTGTAGATGAAGCAGGAACAACTGGAGAGATGATGTACAGGAGAGTATCCACAGGGAGCTGAGCACTCCTGTAGCTAAAGCAGGAACAGCTGGAGAGATGATGGGCATGAGAATATCCTCGGGGAGCTGAGCACTCCTGTAAGTGAAGCAGGAGCAGCTGGAGAGATGATGGGCAGGAGAGTGTCCACAGGGAGCTGAACACTCCAAAAGAGGTAGCAGGAATAGCAGAAAAGGGCAAACCAGGAAGCAGGGTCAGAGACCAAAGCAGAGGTCAGGGCAGGCGGCAACAAGGAGTAATCCGGAACACAAGCTTAGGTCAAACACGGCTAGCGGGAGGCGCTGCATTAAATACAGGGAATCGGTGAGGTCACAGCGGCGCGGGGACACATGAGATGCCAACGTGATTGCCTGGAAATACCACAGACGGAGCTACCGAAGCACTGACATAAACCTTGACGCTAGCTTGAATAAAAAACTTTATCTATCAAATACCTGAGAGTGCTACCATGTTCTTTTGTATTTATATAGATGAGAGATGGCACTCACAAGACCCTTTTAGATTAAATAAAGTTGCTTTATTAAATTGACCTTTTGGCCAGCTCTGTAGCTTATATCAAGCTTACACAGCAATGTCTAAACAT
This sequence comes from Rhinophrynus dorsalis, assembly GCA_037306005.1. Lineage (NCBI taxonomy): Eukaryota > Metazoa > Chordata > Amphibia > Anura > Rhinophrynidae > Rhinophrynus > Rhinophrynus dorsalis. The sequence continues at coordinate 193,984,306 of CM074719.1, forward strand.
GCCCTTATACCCTATCTACAAGCCCAACTAGAAAAAGCACCAAAATGGGCAAATCTCTAATTGGATAATACAAACAACATAATCACCTTGTGTTGGTACTTAATTAAGCATGTCCTTATCGTGTAAACAGCAAAAACACTTATAACATAGCTTTTTTTTTTTTTTTTTAATGTATCTGAGTTTTTTAGTGACCCTTTGATCTCCAGTAGACACTGTCTAGGACACCCAAATGACATCCAAAGAGTTTAATCTATTCTACATTATTTGAGAGTTTATTTTAAAGCAAGCCAGCATGTAGGGAAAGAACACCAGGGAAAATAATGCCACACAATACATACACTGACATGGTAAACCACTGAAATATAGCAAACATATAACATACAAAAAAAAGAAAAAAGAAAAAACAAGAATACAAAAGGAAATATCATACATATACACTGTGTTCACTATTATTAGGCAAGTTGTATTTTTGAGAATTAATTTTATTATTTAACAACTACAGTGCTCTACATCAATCCAAAATGTTAAGAAACCTTAAAGGGATAGTAATACTTTGTTTTATCTTTATTTTATTCTGTAGGCATTAAAAAAACATGAAGAACGATATAAATCTTATCTCTCAAAACTTTTATGGTTTAAGAGATATTCACAAGCAAAGTATCCCCCCCTCCCCGTTCAGGCAGATCAGAAGGGAGGTGCCCAGGTAGACTGCAGAGAGGGACAATCTTCAATTAAGATAAGGGAAAAAGCTGAAAAACTTGTCAAGGGGGGAAGGGCTTTCATTGTTTTCCTGCAAAGAAGATTATCCCCTGCTGTTATCTGTCTGGTCTTACAACCAGATTCACATCTGAGAAGAGATGGCTTACACTAGGAAAAAGGGGGGAAACTTTGCTTGTGAATATCTCTTAAACCATAAAGGTTTGAGAGATAAGACTTATATCGTTCTTCATGTTTTTTGAATGCCTACAAAATAAAATAAAGATAAAACGAAGTATTATTATCCCTTTAAACCTGAATATTTAAGAAAGGAAAAGTAAGGTTTTGGCTTTCTTAGGAGAATATCTATGTGTGCACAATTATTGGGCAACAATTAGTGTGCAGAATTATTATGCAACTAAATGAAAAACGATAATTTTCCCATCTTACGTGTTTATTTTCATCTATTAAAGTCAGAATATTAAACAAACAACTCAAAATTTACAAATAAACATTTGTGACATTTCGAAAAAAAAAAAAAAGTCAGTGACCAATATAGCCACCCTACTTTTCAATAACAGTCAGAAGTCTTCCATTCATGGAGTCTGTCAGTTTCTTGATCTGTTGAAGATCAACTTTTTGTGCAGCAGCAACCACAGCCTACCAGACAATGTTCAGAGAGGTGTACTGTTTTCCTTCAGCGTAAATCTGCCGTTTAAGAAGGGCCCACAAGTTCTCAATAGGGTTTAGGTCAGGTGAGGAAGGGGGGCATGTCATTATTTTATCATCTTTAAGGCTATTTCTGGCTAACCACGCAGTGGAGTACTTCGATGCATACAATGGAGCATTGTCCTGCATAAAAATCATGGTCTTCTTAAAGGATGCAGACTTTTTCCTGTACCACTGCTTGAAGAAAGTGTCTTCTAAAAACTGGCAGTAGGTTTGGGAGTTGAGTTTGAGTCCATCTTCAACCCAAAAAGGTCCAACTAGCTCATCGTTGATAATACCAGCCCATACCAGTATCCCTCCTCCTTGCTGGCGTCTGAGTCGAAGTGGAACTCTGTGCCCATTCCTGATCCAACCACGGGCCTATCCATCTGAACTGTCAAGAGTCACTCTCATCTCATCAGTCCATAAAACCTTTGAAAAATCTGTCTTCAGATATTTCTTGGCCCAGTTTTGACGTTTCAACTTATGTGTCTTGTTCAGTGGTGGTCGGGTTTCAGCCTTCAGTACTCAGAGACATGGCCATGGTAAGGAACACCTAGTACTTCTGGACACTCCAGGTAGGTTGCAGTTCTGGAATATGACAGCACTGGAGGATAATGGGATGCTGGTAGCTTCAGGTTTGATTCTTCTCAAATCTCTGGCAGTTAATTTGCGTCTTTTTTTCTCAACACGTTTCTTGCGACCCTGTTGACTATTTGTAACAAAAAGTTTGATGGTTCTGTGATCACTCCCCAATATCTTAGCAATTTCCAGAGTGCTGCATCCCTCTGAAAGACGTTTTACAATTTTTGACTTTTCAGTGTCAGTTATATCTCTTTTTCTGCCCATTTTGCCTGAGGAAATGAAGCTGCCTAATAATTATGCACACCTTGACATAGAGTGTTCATCTCCTTAGGCCACACCCTCTCTCATTACACAAATACACATCACCTGATATGCTTAAATCCAATAAGCATGCAAGTGTATACAGCTTTGAGTTGGAAAATATGCATAAAAATGATGATATGGTCAAAATACTCACTTGCCTAATAATCGTGCATACTGTATATATGTCTACAATAGAGACTGGTTCCTTGAGACTCGTGACGCTATGGTTGTCAGTCCCAACTACCTGTATGTTCTCAATGTAGACAAACAGGCTGCCCTGGCTAAAATTCATGATGGAGAAGCAGGTGGGATGCATGGGGTAAATCAGTGAGTCTATCCAGACATCCTCAGGAGGAACAGAACTGGGGGAAGTCCAGCTGAACACCCCTGCACCAAGGGAGCTGCAATGGGCCTCCTCTACTTCTGTGCACTGTCACATGGTTCTGCCTCTTTTCCCAGGAAACCACCAGCCTCCCCCCCCCCCAAGTTCGCTTGGCCCTAGGCAGGCTCCGGCAAAATCGGAAACTTTATTCTTCCACTAAAAACTTGAATGAACACTGACAAACATAAAAGAGGTTAATCGCCTCACAAACTCCTTATTCGTTTTGCACATCAGAGGCCTATGATTAAGGACCTGTGAGTTCCAAAACGTGTAGGAGTTTGTGAGGTGATTAGCCTATTGTATGTTCTTTTTTGTTTATTCAAGTTTTTAATGGTTTAAAGTTCCCGATTTTACCTTAACTGGAGTTGCAGAGAATTTTGTTCATGTTTCTGAATACCTTTTTCTAGCATCAGTGTTGTTGCTGCGGTGGTTTAGTTGGAGATCAAACTGGAATCCAATGAGCAATACAGGGGATTTCATTCCTTGGCTTGGAGCTTGAGGAGGCAAATTGCTGCCCCTGTCAAAGTGCTTCCTGGATCTCATGGATCACCTGGGACTCATGTAAGGACCGACTCTATCTCCAGTGCAGGCAGAAAGTAATGCCTCTGCTGGGCTACAAAAATGGCTACCAGACAGAGCTCTAAACATTCTAGAGAGAGAACTGAGCCTTGATTCTGACATAAACAGGAGCTTCAGTGCAATATTGTTGTAGTGTAAGGCTAGTCTAAAGCTTTGGGATTGATGTACATTGACGTGTATTCCACCACAGGCAACTCTTTCTGCCAAAGCTGTCAATATGCAGTTCTTCCACTAGTGTTTAGACCTCTGTGGTGTGAGAAAGAACAGGGTGTGCACTGATGCCCAATGATGTATAGTGGCTCCTCCCACACAGGTGCACTGAGCTCAGAACAAGTATTAGGCTTCTCTTGTCTCTTCACTGTCCCAGAATGGCAGAATGGAAATGTGGTTACACTACTCACCTGTACATGATGTGAGTGGGTGTGTAAGATCGGCAAGGATAAGCAGCCCACAAATATGCCCAAACCTGGCAGGGACTGCAGTATTTCTATCAGGAGAAAGTTCTATTCCCTAATGGGCACAGACTGTAATCAGTGTCCAACAGAACTGAAGCTTTCACCCTTTGAGTGCCAGAGAGGTACCCTACACATTGAAACACAATGCTCTGGGAATCAAAGGATTAAGGGCTCGATCCAAATGTTGGAGTAAAAAATTCTGGTATACTTACGCAACTCCCAGCCAATCAGCTTTGAGCGGCTGTGCTTTAAAATGATTGGTTGGGAAGTGCGTAAGCATATCCCAGCCAATGGCTGTGAGAGAATTGGAAGTAAGACTGCCTATAAATAAGGGCAGTCTCACTTTCAATTCTCTCAGAGCGGAGAAGGAGGGGGGGTGGCGCATGTTTCTGTCTCTGCCAGCTATTAAAAATTTGAATGCTAAGTATATTTTTGTGATGTATACTTATGGGAATACAATTTTGTTGGCATAACTTCGAAAACTTTAATATGCATGGGGCATTTATATTTTACCAACCCGTCATACTACCTCATAATTTAACCCTTTGAGCCCCAGAGAGGTATGCAACGCATTGCAATGCGTTACGTACCCCTCTGGCACTCAAGGGGTTAAACTATGTATTAGTGTGCAGGATATTTATGCTTTCGACTTATACTTGTTTTTTGCAGCAAAAAGACAGACGATAGAAGAGAAGAAAGAAGGACAGAAGATGACCAGGAAGCTGAGGACTCCTCTGGACATCAGGATTAATGGTAAGTGTCACTTGTAATGTGATGTTTTTTTACTTAGTCGGGTAACCCTATGAATGCCGGCGAGGTAATTATACCCCACTGGCACTCATAGGGTTAATTCTACTAACATCTGACACATGATTTTGCATTCAAGTTTCCGCGTTGGCTGTTTAAACAGCTGATAAGGGACTCAAGTTAAAAAAAAAGTAGGTGTTAACTTTCCTGCGGTAACTTGAGTCCCTTATCGGGTTTTCATGGCTAATGCAGACATTGAATTGATATTTACAGTGTTTTCCTAATTTTCAATGGATAAAAACACCTCTTAACTTTAACATACGACGGCTCTTTTTTTTTGCCGGTATTTTTTCACAGCACAGACATTTGAATAGCCTACTGTGCTGGAAAAAATGCTGTTGGCAGAAAAAACATCCGTCTCTAACATTTGGATCGAGGCCTAAGTTCCTGAGATGCTGGAAGGTGAGGAAACATTCACCTAAAGTGTTTACATTACTTGTCCCTTACCCAGCGGAGATATGAAGAACCGGTTATTTCTCTCTTATTCTCCCTGTCAGATAAGTAGCTGTTTTTATTCTCCATGCTGGTGACTTTCTCTCAGGGTTTTAACTCTAGGAGCCCTATGTCCAAAAGAAAACTGGAGTTAAACCAACTGCTCCATAGAGGCAAATTAAATTGCCATTGATTTAAATGGAGCGTTAACCCTTTAAAGAGGGTTACATCTTTTCAGTGCATCGCTTCACAAAACATTGGAGACCTCTATAGTGTTAAAGAGGTTAAAAGTCCCTATTTAGATCAATGGGAATTTGTAGTTTACTTATTTGCCCCCTTTTTGCAATTGTATTGCCCCATAATTACTCTTTGGAATATAGGGGACTTAAAGTGTTAGGAGTGAGCAACATATTGCTTCACAATTCATTGTGCGACTTTGGCACTCAGAGGGTTAAATCCTTTTGTTGTCATCACTGGCATTTCAGACTTGCTCAGTACATGAACCACTTGCATGCCAGTACAGAATGGATTTAACAATCTGAGTGTCATATCGGGGTTCAAGTCCCTAAGAGCAATGCACCACCATGAAGAATCAAACACCTACGTACCTAACGGGGGAATAATGGGGATATCAACTGCTTAGGTTCTAGTTTATTACATTGATTCTTAACCCATTAAAGACCAGGTGACATGCAAGGACCGTCACTTTTTTCCCCTAAAGGGATAGTAATACTTAAAATGTAAAAAACAATATGTTGTAGGGTTTATCACCCTGAGTAAAACAAGGGTACTCCCACTGCTGAAAGGTGTTTTATTCAAAAGTTATTACAGCTCAAAGTTGAATTTTTGAATTGCAGTATCACAGTGGCCTGAAACTGTACAGTGGCACTGTTGCTACAGCATCCTATGGACAGCTCTGGTGCCGGGACCATAAATCTCCATAGGATGGTGTAGCAACAGCGCTACTGTACGATTTCAGGCCACTGTGATATTGCACCTAAGAAATCCAACTTTGATCTGTGATAATTTTTGAATAAAACACCTTTCAGCAGTGGAAGTACCCTTGTTTTACTCTGGGGGATAAACCCTACAACATATTATTTTATATTTTAAGTATTACTATCCCTTTAAGGACCAGTGACGGTCCTGGCACATCACTTACTTTTTACTTACATTGCTCCTACAGGAGCAATGTAAGTAAAAGCGGGGTCTGAAATTGACCTCTCCAAGACCAGAGCGGTCTCTCTCAGACCCCCACTTGGAGCGCCAGTACATATAACAAGTCACATGTACCGGCATTTCGGCAAGGATCAAAGTGGTCCTTAAGGGAATGTAACTTCCTTGGACCCCTGGTACTTAAGGAGTTAACTTGTTGCAGCACGCGTGCGTGTGTGTGATGCATGGGCCATGGGTGGGCACCCGGGCATTCACTGGGGGCCTTTAGTCTCAGGGGGCATCATCTTGGGTTCTCATTTTTACAGGAAGGAACCACTTTAAAGGGTTAGTAATGTCTTACCTAAATAAAGAGTAGTAATGGAGAGAATCAAAAAATAAATTGATCGATGCAACTCCTATCTCTCAAACCTTTATGGTTTGAGAGATATAATGTTTTAAAGTTCCTCCCTCCCTCCCCTTTCCCTGACATCAGCGTCTAGCTGACAGCAGGAGATCCTGGCCCCTGGACCAGCTGGCAGCTCTTCAGCAGAGCCTGAAATAGCACAATTTAAAAAGAAATACTTAATTGGAATGGTCTACAAAGTGTGCCTGCAAACCAAGCACACTTTGTAGACCATTCCAATGAAGTATTTCTTTTTTCATTGAGCTATTTCGGCTCTGCTGAAGAGCCACCACGAGTCGGTCGACACAAATCCCCTGCTGTAAGCTTCACAGCTGACATCAGGGAGGGGGCAACTTTAAAATATTATATCTCTCAAACCATAAAGGTTTGAGAGATAGGAGTTGCATCAATCAATTTATTTTTTCATTCTCTACATTACTACTCTATATTTAGGTAAGACATTATAATCCCTTTAATCCTGTTGGTCAGATGCACACAATATGCACAGATACGCATGTAGACATAGAACAGGGCACTTTTAAGAACCCCTGGCAGAATTGTGAATGGAAGCTCCCAGCTATGGGTTTACAGTAGGGAAGTTATGGGTGCACAATATGTAAACTTGGATGATTTTCCCCACAAATAGCAGGAGGAAAGGAAGAAGAAGACTGCAACTAAACCGATAAACCTACATCTGGGGGCCTCCATTCACAATTCTTCTGGGAGCCTCAGGGGTTCTTAAAAGTACCCAGTTCTATGTGTATGTGTTCTACAACAACAAGGAGCGCAAAAAGAACATCTAAAAGTACTATTTATATCTCATTAGATACGCAAGGAATATAATGTCACTCACCAGATCTTCTCTAGATTATCCTATATTATAATTTGCTAAGGATGTTTGTCAGAAACCATCATGCACAGTAGAGACGGCTGCACGAGCTGCAGTCATGTGCAGTACAGACTGCCTGCGCCGCAGCTGATACGGAGTGGGTTCCTCTGAATTCAGACCAGAGTCCTCTCTGCGCACCTACCTGGGACCAGGGTACCAAGAAGGTGCACAGAGTGGACTACGGTATGAATTCAGAGCACCCCGCTCCGTATCAGCCGCGGCGGGGGCAGTCAGTACTGCGTATGACTTCAGCGCCACCAGTGTTGGCCCGTGTACATGGGTTTTAAAACTAGTCTCCTATGATTTCCCGGTCCTTTCAGCTACTCTCTGTCTGGACCACTAGCATCTGTAATGAAGATAAATCAATAGTGTCCACCATATGTATCCTTTTGCTGCAGGAGTTCTCTCCTTCACCTTTCCTGGATCTCCATGATCTCAGTATCTCAATCAGTTCACACAATGCGTAGTAACTGTCTCAAATGTACTGATCCAAAGGCTGACCTATACCACAAGCTATGGAACTGTCTTTTGGAACACAATTACCAAATGTGTATCTAGAGTTTTGAATTACAATGGTTAAGTCTCGCTTGATCATCTCTAAACACCAAAAGCTTTTGTTTCATATTTTGATGATTACAGCTGTTAAAACTATTCTTAATTTTTGGTTATTAGATAAACCACTATTAAAAAAATGCTGGGTCAAAAAACAATCAAAGCAGCACATGCAGAAAACATATCGTAAAAATAATGTGCCTGCATTTCAGGGTATTACTACACCAGTGTTACACAAGCCTATTCTCGGAGACCACTAACAGGCCATGATTTTAGTTCAATAAATGACCGAGCCTCTGATTAAATCACCTGTCCTCAAACAGCAAAATAAAGACATAGAGCTCGATTCTTCACCTTCAATAGGGAAAACAAACTACCGTTGCTAGCTGTAATTCACAGTTTGGTATTCTATTACCTGAACTCCAACAAATTATGAACTGGTAAAAATGCACAACGGGTGCTAAATTAGCACCCACTGGAAAAAATGAAAAAACAGATGAATTTGCTATTCAAGTACATGCTGTGGCTTGTGACACACGCTAAGGACACTCTATTTTTGTGTTAAATTTGCACCTAGCAAATCTAGGCCTTGCGTCCCTAACGTGTTTAAAAACCACCAATGTGCAAATGAATGGTGGTTTAAAACAAATACAAGCATGCGCAACTAGGGATCCCTACACACAAGGTCTTCTTCTTTGCTATCCATTATGGTTTTTAAGCACATTTACATAGCTGCCAGTTTAAGGCAAATCAGTGGTGTCAGGTGCAACACATACCTCCCAACATTTCAAATTGCCAAAGAGGGACACATGTGTTTTAAGGGGTGCTGCTGTGGGTGTGGCTGGTGGGCGGGGCATTAACGAGAATTTTTAGGCTATTTCATGACCTATTGATCCCTCCTTGTGTAACCTAATAAATGACTTCTAACAAGACCAAAGGTTTTCTATTTACACAGACTAATTTATAAGCCCATGTAATTAAGATTAATATGAGTTTTATTGCTGTGGGGCAATGGGATACACTTATATACACACCACACAGTCTGATTTCCTAAAAAGAGGGACATCAGGGTGGGAAAGAGGGACAGAGGGATTTGGGTCTAAAAGAGGGACTGTCCCTCCTAAAGAGGGACACTTGGGAGGTATGGCAACAAGTGGAATTATGTGCTCCTGCTGTATCTTGTCCCCAGACGTCAGATATCTACTAGTACTGATGTTCAGAATTGTGTTTTAAACACTTGGGCATTGCCCTGAGGCTACGGCTCTTTTAAAATTGCTTTGTGGCTTTTGCTTTTATAAAGCTTTCCTTTATTTATGTCGGTTGTGGGTTGGGTGTCATAACAGGAACCGTTGTGGGCAGAATATATTGATGTGGATTCAGAGTATGGCTTTAAGATATACTTAATGGTGTAAGCAGGTGTAATGGTGTGGGTGGCTGTACATTTGGGGGAGGACATAAATATGGAAAAGGAGCATGGGAGCCCCCCAACAGAATTTGCAGGGCCCCCAGCATATTGTGTTACGCATCTTAGTTTGTTGATCTGCTGCTGACGTGTAATGGTGTGTTAGATGACAGACTTCACTCACAACACAGACTCAAAAGTTGAGGTAGAGATCATTTTATTATAATTACAGAGCTCTGGGTGGATATTTCCTTCTCTCAGAACAAAGGGCATACCATACAGAATACAGGAAAAGTGTTGACTCATACAGACTGTATCAATAAAGATCAGGCAACCAAGTTAGTTATACATTAGTTATAAATAAAGAGTTAGATTTCTTTACCTGATAATGTTAAAAGGTTATGCTGATTATAGGCCTAAACTCTGAATATGCACTGGGTAGCTGCATTACTCTTTTTATAGCAGGCTTTTTAGTATAAGTTTGTAGCCTAAATTCAGGAATTTTATGTGGCCAGTCTCTCCAAATATATACCCCATTGCTTTCTTTAATGTGATCAGACCATTAAGGCCAGGGCTGGGCAATATGTGGCCCTCCAGCTGTTGTTGGACTAGAATGCCCAGCATCCTCCACCGGTCCTTGGCTGCCAGAGGAGGATCGGAGTTGTAGTCCAACAGACTCACATTTCCCATCCCTGATTTAAGTAGTGTTCTTAGGTTTATCTTGTATACTGCCAATCGTGTCATTATCTTCCTTGTAATGTTTTCCTGTTCTGTCCTCATTCAGTCCTATTGCCACAATCACTCCTAGGCCAGGGCGGAGATTTACTAAGCAGTGATAAAGAGATGACTTCTCCAGTTTAACACATCTCCAATTCCTATGTTATTCTATGGAGCCTATGTACTAAGATTTCTTCAACTTTGGAAATCTTAGTGAATATGCTCTATAGAATAACATATGAACTGGAGGAGAGATAAACTAGAGAAGTCATCTCCACTTTATCCCCTCTTTATCACTGCTTAGTGAATCTTCCCCCCTGTAGTCTGCTTATCCAGACCTTTCGTATGCCCAAAAATCAAACCACCAAGAACTGCTCCACCATGATATTCCCAAGCCATCAAGGGATGCAAAATATAGTTTACAATTTTCAAGCATAAAGAGGAACTACACGTATAGGAATAAGCACTCCTTAATTTGTTGGACAGAAAGACTTTTGTTGGAACCCTTCATTCAGCTGTTGGGTATACATATCCTTATATTATTTATATTGTCCTTGCAGTTGCCTGTATCTGTTGATCCTCATATGAATCTGTGCTTAGTTCACACCTCATCATGATGCATAATAAACTTTATCAGACTAAATGGGCTCAGCCATAGAAAAAAGCCAACATTCTGCATTGTTGTGTAAGCATTTTGATATAGTGCAATGCTACTGTCCAGCTATATTCTACAAGAGTGATCAAATGCAAAAAAAGTATTCATATATATACTGAAGAGCCACTACCTACATACAGTACTTCTTTTAAATAAATGATGTCACATTTCTATAGCTAGAATTTTATTTAAATGTCATGATAGGTAATCACACTTAGTACTATGTTTTGGAGCACCCAAAGGCTTAAGAAAACAGCAACTAATTATAGTGGCTTCCTGTTCGTCAACCTCAGCAGGCATACAGGATTTTCCATATTGAGCACTGGATCAAAACTGATTGAAACCAGGTTCTGAGCCTTTATTATCCTAGCTACCACTCATGCACAACCTTCTATTAACCCTTTGAGTGACAGAGAGCATTGGATACCTTTCTGTCACTGAAATGGTTAAAGGCCTGGATTCCACTTCACTTGATAACTTAACCAAGGGTTTTATCGACAAATCTCTCCATAGATGTCAGTGGTAATTTATCAGAAATAATCAGTTGATAACACTTATCAACTGCAATGTAATCTAGGCTTACAATTTAAAGGGATATTAACTGTTAATTTTACCTCGATGTAATATTGTATGCATTAAGAAAAATGAAGATCGATGTAAGTCTTATCTCTCAAACCTTTATGGTTTGAGCGATATTGCTAGGTAAAGTTACCTCTTCCTGTCTGTTTCAACCAAGTCAGCACTGTATGGGACAGCAGCAGATTCCGGTCATTTGACCGGATGGGGGCTCTTCAGCAGAGCTGAAATCACGCTATTTAGAAATAAATACTTCACTGGAATGGTGTACAAAGTGTGCTTGCTTTGTAGACCATTCCAATAAAGTATTTATTTATAAATAGCGCAATTTCGGCTCTGCTGAAGAGCCTCCGTCTGGTCAATTGACTGGCATCTGCAGCTGTCAGCTAGATGGCAGACTTCACTGAAACAGACAGGAAGAGGTAACTTTACCAAGCAATATCTCTCAAACCTTTAAGATAAGACTTATATCGATCTTCATCTTTTTTTAATGACTACAATATTACATCAAGGTAAAATTAACCATTACTATCCCTGTAAAAGAATGGAATTACTAAAATATTTGTTATCACTGTAAAATGGCATACTGCATACAGAACACAGAAATTCCTTCTTTTTTTATACCAGTAAATATTAACCAGAGGTTATTCTGCAACTAAAACAAACAACTTTAATTTGGACTATACCTCTGATGTTTCCTTACCCCTTCAAGGAATTGAATCAGCCTTTGTCCACTGGGCCAACTGAAAACTTGAAAATTACTTGTTCATTACTTCAAAGCTTTATTTGTGACTATTGGGTTCCCTTGTTTAAATATCTTGCAATATCTTTGGAGGAAATGTATGAGATTTCTGAAAATACGAAAAATGTATAGGGATGCATATATGTATAATGTTCTCTGTCATAGGTCAGAAAGCACACATGTTCTCATATACACAAAGACCAAAGTAGAGATATTTTTGGGCAAACTAATGACCCCCTAGGGGACACATAGAAAATCTTATTGCTTTAAATGGGGATTTTAACCCTTTCAGTAATGCGGTGCTCAGAAATGTGCATACATTATGTATTTCTATAAACTGTGGCTTTGGCGCAATGGGAGATATTTATAAAAAAAACAATCTTACTACTTTTTAAAGAACTGTCCTTAAGGCATGGCAAGTGGAGATAACATCAGGTCTGATTTATAAATGATTAAATGCTTTTTTATAAATATGAAGTTATTATGCTGATCTTAACACCTGGAATGCTTACAGACAATGTGTACATGGTGTTAAAGTGTTAGTAATGTCCAAAAATTTTTTTTGCATTTAGAAGAGCTTAAAAAGCTGAGCTAAATGCAAAAAAACTTATCTCTCAAACCACTATGGTTTAAGAGATACAGGCGTTTAAAGTTCGTTGTTTCCTACTGACAGCTGTAAAGCTGTCAGCAGGAGATTCGTGTCAGACGACACGGAGGCGCTTGAGAAGTGCCGGGATCTTGTTACTTACAAGGAATCCCGTCATTGGAATGGTCTAAAACGTGTGCCTGAACAGCTTTTCAGCTGTCAGTAGGAAACAGCGAATTTTAAACGACTGTATCTCTTAAACCATAGCGGTTTGAGAGGTAAGTTACAGCCATTTTAACACTTATTTTCGCTTAGCTCCACTCTTATAAATCTCCCCCATTGTTTTTTGTTATTTTAATAAATACCTATAATTTTTATACTTTTCAATCCCACCGTCATCTTTTTTGCTTTTCTCCATATACTTTTTATTGGAGATATATTGGAAATGTGGGGATTTCATCTTGGCGTCTTATTTATTCATTATACAAAACAAAAAGACAGAGGCAATGTGAGGGCAACATGGAGATGGTGGGGGCAAGTTAGAGCTGAAGGGGGGCATTGTGAGGGCAACATGGAGATGGTGGGGCAATTTGGAGCTGATGGGGGGGCAATTTGGAGATGGTGAGGGCAATGTGGAGCTGATGGAGGGCAATGTGAGGACAATATGGAGATGGTGGGGGAAATGTGGAGCTGAATGGGGCAAGTTGGAGCTTATGGGGCAATGTGAGGGCAATAAAGAGATGATGGGGCAATGTGGACATTAGGAGAATTGTGGAGGTGTCCAGTGGAGATGGCCAATGGGGGGGTGCTTCAGATTTCTGCGCCTACAGGCTCCTGAGATGTAAATCCGGCCTTGACCACTGTCTATGATTGAGCATTCTGCCTGTTTTTCTACTGTACTATTTCTATATAAAGTTTTCATTTGTGTGTATTAAAATCTTTGAAATATTGGATGGCTTCACAGCCAGAATGACTCACAGTGGTTTGTAAACTCAGTGTCAGTATAAGGTTAATGGACAAAATTTCCTTACTTGCTACCAAGGTATTCTGTTTGTCTACATGCCATCCATACCTTTGTTGCTGTCACATCCACTTAATTGCACGGATTGTGACAATATGTGTTATTTTCCATCATACATGTCCTGTGAATACACTGATGAATGAGATTAGGATCACAGAGAGCTCCAAGGTAACGTCAAAACTGAGCTGGCCTTTCCAGTTCTACCGCCTGTGCGAGGCTCTTGCTGGCTTTGCTGTACCTTCTGTACGTGATTGTGTTTACATACGCTTGCTATAACCCTGACTGCAATCTTTTGCAGATTTCTAATTGTAAATAGTGTCACTTGCAAATAGCGAATCCGATTGGGGCAAATCTTATGTTAGGGCGTTAATATAAGAGTCTTATCTCCACTGAGGCATACACTTCTGAGTTCTGAAGAGATTAAGTGACTCCAGAAAAGAATAGAAAATGCTAAACAAACTATGGATATAATAGTACCCAAATTTCACAGCCACTATTTTTATTTTGTAACTGCAACACGAGTGCGTCACACTCTAAGGGCTGAATGTTCAAAAGAAAAGTGGAGGCGTTCTGGGGTAAACCATTTGCTCTATAGGGGAGAACAAAAAATTCCAAAAACCTCCATTGATTTAAATGCAGATTTTAACCCTTTTAATGCTACAGAGGTCGCCATTGCATTTCAGAGCAATGTGTTGGATACCTCTCTAGCATTCAAGGGGTAAAAATCCCCATTTAAATCAATGATAACTTTTGGTTGTCCCCTACAGTGCACTTGATTTGCCCCAGAACATATGGCCCTAAGATGGATGTAACACTGGAGTAAACCAGCTGCACCCTATGAGAGAATTAAATATTCCAAAAAATTTCCATTGATTTAAATGAGGCTTTTAGTGCATTGGATGCTGGAAAGGTCTCCAACTCATTTCCTCACAGTCACCCCAGAATTTCTCAGTAGGCAGAGTAGGTATTTGCCTAGAGCACCTCATTTATGGAGGCACCAACCAGGGGAGGGCTGGCAACTTTTGGCCTGGGGAGAAGTACAATTAGGTGGCCTATTTCCATTACCGCTCCAGCCCAATGTCCAAGCCCACCCCCTTTTGTTAATGTTATACTGGCATTATTATTATGGATTAAGTCAAGTGATACCTCAGAGCTTATAACTGAAATGGTAGTGCACTATTGATATCACAGAGATGACAATTGAAATGGAGCTACACTAGTGGTACTACAGAGCTTACAATTGAAATGGAGCTACAATACTCTATTTACAGCAGCAAATGGGAAATTGAGTGAGGCAGTGGCCCACTGGCCCATATTCATAACCAGCCTGGGGGGCATTTGCCCCCTTGCCCCCCAGGCCAGCCCTCCCCTGGCACCAACTCAACTGATGACCACACCACCTATTCTTTGGGAATTTTATGTAAGAATTGGCAGTAAGACTCTAATGGACTATATCTACATAAAATGGAGTAATTCTGGGGAAAATCGCTTGTGCCCCAGAGTTAAAAATCTAAATTATCCAAGTTCCCTTTGATTTAACCCCATCCCGACAATGGACGTACATGTACGTCCCACAGAAACTGTCACTTAATGACAGAGGACGTACATGTACGTCCAGGAAGTTGTTCAGAGCAATGGGGAAAAAAAGTTCGCCGGGCGTAAAGTGCCAGCCACCTGAATGCGAGACTGGTCACTAAGGGGTTAAAGAGGGTGTTTTACCTTAGTCAGTCAGTGAGGGAGATTCACTAAGCAGTGATAAACAGGTGATAAAGTGGAGATGACTTCTCCAGTTTATCACTTCTCCAGTTCCTATGTTATTCGATGGAGTCTATTCACTAAGATCTCCAAAGTTGAAGAAAACTTAGTGCATAGGCTCCATAGAATAACATAGGAATTGGAGAAGTGATAAACTGGAGAAATCATCTCCACTGCTTAGTAAATCTCCACCTATGAGGTTGATTTAAGAAGAAAAGTGGTGCAATTCTGGGACGCACCAACTTCACCATAGGGGACAAATAAAATTCCTCATTGACTTCAATGGAGATTTTAAAATCATGAAAATGAGTGAAATCTCTAACACGTTGCTAAGCAATACGATGGAGGACTCTCTAGCATGGATTAAAAAGGGGATTTTAACCTCTTGAATGCTAAATATGTCTCTAATGAATTTCTTTGCAATATGTTGGCGCCCTGTCTAGAATTCAAGGGGTTAAACTCTCTTTTTTAATCAATGATCATTTTTATTTGTCCTCAGTAGTGCAGTTAGTTTGCCCCAGAATTACTGCACTTATCATTTGTGCATATTGCCCTTAGTATATTATAGGTTCCTGTTCTTATGTTGTCCCTCAGAATCACACTGCTGTTTATTTACTTCAGGGCAAGGATTCACTAAAATGAGACAGTAAGAAACTCAATAGTGACAGAAACTCTCCATTTCCTCAGTTAGTCTATGGAGCCAATACGCTGAGATTTCTTCAGCAGAGCTCCATAGAATATAATTGGGGGTGTATGTGGAGATGAAGGCATGGGGTAAAATATATCACTATGGGGCTTACATGACAATAGGATTTTGAATTTAACTCAAAATGAAAGTAGAAGGAGGGTTTGTTAAAAATCTTCAAAGTGGGGCAGAAGATGAAGAGGAATAAATGAGGAAAAAAGTTTCCAGCAGCATTTCAGGCACATTTTTAAAGGAGAACTGACCTTTAATAATAACCCACACTTACCTTAAAATGGCCAGAAGACCCTAACGGCCCCCAGGAGTGTTACCCTTTTGCCTTTGTTTGAGAAGTAACCAGTTCAAACAGTTCTGGTTGTCAAATCCATGGAAGCAGACATGACAGTTGCTATCAGGACCTCAGGACACAAACTCGTCCCAATGCACATTGTAACATTAACCCTTTAACCCCTTAACAAACAGTGATGTGTCAGGACAGTCACGCTTGTCCAGACATTAAGGACCGATGACAGTCCTGGCACATCATGGAATTCTGGTATTACAGTGTGGCTGCACACTGCTCTGCATTCCCAGAATGCAACAGTAAAAAAAAAATTCAGTGGTCCACTAGATCACCCCATTGCTGGACCGCATGGTCCTTAATGGGTTAAGACCTGAAGGGTAAGCAGCTCATCTTTTGCATTGCGTTGAGTGCCCGTCTTGTCCTTAACCCCTTAACGACCTGAGGCCCATAGAAGTTACCTTCCCTTAACGACCACTTTGTTGTCAGTAAGCCGGCACATGTGACTGATTACTTGTGCCATCACGCTGAACTGGGGTCTAAGAGACAGCAGGAGCACTGTAAGTAAAAAGTAAGTGACATTCCAGGACTATCACCGGTCCTTCAGGGAAAGAAATTGTGACAGTCCTGACACATCACCAGTCATTAATGGGTTAATTAGGCTCTTGTACACTACCTGCTTCAAGGTGTAACAACTTTATATTCTGACTTTACATATTCTGTAACCGAATAATAGGTAAAATCAAATTTCCTAAGTTTTTGTTTATTTGTTTATCTATCCATTTATTTTACTCTGAGCTTCATGGACCTGTTTCCAGAAAGCTTTCTGCCAATGACTGTGGAAGCTGGAATAGTGATACAATGTAAAAAAAAAAAAATACAAAGCAGAAAACTCAGTGCTATAATGATAGTGTTACACTGTATCACTATCCTGAATTCCTGAAGAACTATCCAGAGAGCTCCCTGTAAACGGGAATCCCTGGAGCTTATGGTCAATGACATAAACGTGTAAACTATAGTAGAGGATGAAATAAAGAATTCTAAAAAAATATAGACAATTTGAATTTACATATAATGCAAGTGCAGAAAATGTGAAGTAAAAATAGAGGGTTATTATCTTTTTTTTTTTTTTTTAATTGCTAACAACTATCATGTCTACCTCCATGTACAAGGCATTAAGAACATATTGAAGATGTTCTCCCTTGATCCAAGGAGCAAGGGAATAATGTATAGGGTTAGTTAGTCACTGCTTGTACATAAGTGATTTGGGACATCAGAGAATGTGAGTAATATTGCCCTATGATGAGGAATGGTTAGATGACACTATCAGCCTCTGTACTTGTTTGTTTCTCCTATATCTTTCTGCAATTTGGTTTAATTGTCAAAATAGAGACTCTGGGGTTCCTCAAAACAAACTTTGTTAACCGCTACTGTCAGAGGTTGTTCTCACTGTTGATCATTATCTCTTTCTGATGATTTGATGCTAAATATGTAAAATTCCACTTTCTGTCCAACATGCAGAGAAACAGTCAAAGGAATCTGTTTAATAGATTAGCGCTGTGCAAGCTCTGTGCAAACTGTTTTTGTGCATTAAAAACTGATTATAACCTTTGCAAGGATATTTTTTCTATGCCTTTCATTGCTTCAGACCTAAGTAGTGGCTGCTTCTTTTCCCTACAGCCAAACATTGCATTGTTACACTGAGGATCGGAATGAGAAGAGCCAGTAGTTTGGTCTGAAGGCATGAGAGGCAGGAAATATGTGTTCCAGGAAAGGGCATAAGCTGCATTGCTAATCAGCTCTTAAATAAACAGCAAAAACAGTTTGCACAATGCTGGCATAATGAAACTCTATTCAATAGAATGTATTGATTTGTTGATTGATACTGTATGTTCAGCCCTCTCTAAGACAACTGAAATAGAATTTATCATAAAATAGAGTGCTTTTTAGTAATATGGAGTGAATATACATTGATACCTGAAGAAAATAAGAATAAATTACCTTTTATTAAAAACATAACCTTGTGTCAATTGGTTACTTACTGCAGCTTAAAAGTTCCCCTTTCAGAATATGTCTTAGAACAGGTTGTCACCTTTCTCACCCTGGGTGATGCTCATGTATCAGATGGACTTTAAAAGCAAAAAGTTTAACCCAAGTTTAATAGTTATGAGGCAAATGTTTTAATAAAAGGTAATATGCACTGTGAAAAGCACTTTCTTTGTTATTTTATCTTACAGTGTATATTATTGCTAATGGAGGAATATATCTGAATGAGCTACACCTGGTGGACATCTAAGTGGATTGGAGTTAAAGTTTGCCTACATATTTAGTAGTGTGTATATTTATTTATAGTGGGTATTTGCTGAAAAACATGGTTATATAATCTATATTTTTGATCATTACTGCTTAATGCATCAGCTGTCATATGATGATTATGATGTAATTAGATGAAATTGCAAACATTCGTAAATATTTCCTGAAGTCACATAATTTGTTAGTGAATTCTATTATTTCTTTGGATTTCTGTTTATCCATATCTATCCTTAAAGGGAAAATTATACCCTATAACTGTGTCTACTCAAATAAGTTTCATGCAATGTTTTCCTAAAAACAGCACCTGTGTAACCTCTAAATATCATAATTCAACCCCTTCTTTTTGGCATTTAGTTGCAAATTTATTTTTAAACCCAGCTTGTCTCATAATTCATGGGACAAGACGTAGGTGGGTTGTCTGATGACCCACCTTTCACACCTGGCGTTTCAGACTCGCCTCTCCATGAGGCCGAGGTTATTGAGCCACTCTTACTCCTTTTTCATCCCTCACTTTCTGCACTACTTGTGGTACTGAGGTCAAATCTGTCCTTTTAATCCATCTAAATTGCCACACAGTTATATCATCATCAGCACCATCTAGGATAGTTTTTGGACAATTTCATCTGTGAGGACGGTACATTGGTAGGCAGGAGGACACAGAATGCTTGGCTGCAAGGGATAGGGAGCCCCTTGATTTGCTTAATTGCATTTCTTATTTCTTGTGATTCTTTGTTTCTAATAAATTGTCACACTTAGATTTTTCCTTTGTTATGTGTGCCATTTCGTGAGTTTACACTGAACCCCCTTATTGCCTATAAACGAATAGTTAACTTGTAAAATGGTTGAGAATTTCAAGGCTGTGCATCGCTCATTAACCCCCCTTGACCCATAGTCCCTCAGGGCAATGTTAAGTTATAGGGGTAGACTCACTAAGGGTTGATAAAGAGGTGATAAAGTGGAGATGACTTCTCCACTGATATCTCTTCTCCAATTCCTTTGTAGATCTTATTGACTAGGCTCCATAGAATAATATAGGAACTGGAGTAGTAATAAACTGGAGAAGTCATCTCCACTTTATCACTTCTTTATCACCTCTTAGTGAATCTACCCATTTAACAAGTTACCTATTCGTTTATAGGAACTAGTTGAACAGCCCGTTACACGGGCCACAGTGCCTCTAGCAGCCGGTCGCGGGGCAGTCGCGCAGTAGAGACTGCCCGCGCCACTGCTGATATAGAGCTGGACGCTCCTTCGGAGCGCCCAGCTCTGTATCAGCTGTGGCGCGGGCAGTCTGTACTGCGCATGACTGCTGCACGCGCAGCAGTGTCTACTGCGCATGTCGGGCGTTACACACAACTTAGCGAATTATTATATAGGATAAGGGGGTTCAGTGTAAACCCAAGAAACGGCGCACATAACAAGGAAAAAATCTAAGTGTAGCAATTTATTAGAAACAAAGAATCACAAGAAATAAGTAATACAATTACAAATGCCCTTCTTGGGCTTTAAGCGCATCAAAGGGTTCATCACCACTTTATCACCTCTTTATCACTGCTTAGTGAATCTACCCCATAGAGTCATTACATTTTTCTACTTTTGGAGGAGAAGGCAGGATCCTTGGATCCTGCTTTGGCAAATTAAACAGCTTCATACTCATTTTTAGTCGAACCCCTCCATGTGAAGGGCAGAGATTGATTAAACATTCTACATAACCCTTGCCCATACAGTATTTGGTGGACGGGGTGTCGGGTGACCCCTTGCTCCTTATTGCCTTTAGACATACCCCACATTGGGAAGTTGCGGGTGCAATCATGGTCACTGATCCACATCATTTTTATGTATTTTAATTCTCCCCACAGACATGTAATACAAATCCATATCACTGGCACTGCAAATCATACCTGGAATCAAACAGATAAACAAATAAAAACACAAATAGTTAATGATTAATATGTTTGCTTTTTTCTGCTTTAGCCCGGTTTCTTCTACTCAGTAATATATGAATTTCACCCAGTGCATGGAAGAGGCTCTGTTCCCCTGAAATTCCTTTCTTGATTGGTTAACATTAGCCTTGATTAGCAGGTTAAAGCATTCAGGAGGATGTGTATGATTACAGGTTGTTACGTATCATTAGGGCCTTACCTCATGCTCAGTTGTACAACTTGAAAAGCTATTTGAGCCAGGGAGGATGATCATCTTTGATTAAAGGAACACTAACACCTCAAATAATAACCCTCCACTTTCCTTAACATTGCCAGAAAAATCCAAATGGTCCATATGATTTTTTTTTCCTTTTCAAACTAAAGAAGGCCTGGTTCATGAGCCTACATAAGTTTAAAATGTGCAGTAAGTAGATTTTGAGGACATATGCTACTGCCAGTAACTGTCATGTCTGCCTCTATGGACATGACAATCAGGACTGATTTAAGATTTTATCTCTTGAACAATGGCCCAAGGGTAAAATTCATAGGGGTCATTAAGATTTTCTGGCTCTAAGAAGGCAAGTTTGAAGTTATTATTATAAGGAATTAGTGCATATTTAAGCAAAAATAATTATAGTTAAAGTGGTAATCCTTTTCATAAACTGGAAATTACAGGGATTTTCATGTTCTCTGTTTAGTATGGTGGGACATCACTACCCAGTGCTCAAAGGAATAATGTTAAAATCTATCAGTGATAAAACTACTACATTTAGTATGAAATCATATGCAGTGTATCTAGAACAGGGGTCTCCGACAAGTCGCTTGTGAGCTACTAGTATCTCTTTGGCTAACTGTGAGTAACTATCTCTCCTGTCCAATCAGGTTTCAAGCTATCTGGCCTGGTTGAAATCTGCTCCCCAATCTGCTGCAGCCAATCTGAGCAGAGCTTCCATATGCAGTACCCAACAGTGGTCAGTCAGAGAGCTCATAGTAATGCAGATAGAGTGCCTTACAACATGTTCATGGTTTTCCTTCCCCATTTACATACTGTTTACAGATATTTCCACATGCTTTGTAAAGACGACTTATTTTGTTGCAGAAAATATGTGGTGTCAAAGTAGGTGTCACAGTGTGACTCTATATTCACTCACCTATTGGAACAAATGGTACTAGCTTTCTGTGATATTAAATTCATGTTTTAATAAACCACTCTATAAAATTTAACCTCTTAATGATGGAGGACCTAGGGAGTGGATTCTCTTTAAGGGCCGCTTTGATCGCCTTTGGAAAGCCAGCACACGTAACTGATCACGTGTGCCTGCTCTCCCAGGGGTCTGATACTGGCTGCTCCAGTCTTTGAGCAGTCAGATTCAGACTCCACTAGTGCACTGTGAGCAAAAAACCCATAACATACCAGGACCATTAGCGGTCCTTAACCCCTTAAGGACCATTGACGTGGCAGGACTGTCATGCTGGTCTGGCACTTAAGGACCAGTGACAGTCCTGGCACGTCACGTACTTTTACTCACCACTCTCCTATAGGAGAGCGGTGAGTAATATCGGGCGCTGAAGTTGATCGCTCCAAGACCGGAGCGATCTCTTCCAGTGCCCCGTTTGACGTGCCGCCCCACGTGATCAGTCACGTGGGACGGCACGTCAAAGTTTCCTATGTGGTCCTTAAGGGATGGCACACCCCGGGACCGCTGGTCCTTAAGGGGTTAAGTCAAATTCACTGATGACGGTCCTAGCACGTCATTGGTCGGTAAGGGGTTAAACATGCCTAGTAATATGATATAGTGTTACTAAGGATAGGATGGCACTATCAATCTGAAAATCTGTGTGTGTGTGGGGGGGGGGTTAAGATCTGGTGCATAAAACTGTACTCCATATTCAAAACTAGGCCTTACCAAGGACATATACAGAGGCAGAATTATAATAGCATCCTGTGCATCTATTCCTCTTTTGATGCAGGATAGTACCCTATTTGCTCTTGCAGCAGCTGAGTGACTCTGCACACTGCTGTGAAGTCTATCGTCTATCAGTACTCCTAAATCTTTCTCTAATGAAGATTCCCCAAGTTGTTTCCCATTTAGTGTATATGTAGCATGCTTGTTTCTACAGCCTAAATGCATAACGGTACATTTATCTACATTAAACCTCATCTGTCACTTTTCTGCCCATTCACATAGTTTATCTAAATGCTTCTGCAAAGAAAAAACATCTTGCTCTGTATGTATTTCCTTACACAGCTTGGTGTCATCAGCAAAGATTGAGACATTGCTTTCAATTTCCACTTCTAGATTGTTAATAAACAAATTAAAAGCATTGGGCCCAGGACTGAACCCTGTGATTGGGCCCAGGACTGAACCCTGTGGCACCCCACTTATAACTTTAGACCAACTTGAAAATGTTCTATTTACAACAACTCTCTGCCATCTATCATTTAACCAGTTCTCAATCCATGTACAGATAACACCACCCAAACCGAAGCCTTTTAATTTATGCAGTAACCTGTTGTGAGGCACTGTATCAAAGGCTTTTGGAAAATCCAAGTATACTACATCAACAGCAATACGCTTGTCCAAGTTACTACTTAGAATAAAGTGCAAACCTGGAAACCAATGGTAAAAGTCCAGACTTTAACACAAGGAGGTTACAATCTAGTAAAATAAATGTGAAGTGTAAAGTTTTAGATACTAGAGAGTGTTGGAGACATTTCTAGCATTCAAGGCGTTAAGTAATAAAATGTACCTTTAGAACTGACTGTAGGGGGGGATGTCCAAACTTATAACCCTGAGGCTGATATGCTAAAAAGAAACAGAGTAATTCTACACAAGCCCCTATATTTGGTAATCAATCACTCTTGGCACTCATAGGGTTACATAACTTAGTGACTTGACATGAGTCTCATGTGGAATAGCCATGTCAATAGAACACCAGGCAAGACAGGGTTCTATATGACCAGTCACTTTAATGTGCTCCAAGAGCTGATGTGGGAATGTCTTGGAAATTGTAGACCTCTAATCACTAAGGGAAAAGACACAGCTATCACTCAGTAAAGCAACCATGTCAGTTCTAGTGCCAGAGGGTATCCAACTAATTTCTCTGCAAAGTGTTGAATGCCCCTCTGGCATTCAAAGGATTAACCCCTTGGATGCTGGATATCTCTGACACATTTAGTATCCAAGGTACTGCATTCTAAAAAGGCAGATACAATGCAAAAGGGTTTAGCAATACATTACTCTTTGATATGTTGCTTACCTCACTGGCACTCAGGGGGTTGACTGAGAGTTGTTGTTCTTGGTGCTGAAGTCTCATATTTACGGAATGATGTGAAAATGATCAGTCTCTCCCCCCTTGCATCCCTAAGTCTTCGTATATATGGTAATTAGTGTCTCTATCGTCGATGTATGTCAACAAACTTCCATTGCCATAGCATCGACCCTAAGTTGTGGTAAAGAGGAGGTAACTTCTCCAGTGAGATCAGTTCTCTTGTTCCTGTGCTATTCTATGGAGTCTATGTACTAAGATTTCTCAAGTGGGAGAGATCATAGTGCATAGGCCCAATAGAATAACATAGGACTTATATCACTGGAGAAGTTATCTCCTCTTTCACCTTTTAATGCATAACACACCCGTTCTTTTTAATACTTTAATTTCATTCTACTGAATCATTTTTTTCTTTCAGTTTTGCAGTTATACATAGTACATAAGTAAATGATGCCAACATGTGTAGCCTATGGTTTTTCTGCTGTTGTTAGACTACAAATCTAATCAAACACAGCTAGCTGAAAAAGCCATGAAATATAGGGATGATCTATATACTCCTAATGATGGTGAAAATATCAGATGCCCAAATCAATGGGAAGTTACGGCTATATCAAATATATACTGGACCATATGCAGAAAGCTAAACAAGCACAATTCTGGAGCAAACTGAATGCACCATAGGGGACAAATAAAAACTCCCTGATTTCTTCTTCATTTAAATAGGGTTTTTAATTCATTGAATGCTAGAGAAGTCTCCAACCCATAGTAAAGATGGACATTGGAGACCTCTTTTGGTATTCAAAGGACTAAGGAGGTCCACTATATTATACTTTGCCTAGAGACCAGAACTGGCATAAAACTGACCTCTGATGAAGGTGTGTGACGTCACACTAAAATGTTGCCTAAATAAGCAAAAGGAGTGAAATGGATTTTTTTGTACACTGAGTGTAAGTGAGACTGATACATTTGTAGAACAAAGATATGAAGCTAAGCTTCATAGAATGCGGAAAATCTCTAGGCAAGAAAACACACACAATACATTGACTTCTTTGCTTTATAGAATGACCTTGGAATTAGAGACATGTTTGTCATTGGAATGTTCTCTAATCTTCATGAATAATAGCATTTAAATGAAAATTCTAGATTATTTTTCTGCTACTGTCTTGCCCTGCCCTGAAATTCTGATGAAGCATGTTCAGCCGTGAGTAGCATCCAATTCATAAAGAAGCCTTGAGTCACAGCAGGAGGTACGGGAGAGCAGCCTTGAATTACTGAATGAGTTATATAATTCCTTGCTGGAGACTTCCCTCTACTAACTCACCACTCACTTACCCAGTTGGTTAGGAATTCCTTTTTGTTTGGGGCCAAACAAACCAAACAACTCCAGCTGACCCAGCTCATGACCCCCAATTTTTTATGTAGGGAAGTAGTGTTAGATGACCTGTGCTAGTATACCTTGGGATTTGCAGAAGATCCCAGGGTGCCACCAAGTAGCCAGCAATATGGACATTTTGGCCTGTACTGACTAAGATCCAGTAAGTGCTAATGATTATACAGGAGGGGGTAGGAGCACTTGAAATAGTGGAGGCAGAAGTAGGGAACCTGCAGAGAATGGAGGAGCCAATAGTGATCAGTGAAGTGTGGTAATGTGTAGACTGGGGAGACAGATGAAGTGGTAGGAAGAAGCATGGGGTGAGAGGAGACAGAAGTATGGAGAGAGAGGATGGGGCAGCAGGCAAAATAGAAAGCACTGGGGAGACCAAGGGGTAAAGGTGGATAGTTGTGCAGCAGTCCAGCCACCTGGCAAAGAAGTTCTTCTACCTTGTTGAGGTTAGTGACTAGACAGAAACCTGTTTGATGTTTACGAGTAAAAGAACCTGGTGTTTAATTTTCTGGGTATCATATTATCCTTTTTTTACTATCTGGTAAAGCAGGAAATGAAGTGCAAAATGAAACTCACATTACACAAGATAGCTTTGTGTCTTGCAAAGCTGCATAAATATTAACACATTTTCAGAATAATTTCACTCATCCCTAAATATGAGCAAATTATGCCCCTGTGTAGGCAGGGCCGGATTTAAATCTCAGAAGCCTGTAGGCACAGAAATCTGAAGTGACCCCCCATTGGCCATTTCCACAATGCTCCAAATCTCCACATTACCCCCCATCAGCTCCACATTGCCCCCATCAGCTGCCCCCATCAGCTCCACATTGCACCCATCAGCTCCACATTGCCCTCATATTGCCTCATCAGCTCTACCTTGCCATCAGCTCCACGTTGCTTGCCCACCATCATCCCCATATTGTCCTCACATTGCCCCCATCATCTCCTGGTGGTCCAGCGGCAGAAGAAATCTGTGCTTCTGCACAGACCTGCAGCTGCTGGAGCTCTCGTGTGGTCTTCGCTTTAGTAATGCAGAGTGCTGGGAGATGATGTCATCTCCCAGCGCTCTGTATTATTTAGGACCCGGGGGACCTCAGCAGCTACAGGTCTGCGCCAAAGCACATGCGGTGCTGCACGCCACTTAAAAAAAAAAATTGATTACTATGGCAGGCGCCCCTCTGTAGGGTGCGCCTGTAGGCAGATGCCTACTCTGCCTTATGGAAAATCCGGCCCTGTGTGTAGGCAGGAAGTGCTGCAGCACCAGGCTGTTCTTGCTGATAAGTAAATGTATCTTGCTGGGTTCTATGCTAATATCCAGAGGCCTAGTATAGAATCAGTCTACTTCTATCCCATATGCTGCTCTTCATTCCTTCTTGACTGTGCCTGTGACTTGAATCCTGCACTGCAATAATTTATAGACTTGTTTAGCTTGACACAGTAATGATCAGGTGCTTGCCCTTGAAATATTGCTCTCAAATGTTTCTTGCTGCCATGAGAAGTTTACTTACCCATTTCCTCCTTTTGCAGTTAAATAAATAATCTCAGGGAGGATATAAATTTCTTGGGCATCTATGCTATTTTTACATGCAACTGTATATGTATGTGTGCATGTGTAAATCAAGGATACTCAACTGTGACTGCAGCTGTAGTGGACTGCAACTCTGGGTATCCTTTTGAAATGGCGTTCACTGAATCGTCACCATCATAATGTTGCATTTCTTATGTCACCCTCCTCAAAATGACTCATTAACTATGTCGCTTGCCTACAATGGCTCATTCCTTACTTTGCCTTGCACACAATGCTGAAGTCAGTATGTCGCCGGTGTCAAAATGTTTTTCACATATTCAGTATGTCGCATACATCTTTATGTCGCGCACATATTCAGGATGACTTATCATCATGTCACCTTATAAATGTTGCCTCAGTGCAATGTTGCCTCAGTGCCACAGTCAGTATGTCGACTGCCGCCTCATCTTACATTCAGATTGCGCCCATATATTCATAAATGTCGCCTTTCATTATGGTTGCCTTCTATATGTCGCATGCAATTATCAATGCTGTGTCAGAACTGCGTTGATTTTGCCCTGGTCTAAACAGGAAGTGAATCACTACTAAAAATGAAACAGGAAGTACACCAACAGTGCAACAACTACATCTAACAGTGACGGAGCTCGGAGAAAAACAACATTCTCATAGAGCCTCCCTTTACGAGACCGGAACTGGAAATACTTGTCCGTTACATGGACAAATATCTCCCGGTCCGCATTAGGGACAAGGTGGACTCTGCATTTCGCAGGCACATTTTAAATAAAATGGGATACACAATGCAGAGGTCCAGTGTCATCCAGTAGACCATCAGGCAGATACTTTGGCGGAGATTGGATATGAAATGTAGGGAGGCAGGACTATATATTGTGGTAAAGTATGT
Organism: Rhinophrynus dorsalis; assembly: GCA_037306005.1. NCBI lineage: Eukaryota > Metazoa > Chordata > Amphibia > Anura > Rhinophrynidae > Rhinophrynus > Rhinophrynus dorsalis. The sequence continues at coordinate 194,012,007 of CM074719.1, forward strand.
ATTTTTTTTTCAATAAAGAATGCTAAAAAGTTAAAGCCTTTATTAAAGTACTTCTCATCTTAACTTTCCATGTGAGTAAATCTTCAGTTGTTTTAGCCTGAGATCTAAACTTTGAAATATAAGATCGTTACGCAGCCTGTTAATCTTTGCCTCTTCCCCTCACACACTAGATTCCTCCCTCAGAGTAGGAGATGGAAACGAGGAACAGCTGGGGAGGGGAATAGGTGAAGATTGACAGGCTGTGTCACAATCTTATGTTTCAAAGCTTAGATTTTGGGCTATACTGCATAAAAATAAAAAAAATAAACACTGAAGATTTCCTCACATGGAACATTAAGATGAGAAGTACTTTAATAGAGGTGAGAGTTTCCCTTTAGTTTGTTATATTGTGTTAAAGTATGTATTGTTGTAATAAAGAATACTAAAAAGTTAAAACCTTTTATTGTTATTTAATTCTTTACTAAATGTTTTGTTAATTTGTTATACATAGTGTGTTAGATTATTAATCTTTAATCTAATCTCCTCACATACACACCCAAGGGTGGCAGTATGGAGGGGATATTCAAATCTCCTCAATACTGCCAGGCCTCAACATACACAGGGGCGTGCTTGCAATGCATCTCTGCAAGAACTTGCACCACCATCGACTTCCATTTTAAAAACAAAATAACATGGCCGAACCTACTACACATCTAACTACACACATTCCCCCACAAACAAAAAAAGTGCAACACACACGCACACACTGTAACACATTCACACACACACACACACTTTCACAGTCTTCTCAGTCAGACCTGGATTAATGGCACTCGAGGTCACTCAAAGCCTTCACATCTGTCTCATTTGTTGTGCTCAACAAAAGGGGACACTGGTGCTGCAACATTGATGCCCTCACAATATTAAACAACGCTCCTTTGAAGATCGATACTATGATGTCACTATAGATACGCACGCAATATTCTTACCATGACATATTGACGCGGGCAATATTTTTAATGCACTGTTTTGTTAGTCGCCAAATACTGGGCACCAATTTAACAGTGAACCTCAACTCTGTAGCTGTAATAGGACTGCAACTCTATATCTGTAGTAGGACTGCAACTCTGTAGCTGTAATAGTACTACAACTCTGTAGCTGTAATAGTACTACAACTCTGTAGCTGTAATAGTACTACAACTCTGTAGCTGTAATAGGACTGCAATTCTGTAGCTGTAATAGGACTGCAACTCTGTAGCTGTAATAGTACTACAACTCTGTAGCTGTAACAGGACTGCAACTCTGTAGCTGTAATAGTACTACAACTCTGTAGCTGTAATAGTACTACAACTCTGTAGCTGTAATAGTACTACAACTCTGTAGCTGTAATAGTACTACAACTCTGTAGCTGTAATAGTACTACAACTCTGTAGCTGTAACAGGACTGCAACTCTGTAGCTGTAATAGTACTACAACTCTGTAGCTGTAATAGTACTACAACTCTGTAGCTGTAATAGTACTACAGCTCTGTAGCTGTAATAGGACTGCAACTCTGTAGCTGTAATAGTACTACAACTCTGTAGCTGTAATAGTACTACAACTCTGTAGCTGTAATAGTACTACAACTCTGTAGCTGTAATAGTACTACAACTCTGTAGCTGTAACAGGACTGCAACTCTGTAGCTGTAATAGTACTACAACTCTGTAGCTGTAATAGTACTACAACTCTGTAGCTGTAATAGTACTACAGCTCTGTAGCTGTAATAGGACTGCAACTCTGTAGCTGTAATAGTACTACAACTCTGTAGCTGTAATAGTACTACAACTCTGTAGCTGTAATAGGACTGCAACTCTGTAGCTGTGGTAAGACTGCAATTCATCATTTTCAGATTATTAAAGTAGCAGATGGAGGTTCCTCACCCCTTGATTAAAATATATTTGCAAAGGGAAAACAGACAGAATAATCTGGGCAACACCACTCTTTGTTTTGCTAGTTGTTAATAAGTATAGTGATAGAGATCATCATCTGATTAGGCTTTACTGCATAGAAATTACCATTCAAGACAACTGGGGGAGATGCACAAAGGTATGATAAGAAGGTGATAAAGTGGAGATAACATCTCCAGTGATATCACTTTTCCAATTTCTTTTTTATTCAATAGCGAAAATGTACTCAGAGTTCTCAAACTTTGGAGAGCTCAGTGAATAGGCTCTATAGAATACACAGAAACTGGAGAAGTGATATCACTGGAGAAGTCATCTCTGCTCTATCACCTCATTTTCACTGCTTAGTTCATAGCCCCCCTGAGTCTTTGAGACGGATGTATGATGAAGCACTGGAGGGAGATGCACTAAAGTGTGATAAAGAAGTAATAATGTGGAGGTGACCTCTCCAGTAATATCGCTTCTCTAATTCCTATGTTATTCTAGAAGCGTCGGTAGTTTTAAGTCAGGTATGCAATTACCTGTGCTGTGACACACTTCCGAATGGAAAAATGAACTTTGGGTGCTAAATTTGCGGCTATTGGAAGCAATGAGAATGCTTTTGAATTTGCTATGCAATTACATGTGGTGGCTAGGAACATGTGTTAAGGTACTGACTTTTATTACCAAAAATCTCTGCTGAAAAGATTTGGTGTTGAGTCCCCAATGCGTGTGCCTAACCACAGACGTGAAAGTGCAGTAAAGTGCAGTAAAAACAAAAAAACTATGAAGAAATGCTAAGTGGCCTGTGCATGTATTGATATGGGCCCTAAGCCCCACATCAATACAGCCAAGGATCCAAAAACGTGCACATATTGCACAGTTTTACATACCCCAGTGGTGCTCAAAGGGTTAATCCTATAACAGTACACGCTTACCTGGTTATCTGATATCCAGTGTTGTCTCCAGAACGATGGGCTTCCTCCTTCCTTCTTCCATACCTCCCAACATTTCAAATGGCCAAAGAGGGACACTTGTGTTTTAGATGGTGTTTCTGGGGGCGTGGCTGGTGGGCGGGGCATTGCTGAGAATTTTTAGGTTACTTTGCGACCTGTCGACACCTTTTTGTGTAACAGAATAAAGGATATAGAGCAAGACCAAAGTGTTTTATTTACACAGATTAATTTACAAACACATATACTGACGTTTAACCAAACATTAATGGGAGCTGTATTGCTGTGGAGCAAAGTGATACAGTTATATACACACCACACAGTCTCATCTCCTAAAAGAGGGATACCAGGGTAGAAAAGAGGGACAGGGGGATTTGGGTCTCAATGAGGGACTGTCCCTCCTAAAGAGGGACACTTGGGAGGTATGTTCTTCTTCTGTAAGCGTCTATCTTCTGTCTTCATCTGTCATCTTCTTTCCTCTTCATCTGTCATCTTCTTCTTCATCTGTGCTCTTCTGTCTTCTTATTTCTGAAACTTGTTGCAGCCTGTAAGAAACAAAATAGTCATTAAAATGCTTTGTAATGCACTGGAGACGTCTCTAGAATCCAAGGTGTTAATGCGCAATTTAATTTAACAGTAATATTTATTTGTCCCCTATGGTTCAGTTGGTTTACTCCAGAATAACTCCAGTTTGCTTTTATAAATATGGGCTCTTGAATGCTGGAGAGATCTCTAAGGCAACCCTGGAGCATGTATACATAAAGTAATGAGGAAACGTTTGCACGTTTTGGGTGTTCCTTTCCTCATTGCCTTGTTTAACACAATGTACTAACAAGTCACAGAGGAAATTGTCATAAAATTAGACCATTTTCTTGCATGCATGTTATAGGGGTGGCATTCAAAGCATACAAGTCTTGAATACCTCCCAGCTGTGAATGTTTAGAAGGGACAGTCCCTCTTTGAAACCCAAATCCCTCTGTCCCTCTTTCCCACTCTGATGTCCCTCTTTTTAATAGATCAGACTGTGTGGTGTATATATAAGTGTATCACACTGCTCCACAGCAATAAATCTCACATTAATGTTTACACTTCAGTATATGCTTTTATAGATTAGTCTGTGTAAATGGGCTTGATCTAAAAATTCTCAGTAATGCCTCTCCCACCAGCCACACAGCCAGTAACACAAAATAAAAGTGTCCCTCTTTGGCCATTTGACATGTTGAGTGGTATTTCATAAACTTTGCGTGCCAGTGGCACAAGAAACACATTGCTTGGCCATGCGTTACTAGGCCGTCTGGCACTGAAAGGGTTAAGAATGGAAGAGCGTGTGCACAACACCCAAGCACAGAAAATGTGTACATTGTCCCATTGCATAATTATGTGTTCTAGTTGTCGACAGCATCTAATGGGTTAAAGGGATCATATTGGTTAAAAAGTTTTTTTTTAATTGCATGGCTAATTTTAATGATAACATACATTAAAATTCATCTCCTGTACTTCTGAGTTTAACCCACCGAGTGCCAGCAGGGTCCCTCAATGTCCCCCCAGAAAATGAAAGGGTTAACCGTATTCATTATGCAGCTACAGGAGGTGTAGATAATGTGTTAATGACAGTCAAATATTACTCCTGTACTCCGATTAGTACTTCCCCCAACACTCAGGCACCAGAATTCAGTGGTCTACGGATGTTGGTGATTACATTTGCCCTTTACCTTCTGTCATTTAGCAGAAATAGGCCTAGATTGCATTGCAGATGATAATTGTTATCATGTGGTTTTATTTAACACAGTCACATTGAAGTCTATGGACTAATTTGTAGATACAATAATTGATAAATGTATCTGCTGCAATATAATCCAGGCCAGAGACTGCAGATCAGCAATAAAGAGAATCATAGGAGTCTGTATTATTTTCAAGCCCTTGGATGCTACAGATACCTCAACTGTTTCACATCTAAGAGGATAAAGTGAGCTGCTCAATATGAAATTATAGTTATATGAAATTACATAGAGTGTATTAAAAACCCAGCTAACCTACCCTAACAGGTCTTGTGCACCAGTCTCATGTGAAGGAAGCTCACGTGTTTAATATGTAATTATTAGGGTGTTATACATGGGAGGAAACCTACATAGTGCAGCAGATATAAAAACATATATATAAAAGTTTAATAATAAAATAAAATCATTGTTAAAGGTTGGGCTGTGATTTGCAAATATAAAATTTTAATTATAAATTGTCCATGTTGGGACCATATTTCATTAGGGGCTGGATTGTATTGCAGGTGATAAATGTTAACACCCGTTTTATCAAACATTTTCCTATTGAAGTCTATGGGGAAACCTGGAGATAAAAGCAGAGATAAAATTAGCACCTGCAATAGAATCCAGCCCTTTGTGTTAAGCCACAGAGTCCACTTAAAGGGATAGTAATACTTCGTTGTAACTTTATTTTATTTTGTAGGCATTAAAAAAACACGAAGAATGATATAAGTCTTATCTCTCAAACCTTTATGGTTTAAGAGATATTCACAAGCAAAGTTTCCCCCTCCCGCCCCTTTTACCTAGTGTAAGCAATCTCTTCTCAGATGTGGAATGCAGTCTATAGACCAGACAGATAACAGAAGGGGACACTCTTATTCCTATGAAAACAATGAAATCCCTGCCCCCCTTGACAAGCTTTTCAGGTTTTTCCCTTATCTTAATTGAAGATTGTCCCTCTCTGCAGTCTATCTGGGCACCTCCCTTCTGCTCTGGCTGAACAGTGTGACATCAGTAAAAGGGGCCGGAGGGGGATACTTTGTCATTGAATTACTCTTGAACTACAACTCTGACAGAATTGAAATAACACTCTCCAAAGTCCAAATACTATGATGATTAATTAGAGCTGCTTTTATTATGAAACATTACTATCCCTTTAAGGGTAGATTTTGTGATGCTACTCAAAAAAATGGTAAAAGCGGCTCTCTTTTATTCAATAGTTATAGGCATAACGGTGCATAAGATTACTGACAGACCAAGGATGAATGATTCATTTTGTTGAGTAATGTATCCATTTGAGAAAAGTCCAATAACTTTGATTGCCAGAGAGGTACACACTGCATTGCTGCGTAATGTGTTGGCTACCTCTCTCTTCAAAGAGATAAAAAAAATTGGCCCAGGCTACATTCAACATCCTAATGACCAGGGACAGATATACATTTCAGATTCCTAGAGGCAAGGCACTTTAGGTTCTCTTTTTCCTTCCAGTGCCCACAATTATACTCCTCTCATGACCCAAGCTCCATCCATTGATGCCTGGCACTACCAGTATATAACATACAAACGCAAAAGGCCTTATGTGTAGTAGTGGAGCATTTCTGGGGCAAACCAACTGTATAATAGGCGACAAATAAACATTTATCAAATTCCCATAGATTTAAAGGGTTAGTAATATTTCAATAAAACATAACTATGATTGTTCATTATAGTTGATACTACTGATCTCTGATGTTGGCACTGTTCGTATCGCTATAGTTTCAATGAAATTATATTATAAAGTATGCACCCCCTCCAGCCCCTTTTTCTGAGTGTAAGCCACCTCCCCTCAGAACTAAAACCTGGTTATCGGACCAGACAGATCACAACGAGGGACAATTTTCCCTCTGTCAGTATAAGGAAAACCCTACTCCCCCTTGACAAAGGAAGGCAGGTTTTTCCTTATACTGACCTAAGATTGTCCCTCATCGCGGTCCTCTTTCAGCTCTGAGGTAGGAATGCTGATGTAGGTAAAAGGGGCGGGAGAGGGACACTTTATATTGTATATTGTATTGAAACTATACAGATATGAACAGTACCAGCATCATAGACCAATAGTATCAACTATAAGGAATAGTTATAGCTTGTGTTTTATTGAACCATTAGGATTCAGTGTAGCAAAAAAGCTAACAAGAGTGATATAAAGGTGATACCTTTTAATGGCTAACTAAGGAAATGGGTTAACAAATAAAGTTAAAATAACACTGCATTTATATTTATTCTAGCTTTACTTGTTAACCCATGCCTGAAGAAGGGGCTTTAGTGTCCTGAAAGCTTGCATTTTCTATGTCCTCAGTTAGCTATTAAACGGTATTACCTTTACATCACTCTTGTGAATTTTTTCCTACATTGAATCCTATCTACTCTACTGGCTAACACGGCACCATTTTTTTTTCTGGATTGAAACATTATTAAATGGCACTTTTTAAGTCCTAGAATGCTAGCGCATACCTCCCAACTGTCCCTCTTTAGGAGGGACAGTCCCTCTTTGAGACCCAAATCCCTCTGTCCCTCTTTTCTATCCTTTTGTCCCTCTTTTCAAGATATCAGAATGAGTATTGTGTATTACTTGCTCCACAGCAATAAAACTCACATAAATGTGTAGTTCATCTTTAATATGTGTTTATAAATTAATCTGTGTAAATAAAATACTTTGGTCTTGAACTAAATAATTTATTCAGTTAAACAAAGAGGAGCCAATAGGTCATGAAATATCCTAAAACTTCTCGGTAATGCCCCGCCCACCAGCCACACCCCCATAAACACCACCTAAAACAAAAGTGTCCCTCTTTCGCCATTTGAAATGTTGGGAGGTATGCTAGCGAGGCCTCCAACATATGTTTTGCTCTCGAGTTTTAAGGGGTTAAAATAATGGAAAGTTGAATTAGTACCCTGTGCTGCAATTGGTTTGCCCCAGCATTGCTCAACATAGCTATTGCTTAACATTCATATGGGCTAAAACATCTATAAACCTTTTGGATGCCCAACTGATTGCCAATGAATTGTGAAGACCCCTCTATTGTCAAATAGGGCAACTAAGATGACTAGTAAAGGGGTATGTGAATTGGAGCAGGAGTATTGTGATTGTCAACAATTGAACATGGTGGATGTGGCTAGTTTTGTTTTGCTGACACAGTTAGGCTCATTGAGTGGCTGCCTACTCTGCTTCATGGGAAATTCATCCCTGCCAACAGAAGTGGTGCAAACCTATAAAAAAGGCATTAGCACACAAACAAACTAAACAGGACTTCACTTGCACATATTGATAGAGCGTGTTTCCTGGTAAGACAAGTATGAACTATTCAATTGAGAATGACATATTAATCCCTTAACAATTTTTTTTAGGGATGCATTCTGGGATGGCAGTGCGGCGTGCAGCCACTCTACCATCTCAAAATTCCATTATGTGCCAGGACTGTCATTGGTCCTTAATCACATCCACCGATTATGGACTTGGAATGTCATCGGTCATAAAGGGGTTAAAGGAACAGTAAACGTTTGTTATGAAAAAATATACATTATAGAGCTTTTACTGTTGAGTAAAATAATGGTACTCCCACTGCTGAGAGATGCATTTTTCCAGAGTTATTACAGCTTAAATTCTTGCTTTTTTTATACTAACAGCTCCCTCTAGTGGTCAGATTCCAATTAGCTATTCCGTTACATTCTATTTGAGAGGAAAGTCACTGACAAACGGTTCTCCATAGAATGTGATAGAAACTGCTGAGTCATTCTGTCAGTTAGAACTGTCAGGAAGTAAACACACAGTAAATTTTCTTCCTGGTTATTTGAACTGTTATAGCTTTTTAAGAAAACACCTGACAGAGGTGGAAGTACCATTGATTTACTCAAAAGGAAAACCTCTATAACAAAGGTTTTCATTAAAAAGTTTACTGTTCCTTTAATGGGTCAATATATTGCAACTATGAAAATAAATATACTGTAGGGCTCTTAATGAGTAAAACAAAGGTAATACCATGCTGGAAAATGTTTCTTCAAATGATATTAAAATGTTTCTGATTGGTGGAATTCAAGATGTTTTACTGTAAGGTTACTCTGTTCCTACTGCCATCTATAGAAAGTTTGTGTCTGTTGCACAGGCAGAAATAGCAACAGGCCCACATGGAAGGTAAACATTTGATTGAAGTATATTCCAGGAGTAGAATCACCTTTTTTATTTAGCAAAGAATGCCCTACAATATAAATATTTACATAGTAAGGATTTAATGCCCTTTTAGTACCAGAGGTAATACATCAAAAGATACAGTTCATAAGACTCAGTAGAGCGAAATGAAGAGACAATTGCTTGTTGTTAAAATGATATCCTGAATTATTCAGGTAACTCCTTAAAGAAAGGCTGATGTACTAAAAAGAACTGGAGTCATTCTGGGGGCACCACAGAGGGGGGGGGGTCAACATTTACATTGATTTAAATGGGTCTTTTGACCCTCTGAGTGCTAGAGAGCTCTCTAACAAGCTTAAAGGGATAGTAATACTTCATTTTATCTTTATTTTATTTTGTAGGCATTAAAAAACATGAAGAACGATATAAGTCTTATCTCTCAAACCTTTATGGTTTGAGAGATATTCACAAGCAAAGTTTCCCCTCCCGCCCCTTTTACCTAGTGTAAGTTATCTCTTCTCAGATGTGGAATCCAGTCCATAGACCAGACAGATAACAGCAGGGGACAATCTTCTTCCTATGAGAACAATGAAAGCCCTGCCCCCCTTGACAAGTTTTTCAGATTTTTCCCTTTTCTTAATTAAAGATTGTCCCTCTCTGCAGTCTACCTGGGCACCTCCCTTCTGCTCTGGCTGATCAGTATTACATCAGTAAAAGGGGCGGGAGGGAGATACTTTGTCATTGAATTACTCTTGAACTACAACTCTGACAGAATTGAAATTACACTCTCCAAAGTCCAAATATTATGATGATTAATTGGAGCTGCTTTTATTATGAAACATTACTATCCCTTTAATGGCAGCCATTGACTACAAAGATACAGTGTATGCTTCAGTGCCACAGATCAGTCTTGGTAATCTCAGCACTCATTATAATTAATTATTCTGCTTTGTTCTCCAAAGTAATTACACTGCCCATCACTGTGATATGTTTAAAGAACTAAATTGGCTAACACTCAAATCTAGATGTACCCTTAATTTTTCATGCCTTGTTTTTTAACCACTTCTCTGGAAAGCTACCAGACTACCTGAGCATTATTCTCACTTCACCTCTCCATATATCTTATAACCTCTACTCCACTGCCAGCAATTCACTGACTCAAACCACAAAAAAGAAGCCAGTCAATCTGTCGTCTCCTACAGAGCTCTGAAACACTGAATTAACCTACAAGAAAAAATAGATCTTTTCCCACTTAAAAATCCATTAAAATAACTGATTCTTTCATTAAAAAACAAATTGTAACTGTATATAAATGCTGGCAATTTTTATTTTCCATTTCTGTATAAATGGATAACTTTGTATTATTAATGTTTTCAAGGACATTCTTGAAAATGAGAGAAATGTCAGTGTATTCTATTAAGATACTTTCTAAAAAAAAAAAAATAAAAAAAAAATGTATATATATATATATATATATCAAAAACAAAGATCTTCGTATTATTATTATCTCTGTGGTTTTATGTTGTTTAATACATTTTTTTTATTTTATTATTATATAGAGGTACTTTCGCTTTCCTTACTGTGATTTTTTTTGTTTTCTGTTTTATTCTTCTCACTGACAGAATTGTAAGAAAGCAGCACGTAGTTCCTCTGTTTGTTATTTTTATTGCGTTTTGGGATTTAGACATTTGGGGGGCGCCAATTTATTCCATTATTGGTTTGTTGATATATATATATACTAGTTGAAGAGCCCGTTACACGGGCCACAGTGCCACTGACAGCCGGGCGCGGGGCAGTCATGCACAGTAGAGACTGCCCATGCCGTGGCTGATACAGCACCCCGCTCTGTATCCGCCTCCTCACTGGCAGTTTCTACTGCGTATGACTGCAACACGCGTAGCCGTCTCTACTGCACATTACTGTGGCGTTACACATGTTTTAGCGAATTATTATATAGGATATATATATATACCCTTATAGGTCTTCTGGCTCTGTCAGATACATAGCAACATGCTTGCCACATACAGTTTGTTGCCATTGAATTCAACACATTTCAACTTTATTTAAACACGTTGCACAGTGTAGTGATCATTGATTTCTATTGGAGTAGTTTAAACGGGTGAATTTTATAGCTACAATCTCTGCAGCAAATCAATGGCAGTATTTTTTGCTGCAGCATCGTGCAACCAAGTTACTGCAACAAAGTCTATGATGGAAACTAGGCCTAAGAAGAAATGGAATAATTCTGTATTAAACAAACTGCACCACAGATAACATTCCTAATATTTCCTCTTATTTAAATTGGGCTATTAATTCATTGAAAGACATTTTTAAACCAATAAGAAATGTATTTGTCATCTACATTGGAGCTGGTTTGTACCACAATTACTCCAGCTCTTCTTAGTACCACACCCTAGTTATACATTGAAAGAGTTGTAAAAAAACATCCACCTGGCCAAATATGTGGCCTTAAAGGGATAGTAATGTTTCACAAAAACAGAAGCTCCAATTAATCTTCATATTATTTGAGCCACAGAGAGTGTTATTTCAATACTGTCAGAGTTGTAGTTCAAGAGTAATTGAATTATAAAGTATCCCCCTCCCGCCCCTTTTACCTAGTGTAACACTGCTCTCCTCAGATGTGGAATTTGGTTGTAAGACCAGACAGATAACAGCAGGGACAATCTTCTTACTTTGAGAACAATGAAAATCCTGCCCCCCTTGACAGGTTTTTCAGCTTTTTCCCTTATCTTAATTGAAGATTGTCCCTCTCTGCAATCTACCTGGGCACCTCCCAGCTGTTCTGAGGTGAGCAGTGTTACATCAGTAAAAGGGGTTGGAGGGGGATACTTTATCATTCAATTACTCTTGAACTACAACTCTGACAGAATTGTAATAACAGACTGGTGTGCTCTGGATTAATTGAATTGAACAGTTGGACATCCCAGCATTGGAAAAAGTGTTTTTGTGTTTACATTCTAACCTGCAGTAAGAAGGTTAAAGGGTTAAAGTTTAAAGGGTTGTGCTTTTCTCTGGGAGTGTGTGTAATTAATTAAGGGAGGGGTCTGTGATCAATCCCCTGTGTAGGCCTGTATAAATCTAGGTACAGGCCTCACAGAGCTTGCTCACAAATACAGGGTGCTCTTTCCTACTCTGAAATAAGTGTGCAGTTTGTGAAGCACAGCAGTTAGTGCAACACAGGAGTTAGAGGAACAAAGGTAAATTAATTGCTTACATTTTTAGGAACTCACATTTGCACCATACAAGATGAGCAAGTTTGGAGATCTCACTCAGTGCACATCATGCCATATGTATGCATGCTTGGAACAGCAGTTCCAGGGTCCATACCGCTGTAGCAAATGTGAGCAAGTGGCCCTTCTAGAAGCTCAGATTGGAGCTCTAGAGAGTCATATTGCAACATTGAGAGACATTGACAACCTTGAGAGGAGTCTCTTGCTAACGGAGCAGAGTCTAGCTGGGTCACCTAGCAAAGAGGGAGGAGATCAGCTAGAAGGGAACCAGGCACATAGCTGGGTGACAGTTAGAAGTGGTTGCAGTGGGGGAGGGAAGAGGAAGAGGGCCGCCAGTCCTGAGTTTTTCCATCCAAACAAATTTGCTCATTTAAGTAAAGATGTTGGGGAGGCAAACCCAGAAGTGGAATTGCTGGAGAAGACTTCTCTCCCTAACAGCCGGGAGAACAGCTCCTCTAGCACAGAGGGGATCGAGAGGAAAGTGAAGCCTAGGCAGGTTGTGGTGGTAGGGGACTCCATTATTAGGAGAACAGATAGGGTAATCTGTGGCTCTGATCGCAGCAACCGAATGGTTTGCTGTCTCCCGGGTGCCCGGGTTCGGCATGTTGCAGCTGTCTTGGTGCATATTGGTACCAATGACAAAGTTAGAGGAAGGTGGAGAGTCCTAAAAGGTAATTTTAGGGATTTAGGCAGTAAGATTAGGAACAGGACCTCCAAGGTAGTATTCTCAGAGATACTACCTGTGCCATGCGCTACGCCAGAGAGACAGCGGGAGATTAGGGAGCTCAATGCATGGCTGAAGTCTTGGTGTAAGAAGGAGGGCTTTGGGTTTTTAGAGCACTGGGCTGATTTTGCTTTGGGGTACAATCTCTATAGCAGGGATGGATTGCACCTGAATGCAAGAGGGTCTCAAGTGCTTGGGGAGAGGATTACTAGACGGTTGGAGGAGATTTTAAACTAGGAAGGGGGGGGAGGGGCCAATAAATACTGGGATAGATAGTATAGAAAGGGAAGGCGATGTAGTTAATAACCAGGTGGGAGGATCTGGGGGCGGGGTTAGTACAGATGATAGGGAGAAGCCTATAAACCACATCAAAATTAAATCACAAATGGAACACAGCAGTGGCATAAATTGTATGCTTGCAAATGCCAGAAGTTTAACTGGTAAAATAGGGGAACTGGAGCTGGTAGCTGAAATTGAAAACTATGACTTGATAGGCATAACAGAAACATGGTGGGATGACACACATGATTGGTCAATCAATTTAGAGGGCTACATGTTATTTAGAAAAGATAGGTCAAGCAAAAGAGGTGGTGGGGTCTGTCTGTATATCAAACCAGCATTATTGCCTCAATTGCGGGAAGATATATGTGATGACAGTAGAGAACATGTGGAATCCCTGTGGGTTGAAATAGTCACTGGGGGTAAAACTGCCCAGAAAATATTAGTGGGTATTTGTTATAAACCACCAAACATTGGTGACCTTGAAGAAACACAGCTATTAATGCAAATAGAAAAGGCTTCCCAAATAGGGAGAACTATAATTATGGGGGATTTTAATTATCCAGAAATAGACTGGAAAAATGGAACAGCTAACTCTTCTAAAAGCAGCAAGTTTCTGAACTTGTTGAATGACAATTTTTTGTCACAACTAGTGCAGACCTCAACCAGAGGGAATGCATGTCTGGATTTGGTAATAACTGACCATGAAGAACTTATCTCTAACATCCAAGTAAGGGAGCACTTGGGGAATAGTGACCATAACATGGTATCGTTTGAGATTAATTAAAAAAAACAAGTTGATATGAGTTCCACCAAAACACTGAATTTTAAAAAGGCCAACTTTAGCAGGTTTAATTCATCCCTTGGTCTCGTTGACTGGGATAAAATATTTTCAGGAAAAAACACAGAAGGTAAGTGGAATGCCTTCAAAATAACATTGCAAAAATACACATATAAATTTATCCCTGTTGGAAACAAATACAAAAGAAGCAAATTAAAACCAATGTGGCTAACAAGTAAAGTAATTCATGAAATAAATAACAAGAAAGCGGCATTTAAACATTACAAAGCTGAGGGATCAGCAGAGGCATTTGCAAAATACAAAAATGTCAACAAAACCTGTAAAAAGGCTATTAAATTAGCTAGACTGGAGAATGAAAAAAATATTGCTAAGGAGAGCAAAAGCAACCCAAAAAAATTCTTTAAATACATAAATGGCAAAAAATTAAAGTCTGATAATGTTGGGTCCTTGTTATCTGAAACGGGTGAGATGGTCAAAGGGGACAGAGAGAAGGCAGATATTTTAAATAATTTCTTTTCTTCTGTTTTTACCAAGGAACACCCATTGGACAAGAATCTGCAAACTACTTTTACAGAACAGGCACAGCAAGCATGGGACTGGCTATCACAAGAAAAAGTGTTAAAACAATTGAATGGTGTCAAGGTAGACAAAGCTCCAGGGCCAGATGGTATACACCCACGGGTACTTAAAGAGCTAAGCCAGACCCTGGCCAGACCGATATATCTGATTTTCAGGGATTCTTTTATTTCTGGTATGGTGCCCATGGATTGGCGTAAAGCAGATGTGGTGCCCATATTTAAAAAGGGATCAAAGTCCCAGCCAGGAAACTACAGACCCGTAAGCTTGACATCTGTGGTAGGGAAGCTGTTTGAAAGATTGCTAAGGGAATATATTCAAGAATTCTGCTGGAACATGAATATCATTAGCAATAGCCAACATGGCTTTGTGAAAGATAGGTCTTGTCAAACGAACTTGATCGAATTTTATGAAAAAGTAAGTAATAATATAGATGAGGGAGCGGCGGTTGACGTGATCTATTTAGACTTTGCCAAGGCATTTGATACAGTTCCGCACAAGAGGTTACTGTACAAATTGAATGAAATAGGACTAGGGGAAAATGTTTGTGTGTGGATTGGAAATTGGCTGAAAGATAGAATGCAAAGAGTGGTAGTAAATGGCAAGTTCTCCAGTTGGATAAACGTGATAAGTGGAGTGCCTCAGGGATCTGTCCTGGGTCCTCTTCTTTTTAATTTGTTTATTAATGACCTCCCAGAGGGCATAGGAAGCCATGTATCAGTGTTTGCCGATGACACAAAATTAAGTAAGGTAATAAAGTCTGAACTCGATGCGTCTTCATTACAAGAGGATTTGGACAAATTGAGTAACTGGGCAGGCAAATGGCAAATGAGATTCAATATAGACAAGTGTAAAGTTATGCATTTTGGGTATAATAATAAAAATGCAACATATAGTTTAAATGGTGTTTCTCTGGGGAAATCTACTAATGAAAAGGATTTAGGAGTAATGGTAGACAATAGACTTAGCAGTAGCATGCAGTGCCAGCTGGCAGCTGCAAAGGCCAATAAGATATTGGCGTGTATCAAAAGGGGTATTGACTCAAGGGAGGAAGATATAATTATGCCTCTTTACAGGTCCATGGTAAGACCCCACCTAGAATATGCTGTTCAATTCTGGGCGCCCTTTCTGAAGAAGGATATTATGGAACTAGAGAGAGTGCAGAGGAGGGCTACAAAACTAGTAAGGGGAATGGAAAGTTTTAGTTATGAAGAGAGACTAGAAAAGTTAAACTTGTACACACTAGAGAAACGGCGTCTTAGAGGGGATATGATAACACTATATAAATATGTTCAAGGCCCATATAAAGGGCTTTCAAAAGACCTGTTCATTAACAGAACAGTACACAGGACAAGGGGCCACCCGCTTAGACTTGAGGAAAGGAGATTTAATCTACAACAGCGGAAGGGTTTCTTTACAGTAAGGACAATAAAGGTATGGAATGCACTTCCGGAGGAGGTGGTGCTATCAAATACATTAGATGCCTTTAAAAGGGGCCTGGATACTTATTTAAAAGAGCATAACATAGAGGGCTATGCACGTTAGTATTGGGATTAATATTTAGTTAGGGCTTGTTGATCCAGGGAGAAATCTGATTGCCATTTTGAGTCAGATGCCTTCTTTTGGGTCAGCGATGGTAAACAGGAATAGGAAAAGGGTTGAACTGGATGGACGCAAGTCTTTTTTCAACCTAAATTACTATGTAACTATGTAACTATATGTAACACTCTCCAAGGCCCAAATACTATGATGATTAATTAGAACTGCTTTTATTATGAAACATTACTATCCCTTTAATCTCTGGTGATATGTGCAGCACTTTTCTGATAGTACAGTTATTAACAAATGGTCACAATGGGGACCACTGTATGAAGATGAGGTGATAATCAGAGTGTGCTGGTATACAACACATCACTCAAACTTAATTGGCTGACACCAATATTTGAACGAAAGTGATTGGACATTACTTGCAAAATTTACATGCTGCAACTCTCCAGTAATCAATGACAATCATTAGTAAATAACAGCATGGCGCATGCCTGTCACTGTGACATGTGAAGTAGTTGTTAGAGCAGAGGCTCTCAGCCCATGCCCTCAGTGGCCACTAACAGGCCAGGACTTAGGAATTTCCCTGCTAGAACACAAGTGTGTTGATCAGAGGCTCAGTCATATTGATTAACTCACCTGTGCTCTTACAAGGAAATTCTCAAATCCTGGCCTGTTAGTATCTACTGAGGGCATGGGTTGAGAACCACTGTATTAGAGGATATACAAAATTCTCCAGTAAAGTAATGCAGCAAAACAAAGGAATTGTCAAGAAAGCCCCCAAAATGCTAAATAAGGGTTCATAAAATGCATGGCTATGAGCAATAGAATGGGTTAGTGGAAGAAAATATATACATTACAAATCTGCCTTTGGCCCTCAAAGGGTTAACCTTGTTGGGTTGCAGAGGATCTGCAGCATTTTTCTCTGCAGTGTTCTAAACACCCATCTACCTCTTAAATTATTAAAGGGATAGTAATACTTAAAATGTAAAAAAATATATGTTGTAGGGTTTATCCCCCTGAGTAAAACAAGAGTACTCCTACTGCTGAAAGGTGTTTCATTCAAAAGTTATTAATTTTCAAAGTTTAATTTTTTAGGTGCAATATAATAGTGGCCTGAAATTGTACAGTGGCGCTGTTGCTACACGATCCTATGAACAGCTCTGGTCCCAGGACCATAAATGTCCATAGGATGGCGTAGCAACAGTACCACTGTACAATTTCAGGCCACTGTGATATTGCACCTAAAAAATTTAACTTTGAAAATTAATAACTTTTGAATGAAACACCTCTCAGCAGCGGGAGTACCCTTGTTTTACTCAGGGGGATAAACCTTACAACATATTTTTTTTACATTTTAAGTATTACTATCTCTTTAAAAAGCAAGTGAAAGGGTCACTTTAAAGCAGAACTACCACCTTATATAGAGACCCTCCCACCAATAATTAGGCTTATGGAGATTAGCTTATTAATAGTACTATTATCGGACACAAGTTCCAGGTTCTGAAGTAATCTTTCTTATTCTGAGACCGACTGTCAGGCTTGCACGCAGAGATCTCGTCTTAGAGACGTCTGCACTCCTGCAATGTCCATCCCGGTCTTCTGTAGGAGAGAATGCATGGTACCTTAATGTACCGGAATGGACTGACAGTGCAGGCGAGCAGACGGCTCTAAAGCAAGAAGCCTGGCCGTCAGTCTCAAAAAAAAGAATGAGTACTTCAAACCTGGTACTTGTGTCTGATAATAGCACTATTAAACAGCTAATCGCCATATGCTTACTTATAGGGTGGTAGTTCCGCTTTAACCCCTCAGATGTTAGAGACATCTACAGTGCATTGCAGATTTATTAACCAATGGGTTAATAAATCCAGTTGTAACATTTCATGATTTAGCAAGTTTGCCTCTTGTGACAGCACATGGTAGGATACCAAACATAGGTGAGCTCATCTTTGGTAAACAAGATTCTGAATTTGTCAGAACAAAAGAACCACTCCCATCCACACTTTCAGGCACATGTGATGCGACTGTTTCCAGAGACTGGTTAGAACATTACTGTACAAAGTATCATATGACCAGCCCCGGTGAGCTGTGCATCAATTATTGAAGACATATTTGTGCCATTATTGATGCAATGGAGGAAATACACTCAGAGGCCATTTATATACTATTAGTGTAAATGCTTGTGTACACGGGCCAAGGTTCTGGTGATGTTAACCCTTTGAGTGCTAGGGGGTATGCTTTGCAATGCGTTGTGTACCCCTCTGGCACTCAAAGGGTTAAGAGGCCGGTCCTGCTCTGCTTCCTGCCGCCGATGCAGTCATGCACTGTAGAGACTGCCCGAAAGCACAGAATGCTCCCAGCATTCTGTGATCCCAGCATTCTGTGCTCCAGCACAGAACTCCCAACATTCTGTGATCCCAGCATTCTGTGCATTCAGGCAGTCTCTACTGCGCATGACAGCTTCTGACAAACATCCTAGCGAATTATTATATAGGATTTGTGAAGGTATGTATTAGACAGGATGTACTGCACTGGTAAATGAAGCATTTTGGGGGAATGTAGAAATTCGCCAGTGTAGCTTCAATGGAGTTATCCTCCAGCTTCAATGACTGCACTTCAGGGAATGCACTAGAGTAGTGTGTCTCACTTTGGTGTGCCACGGACATCCACTTAGGGTGCCCCATTTTATCTATAAGGCTTGGACAAAAATGGAAATGTAGACTTCCAACTGTACATGTAAGGACATTACTATGTACAATATGTTTATTTTAGTTGTGAGATCTAACAGTAACTCTCTATAACTCTCTATTTATGTATGTGTAACCTTCATTACACCCTTGACAAAAGACCTAAAATGATAGGGGTGTATTGAGCAAAAAAAGCTTGAGAACCACTGTCCTAGAGTGAGTGTAAGATCACAGTAGCACATAAAGCAGACACACTCCACTTTTGTTGAGACGTTAATCTTTTGAATGTCAGAGTGTTGTCCAATGCATTGCTTTGCAACACTCTGGCAGTCAAAGTGTTAGTGTCAGAAAACTCCTTACACCTGCTCCATAGCACTTATTACATTATTTCCTCTTTAAAGGGATAGTAATGTTTATTATAGTTTGCCGAGTCTTCCATATATTAAAAGTAACATATTGTGCTATGTGTATCAGCTTACTTGTATGTAGTTCAAAAGTTATTAAGTGGAGAAAGATCCACCGTCTGTCCCTTCTGGCCTCCTCCCATTGAATGTGGATTCCAGTTGTGGGACCGGACGGATACAGCAAGGGACAAACTTCAGTAAGTATAAGGAAAAACCTTTACCCTTTGCATACTGAAGTTTGTCCCTCACTGCATCTGTCTGGACCAGACTGCAGATTTAGTATGACGTGGCCAGAAGGGGTGGGTGGGGGATCTTTCTCCAGTCAATAACTTTTTAACTACATGTAAGTAAGCTGATACACATAGCGCAATGTGTTACTTTTAATATAAAGAAGCAAACTACTTTATAATAAACATTACTATCCTTTAATACATATTGTTAAACAAGGAAAGGCACATCCTGAAATGCTCATAGACTGCTCCATTTACATCTCTTTGGTGCCAGTTGTGTTAACTCTTTAAGTGCCAGAGGGGTTCACAACACATGCAAATAATTTCCAATTAAGCTCCAAGTAGGTAAAAAAAATCCTTCCTGACACCAAATGGCTGTCAGATATAGAAACATAGAATTTGACGGCAGATAAGAACCAATCGGCCCATCTAGTCTCACTGAATCAGCAACCTATCTGCTTTGAAACCAACTGTCATAATTATCAATATTGTTCTTAGCTAGAAATGTATCCACTACTATTTTATTACATAAAGCTCTTAGGCCAAATATATAAACTGGAGTCATTCTGGAATAAACCAACTGCACCATAGCATAGGGGACAAATAAAAATTCGTAAATTCTCATGCACATGAATAGAGCTTTTTTAACTCTTCAAATGCTAAAGAGGTCTCCAGTGCATTCAAGAAGTTAAAAGCCCAATTTAATTTAACAGCAATTTTTATGTGTTCCCTATGGTGCAGTTGATTTACTCCAGTATAACTCCAGTTTGCTTTTACAAATATGGTCTTTAGTGAGTTGCTACACTCCGTGTTGCAAAGTCATTGGCTTCATTTCTGTTACACATTCCATTTATGCTTCAATGGATTATGGTTATGTTACAGTTATGTCGCAGCAGACGCTATTTGTTTTGTAATGCTATTTTCATACATGTGATGCCAAAGTAGCATCACCGCCACCACACTTGTATTACTAATGAACCATATATATTGTATAACAAGGGATTAACCCACTGCTAACAGTTGTTTTATTCAAACTGTATAACCATTCATATTGTCTCAAAGTGGTGGAGCCGTTGCTATCACAGGCTATGGAGAACTGTAGTCAGTGACAGATCTCTCCCATAAACATACCCATAGCTGGGTACTTGCCAGGTTTCACCTGGAGACTCCGGATTTAAAGGGATAGTAATACTTCATTTTAACTTTATTTTATTTTGTAGGCATTAAAAAAACATGAAGAATGATATAAGTCTTATCTCTGAAACCTTTATGGTTTAAGAGATATTCACAAACAAAGTATCCCCCCCCTGTTCAACCATATCAGAAGGGAGATGCCCAGGTAGACTGCAGAGAGGGACAATCTTCAATTAAGATAATGGAAAAAGCTGATAAACTTGTCAAGGGGGGAAGGGCTTTCATTGTTTTAATACAAAGAAAATTGTCCCCTTCTGTTATCTGTACTGTCATACAACCAGACTCACATCTGAGAAGAGATGGCTTACACTAGGTAAAAGGGGCGGGGAGGGGAACTTTGCTTGTGAATATCTCATAAACCATAAAGGTTTGAGAGATAAGACTTATATCATTCTTCATGTTTTTTTAATGCCTACAAAATAAAATAAAGTTAAAACGAAGTGTTACTATCCCTTTAAAGCAGTGTCTCTGAGTCTCTGGTTTAAACCTTCAAATCTCTGGGTAGACCCACCATTTGCTGAGATCAATTCATTCATATGGCATTGCCACTTTTACAACGCTTATAATCTATACTATAAAAGAAGTGGTAACATGACCGCAAATTCTATGTCTGCTCCACACACACCCCAGCGTGGCAGCTTCTCTTCCATTCACACACACAGCGCAATACACACCCTGGGGCTGGCGCAAGGAGGAGATCTGCATATCTCCTCCCTTCTGCACTCTGTAATGACTTTGCCTCTCCTCGCTGTCTCCTGTAAAATACAAACAGGGAAGCAATGTAATCGACGCAGGACAAACAGAGCTGTCCAACTCATTCCTGGCGTGCTGTGTATCCACACAATCAACCCATTGACTGCCAGATGGGTAACCCTCTGGCACTCAAAAGCTTCAGCACTATACCACTCCTATTCTTGTTTTGACTGAACGCAAGGTAACATTGCAGATTATATATGCTTTAACCCCTTCAGTCCCACATTGGTATGCAAAGCATTGCACAACAATGCTTTGCATACCACTGCCGGTGAAGGGGTTAAAATGATGCCTGTGTCGTCTCATAACGTAAGCATTCCACCTCTTACACTCCTCAAAGTAATCACAACACATTCAGCATGTCGCCCTGATTAAAAGGGCGACATGAGAATCTCGCACTGCAGGAAAGCGCAAGATTCTTATGTCGCAGAATGAAATGTCTCCATCAATGTTTTTCATATGTCCATCAACAGTACGAAAACCCACTCTATGTATGCTTAGAAGATGGGGCAGCTAGGCTTTGAAGCAGTGTCAAAGGAAGTATTTGGAATGGTTTGCTGCATGGCCATCTACCTCAGGGACACCGTGCAGCTGAAGGGAAAGGTGTACCTGATTGGAGGCAGAGTGCTCAGCCAGGAGCTAGGTAACACAGTGTTCCCTCACCTGGCACACGGACCCGGCAACCGGGTGACGATACAGACGGACCCCAAGGTTAAGGCCGTTGAGGTTGAATTTGATGAGCACTTTAGCTAAATGAAACTGAACCAGGCATTGTGGTACCTCCAGGATCCTGCCTCTTCCTTGCCACCAATACAGACACAAGACTACCACTGGAAGGAGGCAGAGCCATACCAGGTAAAGGGGGCTGATGTAGAAAGGAAAAGTGGTGCAATTATGGAGTACATCACCTGCACCCAGGGACAAAGGTCTCCCGAATTACTACTGATGGTAGGGTACGGTAGGGTTAACCCCTAGGGGTGCCAGAGGGGTATCCAAAGCATGATGTTGCCCCTATGTCACCCAAAGGGTTAATCCAGAATAGCTTCACTCTGTTTTAATTTGTCATCCTCAAACAAGTGGAGCAATTCAAGGAAACCCATTTGCATCAAATGAAATAAACATTCTCAAATGCGCATTGACTTAATGCTTCTAACACCACTGAATGCCGATGCATTGGCAGCCTTCCTCTCTGTCTCCTTCAAAGGGTTAAAGGCCGCTCTACATTATTGAGATTTTTTTTGCTCTTCTAATACAGCTTGATTGACCTTTTGCACATACCGTATGTCCCCAGTCATTGTATAGGTTTCATATATTTGATTTTTAACCCTTTCAGTGCCAGAGAGTATTGGCTAACTCAGTGGCACACATGTTTATTACAGTAAAGATCACTGCAGCACCTGTGCAATAGCCAGATAATCCAAGAACCTTCATTGCCTGGGCCCCTTTATAAATTGTTTAAATAACCTGGTTTTATACTGCAGCCGATGGGCAGTGAGCTCTAAGGGTTAATTGGATTGGCTGCACTTTATTTCTAAGCCCATTTTAAAGCTGCCACAGGTCAGATGATTTGCAAACTTGAATCAATGGATTCCATAGAGGGCTCAAATGTTCTTTCATACATTGATGGTGACATTTCATTCGGCGACATGAGAATCTCTCGTTTTCCATCATTGCAAGATTCTCACGTCACCCTCTTAATCAGGGTAACATGCTGAATGTACCCTGTAGTCGCACGCTGTTTTGCATGCAACATTTTGATCATACCTTTCAAAGTTTTCCTTTTCTCCCATACACCTCTATTGCCAACATGTGACCCCCTCACCCTGTCACCCCACCAACTGAATGAGTGACAACACGAGCCAGACAATTGTTGTTGGCATTGCTGGGAGGAAGATCAGACAACGTGATGATGTTGACGTCTCAGGGCAGATGCACGAGAAGTGCCAGTGAGCGGAGGCTTGGAGGTAATCCTGGCCTGTTCCACCTTACGAACCCAACATCTATATATCTACAAAAATAGATCACAGATATGTGCACCAGTACACACACCAGTGCCATCTGGAACCGCTATTGCTTTATATTAACCCTTTGAGTGTCAGAGGGGTATCCGTGTTGGATACCTCTCAGGCACTCAAAGGGTTAAAAGATCTCCGGGTCAGACCGTTTCAAATGTTCCTGGGTATGAACATACCCGGGAATCTTGAAGCTCACAACCTCAAGAGTAACAACAAGAGCTGGGGAGGGAGTGTCCAAATCATATGAATTGCATCATAATGTGGGCAGTGCTTAATGAGAGTGGGCAGGACAAGGAGAAAAGACAGGGTTTCCTCTGAATGGAGCTGGGGTGGGGGGGAATGGGCAGGGTAACCAGGAACTTCACAGAAAGAACTGGAGTCTACAGGGAAAAGCTGGAGAGTACCCATGAATAAACATATAGAATGCAACTGTCTAACACCAAGTGAACTGTAAGTGAAGTCTCAGGACACCAAAGGTCACTGTAAATCTAAAGAAATAACTTTGGAACGACAAATCTCCCAGCAACCGAATTTCGTTTTTTTTACTCAGCAGGAGAATTGCTACAATATAAGTGATTTTTTGTTTGTTTGTTTCAAAAAGTTTACAGATCCTTTAAAATGGTTTAAAGGGATAGTAAACTCGAGAAAAAAGTATAGGCGAATTGATAGGTACAATTAAAGAATACTTACTGCCCTCATTCATATCTCTAAAACCGTTATGGTTTGAGAGATATAATAAAATAAAGGTCTCCATTCCCTCCCATTTCTGCCTGACGAGCTGTAAAGCTGTCAGAGGCAGAATCCGGTCGCCCGACTGTATGCGGCTCTTCAGGAGTGCTGACATCGGGATATCTAACTCTAATTACTTCATCAGAATGGTCTACAACGTGTGTTTGCAAGCCAGGCACACGTTGTAGACCATACCGATGAAGTAATTGTAGTTATATATCTCGATGACAGCTCTCCTGAAGAGCTGCCGCCTGGTCCCGGAAGCAGGAACTCATGACGTCCGCTATACAGCGGACATATGAGAAGTGAGAGGTAGGGGAGACCTTTATTTTATTATATCTCTCAAACCATAATGGTTTGAGAGATGGGAATGAGGACAGTAAGTATTTTTTAATTGTACCTATCAATTCACCTATACTTTTTTCTTGAGTTTACTATCCCTTTAAAAACAATTTGATTTGTAAAAATGTATTAGAAAGATACGGCCATTTTGTCTAAAGCTTCCACCTGCTTTTATCAGAATTATTAATTATCCCTTTGGGTACTAGAAATATATTTGGAGATCCCTCTAGCATCTAAAGAGTTAAACGCTATAGCCAATATTTTCATGTTTAACCCCTTGGATGCTAGCGACACCTGCATTGCTTTTTCAGTGTGATTCAAATGACTTTAGCATCCAAGAAAATGGTGGGCAACCTGAGGCCCCCCAGGTGTTCCGGACTAAAATTCCCATCATGCCCAGCCAGCCATTGGATGACTGGGAGATGATGGGAATTGTAGCCCTGAACAGCTGGGGGCCTCAGTTTGCGCAACTGTAATCCACAGGGTTAAAATGTTTTATTTAAAAAAAATATAGTATGAAAATCCTCTGATTTGTACAAAGTAATCACCAATATTTACAATAAATAAACACATTTATGTTGTTTATCTTCCTGGAAAAAAAAATCACTATATTTAGACTACTGACGTGTGTCTTTGCTGATCTGTCCTAGGAGTCATTTGTTTCCTCACCTTAAGCTTGTGATAGGTGTGAATATCTGACATTCCTGAAAACAAACCTGTAAAGTATTTCAATGTGACGCTTTTTCAGTGGCTGCTCATAGTTTCATAATCCAGCCAGACGTTTTGCTTGGTCTGTTATGACATTTCAAGCTAAGCGTCCTGGCTGGGATTTTCAGGAACCGCCTTGTCTGCTTACTTCATACGTTTACTGATACCATCCTCAGTTAAAAACTGAAAGTTGTATGAGACGTGTTGTGCACCAGTCTGGCTCTGAAAGGGTTAAAGGAACACTAAATCTGGAATACAACTTTCTACAGTTTAAAACAGTATGCTATAATATTCACAGATGTTTATGTAGCAGTTTCCATATCTAGCTAGAACTTAAAGGGCAATTATCATACCTGTGAACCTTCAAGACCAAGACCCCAGGAGCATCAAGGAGGGGTGGCGATAGGAGTGTCCAAATGGCAATATTTGCATCATAATGTGGGTGGGGCTTAATCAAGGCAGACAGAATTTGGAGAAGCAAACTTAGAATTTGCCCTGAAGTTGATGGGGAAATAGGAGTAACCAAACAGGGAGTAGGTGGGGTTATTGAAGAACTCAACAAGCCAGAGAATCCAGAGCCAGATCACAGGCAAGGCACCCAAGGCTCCTGCCTAGGGCCCAGTCAAATGAGGGGACCTGACAGAAACTTCATCCTGGACCCTGCTCAGTACTCCCCCTAATGCTATTCAGAATCGTGCTTTCTGGCCCGGTCAAATGATGCGGCCCTGTGGAAACTTCCTGCTCAGTGCTCCCCCTAACTCTAGTCATGATTCATGCAGCCACTCTCTCTGAGCCCTCTAGAATTAATTATGTGGCTCAGCTCAGTCTGAACGCCATCCCTGTGCCATGTGTATGGGTCAGGACTTTTTGTTCTCCTGGCACATGCGCATATGAGGAGGGATACACAACACACTGGTCATGCGGCAGAGGAGCTATTAAAATAGAAGTGCTCCTGCTTGCTCACTTTTTTGGGAGGTGATTTCTGTCAAGTACACAGTGCACTAGCATCAGGGTTTGGGGGCAGCTGACCACACACAGTAAGGGCCAGGCCTGCTGGCCCATAATGAATAGAGTACATACAGATGCAGCCACATATATAAAGTTGAGGGTACGATGCATAGACAGTATGTATGTTGAGTGTAAGGCTACTACAGAAATACAGTATACCAAAGTATAAGGGATATACTGATTGTAAGATAACATTCAAAGTTACTAATAAGGCTAGTATTGTCAAATGGATAGTCAGTATAATACATAACCTTTTTATTAAATTAGAATAAAACCAAAATCACTTTACCTCATATTATATGAGATAACAAAGTGATTTTGGTTTTATTCTAGTTTTAAAAAGGTTAAGTATTAGATTTCCCATTGACAAATAAGAGATTACAATGCTACCCTTATTTGTGAGTAACTTTTAATGTTATGTTACAATCACTATATCTTAACTGTTGGTTTACTGTACTGATTTGTAGTAGGCTTTCACTACACATACTAAAAAATTCCCATTTACATTGGAGACCTCCCTAGAATTCACGGGGATAGAAGCCATAATTAAATCAAAGGTAATGTTATTTTTCCCCTATGGTGCTGTTGATTTGCTCCCAACCTGCAGCACTTTTTTATTTGTGCATATAGCGTACTGTGTTTCAGCAGGTTGGGGGAAGTCATTTTCTCTTGCACACTTCCTTTCCAGATGTATTTTAACATTACAGTGCAGCATCTTTATCAAGAAGGGAACAAAGCTAAATCCCTTCTCCTATCTTACTAACTAATGTAAGTCTATTAAAGAAAGGCAATTATTACATATATATATGGTACAATATGCTTTTCCAATTCAGAGCAGCTTTCATTTTAAAGGAGCAGTAAACTTTTTTATGAAAAAATATATATTGTAGGGATTTTTTACATTAGCAGTGCCCTCTAGTGGTCAAATTCTAATTAGATATCCTTTTAGATTCTAATGGAGAGGAAAGTCAGAAAAGTCAGAGACATACAGTTCTCCATATAATGTGATAGAAACTGCCTGTCACTTCCTGTCAGTTAGAACTATCAGGAAGTAAACACAGTAAATTCACTTCCTGATTATTTAAACTGCTATAATTTTTGAATAAAACATCTGACAGCGATGGGAGTGACCTTGTTTTATTCAGCAGGAAATGCTTTGTAAAATATGTATTTTCATAAAAAAGTGTACTGCTCCTTTAAAGAGCCTTTGAACATCAGTGGGCATACCTGGGAACACTCAGGGTTTGACCTGAGACTCAGGGTTTTGTCCCTAATCTCAGGTTCTCAGGGTAAAGAGCCAAAATCTCAGGGTGAGAGAGTTCAGTGCTACTTGTTATATATATTCTGCTCCAGTTAAATGCTTCTTTAGTTTCTAAATTGGTGCCACTTGTACCAGAAAGGCAGAGGGAGAAGTCCTGCTTGATTTGTGTGTGTTCATGCAGTGATATCTGTAAGTTGTTGTGTATTAATGGCTCCTTGAATGCTGATAGGAGCAACACTCGATTACAGCGATTAGGGATATATCGCGGATAATGTATATTATGGGAAACTAAGGGTTAATATTTATACAATCTCAGGGCCAGCTCATTTTGAAAGTTCCCAGGTATGCCAGTGGGGTGTGCGATGAATTGATTTGCATCATGTAGCCTATCACTCTGGTCCACATGCTGTTAACACATTCTTGCTTCATATAGACCAGCGATAGCCAACCTGGGGCTTGTTTCTATTGCAGGTGATAAATGTTAACACCCATTTTAGCAAACATTTTCTTATTGAAGTCTATGGGGAAACCTGGAGATAAAAGCAGTGATAACATTAGCACCTGTAATAGAATCCAGCCCTCGTCCTCGATAGCTAAGAAAGGTCATGTTTTCAGGATATCCCAGCTGGAGTGCAGGTGGATTACTTAGTGGCTCACTTACATTAATTGGTTCACCTGTCCTCCAGCTGGGATATCCTGAACATGTGCCCTGTTGGTAGATTTTGGGAACCAGGGTTGTCTACTCCAGATATAAAAATAAAAGTATTCTTTATTTTTGTGTATCTGCAAGTGCAGAATAAATAATCTTAGTATATCTCTTTTTTTTATCATGTTTAAAGGAACAGTAAACTTTTTTATGAAAACATATATGTTATAGAGCTTTTTCTGCTGAGTAAAACAATGTCACTCCCACTGCTGTCAGTTGTTTTATTAAAATGTTAAACAGTTCAAATTATCAGGAAGTGAATTTACTGTGCATTTACTTCCTGATAGTTCTGACAGGAAGTGACAAGCAGTTTCTATCACATTCTATGGAGAATTGTAAGTCACTGACTTTCCTCTCCATTAGAATGTAACAGCAAAACTAATTAGAATTTGACCACTAGAGGGCACTGCCAATGTACAAAGCACAGAGTTAAACAGTAATAATTCTGGAAATATGCATCTATCAGCAGTAAGAGTACCACTATTTTACTCAAAAGGAAACACCGTCCAATATATATATTTTCATATAAAAGTTTACTGCTCCTTTAAACCTTTTTCCCATCTTTAGCCCCCTTTAGGCCTTTAGGATTGTATGCACCACAGCCCACCCAGGCTTCTCTGGCTATTCCATTGATGTAATTTGGTCTTCCTGATGAGCTTGGACCCTGTTAAGGATTTTGAAGGCAGGGATAGTGGTTCAAAATGCTCTTTAGCCTGACCTAGCTCGCTCTAGTCAACCATCTATACTGTATATGTAAGCAGCAGACTGTATAATCTACAAGCTTGCTGTCTCCACTCATGTACCCTGCAGGTCAGATGAGTCTGTGCCTGTGAAATGAGCAGGTTTATCAGGCCTGCATCCTTCCTGCAGCATAGTCACTGTGGCAATAAAGAGAGGAAACTGTGAAGGCAGGAAAAAAGGTGTATGCTGTACTTCGTCAAACAAAGCCATGATTGTATGATTGGGAGAAAAGATTAGACATTGTTAGACTGAGCAGGAGTAGTAACCAGAAGTGATAAGTAGGTGTACTCAAACATCATATAACCTGGGAGAGGACAAAAAGCCATAGTCAGCCTTAAGCTGGGTCCAGTACACAGAAGGAAATCAGGAGCACACTGCAAAGAACTCTAGATTAATGGAATACGTGAAATAAGCTCACAAACAGGAAATATCCAGGACTAGTTTACAGGGAAAGTCAGGATGAAGCCAGAAGGTTTCAGGAGATAGTAATCTGCAGAATACCTCAAGACTGACCTCAATAACATTCCATTGAGCTTCCACCATCCAAGAGAGCACAGTGAAGAGAGCTAATGTCTCCCATGAGAGCGGACACAGGTTTAAATCCTGGTATAGGTGCTCTAAAATCTCTGTCTAGCACCGAACCAGACCATGTTCGGATGCAGCCAGCCTAGTCTGTGTGAGAAACATGGGCATTGTTGAATATGGTCTCACAAGACTGAAGCTCCTGACCTATTTGATAAAGCCTCAAATATTACCATGACCTGAGGTCAACAACCCAGAAAAAAAATTGCCAATAGGCACTGCATGCATTTGGAGCATAATGTAAAAGAATTCTGATTAGCCAAGGTCACTGCACCATGAGCCCTATGGAGAATCAGCCTCTGTCCCCTGGTAATTCAGTCTGAAAACCGAAGTCTACGGGGCAGGTCCAGAGAGCTCCCAGGTATGCCACATACTTTTCCTTTCACACAGAGCATACTCCTTTGTGTGGTCATTTAAAGAGTTTATTGTTTCCATGGCAGGGGTTATGGGTACCTATTGTTTCCATGGCAGGGGTTATGGGTACCTAAGATATAAGTCTTGTCCTGAGAATAAATACCCATAACCACTTATTAGATTTGGTGATAAAAGAACATGCTTGATGCAATGTTGATAAATAACCTAAGATATCAATAGCTTTCTCCACAAATATCATTTTTTGCACTTTTACAAAAACATTGTGAATAAATGCTCTGGAGATCTCTCTAGCATCCAAGGGGTTAACCTAGTTTTTTGTGTAAAAAAAAGATGTATTCTTAAAAGCCATAATGTCCTCTGTGACATAGTGACTGCTGCTTTTATTTATTTTTGTTCTCCAGTTATATTTTGCTGTTAATCTAATGTATTTAGATATAATGTCCACTTAAAGTATAAATGATTGGTTAAAGAAATCAAAGATTCAGCTGGATTAAGAGGCTCAGTAATCCGCGGAGGAACACATTGACCTCTGGAGCACCCTGTTAAAGAGATTAATCCTCTTTCTTTCAGACGCGATCACAGGGATAGGATATTGTATGTTGAGGCCTCCGAAAGATGCACACAATTTCTCATTTCTGGAAGCCGTTAAACATGTGAAAATTGTAAGTTCATGGTATAGTGAAATAAGAATCAATGTTCCCTCTAATTCAGGCATGTGAAGTCTGAAGACTCCAGCTGCTGTTGGAATACAGTTCCTATCATCCTCAGATGGTCATACAGATTACCCTTCTCTTGTCTAAGCTGTTGCATGACAGTTTAGCAAAGGGTTATTGGCTTGCTTTATCCCCTCATCCAAAAAAACATGTTCAAAGTTTTAATTAAACATAACCCTTTGAGTACCAGAGGGTGCCCAAAGCATTGCTAAGCAATGGGTTGCTAACCCCTCAAGAACTCAAATGTTTAACCTTATAACCAGGGCTCGATTTCCCAGTAGGTATAGTAGGCAACTACCTAGAACTCTAAATTGTGGGTGTGGCCAGAACCATCTCAGTGTCCCTGAACCAGTTTTATACCCCTTTACAGACTATTATTTAACCCCTTGGATTCTAACGATATCTCCAAAGCATTGCTCTCTCAACCAAAGGGGTTAAAGCTTTTTTCATTCTTGCTTGGTATAGGCCAATGATATTTTCTGTGACAGGGAACAGTGAATGGGACAGGGGTCAGGGAGGAGTCAGGATGTGGCCATGGGTGGAGCTAAGGGAGCCTGGCGTGCCTTGCCTGCATTTATTTTTTATTTTTTTTTTACAGAGAATTAAAACCTACCTATATGCTGTTCTAGCCATTTTTTTCTGTAAAAGTAATGAACCTCTATTTTTTAATAGCACAGTCTGGTACTTTATGTTTACTCACCGCTCAGTACGCTAATTAGCTCTGTTCAATGTCAAACTTACCTCTCACTGTTATTAGAAATGTCCCAAGTGAGTGTGCTATATCTAGATTCATTCGTAGCTCTGCATTTGGTAATATTGCACCAGCACCTGAACTAATTAGCATAAAGTGCCACCAACAAATAAAGGTTTATTTCTCAAAAACTATTTATATAACAAAAGGACTATTTAGTACAAAATATAGCTTGCCCAGCAAAAGATCCTAATCTGGTGTTCAGCCATCACAAACTTCCTGTAATCCTGCCACACTTTCCAGAGGCCTGAAATAACAATAAGTGACTGGGCAAGTAGGGAGGATGTGTGCCACAGCAACTTTCACTCCTCTTCCTGTTTCTCATTTATATTACTGCAAAACAGAGGGGCATTGCCTTTCTGGGGAGATGCACTAAGGGTTGATGGTATGGTGATGAGTCTGCTGATATGTGGTGAGCCGATTGCCTTGGCAATACAGACACACATCGCCATATGTACTATAACTTCGGGATGCAAGGGGAGGGGGCATAGATATATTTCATTAGCAAAAAGGGTTTTTGCAATGCTGGCCATATAAAGGGACTAGCAGCTATGTACAGCGATCTGGGTACTGGGAACAATGTTCCACTGTACTGGTACAAGGGGTTAAGTATGGGATGTGTGTACTAGGAGAGGAAATCTAAATACAGGAACCTGTATGTTTCATATTTTTTGTACATATTTTGTGAGGTTTTGGCTTCTCCTCTCTTGGTTGGTAGTTCCCTAAACAGGGTGATAGCTGAATTAAGGAAGGTATAAATGCCTCTCTTTTAAGGTGCATATGCTCCACTGCTCCCCCCCCCCCAACAATAATACATGATACATAAGACACAAACAAGTTCTTGGCAAAGAAGTCCTTTATTCCCTGAATTCACAACATGCGGACCCTCTTTAGGTCCCCCCCTCCCTGCAACACTTATGCGGCATTCTCTTCCCACAGAGGGTGGCTGCTGAGCCAAGCCTGCACTCAGCACCACTCGGAGGCCAGATGTCGCCTGTTTCTGGCCACTCTGCCTCGGTAGGATTCCTGCTTCTTCCTTGGGTCCATGAGGCAGGCTGGGACATCTCCTCAACCTTCCACCTTCTTCCACCTGTTGGCCTGATGAGCCACCCTATTCAGCCACCATCACAAAAAGATCGCTGGGGCATATCTCTTGGTACCAATGTCCCTCCCTTCTCCCCTTTCACAGAGCAGGCTAGCCCCCACTTTCTGCCCTTACATGGGTGGCCCTGACCACAAATTAAATGGCTGCCCTCGTCAACTGTAACCATCCTCTGGGCTAGGCCTGCGCCAACCTTGGCCGTCTCCAAGCCCGACCACACAATCATTGCCTGGCTGGGCCCGAATGCAGCAACTGAAGGCCGTGACCAGCACCGACCACTCAATCCGTGTCCGGCCAGGCCCTCCCCATACTGGAACCTTCTGGGTGTTATCCCCACCCCTGAGGTTGAGAATGCCTAATTACTGCCACCAGAAAAAAAGGGGGCAGGGAGACCGCATTCCCCCTGCTTTCTGTTAAAGGAACAAAGGTTAGTACTGCCGGCCAGGGGGACAGAGCAAGCAACGGAGACGTGAGACTCTCCACCGAGGTGCTTTGATTACGGGCCCATTCATAAAGAAATCTTCCAGTGAGAGCATATTATGAACTCTATATATGTGTGAATCACTTGCACTCAAGTTACGATCCATCGTATAGTTGTTAGCTCTGTAGTGTATGTCCCCTGTCAATAGGTCCCATCAGTGGTTGCCTCACATTACTATTAATTTGAAGGACTGTAAAGATTGGTGACATATCCTGATTTTGGGTCCCAAGTATTTTATTGTTCTTCTGGTCTGATGATCAGATATTTTATCTATTAATAAACAGAATATTTTTATCTTTTATACTTCATCTTTTACTTTTTTACTTCTTGATTCAATTGCAAACGCTACACTTAGAGTTTTTTTTGTGCGCTGTTTTCTCTGTTTTTGCATATCCTATTTGACCCGAGTGTACTCTGGGAACTAAAGACAGCTGCCAGATCTCTTTGCTTTGCGGTAAATGACTAACACGAGCAAGTCTGAATCTAATCAATCATCAGTTCATTCAACTAACTTTCATCCGATACTTCATTCATTTCATTCATCTCACTACATCCCGTATAAGGAATAAAGGACTAACTATCATCTGTCCCTTCTTGCAGTTATATTCTTACTACTCTTTTGGCCTTTACTAATAATCATTGTATGTATGATCTAACCATTTCAGCTGATGCTCACTGTTTACATTATCTTTTTGTAAGCTATACACAGCACATACTATTATATATATGCCATCTAGTAACCGGGGAGTATTAAGTTAGAACTATTATCACTGCAAGTTCTGTATTTAACGGTATTCCTAATACTTCCATTTGTCTTTTTTATATATGTGCTCAATTCATATTCCCAGTGAGCGCCACTTTATCTTTTCTTAGTTTTCCTGAAGCTGGGGTGCCTTGATGGGGCAGGCAAGCTTTCCATATCTTTGGCCAAAAAATATGACACTAAACCCCACTATTTTATTTGTAGCAAGTCATAGGCTGCTTGCTTGTAAACATCAAGTTTTGTTCACTTACTTAAAGGGATAGTAATACTTCGTTTTAACTTTATTTTATTTTGTAGGCATTAAAAAAACATGAAGAATGATATAAGTCTTATCTCTCAAACCTTTATGGTTTATGAGATATTCACAAGCAAAGTTTCCCCTCCCGCCCCTTTTACCTACTGTAAACAATCTCTTCTCAGATGTGAGTCTGGTTGTATGACAGTACAGATAACAGAAGGGGACAATTTTCTTTGTATGAAAACAATGAAAGCCCTTCCCCCCTTGACAAGTTTTTCAGCTTTTTCCCTTATCTTAATTGAAGATTGTCCCTCTCTGCAGTCTACCTGGGCATCTCCCTTCTGATCTGGTTGAACAGGGGGGGGATACTTTGTTTGTGAATATCTCTTAAACCATAAAGGTTTCAGAGATAAGACTTATATCATTCTTCATGTTTTTTTCATGCCTACAAAATAAAATAAAGTTAAAATGAAGTATTACTATCCCTTTAAATTCTGGGTTGGCAGAGTGGTGTGCAGCTCTAGCATCCCAGAATTCACTGATGTGCCAGGACCATCACTGGTCCTTAAGTTCCCGGGACCGGCATAACAGTCATGGCACGTCAAGGGTCCTTAAGGGATTAAGCTGCATTTCCATATGAAATTGAGCCACTGTCGAAGAAGTCATTTCCAAAATCATAAAATGCCAAAGGCATAGTGGATTCATAGCGGTATAAGCATATTTGAGGTGTATTCACAGGGATATGATGACAAAGACATTGTAGTGTGTATTGTCAATATATCATCAACTCAAATACTATACAAGGCCCCCAAACTGGCCCCCAAACTATAGTGCATCTCGGTCCAGTCGTTTGTAACCCTTTGCGTGCCACTCAAAGAGCTCATCTTTTTTGCTGAATTTATGGGCTAGTTCGCCATGGGTAAAATGAGTGGCAAATATAAATATATCATTATTCTTAGGTCTCAGAATCAGAATATCAAAAACTACCATATATGGCATAACAATTTTCGTAATTATTAAGTAGAAACTCAAGAATCCCATTTTGTCAAAATCTGCATAAAAAAGCAATGGCACCCTAAGTGAATGCCCACAGTACACTGTGTCACGGAACCCTGGTTGAGAACCACCAATCTACACTATAAGGTCCACCAAAAGAAACAGGTTAGTTTATATGTTCCCCCTCTGATCGCTGTTTTAAATGTTTTTTTTTAACCCATTGAATGCTAGAGAGACCTCTCTAGCATTCATGAATTAAAAATTTGTTTTAAATCAAAGGGGATTTCTATTTCTCCCCTCTGGTTCAGTTGGTTTACCATAGAATGAACTGAGTTCTTCTTAGTACATCAGTATCAGTGAAACAGTTTATATGTATTACAGGTTATTAGCTCTGCCAGAACATCATTATATTCAAACATTTATATTGTCATGATAAAGTTCACTATCACACTTCGTTATGTACAAAGACTCGGTACAAGTACCAATAAAATAAATTGGTAGATGTTATAAAGAATGTGTTTATGGAGTAAATGGAAAAGGTGTGGAGGAAATATGGAAAAAAAAGATATAAATGAAACATTAGTAATACTGGGAAATGACATGAGCTCCTGGAGAAATAAAAACAAATTAGTAATATATACTAGGCACATACAACACTTATTTACCATATCTGTTAAACTGCCCCAAATTTCCTGCTACCAAGAAAACAGTTTCCTTCTTCAGCACAGACCTCTAGAAGCTGAGCGGCCATCTCCCAGTGCTCTGCTTTACTGAAGAGATGACGCACGGGAGCTCAAGTCGAAGGAGGCACAGACCTCTCCTGCCACGTCACTGGACCACCAGGGCGGTAGGAGCTTGGAGGCATTGTGGAGATTGGAGGCAATGGGGGAAGCAATGTGGAGATTGGGGTAATGGGGGAGCAATGTGGAGACTGGGGGCAATGGGGGGGTAATGGGGGTCAATGTGGAGATTGGCGTCAATGGGGGAAGCAATGTGGAGATTGGGGTAATGGGGGAGCAATGTGGAGACTGGGGGCAATGGGGGAGTAATGGGGGGTCAATGTGGAAATTGGTGGCAATGGGGGAAGCAATGTGGAGATTGGAGAGCAATGTGGAGATTTTGGGCAATGGGGGAATAATGTGGAATTTGGGGGCAATGGGGGGTCAATGTGGAGATTGGGCACAATGGGGCAGCAATGTGGAGATTGGGGACAATGCGGGAGTAATGTGGAGTCTGGGGGCAATGGGGGGGTTAATATGAAGGTTTCGGGCAATGTGGTCGGGAGGGCCATTGCAATTTCTGCACCAGAGCCAGGTGGCTTCTAGTTACGCCTCTGTGCTTTTTCAAGGTCAAATGGTAATATCCCAGACAGTATAAAGATCCTTCCTGCTATATCTCCAGAATGCACTTAGGTGTTATTCTGGACACCATCTTTGTGAGTAGATTTCTTATAGTTAGTGATGGGAATCGGTGATCCAGCCTCAGTTTGACGATATTACACTAGGAGCGCCCCCTGTTTTCTCTCTTTTTTCTGCATACAAAAAGTTTAGCACATAAAGCTTGAAGACAGCCAAAGCAGGCATGTTCACATTAATCCATTGAGAAGAGACAGACTGAGGCATATGTTCCTGAATATCTCACAAATCAGGTATTATTTGTGAATTGCTATTTGTCATTAATATTTCTTTCTAAGAATGATACATATGGGCATCTCACAAACACTATTTAACCCTTTGGGAGCCAGGATGGTATGCAGCGCATTGCAATGCAATGCATTTTATACCTCACTGGCATTCAAATAATTTGTGAGCTTTTATCAAAATGTTGATACATAAGACCCATAGGGCCATATACACATGAAAATGGAGGAATGCTGGAGCATTAGTAAAAGGTACGTGATTTACCAGGACCGTCACCTGTCCTTAAGGGAAAAAAAACGACAGCCTTGGCACATCACAGGGGTGTTAAGGGGTTAAGGTGCTGTTGTGTTGTGAGTGGTATAAGTAAAAACGGGGTCAGAAATTGACCTCTCCAAGATGGGAGCCGTCTCTTTCAGACCCCCGTTCACCACGCCAGTACACTTCACAGGACACGTATGCTGACGTGCTGACAGGGATCAAAGCGGTTCTTAAGAGAACGTAACTTCCCTGGACCGCTAGTCATTAAGAGGTTAAGACACAAATACAAATTCCCTTTAATTTAAATGGTGCTTTTCACCCCACAAATGCATTGGAGACCTTTGAAGCATTCAAGGGGTTTAAAGTCATATTTAACTCAATGGGGTTATGGATAATATTTTGTTAGTCCCATATGGTGCACTTGGTTTGTACCAGAATTGCTTTACTTTCCTTTTCTCCATAGGGCCTATACTGCTTTTCTCCTCATTTACTAAACTTTATATTACTGTGTTAAACACACACCCTATCCCTCATTTCCTCAAAAATAATTTTGTAATGTTTCATACTGAAATTCAATAAAAATTACTAATTAGAAAAAAAAACTAGACAGACTCAGTCACTGGAGTCTTAACTGACCTTTGATCCTTAGTGTCATCAACATCACTTGTTCCATTGATTCTTAGTGGAACACTGTGGGGGGGATGGAGGAACAGGGACATTACCTTGTGCTAAAGATAGTTCCTTCGAGGTCATTACTAATGTCCAAGCCAGATCCCAGATTAGCAGATTAGAAATCTTTACAGCAGGACCCTTTCATGCCTCCCTAATCTCACTCCTACTTAATCAAAACAGATAGTTCCCTCCAGTAAATGTTTCCTTCGCTGAACTTCTCTTGGAGTCCCACACGTGTAAATACAAGGGGTTTCCCTGCTGAGAAAACTCTCTGATTGGCTAGCAGAGAAATTCACTGCTACTTTAAAAGAACTTTCTCCATGATTGAAGGCATTTGTCTCTTGGATTCTGGGAGACCACAGAGAGGACAATTTAAATGGACTTTTGGGTGAAAGCAACAGTAGCATAATTAATTTTGTATTTTTAGTAATCTTTTTCTACAGATATCTCAGATGAAAACTGTTTGAAAGATTATAATTCCTTTTTTTAAGAGACTGACGATGCTTGCAGTTTAACTATCAAGCTAAGAAGATATTTCTTCACCAACATTTCAAATATTTAAAGGAACATTGTATTTCAAACTGGTTAGAAAAAATAGAGCACAATTTATTATTTAAAGACGTGAATTCTATTCGACTTTAAAATGGGGAACATGGATGGAAAAACAGTAGAGGAGCTGAGTTCCACAGAGATCCACCGGTGGTATAAGAAGTTCATGACTGAGTGTCCATCTGGACAGCTCACGCAGTATGAATTCAAGCAGTTTTTTGGTCTAAAAGAGCTGAGCCCAGCCTCCAATGAATACATTCAACAAATGTTTGACACGTTTGATTTTAACAAGGTAAATTTTCATTTCTGTGTTCTACTTTAACCCTTTTTTATGCTAGAAATAGCTCCAATGCTTTGAGAATTAGTTAGAGACATCTCTAGCACCCAAACTGCAGATAACAGCTCATTATGGAACTAAAGCATGAGTAATGTAGTTGTGCTAATATTTATATATTTTTCAAGTTCAGATCTTTTGAAATTTAATATGGTTTTGCTTCACAAGTATTGTGTGTTTTTTTCAGCAGTGTATTTTTTTGGCTTTTTTGTTGCATAAATATATATACAGGGATACAGAATGCACTCACGATAAAGTCTGGTAGTGCTAGGGTGCAGGCAACAAGATGTTGTAGTGGAGCAAGCAACAGCACTCACTGGACTGTCAGAAGGACAATAAAGCAAATGTATTGGTGTTCCTACATTTATTAAATTGATGTTTCGGTGACAACAACCATGTGTTTGTCTTCAGAAAGGTGGTTGTTGCCACCAAAATATTGATTTAATAAATTTATGAACACTGAAACATTTGCTTTATTGTCTTTCTGAAAGTCCAGTGAGTGCTGTTGTTTGCTCCACTATATATATATCGAGAGAGAGAGATATTCAGATATACTCAGCCTGGGATGCTCCTGGCTTCGTAAGAGACAGCACTTGTGAAGCAGCAAATGTGTCAAAAGTTAAATTAATGTTTATTTGACACATTTGCTGCTTCAGGAGGGCTGTCTCTTACGAAGCCAGGAGCATCCCAGGCTGAGTATATCTGAATATCTCTATTCCATGTTTTTCCAAGGGACGTGCACCTATCATTTGCATTATTTGCTTTAGGTATTTAGCTTTACTGGGTGCCACTGCTTATGTGATTCTCTCTCTCTCTCTCTCTCTCTCTCTCTCTATATATATATATATATATATATATATATATATATATATATGTATAGTAGACAGTTCTAGTTTTTCTGTGATGGTGGATCGTGCTGATTTTTAGATAATACATTTTACATATCAACTAGAGCAAAGATCTCAAACTACATTCCTGAAGGACAAAATGGTGCAGATTACTGAGATATTCTAGATGATGCTCAGGTATGAAAACTGTCCCAGTAATCTTGACTGAAGCTCAGGACAAAATCAGAGATATCATTAAACCCGGCATGCTCTCTGCTATTTAGGAATGTAGTCTGGGAACCATGACCTTTGGGTTTATGCACTAAAGTGTAAAGAGGTTATAAACAGAGATGACTTCTGCACTGATATCAATTCTCCAGTTCCTATGTTATGCAATAGACCCTATGCACTAAGATCTCTCAAGTAGGATAAATCTTAGTGCATTGGCCCCATAGAATAACATAGGACTTGGAAAAGTGATATCAATGAAAAAGTTATCTCTACTTTATTACCTCTTTATCACACCTTAGTGAATCTCCCACCTTGAGTGATTGCAAAAAGATTGATTTGCTCTTCTCCAAAATAGCATTGCTCAGTATTGAGTTGGAGTAAATAAGTATTGAAATGCGATGTGTTTGTAGAAAATAAATCTCACACATACTGATGTACTAATAAGAACTGGTGGAATTCTGGTGCAATTCAGCTTCAGCTTAGGGGGGCAAATACTATCCCATTTGAACTAAATAAGGCTTTTAACCCCTTGAATACTAGGGCCGTCTCTAATGTATTGTGAAGCAGTGTGCTGGAGACCTTGCTAACTATCAGGAGGTTAACCTTTTGAGTGCGTTGCTTACCCCTCTGGCACTCAAAGGGTTAAGATTCCTGTCTAATAATGCCAGAAGAGTATGCAACACATTAGCCCCTTTGGTTCATTTGGCTTGCACCAGATTTAATCCAGTTTGTCTGAGTACATCAGCCTAACAATGCAGTATAAGGCATCAGAATTTGGCATTTATGTATTTAAAGAGTTACAGCCCCTGTTTTCTTTATCATACTGCAATCACAAAAAAAGGATTTAAGTACTATATTTTTTAATAGCTTGTCTTCTTTATATCTTCTTGTACATGGCGAGACCTTATTTGGAGTAAAATAAGGAATTCAGTTTGATACCGTTAACCATATCAGTAGTTGGGACCCAAGAGTTTGCTTGTGTTAAGATCTAGAGCATTCAGGCAACAGACCACAATCCCACCTCTGAACCAGATTCCATATTAGAATGGACATGCACCTTGTTTTAAGTTTGAATATTTGAAAATGTTAGTAAAATTGTCTGTATGTCATGTTAGCCAAATGAGCAGAAGTATAATTCAGAGGATTTTGACACTTTTATTTCAGCACCAAATGTTAATTAACCTTTAACACTTTGAGTGCCACAGGGGTGCACAGTTGGGTACCCTTCCAGCATTCAATTGCTTAAAGGACTAGTCATGTGTATAACACATCGCAAAGCTCTCTACAGCACAGAGACTTTAATTAGCATATAGAGCTGCACTCAGATCACTTTCCAGTAACTAGTATATCAATATCTCCTGAAATACCTCACCTTTAAAAAGGGACACATAGAAAATAGGCATATTTCAGGAATGCACCAAAATCAAAAGGTGAGGTATGGTCAGTATATATATATATATATATATATAATCATCATCATTATCTTCAGCCATTGTCAATCAACATCAGGAGGAAGGCCTCCTCAGCAAGTTCTCAAAAACGTTAATATCTTGCTTCAGCCCTTATCTGCCTTTCTGGACCGGAGTTGCCTCCCCCTTATCTAGTAAGGTGTATTTCTACAATGCACTGAGATAACTCAAGCATCTAGTGGTTACTTTATTGACAAAACCTTCACTAATGAAGCATCTGGATAATATCAAACATTGTAAAGTTAATTTGGTCAGTGCAGAGAGTTATGAAGTTCTTAGCTGCTACTGAGGCTTGGAATATGAATGTGTGTACCTGCTTGTTCTTTGCAGGATGGATATATGGACTTTATGGAGTATGTAGCTGCCCTGAGTTTAGTCCTAAAAGGAAAAGTGGAGCAGAAGTTGAGATGGTACTTTAAACTTTATGATGTAGATGGGAATGGCTGCATTGACAGAGGAGAGCTTCTAAATATCATCAAGGTGAGTGAGGGTTTTTTATGCATCAGATTTTAAATGAACCCTACATTATTTTTTTTAAGTTTCCCATCATACGCTCCATCTTAGACACAAAAATACACAGAAAAGGTAGCTTCCTCAGACAGAGTTAGACTGAGTTAAGCATACCTTAATTCAGAGGTGCTAAAACTGGTACTCAAGCCCCCCAACAATACAGGTTCTCAGACTCTCCTCATATGAACATAGGTGAAAGCTATTAACACAGGGAGATACTTAAGAATGAATAACCGGTGGATTGATCCACCTCTGTTCATATGAGGAGATCCTCAACATACACATAGACAAGCTAACAATATGGAATCCTCTTTTTATGCAGTGGTACTCCATGGTAATGGTTGCACACCAAAGTGCTGTCAATCTTTATTGGTGATCTGGACCCTTTTCTAGATCATCCTGAAGAGCTAGTTGTTATATAGATGAGAGGTATTTGGAACAAACAAGTGGCTCCATAACTGCCACCAAGTGGAGCTATTAGTGCATAAACTTATAGAGCTGATGTTCTAAGAAAAAAGGATGCAGTTTTGAGAAACCAACTGCACCAAAGAAAATTCCCCAGACTACTATAGATGTAAATGGGAAAAAGAAATGCTTTGGAAACATTTCTATCACCCAAGCAGATAAAAGCCCCATTTAAATAAATGGATAATCTTCTTTGTCTCTTGTTGTACAGTTAGTTTGCTCCAGAATTGTTCCATTTCTTCTTGGTACATCAACTCATTCTTATGTACTGTATATACAAAAGTGATACTGATGACTGAAAGCTTACAATGTAATAGTACTATAACCTCCCCTCTAACATGTCCTTGGCTGACAGAAGAGGAAGTCTAAAAGTAATTAGATCATTTGAATTAAGCCCCTTGACCAGATAGTATACACCCACGGGTGATTAGGGAGCTTAGTACAGAAATAGCTACCTAGTATAGTTAAACTTTAAACTGGGTGCTACAAGATCATAAAAGTATAAATTGTGGGACCTTGATTCAAAAAGATAACATGATCACAGCTTGGGAATTATAGACCTGCAAACGTAATATTTATATTGAAGTACTTATTTATCAACACGGTTTCATAACAAGTAGAAAATAAGACAAGACTGCAGTGGATGTAATCTATTTAGATTGTGTAAACTCTTTTGATATGATATGACACAGGAGGTTATTTCATAAACCAAATGACACCACAATAGGCTCTCCTAGTTAGTATAATAAAGATTTTTCTGAGATGTAAAATAGTTTTTAATCTGCTTTAAAGGGTCAGTAATACCCCATAAAAATGTTTAGAGTTTGGTAGAGGTTCTCTATTTGCCACAAATCCTCTCTCTCAAACCGCTATGGTCTGAGAGATATAGGCATTCAAAGTGCTCCCCTCCCTCCCCTTCTCCTGATGTCAGTGCCTAGCTGACAGCAGGAGATCCTGGTCCTGGGACCAGCCAATGACTCTGCAACAGAGCCGAAATTGCGTTATTGGAAAATAATTACTTAATTGGAAAAGTCTACAAAGTAGTTCTTTTTAAATAATGCAATTTCTGCTGAAGAGCCTCCGCAAGTTGGATAAATCGAAGAGGAGCAAGGGGGGAACTTTGAATGCATATATCTCTCAAACCATAGCGGTTTGAGAGATGGGAGTTGTGGCAAATAGTTTATTTTTCGAACCTCTACCAAACGCTAAGCATTTTTTATGGGACATTACTGTCCCTTTAAAAATAACCATATTCAAACAGTTTGTAGGACACTACATTGTATTGTCTTATTCAAATACCAGATAAAAACTAGTGTCCAGCCAGTCCATTACTTTAATGACCTGTTCAAAACTTCAGACTCCAGGGGCTAGATTCTATTGCATATTGCATATTCCCATAGACTTCAACAGGAAAATGTTTGATAAAACGGGTGTTGACATTTAGCACCTGCAATAGAATCCAGCCCCTGGTTCTTAGATATTTACATAGTTGAAGTCCATCAAGTTCAAGCTTTGACAGATCTCCTTTCTAGTGTCAGATGTAAATGTGCTTGTTGGTTTCTTATTTCTGATAATTGGGTATATTGGCATATATTCATTCATTTAATACCCTCTGGAGCAGTGGTTCTCAACTCCTGTCCTCAGGACCCACTAACAGGCCAGGACTTAGGGATTTCTCTGCTAGAACACAGGTGTGGTGATCAGAGGCTCATTCACATTGATTAACTCACCTGTGCTCTAACAAGGAAATCATCAAATCCTGGCCTGTTAGTGGGTCCTGTGGACAGGAGTTGAGAACCACTGCTCTAGAGTGTTGTCTTTGTTGGTAGACCTTTAAATGTATTCACTAACCTTAATTAAATATACGATTAACCCTTTACTAAGAAGAGGAGTGTGCATCACATTGCTCCCCAGTGCACTGCATACTACTTTGGTCCTTAAAAGGTCAAAAATAGTAAAAAAAAATATATATATAATTTCTGAGAAAAAAGTTCTCAAATACTGCAGCTGCCCATAGCCTCAGACATCTAACACCACCCCTAAGTTGATTCAAGTTCTTTTTTATCTTTTGTTCCAGGCTATTAGGGCCATAAACAGAGGTAATGATAGTATGACAGCAGAGGAATTCACTGACATGGTTTTTGACAAAATTGACATCAACGGAGATGGTGAGTAACTGTTCAGATCTTAGTCAAAAATTTTATTTAATGGGCAGACTAGAGAGGCCAATTGGCTCACATCTGTCATCAAACTCTAGCTCTTGTCATCTGTATTCATTTAAAGAAAACTTTTCACCTT
Source organism: Rhinophrynus dorsalis (assembly GCA_037306005.1). Classification (NCBI taxonomy): domain Eukaryota; kingdom Metazoa; phylum Chordata; class Amphibia; order Anura; family Rhinophrynidae; genus Rhinophrynus; species Rhinophrynus dorsalis. The sequence goes on from CM074719.1 coordinate 194,055,987, forward strand.
AAATAATGAAAGAGTTATTTACCAGCCAATATCAAATAGCATTTATAAATAAGTACTTTTTTACTTGATTGTTACTCCTATTCATTGTTTATTTGATGGTTAAAGCTAAACTGCAGGGGGCATCCATTACAATGAGTATCTTGAAAGATGGAACTCGAAACAATGAACAATATCAATGAGGCTGACATACTAAGAAAAACTATAGCAATTCCAAAGGTAATCAACTACTCTATGCATTTACATAACTAAATATGGAAGTATCTCAGTGCATAGGCTCTACAAAATAACATATAAATTGGAGAGTTTATCACACTGGAGGAGTGATCACAACTTTATCACCTGTTTATTACATCTCAGTGTACTTTCCCTCTATATCTTCTTAGTTCACCAAACTCAATATATACTGCCTCTCCAAGTGAATGCAAACATGAAGCCACTGTAAGTCACTTTCACAACGATCTTATTTGGGTGGCTACAAAAACAAATTGGATGCTCCCAATAATGCAGCTTTTACAACTTCACTAAGTGGTAAATAAAGAAAAATGTATTACTCAAGAACAAAACTACCTATTTTCCGAGACTACTGTCTATAATATTGACAATTAAATAACCATTTGATGGTTTGAGAACACATTTTTGCTTTAAATGCTATACTGTGGTCTATTAACTCAATGAAATTGCCATTTTCCCATTGTCACAAACTCCTAATTTTTCTGACACAATACAATTAGATAAACCAGAGATAGGCAACCATTGGCTCCCCAGCTGTTGGCGAAAACAACTCCCATCATTCTACTCCAGCCAACTGGAGTTCGTTTTTAACAGCTGGAGAGCAAAAGGTTGACTGCTCCTGAAGTAAATCACCCAAATGTGTAACCTAGCTAATCTTTGTTTGGCCCTTTGCATGTCAGAGAGTTCACCAACACATTGGCCTGGATTCATTAAAAGTTGATACTGTGGTGAAATGATTTTGTCAATGTGTTCAAAACACATCAACATTTCGATGTACACACACATCGAGATATTCACTAAAATTTCAGGATGCAAGTGGAAGGTGGAGAAAGTCCTTATTAGCATACAGGATTGTCGAAGTGCTGTCTATGTAGAAGGGATGTCCTCCCCTCACACATCACCAACACTACAACAATTCTGAAGTTTAACAGCATTCTCTCTACTTCCCTACTTGGCCAGTAGGGGAGTGAACAGAATGCTTTCAGCACTATGGACAGCATCACTCCCTTATACGTTTGAGTGCTATAGGGATATGCATTGCTCACCCCTGTGGCACTCAAAGGGTTGAAAAAAAGTACACCAAGCACTACACAATTATCCCCCTTAGCTATGTATCATATATTATAAATGTTGGCACTCCACAGGGAACAATGCTGGGGGTCAGGCAAAATCTGTGGGGATTTGTGGCTATCGCTTACCCCCAGCCTTGTTCCCGTGCCCAATGGTATCCATAGAACCCCTTATACACTGCTTGCCCCCAGACTTGTTTCCTTGGCCAGTGGTAGCCACAGATCCCAATGTACCTTGTCTGACCCTCCCTAGCCCTTTCTTCTTGCCCACTGCTAGCCACAAATCCCCATAGGCATTACCTGGGCAAAGGAAGAAGGCAGGGGGTGTCAAGCAGTGTAAGCGGGGCTAACACACAATGGTGATGTTCCCCATGCTGTCCATCATGCTATAAGTTTAACATACACTGCCCCCTTCTTGTTAAATTCGATATACTCTGCCCCTCCTCTGACACAGTACCTCCCCTTGTTAAATTCAACATACTCTGCCCCCCTCTGACATACTACCTCCACCCTTTTTTAATCCAACATTCCTCCCTCCTCTGACATACTACCACCCTTTTTAATCCAACATTCTGCCCCCCCATTTCACATACTACCCCCCATTTCTTAACCTGACATACTACCCACCTTTTTCAATTGCGCATGTAGTCCACAGTTAACCATTTGAGTACCAGAGAGGTAAGCAACTTATTGCTTTGCAATGCGTTGGTGTACCCCTCTGGTACTCAAAGGCGCTATTAGGCGGCTCAAGCAGTGAACTCGGTGATTGAGTTAATTCATTCAAAAAAGTGCTGTGCTTTTCAATCACCTGGATTCACTACTGGGAGTTCTACTCGGTCTGGCTATCACAGAACAAGCAGTTAACTCTAGCAGGGAAAAAAGGAAGGCAGCAGTTGATAATGGATAGGTAAGCAATTCCCTCCAGGATCAGCCAGAAAAACAATCACACAGTATGTGAATGTGCTTTTTGTTTTTTTTTTTGTGATGTCATGTGTCTTTCAAAAATAGGTTCCTGCCTGCATCTCTCTTTTTTGTATTTCCCAGATCTGTACAGATGCAATAGTAATACACATGCATCTGTGGTGTGAACAACAAAACCCGCAACATCAGAATATTTCCCTCTTCATGTGGGCACTATTCTGATCATGCCCACATGGTGCAGGCGACATTCTCATTTCACCAGTTTGATGGTCCCTAACTAGACAGCAACATTTCTAAAGTAAACCAAGTGGCTTCTTGATTTTGGGTATATGCTTCTCCTGACATGTTGTCAGTCAGAAGCTTTACTGGTTCTCCTTCCAAATGGTGAGAGAAGTTCATGAGAACCATAATGGCAGCTCTTAGTGCCAAAATACTTGTGGGCACGTCAAAGCAAACTGTTGACCACTTTACCTGCTCTGGTTCATTTTGGTAGATGGCTCACTAACGTCTCCAACTGACATCTATTTTGATGGGACAGCTAAATTAAATCCCTTGGCCAGATTGTCCTCCTTTTCCCACCATGGGTGGTTCTAAAGAACTTCCTGGGGAGTAAGAATAGGAGTTTCCAGAGGTTTGAAATGACTATCCCATTGGTATAGTAAGGTCAATTGATGGGGTCTCATATTCCATCCTGCCCATTTTACTAGTGGAATAGTGGAGGACACAAGCCCCAAAATCCTCATACAGTCCCTTACTGACCACTTTTCCTTTGCTCTGAACTTCTGGTTATAGCCTGCCAGGTGAAGTCTTTTCTCTGCAGAGAGGGTAATCTTGGCATGCAGGGTGTCAAAATGGGACATGAGATATATAATTTTCCTTGAAAGGACCAAGTTGCATTTGAAGAAGTTGTACAATTCCAACTGTTTCAGGAGTTGAATTGTTCTTTTTTGCTGGAGGAGCAAAAGGATGTTGACCAGGTAATGACAGATTCAGATTCCTGGTTACATTAACTTCACAGTACCTTGGAGAAAGTTCTTGGTGTAGTTGCAATTCCAAAAGGAAAACATGTAAACTGATAATGATGGTGATCTACCACAAAGTGGAAACATTTTTTGGTGAGGAGGAATTACTGGAGAGGGAAGGTATGCATCTTTGGAGCTGGATGCTATTGCAGGTGCTAAATGTTAAAACCATTTTATCAAATATTTTCCTATTAAAGTCTATGGCAAAACCTGCAGATAAAAGCAGTGATAAAATTATCACCTGAAATAGAATCCAGCCCTTGAATGTCTAGAGAGAGCACTTCCAGTCCATATGCAGAACTGCAGAAATGATTGTGGGCAGGCATTCCATCTTGAAGGACCTTATCTCTAGAAGGGGATTGTCATCTTTTAGCTCTAGAAGTAGACAGAGAATATTATTTTCCCTTGCATAATCAGATGTTCAGCATTTTTTAGCCAGATCATTATGGCTTTTCAAATGGAAGTGAGGGCCAACACTGGTTTATAGGCTGCACCAATGGATCTAAAAAGGTACTCCAGATCATTCTTCATTGCTCTGTTTAAGGGATTCCTGAAAGAGGCGGCATCATCCCAATTCAAGGTAGTTCTACATGCTAGGTGAACAACAGAGGTGTCTAGTTGAGTTGAGTCTTCCACTGCAAAGAGATAACTCTTTGTAATGTGTACCGATGGTATCAACTTCCTCTCTGATTGCTCCCAATCAGACCAGATGACACCCTGGATTTCCTCATGCAGTGAAAAAGTTGGCCTTTCTTCCCAAGAGAGGAGAAGCTGTGGTCAGATGAGGCTCTGTTGGAATTTTCAGGAAGATTCAAGGCAAGGCACACAGCACTAATCAAAGGATCGATTAAGGAAGGGTCAAACCCCACCAAATCCTCCAACACTGTGTCCTCTTCAGAGCAACAAAGGGAGTTATCATATACCTTAGATTCTGGGAGAGATTAATCCAAAGAGTGTCATGGTTTTGATGAACACTCAGACAAGACTTGTAAGGTTAAAAGAACTTTATTGAATATAAAGTACAAACAGCAATAACATTCACACCCACACAGTCCCAGAAGAAGACAGTACAGGTACTGCCTACAACTAACACAGGTCAGGTAGGAACAGTATAACAAGAATGTACAAACAGGTATCAGGTACCTTAGAGAGCTAGGGTGAGGTGGAGACTGTGACCTGCTGGTAGCGACAGTGGAACCCTAGAACACTAGGGTCTTGAGGAGGCCGGCAACTCTCAGCTACTGGCAGCAAGGACCCTAGAACGCTAGGGGTCAATGGAAGCCCAAGACCAATAGATACTGGCAACAGGGACCCTAGAACGCTAGGGTTGACAAAGGCCCACGGCCCACGAGTAGTGGTAGAGAGGACCCTAAAACGCTATGAGTCCCAAGACTCACAGACTGGCAGCATAAGAACCTAGAACACTAGGGTTCACAGGAGGCACAGAAAACAGATACTGGCAGCAAGGACCCTAGAACACTAGGGTATTGCGAGGCCCAAGACACACGGCTACTGGCAGCAGAGACCCTAGAATGCTAGGGGTGAATCAGAGGCAACAAACCACGGAAGGCAATGGGTGTCCACTGTACATAAAGTACAGGAACAGGACCACCACACTACAGCTGGCTCTTGAGCCCTTAAGGCTACAGTGGTATGGTAGGCAGGACGAGACAGTGAACCGAACCTAGAAAGTCTAGGTTATAGCAAGGTTCAGTGATGGTATACGCCCCAAGGAATGCCTATAACTCACCACAGGGAGTTAGCCCAGCTAGTGACAGTGGTAACGATGGACACTTAAGTGAAGTAATGAGTAACACAGCCCGACTGTTGACAGCACGGAAACCGGTACTCTGTATGTGCACACCGCCAGAGGCGGTTGATACCAGTAAGAATGACTAGAGCAGCGAGTGATCAGCCAAAGGTCAGTGACGTAAGCTGGTTCTGAGCCAATCCAGTCAGCAACGTAAGCAGGTTCTCAGCCAGTCCAGTCAGCAATGTAGTGGGTTCTCAGCCAGTCTGCTCAGCAATGGAGGCGGGTTCTCAGCCAGTTCGGTCAGTAACGAATGCGGGTTCTCAGCCAGATCAGTCAGCAACGTAGTGGGTTCTCTGCCAGTCCAGTCGGCAACGTAGCAGGTTCTCAGCCAGGCAGATCAGCAACGTATTCGGAGCAGTTCAGGATATGCAGGAACGTCGTCAGTCAGGCCAGGTCTTACACAAACAGAGCAGCAGCAGGAACTAGCGCTCGGTTCAGGTACACCATCAAAGGACACTCTACTACTGACATGACAGGGTATAAAAAGGGCTGGCCCTGGGTGGAGTCAGGTTCAGGGACCAATAAGAATGCGGCAACTAAAACAAGGAAGTAATAATGTCACCACCCCCCAGCCAGGATCACGGGCACCGTGATAAAGAGTCTGGCTGGTGTTCATCATGTGCAGCGGATCTTGGTCTTTCCTTGTCTGCAGATACCTCATGATGATGTCATCGGACATCACCAGAGACAGGAGAGCTGCTTCTGCAGTGAGCCAAACCACAATGGCAATTGGCTGGTCCCACGCTGCTAGAAGGACCTCAACCCTGCAAGCTCTGGCCAGGAGGCATCAAGAGGTGAGAAACCTGGTGGCAGCGGAAGATCAGACTGGCCTAGCAAGGCATTTAAAGAAAAAACTAGAACCAAAAGGGAGAACTCCTGCCCTACCTATGGACAAGAATAAAAAAGACTCTGTGGTAGGGAGGATGAGCGAATGTATTACTGTGGAAGACTTCAAGTCCAATCGGCTGAGGTAGGAGTTAATTCTTTGGTGAAGCTGATGACTGCTGACCAGGAAACAAATGTTATTAATTTATTTAAAACATTCTGATTTTAAAAGGACTGTATGATCTAAAAACAGCTTTGGTAAACATTTTTGAAAATCACCTTAATTATTTATAAAACTCATTTTGGAGTTATTTAGTGTATAGGCTATGGTAATGAAAGCATGCAATGTAGACACTTCCTGTCTTAGCCTTATATTACCTCACCCTTTCACTGATATTGCTTAGCAATGCATTGCCTGCCCCACTGGCACTAAAGCGGTTAAAGGGCAGTAAATGATCAGTATAAATCCTCCTTTAAAACTATTGGATGTGCTTTCACAACTAAGTTCCCATATCTTAAAGTGGAACTGTCACTTTGTAACAAGTAGGGGCTGGATTCTATTACAGGTGCTAATTTTATCACTTCTTTTATCTCCAGTTTTCCTCATAGACTTCAATAGGAAAATATTTGATAAAATGGGCGGTAACATGTATCCTGCAATAGAATCTGGCCCTGAGTTTGAAATGACTTTTAAAAACAAACTATGTTACTCATTTTTTATTTAAAACAAAAGGTTAGAATTTTTGTCAGTTAGAGCAAATCCTCCAGGAATGCCTGGAGGACTCAGACATTACACATAGCTTTTCCTTACCAACTGCTATTTCCTACCAGGAAATATCACCAAAATTATTATTTGAAATTCAGAATAACTAATATAAATATGGGTGTTTTTGGACACTTAAAAAAAACCATTTGTTACAAAGTGACATCTCCACTGTAAATCTCTGCATTTCCTGCTCCATTTATGCAATGATCTGCAGGGCTGGGTGACATCTGTTCCTCATTTGGCTCTTACGTGATAGGAAGTATCATCCCTATTATCTCTGTGTCAGTGAATCCATCATCAATGGGTTTCTATGGAGGTAAGAGATATCTCCCATAAGTGCTGAGTAAGTCTCTGATGTCATACAGCTCTGCGGATCTCTGTGATCTGCAGGGCAAATCGAGAGAATGAGATCTCATTTCCCATAGCTGTGATGGCAATGCAAATAGGTTAAAAGGGTCTTATATTGATCCTTTACTGACACTTTAAGCATTGATGAGTGAAGAAGGTAATGTAGATATAAAATGGGAAACAACTGCATGGCACACCTTAATTATTGTAATCTATAAAACTAAATTAAAAAATGGCTAGTTCAACGTATAGATCAGTGGTTCTCAACTCACTAACAGGCCAGGATTTGATGATTTCCTTGTTAGAGCACAGGTGAGTTAATCAATGTGAATGAGCGTCTGATCACCACACCTGTGCTCTAGCAGAGAAATCCTTAAGTCCTGGCCTGTTAGTGGGTCCTGAGGACAGGAGTTGAGAACCACTGCTATAGATGATTATGAAAGCCCTTTAAAAATCAACAACGGTCATCCCTTTATCCACTGGGTTCTAGAGAGGAATCCAGAGCAATACAAATAAATGCAATGGAAACATCTCTAGCATTCAAGGGGTTACATGTTCCAGACACCAAAAGCTGAATTTAATTGGGATCTTCCTCATTGGCAATAAGCAGTTAAAACAGCTCAGCTGGTGAACTATAGCTTGTCAAGAGGAAGTAGACAAATTCTGACTGCTTTCACTATTATTTGCATATGTTTCTATGCATGAGGATGTGAAGAACATAGACTTTGAGTTTAACCCTTTGAGTTACAGAGGGGCATCCAATGCATTGCAAAGCAATTCACTGGGCACCCCCTCTGGCCCTCAAAGTGTTAAAATTGACTTCCTACCTCTAAGAATTACTAGAGCTAACTTTTCTAATTCAGAAATTAAAATTCTATGTAATATTTGTATTGAGAACTAAACAAATGAAAAGCATGCAAAGTAAGCATCCTTCGGCTCTCCAGCTGCTGGACTACCTCCCTGGCACTTTAAAGGGTTAAAGGACCGACATGAATGGAGGCAATATTTGTGAAAAGTAGCTCTTTTTTCACGTATTGTCAAATTCATGGTAAACCTGCAATTCATTTTTCTATAATGAATTAGTAAATAAGAGGAATATATGCAGCATTTAAACTCATAGAACATTAAAGGAGCATTAGCACTAGCACCTAAAAATGAACCTGGGTTATATAATTTTAAGTATCATATAGTTCCGTCCAGCTTCTGGCCTCAGAAAACAATCAGAGAATGTTTACAGATGCTAGTGTGTAGTACAACATCGTATTCAAATGGATATAACCCCAGACCATTTGTAAATGCTAGAGATCCTTTAAACATTTATTTTCTCTAACCAGGGTTACAATTATGCAGAATACAATGAGGAGTGTTTAACACTTATTCTGTAGGTCCCTCTACTGGTTAAATGAAGAAAAGCACTCTTTTACACTTTAGTATACATCAACAGTAGCCAACCCAGGTCCTCAAAAGCTGCCAGTAGTGAATGTTTTCAGGATTTCTCTGCTAGAGCACAGGAAGATCGTTAGCTGTTCAGTGTTTTATTATTAAGTGTCTTATTAGTTTTATTCATGCATATGTGTGTTATACTTAACCAAACTAGGTATGTGTATATCTTAATTAAAATGTTTTTTTTTTTTTGTTGACATGCGTTCATAAACTTCAGCCTATGCTATATCAATCCTGTTGATCCAGGGGAAGGGAAAAAACATTAAAGCAATTTCCAGTTAAGCCCCAAGTGGATAAAAAACTCCTTCCTGATCCATAATGGCAGTCAAATAATTCACTGGATTAACATCCTGTTTGTTGTAAAACCAGCTGTCATAATTCTCAGTATTGTTCTGAGCTTGAAAGGCATCTAGTACTTTGCACATGTATGAGTACTTACTGATACCTTTTAGTCAGACAGTGTAATAGTTCTTCATAAAGTATTTAATTTCCAATTATTCAAATATTTGTTTATTGCAAATGACATTTAATGGAATGTAATGGTCAAAAATAAAAATGCACAATAGAGATGGCATTTGTTTAAAATGATCTTAGAAAAATATGAGTAAAAAAAAATATATATATACCATTGGGAAATAAGTACAAGTACAAGAGGAATAAGTAGAAGAGGAGCAAATTAAGACCAATACCAATGTGGCTTAATAAAGAGGTTTGCAGGGGAATGAGAAATATGAAGAGGTCAGATGCATAATTCAAAAACAATATTTAACAAAAATGAGCGGAGTCTGCAAACAAGCAATTAGGATAACTAAAACTCAAAAAAGACAAGGATAGCAAAAGAGAGTGAGATAAATCTCAGCAATTCTACATGTACACCAGTAGCAAAAATTTTAAGGTTGATATTGGTCCTTTTAAACCTGACTATGTAATGACCAATAACATTAGTATGAACCAGTTTGGATTTATGAAGACTAGATCATGCCAAACTAATTTACTTGCATTTTAAGAAATGGTAAATATCAATTTGACAAGGGTATTGCTGTTGATGTAGTATTCTTGGATTTAACAAAAATGCCTTTGATGCTGTGCCTCATAACAGATTACTGCATAAATTGATAGGCTTCACTTTGGGAGGTGATTTCTGTACACGGATAGAGAACTGGTTAAATGATAGATGGCAGAGAGTTGTTGTTAAATTAACCTTTTCAAGTTGGTCTAGCATTGAAGGACGTGCCACAGGGTTCAGTCCTGGACCCAATGCTTTTTAACTTATTTAATCTTGTAGAAGTGGGCCTTGAAAGTAGTATCACAATCTTTGCTGATGATATTAAGCTGTATAAGGAAATGTATAAAGAGCAAGAAGTCTTTTCTCTGCAGAACTATTGGCTAAACTGAGTAAATGGTAGGAAAAGTGGCAGATGAGGTTTATTATATATAAATGTAAGATTATGCATTTGGGGAAACAAACACACTAGATATATACTAAATGGGGAAAACTTGGGGAAACCTTGTTGGAGAAAAATTTAGGAATATTGATAGACAAAAGACTTCACAGCAGTGAGAAACGTCACTCAGCCACTGCAAAAGTAAATAGGGTATTATCATGTATAAAACGGGGTATAGATGCACAGGATGAGAATATAAATCTTACTCTATATAAACCCCTGATAAGGCTTCATCTGGAATATGGAGTATAGTGCAATAGAGATAGGGTTGATATGGCATCGGCTGACCTTGCTAGAAGCCTTGCTAGAAGTCTTTTTTTTTTGCCTCATCAACTATGTTATTATGTTAAACCAACTGAACCATTTGTACAAATAAAACATCCCATTAATTTAAATTGTGATTTTAATCCCAGAAATACATGCAGCAAAATGCAAATAAGAGAACACAGTATATCCCCTTAGTTTATGCTTTATACTTCCTCAGTTTATTTCACAAAGCATGGGTTGGAAATTCTTGAGACATTCAACCTACCCACAGACAGTGGCTTCAACTAGGGTTGCCACCTTTTTGTCAAAAAAAATACCGGCCAAGGCATTCCCTCCATAGACCTAACTTTGGAAAGAAGCCAATTTTTTACCGGCCTGCCGGTAAAATACCGGCTGGGTGGTAACCCTAGCTTCAACCTTTGTAAACTTTGTCAGCATGTAGCTAGATGACTGACTCATGTTACAGAATCTGGTGAAAGGCCGTATTGCAAATCATCAACAAGGTTCTGGTGAGCAGAAAAAGAAGGCAAAAATCCTTCCAGCTTACAGAGTGCATAACCTATATTATACATTTGTGTGAATATTTATATGTCTGGAACATATCAAAATGGCCTGCATTTTACAAGGAAGCCCTGGTTTTATAGCATTTCTACTGTATTCCCAGTCTTCTTTGCCACAACATACAAATGAAAGCATACAGTGCAGCCATTTTTAAAATCCAAACCCATGTAAATATGGGTCCCATAGCTTATGGTTGTGGCTTTCACAGATTATTCTGCAAAGCATTTGAGTGGAGCTTTGATACAGACAAATGCACAAATGAGCTCACATTGCACATTACCTGTAAGTAGATTTGCTACGTAATCCCTTGGATAATGGCCACATTTGAAAGACGAATCCTGTGGCCCTGCAAATCAGCCAATATTTCATAAGACAAGGTTTTGGTAATCTTTGGCTCTCTATCTCATATTGCACACCTGAGGAGTCCCTCACCATTTGTCAGTTGCCCACTCTGTCTAATGGAAAATATGACAGACAGAATGGGAGACACTAGCATAGGTATCTGTGCTATAGCCAGGAAGAACATATTTGCCATCTTGGCAAATATATGCACTCCCCCACCCTCGTTACCTGATGATCATAAATGGACATTCCCAATACTGTTATATGAATACTAGCAATAGGACGACACTTTCAGACAGAATTTATCTTAAAAATGTTGCTTTGTGCCTTAGTTATCATGCTTAATTCTGGAGTAAGCCAACTGAACCATAGTGGTGAAATGAAAATCCTAAACGTTCCTGTTGGTTTAAATCGGGCTTTTAAACCATTTGATGTTGGAGAGCTCTCAAGTGTATTTTAAAACACTGCATGTGATGCAGTTGGTTTGTCCCAGAATTGCCTCTCCTAAGCTTCCTGAATAAGGTCCATACAATACAGAATCTAACACAGCATAAGTTCCTGGTGGCCATCGACCATAAGATGCAGTCTTATTGCAAGTAATGGGAAATCCATCCATGGATATGTATACTATTGCCATACTTTGAATTTAAAGGTATAGTAATACTTAAAAGGTGACCGACAAATATGATCTAGGCTTTATCCCTGTGAGTAAAACAAGGCAACTCCCACTACTGAAAGGTGTTTTATTCAAAAGATATTACAGCTCAAACTTTATTTTTTTCTTAAGTGCAGTTATACAGTGGCCTGAAATTGTACAGTGGCGCTATTGCTGCACAATCCTATGAAGATTTATGGTCAACTGACCAGAGCTGTCCATAGGATGGTGCAGCAACAGCACCACTGTACAATTTCAGGTCTCTGTGATATTGCACCTAAAAAAAATTAAGTTTGAGCTGTAATAACTTCTGAATAAAATAGCTTTCAACAGTGGGAATATGCTTGTTTTACTCACAGGTATAAACCTACAACATATATTTTTTTCTTTACATTTTAAAGGGATAGTAAAGCCTACATAAAATGTTATCTTCGAGTCTTTAATAAGGTTTTTATAACATATTTTGCTATTTTTAATTAATTACATGTTTGTATTTCATTAAAGCTGAAAAGATCCCCTTCTCGCCCCATCGGGCTACATCACACTGCCTCTCTGTCTGTACCTGACAGATGCAGCAAAGGGCAAATTTCAGTAAGCAAAAGGAATATCCTGCCCTCCTTCGTCAAGAAGGACAGGGTTTTCCTTATACTTGCTGGCAGAAGATTGTCCCTCGCTGCTTCTGTCCGGTCCCACGACTGGATTGCAGCTCTGAGGGGAGGCAGCCAGAAAGGGCAGGAGGGGAATCCTTTCAACATCAATATCTTATGAAGCCAGGGGAGGGCTGGGAACTTGAGGCCTGGGGGGCAAATACAATCTACTAGCCCATTTCTTCAGTCGCTCCAGCCCAGCGTCCCAGCCCATCCCCTTTAGTTACTTTTAATATTGGCATTAATGCTGTTAAGTAAGACCAACGAGACCACATAGCCTACAGCTGAAATGCGGCTACTCTACTGATACCATAAAGCTTACAATTTAAGTAGAGCGACATGATTGATACCATAGATCTTACAAGGGAAATGGGTTATGCTGTTAGTGCAGCTCTATTTGGATTTTAGCTCTGTAGTATCATTTGTGTAGTTCCATTTCAATTGTAAGCTCTGTGGTATCACTATTGTAGCTCTATTTACAGCAGCAACTGGGAGACTGAGTGAGGCAGTGGCCTGGTGGCCCAGACATTTGACCAGCCCAGGGGGCAATTGCCCCTCTGCCCCCCAGGCCAGCCCTCCCCTGTATGAAACACAAACATGTATGTAATTAAACATAGTGAAATATGTTATAAAAATGTTGTTGAATACTCTGAGATAAAGCTAAATGTAGACATTACAATCCCTTTAAATATTACTATCCCTTTAATCATGTGATAAGACTCAGCGTTTCCACAATAGCAACATTTTATTTGTCCTTGCAAATGTACTGATCAGAAACCCTTTATTGGTGCACTTCTAACCTGTTTGTTCACTCTTTCCCAGGTGAGCTATCCCTTGAAGAGTTTATGGAAGGTGTACAGAAAGATGAGCTTCTACTTGATGTGTTAACCCGCAGCTTGGACCTTAAACACATTGTCCACATGATCCAAAATGATGGAAAAAGGGTGGAACTCACATAACAAACCAGGCATGACATACTCAAAGGAAGTGTACAGTTATGAACATATTGAACTTATATTAATTTTATATTATCGTTCACCATTTCATTCCTGCATTGTGCCTGTGACTCATGCTCCGGGTCAGGACTAATGAACATAGTTCTTGGGTCACTGCAGGATATGGGTCACCACCAACAATTTTTTTCCTTTCCCCCAAGATGGCACAAAAATAGGTTGCACTTAAGACATTGGGTTATCATGACTCAGTTAGCTTGAACCCTAGAAAGGAATACATGGTTGGGCAGTTTGTGCACTAGCATTTTTATCTTTATTATTATTTATATTATATATTATTATTTGCCTTCTTAGGAGTAGATAAAACATTTTGCTGGCAATATATGTATACAGCTTTATGTTTGAGATAACCTGAAGGCATATCATCTTCATGTTACACAGCTATTAATTCACAATTTAACTGCTACAAAAGAACCATTAATCTTGTAGTGCTATTGCTGAACCTGTTGATAACCTTGCTATTTATCCGAGCACAGATCCAGTAGTACAACTCTTCCAGGGAATATGGCAGTCTTGTAGGTGTAATGGACTACGTCCGTGCTGAAAGAGCGTTAGACACCAAAGTTATGCTTTTGTGTTTGATGGGCTGATGTAACCCTTTGAGTGTCAGAGGGGGTGTATCCACGAATTATAGATCAATGCGTTAGGCCCATCTCTAGCACTAAAAGGGTTAATTTGGGAAATAATGAGGATGATGTACTAAGAAGAACTGAGGCCGGGGATGGATATCTCAATAGGCAGAGTAGGCAACTGCCTAGAGCCTCAGCTGTGCTGTCCACACCCACATTCTGAATTGTGGGTGTGGCCAGGACAATGTCAATGTGCCTGCTCCAATTCTATTCCCTTTTACAAGCTATTATTTCACCCCTCTAACACATCTCTCTCTGTCTCTGTCCCTGTCTCTCTCTCTCTCTCTCTCTCTCTCTCTATATATATATATATATATATATATATAAATATATATATATATATATATATATATATATATATATATATATATATTTCCATCTCTCTTTCTCTCTCTTTGTGCAAGGGGGTTCCACAATGCATTGTACACCCCGTTGGCACTCAAAGGACTAATAAGAACTGGTGTAATGCCAGTTCAAACCAAACTACATCTTGGGAGAAAAATAAGAATGTATTTAAAAATGATTTAAATCAGGATTTAACCACCTTAGTGCTAGAAACATCTCCAACAAATTTCTTTTCAATGAGTTGTAGACCTCTATAGAATTGAAGGGGATATAAGGCCCATTTAAATCAATGACAATGTATTTTTCTCCCCTACAGTATCTGTTTTCAGTGACTCCCAACAGCTGCAACATACTATCTATCCTTTGTTTATGTTAGTTTTCTTTTTTACCTGTCCTGCAGCCATTTTGTACCTCATAAAACTGTTTGTTATGGTGTAATGTTCTTAAAAGAACTTTGTACATGGTAAATCAGAAAATTATTAATATGAATAATTAATTTTTATAACACTATTATGATAATGCATCAGTACACAAACTACTTTTGAAATCCTCTCTCCCACTAGCTGACTATAAATTCTGTCTTATAAAGTGAATAATGCTAATAGAAAATATTGGCATCTTTCATTTTTTGACATATTTACTAATATTGTTTCTGAATGAGAGACAATTGTGTTTAAACTTACTGAGGCTTATGTATTCAGAAGAACTGGTGGGGTTCACTGCAATGGCGAAGTCTGGCGATATGTGGAGTTCTCTTTGCCATGAAGAATATGACACACTTCACCATATGCATTAAGAATCATCTATTGAAGGGGTGTAAGAGAGCTTCTGATCAGTATCATGTGAGGTTGGTGCAAGGAGGGCAAGTGTGGGAGTGGAGAGTATGCACCAAGAAGGCCACCAGTCCTCCCTTAATTCTGCAATGCTTCTCATCCCTGTGGCATTCAAAGGGTTATAACATACACTATTCCCTGCCCTGTTTAGCAGATAATTAAAATACATATAACAATTAATCTGCAGCTGCACTGCTGGTTCTGTGTTTACCAGAACCTGATGAACAGCTGTTTCAAACTCACAGCAGACTAATAATCCACTATGGACTTGAAACAGCTGATCAGAGGGTTCTGTGTGTATTTGAATTATCTGTTAAGCGGGTCAGGGGATTGTGCATGTTATAATGGAGGTCAGCTGCTTCTCTGCTCTCCAGTATAGAATACAAATTGTCTTCTGTGGCTCCTTAGAAAGCTACAGGAGATCCCATCTTCACCATCTAATGTTGGCAAATTTGGGACTTCGAATTCCAACCGCATAGGCAGCCATTGGAGCTTAGTACATGTGGCTAATAGCCAGAATAACATCTAAAAATTAAAAAAAGGGGAGCTAATAGTGCATTATACCGATGGAATATAACTCCCCATACACTCCAAAGCACTTACTAAATGTAAATAATGGACAGCAATCCCAGATAAAGGATTCAGACTGCCTCCATTCAGTCAATACATCCACATCACTGCTCCCCACCACACAAAACCTTCACAGGCTCCTCGAAAGACAGAAATACAGACACAAATTGGGGGCGATGACTGCCACAATGTATCATGTGCCAACAGTAATATAGAGAGAGTAAGAGGACACTCATGTTTTAATAACAGTCAGCTCAATCATTCATTTGCCGACAAATTTGCATGCAGGAACATAAACCTGTCCTCGAGGATACACAGTATCACCAAGTGATTATAAAATATCAAAAATTATTTTATTTAAAAGTAAAGATTTTTGTTCAAAAGTGATTTAATACAGAAGGTTCAACGCATTTCTGAGCAACACGCTCTTTCACCGGGAACCAACATTTGAACAAAAGATGTGGTTTCAATCACAGGGTTATGATGATGAAGACCTATTAGTTCATATGACAACCTGGAACCATATGGAACATCAGTAAATCTTCCACCCAGAAGTAATTCAAGGGCAAACCAACTGCACCATTGGGTAGGGGCGGAAAAATCCCAAGAGCCTGCTAAAATTTCACTGCTAGCTACTAAGTCCTTGGAATATTTTAAAATCATTAGTAGTGATGAGCGAGCGTGCTCGGCCGATGCTCGGATCGGCTCGAGCATCGCTCTGCTCGGCACATGGCGGTACTCGTCGAGTACCGCCATGTGCTCTCCCGCCATGTTCGGGTGGCGGGGATCTGTGCCGGAAGAGGCACAGATCACAAGACGCTCCGCTGGACCACCAGGGACTGGAGGTACGGGGGCATTGCGGAGATGAAGGGGGCATTGCGGAGATGAAGGGGGACATTGTGGAAGAGGGGCATAGACTCTATGCCCCTCTTCCACAATGTCCCCCTTCATCTCCGCTATGCCCGTCTTCCACAATGTGCCCCTTCATCTCCGCTATGCCCCTCTTCCACAATGTGCCCCTTCATCTCCGCTATGCCCCTCTTCCACAATGTCCCCCTTCATCTCCTCTATGGCATAGAGGAGATGAAGGGGGACATTGTGGAAGAGGGGCATAGCGGAGATGAAGGGGCACATTGTGGAAGAGGGGCATAGCGGAGATGAAGGGGCACATTGTGGAAGACGGGCATAGCGGAGCTGAAGGGGGACATTGCGGAGCTGAAGGGGGCATTCGGAGATGAAGGGGGCATAGCGGAGATGAAGGGGGCATTGACCAGGCACCCTCCCCTCATCAGAGCAGGGGGTGCCTGGAGTCGCCCCATTCATTTCTATGGGGCTCGGGTGCTCGGCCGAGCACTCGAGCCTCAGGGGGTGCTCGGTCAGAGCACCCGAGCACCCGAGCATCGGGGTGCTCACTCAACACTAATCATTAGCCATATATACATCCTTTCACTGGTTTCCAAAACTCCAAGCTGCCTCCTAAAATTTTTGCCTGGCTCCAATGTACTTTACATTTTGTCCACCCCTTCCACAGAGGTGAAATAAACATTTTCAAAATTGATCTTGACTTAAATGGTGTTTATATCCCCTTGACTGCCAGAGAAGTCTCCACTGCAGTGATTAAAAAAAAGTGCCGAAGACCTCTCTAGCATTTAAGGGCTTAAAAGCCCCATTTAAATTAATTGAGAATTTTTGGTCACCTATGGGTCCCCAGCAGTGGCGTAACTAGTCATTGGAAGGTCCTGGTGCAAACGTTTTTTTAGGTCAATGACATAATATATTCACAGAGGCATAAATAGAGCTTATTGTTACTTGGGGCAGATGGGGCCCCCTAGGATGCTGGGCACTGGCACAACTGCACCCCCTGTAGTTGTGTCCCTGGACTCCAAGGGGGAATATACACTAAGGTGTGATAAAGTGGTGATATAGAATAGATAACTTATCCAGTGATATCACTTCTCCATTTCCTATATTATTCTATGCAGCCTATGCACCAAGATTTCTCAAGAGGGAGATATGTTAATACATAGGTTCCATAGAATAACATAGACACTGGGTTATTGATATCACTGGAGATGTTATCTCTTCTTTATCACTTCCTTATCACACCTTAGTGCATCTCCCCAGTTCTTTTAAGTGGAAATTTCAGGCATATTAAAGTGCCCCCCAAATAATTTTTCACATAGCGATAACCATATCAGTACTTGTATTATCCGTAGTAAATCCGGCATTATTTAGAAGTCCAGCTTCTTCTGCGACTCACTGCAGACGACAGCTCAGCCATCTTGCCGAAGAGGCATCTGTGCTTCTGCGCTGTCCGTCCCTGTCTCCACTATGATTGGTGAGGAGGAGTTGCATTGTACCTTAAGGTACAGAAAGGGACTGACAGTGCAGGCACACAGATTCCTCTACGTCAGGATGCCTGCCGGTGAGTCTCAGAAGAAACTTACTAAGGATAAGTATTGATATGCTTATCACTATGTGAAAAATTATTAGAGGGGCACTTTAATATGCCTGAAAGTTCTGCTTTAGTATATGAGTCTCAGCGTGCACTGCCTTTGTAGCTAACCATGCAGTTTTTTGTACAGAATGCTAAATTCATGTAATAGGAAGAACTGGACCACTTATTCCCTAAGAGACACATAAAAATTCTTCAGATTCCCTTTGATTTAAATTGGGCTTTTAAACCACTGGTTGCTAGAGAGGTCCATCACTCAAAAGGTTTAAAGGGATAGTAATGTCAGAAAAAATGTATTAACTATATGGTATATACAATTAAAAGAGAGTACCTGCACTTATTTGTATCTCTCAAACCATTATGCTTTGAGAGATATAGGAAAATAAAGTTCTCTGGTCCCTCCCCTTTCTTCTTGACAAGCTGTAAAGCTGTCAGAAGCAGATTCTGGTCGCTTGACTAAATGTGGCTCTTCAGCAGCGCTGATAAAACGATATCTAAAGATAAATACTTAATTTGGAATGGTCTACAAAGTGTGCCTGGTTTGCAAGCACACTTTGTAGACCATTCTAATGAAGTATTTATTTCTAAATAGCGTGATTTCAGCTCTGCTGAAGAGCCTCTGTCTGGTCAAATGACTGGAATCTGCAGCTGTCAGCTAGATGGCAGACTTGAGTAAAACAGCCAGGAAAAGGTAACTTTAGCAAGTTATATCTCTCAAACCATAAAGGTTTGAGAGATAAGACTTACATTGATGTTAATCTTTTTTTAATGTCTACAATATTAAATCAACTTAAAAGTAACCATTACTATCCCTTTAAAGCCTCGTTTAAATTAATGGTATTTTTTTCCCTATATTGCTGCTGGTTTGTTCTAGAATTGCATTTACATTTTCTTTTCAACATCAGCCTCAGAATTATCAGTCAAAGGTAACCCAACTCTTCCCAAGTATATCTACCTTTTCAAAATAATTGTCATCAAATGTGAGAGAAAAGTCTTTGTTGCTTGATCACTAATATCCTACTAATAATTCTGGTGAAAAAGAACAAAAAAAAAACTGGGCATTTAAGGGTGCTTATGTTTATGACATTTGTTAATGGTTTTGCCCTTTCAAGCCACCTCCTTCTTCCTTTTTAGGTTTCTAATTTGAGTCAGTTAAGTAATCCGATCAACAGAAATCCAATGGCATTGGATTACTTCAATAGAGGTGAAGTCAAGTTTGGTAGGCACTTAAAGGATATTAGCATCTGTTGTCCATGTAGAGAATTAACTCTTTGAGTGCCAGAGAGGTATCCAACACGTTGCAACGCAATTACTTCATAGAAAATGGAAGATAGGATATATTGGAAGATCACTGGAAATCTTTCTGTCATGTAAGAGCATTCCTGCCAACATTTCAGAAAGATTTCCAAGAGCACTTTTTCCTCTGGTCAGTCACATTGCAGAGCGTCACTAGTGTCCGTTGTACTGTGTAGTGTGACACCAACAGAAATGTCATACACCAGGCTTACATCTGAACATGTGCAGCAAAATAAACATTAACCACACCTAAATACCAGATTAAATCATAAATAAGAAGTATTAACCCCTTAACGACAATTGACTTACCAGGTATGTCCCGCAAAAACTGTCACTTAGTGACAGAGGACGTACCTGGTAAGTCACTGAAGTCCGATTCTCCATGAGGCTGCACGCCGTTCAGAGACGCCGGAATCATTACCTATTGACTTTTTAATGACAACAACAAAAGCTATGGGATTTAATTAATTTTATAACCAGGAAAAAAAAAACAGGGACCTCAGAATCCAAGGACAGACAGGAAAAACCTGGGACTGTCAATGGAAATAGATGGTAGGCATGTAAGGGACTAAAACATCAGGGGAAGATGCACTAAGGCGTGATAAAGTGGAGATAACTCCTCCAGTGATATCACTTCTCACATTCCTATGTTCTTCTGAGGACCCAGTGCACTAAGACTTCATACACGTTGGACATCTTAGTGCATTGGTTCCATAGAACAGCATAGGACTTGGAGAAGCATAGAATAGCATAAGACCTGAAGAAGCATAGAATATCACAGGATATCACTCTAGAAGTCATCTCCGCTTTCTCACTCTTTAGTCCATCTCCTCCCCCCCACACCGCCTTGGTCTGTATGTTAAAGATCCGTGAATTCATTTTTATGTGGCTATTCCTGTTAAAAGATTATTCCAGGAACTTACCACCAGTGGTGGGATTAATTTAAAGGGAAATTATGTCCCTCATAATGAGAAGGTAATTGGGAGTAAAAGGAGGAACTACAATAACAGGAATTAACAATTCTTTTTTGAGCAATTCTAGAGCAAACTAAATATACATTTTCATAGATTTAAATGGGGCCTTTCACTCCTTGAATGATAGAGAGGTCTCCATTGTCAACTCATTGGCAATCTCTCAATCGTTGAATGGGTCAAAAGCCCTATTTTAATCAAGGGGGATTTGGAGAACATTTATTTGTTCTCTATGGGGTAGTTAGTTTGCTCCAAAATGTCTCCATTTCTTCTTAGTACATCAGTGTCAATGTATAGTTTTAAGAGGTAACATCTAAAGTTAGATATAATTATTCACAGGCAACAGCAGTTACAATACAAAAAGTATATAAATATATAATGTACTAACCTGTTGTTCTATAAAGGATAGATAGATAGATAGATAGATAGATAGATAGATAGATAGATAGATAGATAGACTATAAACTCTGCAGTACACTTGAACTTCCTATGTATGTATGTATGTCCTTGTGACCTGTGCATGCTTATGTAAGCTTCTCAAGAGTGATAAATACAACTGTGTGAGATAAGTAAGATAAACTGACAAGTAGAAGATAAGAGAAAGGGAATGTTCTAATCCTAGATCAATTATCTGATTTAGGATTCAAGTTAAAAAAAATGATCAGTTAGGCCATATGGCCACTCATGGCTACCTACAAACCTCCTGGGTTGGGTGTGCAGTCATCATAGACCTGCTGTAACAGGATTTCAAGTTTTATACAGAGAGTCTATAGGGACCTGCATCTCACAGGACAAGAAACTGCATGTGCACTGCAGTTCAGTGTCTTTCCAGAGGAGCATAAATGGCCCCTATTCAGACACCCAATTTACTACTCTTTTGCCCTGCCAAGGCTCAAAATGCTAACAAAGCATCCCCAGCTTCTTCAACAGGTCTGCTCCCAAGAGAGAAGATCTGCTAAGTCAGAGTTGCCCTTTAAATAGATATGAACCATTTTCATTTTTAGTTCATACTTTTCTTTCCAGACCTGGAAAGCCATGTGGAGACTTTGCTATTACTGTCTCAAACTGCTCTGTAATGATTTTTGCATAAAAATATATATCATATATAATAATTTGCTAGGATGTTTGTCAGAAGCCGTCATGTGCAGTACAGACTGCCCGACGTGGCTGATAAACAATGGGGCACTCCGAATATGGACCGGAGTCCTCTCTGTGCACCTTCCAGGAAGGGGCACAAAGAAGACTATGGTCTGAATTCAGAGCACCCCGCTCCGTATCAGCCACAGCATGTTTAGACACTCTGTACTGTGCATGACTGCAGCGCGGGCAGTGAGCAGAGAAGCTCTGTGCACCAGCCGAGGCTGCTGGGTACCACTGTGGCCCGTGTACACGGGCTTTTAAACTAGTATATATATATTGCAGTGTGTAATAATACCCTTTTTGTTGGACTAACATGCGATGCTCCCTTTTTCAAGTCTAAAGCATCAATATATTAATTTTACCCAAAATTAGGGTTTACTTCCACTTTTTAACAAGCTCATTATTTTGGCTACATAAAGAATTTATTTTGAATACATACTTCTGTTGGAATTTGTGCACACACAGACACACAGAGACACACACACACACGTGACATTTTACTAAGAAGATGTTAGCTTGGGATAGGCCTTTGTTATGCTTATGTAATGTAAGGCAGGACAATCTAAGACTAACTTTCACTACATACACAGGTTCTAAATAACTTTTGTTAAATGTTCTTCTCTGCTGTACAAGATATAGGTGCAAAATCATGGTGGGAAGCTGCTCATGGTCCGAGATGTTGGATGTTTAGGGACTTGGTGACTTAGAAACATTTAGATCCTACTTTTCCAAAAACATTCTAAATGCAGATTTAAATGTTTAATTAAAAAAAAACAGCTATTACCTGTCAGACAGGCATAGTACTGACCTGACCCCTTGGATGTTAGAGACATCTCACATGCACTGCAAAGCAAATAAAAACATTGTAGATATCTAAGGAGTGTCTGATTAAGAAGGGGGCTGATGAAGCTACAGCTTCAGGCTCCAATGAAAACAGGACCAATCTCATCAGTAGTGAGTGAGGCATGCGGGCCACTGCTTGGTCCACAAAGAGACCCACTGCTCTCACCCAGTAGTCAAAGAGGCCTACATCTCTCAGAGATCGTGTCTGACATGATTTTATTCAACTACATTAAATGTTATACACAGGTATGTGCGTATGTTAATTTGTATATATATTTATATCTGTAAATGGAAAAAAATACCTCACAGAGGTCACAGAACATGTTTAAATTTACATTGCTTAGTTCTGACAAACTTTCAATTAAAACATTATGTTTAAACAATCCACATGTGCTGTATTTTGTAATCTTCTACATTTTACTGTACTAGACAGTGCTATGTGAGATAGATCTGTTAGAAACTTTAGCACTTAATGGGTTACATGTGAATATTCACACAGAACTAATTTTTTTCATGTTCTCCCATTAGTCATCTGTTCTCTCTTTTGGTTTAGCTTTCACAGCTTCAATGGAGATGTTTATATATTTATTTTTTAAACCCTTGGATGTGGCATATGTCTCCTACTCACTGCAAATCATTGTGCTGGAGACCTAGGGCCATATGTTCAAAGGGATAATGACAAAAAATTGTCGTATGAATGACAAAAATAAGTAATTGAATGCATGAACAACATATTTTCGATAGAGTATGCGACAAAAAAATAGTAATGTCTGTTGTGTACGACACAACTCCAGAATTGACTGGCAAAGGGGCGGGGCAAGGGCGTGTCTAAACTATTCTCCAGTGCCGTATAGAGGAAAAGAAAATTTGTCATAACTAACGACAAAAAAATGTCTTTCAAAAGACAAAATTTGTACGTTAAGAAAAAAGTGGAGGGAATGTGAGAATTTTTGTCTTTAGTTAAGACATTTTTGTCGTTAGTTAAGACATTTTTGTCATTAGTTAAGACATTTTTAAAGACATTTTTGTCGTTAGTTAAGACATTTTTTGTCATTACATACGACAATTTCAGTTAGGAAAAATGACATATTTCCAATCATAACCGAGACTCTCTGAAAATATTAATGATCCCAACGACACCGTACTTTGAAAAGTCATTACAAATGACAAAAGCTATTTCGCTACTAGTCTTCAACATCTAAGAGGCTGATAAATGTTATCAGTACATTAGACTATGTGGTCTACAGATGTAAAGTTCACATCAATTATAAATATATGTGTGGTCTTAATATAGCCCTGTACCCTGAATATATTGTAATATATGTTATTACATACTCCATGTGTACATGGAGTATGTCATGTTTCTTGTTACTTATTTTTAATCAATAGTTATTATATTTTCTATATATTAGTATAAGCATTTATATTCCTAGTTATGATCACCAGTGCTTTCCAGCCTTTTTTTCATAAAATAAAGTTATTTTTTAAAATGAATGCATTGGCTTTATAATTGTGTTGTGAATTATTAATTTTTCCTCTTAAACAGAGTGATACAGCAATATATGAACTCATAAATCTACCAACCACTATAAACCGGGGGGAGATGCACTAATTTGTAATAAAATTGTGATAAAATAGGAGAGAACTTGTCCAATGAGATAAACTCTCCAATTACTATGTTACTCTGTGGAGCCTAAACCTCTCAAATTATAGATGTTAGTACATAGACTTGATAGAATAACATAGTATTTGGAGAGCTTATCACATTGGAGCAGTTATTTCCTTTTTGTCTCATTTTAATGCGTATCCCCATAGGACTGTGTGTCTGGTGCAAAGGAATGCATATTACAGTGATCACACTCACACACACACAGGTTCACTTTTAAAACGTTGCATTTAAAACATTGTCTGTCTACACGCTGCAATCAGCCTGTCACCGTGATGAAAAGGGCAACATGAGACTCTCACCCTGCATAAAAGCGCAAGATTCTCATGTCACCTCCTTAAACGGCACTTCAACCCAACCCGCAGCATCAGGTGATTCATATGTTATAACTTTGTGTTTTAAGCATCGGATTCTTAGTGGAAAAATAAAGTAGTTAGAACTCTAAAATTGTCCATAATTTGTTTAGCAAATATGGTAGAGATTACAGTCTAACATGAGCTGACAACTTTTATTAACCCTTTGAGTACCAGAGGGGTACGCAACACATTGCTTTGCCTCTGGCACTCAAAGGGTTAACAAACGTTGGCAGCTTCATGTTAGACTGTAATCTCTACCATATTTGCTAAACAAATTATAGACAATTTTAGAGTTCTAACTATTTTATTTTTCTTCTAAGAATCAGATGCTTAATACACAAAGTTATTACATATGAATCATCCTGATGCTGCGGGTTGGGTTGAAGCTCCGTTTAAGGAGGCGACATGAGAACCTTGCCCTTTTATGCAGCATGAGATTCACATGTCACCCTTTTCATCACGGTGACATGCTGATTGTGGCGCGTAGACTCACAATGTTATAAATGTGACGTTTTAAAAGTATACCACACTCGCATCATGGTAGGGCTGGTCAACACAGCTGTGACAATCCTTACTTTTAAAAGCAAACCTATCACTATAAAAAACTGCCTATTAAAAAGTAGGTTTACTTCATATAACATTTTATTTTATTCTATGATGCAATATTTTGTTCATTTGTTTAAAAGAAAGAAGACTTAAACCTTTTTGAGTCCTTCTCTCAGTGGAATCTTCCAACTTGAATGAATTTGCATGATTATTCCTCCTTATCAATTTATTCCACACCACTGGTTGAAGCTGATTTTCTGGAAATGGAGTAATTAATTATTAACTGAACTAGTCAGAGAACAAAACTCTGGGGAGATTAGATTCTTCAACTAATAAATAAAATATTCCTAAAACTATTAACCTGAATGGAAAACTAAAATCACAATTTATAGGCAGCTTAAATAAATTCATTTAATTGGTCATAAAATCTGTGTAAGTAACAGGTCAACCACAGGGTTGGTATGGGAGTGTTTCAATTATGTGAAATTATGTCATAAAGTGGGTGGATGGAATCAGGATGGGCAAGATGAGGGATGAGAATGAGTGGTGGTTGTATCCAAAATGAGCAGAACTGAATGGAAAGAACAGAAAACTAAAACTGGAGTCTTTTGGGCTTGTGTAATAATTAGTGTCTGATAGATGTCTGTTTATTCTGCGTAATGGGAAATGTGGGCCCAAAGAAACTCAAATCTCCTGCCATGCAGGAGGACAGAAGTACAACTAATATCGTGTGGAGCATAAGAAAAATCAGGGAAAGTACTGATATCAGTAGGACAATTTAGATGTGAGATGTGGATATTCAAGGAGAATGACCACCTTTGAATAATATACCCTACTTACCTTATTATGGACATACAAATCATAATGACCCCCCCATCAGTTATTCCCTTGTGGCTTTGTTCAAGATATAACATCTTTGATCAGTCCTGGATGTCATGTCCATGGAAGCAAAAGCGTGGTGTTCATGGAGGTAGATGTGCTATCAGGAACACAGGATCTCAAACTCTGCTCACTGCACATTGTAATATTAAGCTTCTAAAGGCCCTTGAAGAGTAACGAACACATTGCTTTGCAATGCTTTGAACACCTCTCTGCTTCAGTTTGAAAAAACTGCCAGCAGCCTGTCATGGCCACCTCCTTGGACATGACATCCAAGGGGGAAGATGCATTAAGGATCGATGCTATGGTGATGTGTGTCTATCGATGTGTGACGAGCACATCACTTTGGCAATACAGGCATCTCCATATGAACTAAAAATTAGGGATGCAAGGGAATGGGGAGATATTGTGATCATTAGCATATCATCCTGTTGTTGTTGGGGACAGCATGGGAGAGCAGAGAGAGGATGCAGAGAGACAGCAGCCCTCACTCAACCCTTTGAGTGCCAGTGGGGTACTCAACACATTGCAAAGCAATGCATTGCTCAACCCTCTGTTAAACTAACAAAGTTTCTGTATTGTTCAAATGCTTAACCAATTATGAGTATATACCACAGAAATATGCTATTTCCTTGAGTTTGTATTATGCAGGTGCATGCATAATTAGGAATGGTCCTTCATAAATACCAGAGTGTAACTTATGAATGACTAGCAAAAGAAATATGGTTTCTACCATGTATTAAAGATGTGTTATGTAGGTTTTGACCTTTATTCCCCTGTCCATAGTGTTTGTGATTTGTTAACTATGTAACCGTGAAACATGACTTTTTGTGTCTCTACATCACAGGTTTAAAAGTCAGTCCCCAGGCCTAACAGATTGTACTGGTAGAATATCTTCCTGTGAGTACAGAAGGCTCTATAATTATCACAGAAGGGTCTATCAAGGTGACAGAGAAACTGACTGATGCATCTGAGTTCAAGTGATTGTATAAGCAGTTCGTGCATTGTTGGGAATACAAGAAAAAAACAGCCGCGCAGTGTAGTTTTACAATTTCTTAGTTTTGCCATCAGCTTCACCCTGGTGCTCACAATGGTATATTACTTATATTTTAATGAGGTTTTTATTCTGCCTCTAAGAAGTATTTGCCTTCCCAGTATACAGTATACACTGGGATCGGTATTCTTTTCCATCTCCTCTTTCTGTAGCCTCTGATCACCTGTTCAATATCTGGGGTTCACTAATGGCCACACTCCAGGGATATCAACCACAAAGTGTACGCCACAATAACCTCCTTGCAATACAATGCAAAATGAATGGACTCTATTATTCCAGGACTATTTTAGGACAAAATCAAGTTGAGTATAGGGTGAAGGTTAAAAATCAAGAGCTTTATTTAAAAATTCCTTATTTAAAGCTCTGCAAATGTCTAATTGATATATAAAAATAATAATAAAAATTCAAAAAAGGGGACTAAGTAGCGGTACATATACTATCCACCTTAAAATATAAAATTAAAACAATTGATACACTCTATGCATTTCGTGATCATACAAGTAAAAAACACAAAAAGAGAGAGGGCGCATACACTCAAAATGTAGACTGTAAAGCTCCAAATATTAACATCTCCGCCTCAACAGAAAGCACCTTCCAGTGAGTGATATGCTCTTACTCACATTTTTTGGAGGCAAAAACAGCCTCAGAGTATGGAAACATCCACTGGATAAACCCCAGTGTCGGTATCAATCAAATCTCATATCCTCAGCGTCTCCTCACCTCCTTCACATCCAACTCTTATCTTGGCTCCTCAGGCGTTCAAAGGTTACCCTATATCTAAGATCTTAATAGATATAGTAGCAGGGAATCTCTAACTTGGAAAAGAAATGGTGATCAAACTGACTACTGGAGACTGATATCAAATGCAAGTATCAAACTTGACTTTAATATATATTAAACTAAGTGGACAATGCCCAATGACTATACATGTCACTTCTTCAGGAGAGAAAAAAAATGAGACATTCAATGCCTATCTGTTTTTATGCTTTTCTAAAATTAAAATCGTTTGTTAACTTTCTCCCCATGACCCATCAAACACTTCCTCCTCTCTGATGCTTCAATGGCAGTCAATTCCTCTGCAGGACGGAACTCACATGATCCACATCTCCAAAACTAAGAAACCTATGTCAAAGCGATGCGTTCCGTGCTTGATATGAATCACTGATCTACGGTTTTTGGGAATAGGGTGATATGATTATTAAGAAACCCCTCCCAACAGCATCTGGCAATCCAATCCATATGCAGCAGAGGACTGAACTCAATGCTGTCTATTACTGGAATGAAAACTCCGTCCAAAATCGGTACCGCCTACCTGAAGCCAAAGAGGGAGGATAGTATATATCTTTCTTTATTACATAGACACGTTCACACCTATGTGAACACCTTCCATCTACATAATGGATATTAAAGTGTTAGCAATGGCCAACAAAAAAGTTTTTTGCATTTACAAGAGCTTAAAAAGCTGAGCTAAATGCAAAAAACTTTTTTGTTGGACATTACTAACACTTTAAATAAAATAGACCGTCTCCACACTCAAAATCTTTCATCAAGGGCATACTAAAATTCAGTTATATGATATGTAATCATTAACCCACAAAATAATAAAAATAAAATACTACTTGAAATCTGCATTTGCATGTCTCATATTCTTTCTCCATATTTGCCCTATCATTTTCCACATAAGCGATCCATTCAGTGGTTGATTGAACAACTATGATAGCACAGAGCATTCTAAGAGAAATACCTTATGCATATTTAACATACTAATTCTCACTACCATTACAAAACCCATATCCAAGTATTGCTAATTATTACCTATACACAAACTGTACTCAAACCTTGATTTTAAAAGTGCTAATATAAAATTCTTACTTTTTGTGTATTCTACCACAAAGTGTTCCAAACACAAAAGATTCTGTTTTAGTGATCAATAACCAATTTATTAGCCATCTAATTTTCCCCTTTTTATTACTTTTATAAATGTTATACATTTTATATACTAAATTAAATCATAAACTTTTTACAGTGCTAATGAAATATTATTCAAATTGACTAAAAATTAGAGTTTTTTTGAGTATGGTTTGTTCTGTGGGAGATCCAGACCTGCATCAGACGAGCAGCAGAGAAAGACCTAAGGACTTATAAATAAGAGCTGTTTTTCTTTGTTTCAAACTATACTGGTATCTGCATTCTCTTTGATTTTTATTTTTTGGGATTTTATGCCAGTTGTCAAACTGTTTATTACAGATTTTAAATGATTTATTGTCTATGTCTGGATGAGGTCTTTTTTGGATTTGAGTCTGAACAGATCATTTATGGCAAGATATATTAAGATGTGCATCCGAGGTGGGGTGACATTGTTTTGTGCACATACCACTGGTGGGTATACTTTTTGGGAGCACGTGTTCCTGCACCACCCGTTGCTCAACCAGATCACTTTATTGTGATGGAGTTGAGTTGTGGGTGTCACTGTAAGTGGGTGCTCTTAGGAGGGCTCACCACTTGTATTTTTAGTTCATGCATTGTTGCGGACTGATCTTTAACCCCTTAAGGAGAACCACAGGGTTTTTATTTTTTTGTTATTGTTTTTTATGTGTTTGGAGAGCCGATATGTGTGAGCAATCACACGTCCCGGCTCATTGCTGGTAGTGGCTGAAACTGACTGCTCAAGTCTTGGAGCAGTCAGTTTTAGGCTCTTCCAGTGATCACAACACCCTGGGATCAAAAAAAAGTCACTATGTGCCAGAGCCGTCACTGGTCCTTAATGCAGGGACCGTTGTGATGGTGCTGACACATCACTGGCCATTAACCCCTTAAGGACTGGCCATGAGCACTCTCGGCCAGCACTAAAGGACCTCGGACCTTTTTTTTTTTTCCGGTTCTGGGCGCCCTGAACAGTGTGCAGCCGCGCGGGGAGCCCAGAATTCCATGACAGTCCTGGCACATCATGGGTCATTAACGCAAAACAACCCATGACGTGCCATTACCTTCAAGGGTCGTTAAGGGGGTTAAGTCTGTCTTTTCAACATAACTAAACAAGTCACAGAAATTCAACAAAATAAGAGGGTGCAATTCTAGAGCAAATCAACTGCACCATACGGCAGGGATGATTAACCCGAGACCCTCTACTTGTTGAGGATTACAACTCCCATCATCCCCAGCCAGCCAAGAAAAAAGAATCAAACATTTCCACTTACTCTGGGAAATGTTCAAAATGCTCTCTAGCATTCAAGGAGCCAAAATCCCAATTTAAATAAGTGAGAATATTTTTGTCCCCTTTCATCCAAATGGTTTGCTCTGGAATCGCCCCAACTTTCCTTATAGATATGTAAGTTTGAGTCTTTGAAACTAATAAACATTGGGAACTAAAGATTAATTTGCAATAACTGGATCATTCACATTACATTATTTCATGAAAAAGCCAAACTTTCTTGTTTAATTAAATAAATAATTTTATTCAATTGAATACCATTAGAAAATAGTCACGGTAATCATTTCTTTTTACAGTAACCCATTCAGAAGCAAATGTGCTATAATCCAGTGTGAAACACTGTACAGAATACATATTATAAAGCAGAGATAATTCATATTTAGGTTTTCTAATTTGTTTTAGCACTGAAATTTGCCACATTGCTTTCCACAAAACCAATTATGGAGAGTAGACAGTTGTCTAGGGAACCTAATTGTGAGGGGAGCCTCAGTTTATTGACCACACCCACTGTGCTGAGTTGTGGGTATGGCCAGTGCAATCTCAGTATCCATGAATAAAACATCCAGTTGATATGCCCTTCACTGGCCCGCTTTTTTTTAATCCCTTGGATGCTCCAATTTGGAGATTTCTCTGGCACCCAAGAGGGTGAAGGAACAGTAACATTTTAACCTTTATTATGGGAAAAATCTCTCTCAGATGTGTGTGTATATATATATATATATATATATATATATACACACACACACACTAATTTTAAAGCCCATGTACACAGGCCAACACTGGCAGCCCTGCAGTCATGCGCAGTACTGACTGCCCGAACGCTTGGTCCCAGGAAGGTGCGCACAGAGGATTCTGGTCTGCATTTGGAGTGCCCTGCTCCGTATCAGTAATGGCAAAGGCAGTCTCTACTGCGCATGACTGCAGCGGACGCAGCCTTCTCTATTGCACACGACTGCATTGTGATAAACTTTTTAGCAAATTACTATATAGGATATATACACATTTTAAGGCTGTTTCCCTTCTGAGAAAATAATGGTACTCCTACTCCTGTGAGATGTTTTATTTAGATGTTATTAGAGCTCAAAATGCTGTATCGCAGTGGAGTTGCTAGCATCACTCTCTATGGAGAACTGTTGCCTAAGGCACACCCTCTCTCCCATAGAATGCAAAGAAATGAAAGAGCTCAAGTTATTGTCTTTATCTTTTAATGAAGCATCTATCAGCAGTGGAAGTATCCTTTTTTAGTCAGTAGGAAAATCCCTACACTGTAAAAATTGTCATGATAACACATCACTGTTACTTTAAGACCTTTTTTGTGATTATATATTGTAGAACAGGGGTTTGGTCTACAGGACCAGGATTTAAAGGTGTCCCTTACTGAGCACAGGTGGGTTAATCAGGGAAATCCTTAACCCTTTGAGTCCCAGAGGGGAATGCAATGCATTGCAAAGCAATGTGTACCTCTCTGGTCCTCAAAGTGTTAAATCCTTGCCTGTTTACTGCCCCCGAGGATCAAATGTCAACACCCTGTTCTAGGATAAAGAGTTTTTTTTCTATGTAAAGAAATAGTGAAGGTGGCTGGTGAAGGGATGTTGAGGAGAGTGCCGGATGTGGTTGTGGGAGGGGCTAAGGCACCTAGGATGCCTTGCCTAGGGTCTTCTGAGAGATAACTCCACTCCTGGCTATACATGCTATCACATGCCTACACTTATTCCCTGCCAGAGGGGTCTACAATGTATTGAAGGCCTCTTTAATAGGAAGGGGTGCCCATTCTGGGCTCTATCTACTCCAGAGTTTGGATTTATCATAGGTAAAAACAGTCAGATATTTACCAATTATTTATCAATGATGGGACATATTTCCAGTTTAGCTAGTCCTACTTTGCTTGTGAGATATGTACATTCACATACAGCATATTTGTATGTGCAGCTCCCCATAGTGTAACTTAGGATATACCAGCCAGATCCTGTTATTAGGAAACAGTATTTCTGGGCCATGTTCTTGTACTTGATCGTTGATAAGCAAATATAATCCAGCTAATAATAATCAGATGAAAACCAAACACACGACATGCATTTATTTCCTTGCATGTTTGGGTATTCACCATTTGATAAATATTGGCCTTAGTAGTATCAATGTTCTTATTTCTGTACAAGGGATTCAAAGTGCAGAATATAAGTGCAGTTAGTCAACTTGTAAATAGTACACACAAATAAGGATTTGCTATGCAGAATACATATTTAATAATAACTAATATATGCAACTCCCATACTCTTTCATTCATACTTTTTGGAACACTATCTACAAAAAACCTATAGATTTTTGAGATCCACGTAGCTATAGAACGTTCTATCTGTGCATGGTTTTATGATATATTCCTATCGAGTTCATAGGAAAGGGCATTAATGTTGTTAGATTTCATTTGTTCTATATTAAGAAATCATATCCATGAGTTATGAGTGTCTTATTATAAAGATTTTATAGCTTTGTGTAAATAAAGTGTTTTGATGTTTAGATATATATGTGAATTGTCACACCATCATCAGCATCGTAAATTATTCACTGTCCTGATGAAGGTGAGAATGCATGACACATTAAATAAGAAATGTTAGAGAGAAGCCATTTTGAGGCTGCTGTAAAACATCATACTTGCCCTTTTAGATTATCAAATAAGGAGTCTAGATCTCTCTTCCACAATGGGGGTTATGCACTAAGGAGTAATAAAGAGGTAATAAAGTGGAGATAATGTCTCCAGTTCCTATGTTACTCTATAGAGCCTATGCAATAAGATCTCAAAGGCCGGAGAAATCTTACTGCATTGGCTCCATAAAATAACATAAGAACTGGAGAACTGATATCACCAGAGAGATCAACACCCCAATTTATCACCTTCCTACCACACCATAGTGCATCTTCCCCATGTTTACTGTCAGGTCCAAAGAGAAACCAGACTCATGCTGTATCTGAGATCACTTCATCATGCATAAATTTAAGTCTGTTTTATTGACCTTTCCATCCCCGAGGTTAAAGAAAGTCTTCTTTGGCAGGGGGTACCAAGTGCAAACAAAGCAAATGTTTTTGCTGCTCTATAATGCAACAGCTTTGAGCTTGAGTGAGAAACCTGCAGAACTCCAGCTGTTGTTTGACTGCATCTCCCATCATCCTCAACTAGCCAATCGCTTGTTGAAGATGATGGCAATAGTAATACATGTTGGAAACTGCAGGTTGCACATCTCTGAATTAGGGGAATCAATGACTTAAAGGAGAAGTAAACTTTTTTTTATGAAAAAAAACATATTGTAAGGTTTTTCCTGTTGAGTAACATAGTCAACATGCTCCCACTGCTGACACATGCATATTTCCAGAGTTATTACACTTTAAACCTGTGTTTTTTTACATTAGCAGTGCCCTCTAGTGGCCAAATTCCAATTAATTCTCCAATTACATTCTAATGGAGAGGAAAGTCATTGACTTACAGTTCTCCATAGAATGTGATAGAAACTGCCAGTCACTTCCTGTAAGTTAGAACTATCAGGAAGTAAACACACAGTAAAGTCACTTCCTGATTATTTGAACTTTTGTAACTTCTGAAAGAAACAACAAACAGTGGTGAGAGTGACCTTGTTTTACTCAGCAGGAAAAGCTCTATAACATTTACATTTTCATAAAAAACTTTACTGCTCCTTTAAAGGGATAGTAATACTTAAAATGTAAAAAAATATATGTTGTAGGGTTTATCCCCCTGAGTAAAACAAGAGTACTCCCACTGCTGAAAGGTGTTTCATTCAAAAATTATTAATTTTCAAAGTTGAATTTTTTAGGTGCAATATCACAGTGGCCTGAAATTGAACAGTGGTGCGGTTGCTACACGATCCTATGGAGATTTATGGTCCCGGGACCAGAGCTGTCCATTGGATCGTGTAGCAACAGCGCCACTGTAAAATTTCAGGCTACTGTGATATTGCACCTAAAAAATTCAACTTTGAAAATTAATAACTTTTGAATGAAACACCTTTCAGCAGTGGGAGTACTCTTGTTTTACTCAGGGGGATAAACCCTACAACATATTTTTTTTTACATTTTAAGTATTACTATCCCTTTAAGCCTGTAAGTGCCAGAGGGGTATACAACACATCACAAAGCAATGCTTTTCATACCCCTATGGCACTTAAAGTATTAAAGGACACTTTCTAGTAATACTCCAAACAAACATACTTACCAGAAAATCCAAATAGCTCTTGTGAATTTTGCTCTGATGCCTTTTTATTAAGCAATAATTTTTTTCAATAAGTCCTGTATATATTGTACATGGAGGTGGACATGACAGTTGCTAGTAGTTTATTTTTAACTGAAGCAGGTAGAGTACATGAG
Source organism: Rhinophrynus dorsalis (assembly GCA_037306005.1). NCBI lineage: Eukaryota > Metazoa > Chordata > Amphibia > Anura > Rhinophrynidae > Rhinophrynus > Rhinophrynus dorsalis. The sequence continues at coordinate 194,090,521 of CM074719.1, forward strand.
CTTATCTAACATTTTAACCCCTTAAGGATCCATGAAGTGCCAGGGCTGTCATGGGTAAATTTGTCATAAGGACCCATGAAGGCCCTGGCATGTCCCTGCTCAGCCCTGAACACAGTCGGTCCTTAAGGGGTTAAAGCATTGCAAAGCAAGGTCCTGCACACCCATCTGGTCCTTTAATGGTTAATATTATCTAGTGTCATGGGCATAATTTGCATCCTGTAGTACTTTTAGCAATTATCATGTCCACCTCCATGAACATAACATTCAAGACTGATTGAAGATGTTATCTCTTGAACGAAGGCACAAAAGTAAAATTCATTGGGGCATTAAGATTTTTTGTCCATAGTAAGATAAATTAGGGTCTTTATTATTAGGCGGTGTTACTTCTTCTTTAAGTTAGTGGAGCCATGGCCCTGCTGGCCTACCCCTTTTCATTGCCCTGAAGTGATACCTACAATTGATTTGGTAAGTACAGTTATCTACAGGACCTTGACAGGACATTCACTGTATGGGCATCCCTCAGAGATTACCACTGCCCAAGGCAGATGAAATGGTGCCTTCAGCCATGGTTCTCCAATTCTCCCAACAAAGTCTGTATTTTCCATTAATCTCTTCATGGCTTCAGAAAATGATAGTAAAAAAAAGCCACCATGATTAAAACAGAGCACTCTTCCTCCTTTGCTCAGTAATCCAACTTCCTGGGCTCACGTCCATCTGAAGCATCTTCATCACCCACTTGTCCTTGCGAGCTCCATCCACAAATTCATCTAAGGACAGCTGTCCTGGAGGAATAAGTATGAAAATGATGATGAAAAATAGGGAGTGGCAAATTGGTTGAACTTGTCTGACTTTAAAGGGGAACTCTACAAGTTTGCCTCTGTGACCAGCCTCTGTAATTTTCCTATAGTGATAACATGTAATCTGTTTGTTTTTTTTAATATAATGCAAGCGATGGCAAAATGTACCGTTTTAAAAAGGAGCCAGTGATGTCACTGGAGTGCTTTCCAGTGGAGTACTCTGTTGCCAGTGGGAGCGCTCCAGCTTATATGGAGAAATCCTCCATCTTTGGAGGAGGTTGGAACTAGGCAATACTTGGGGAGGGAACAGACAAAGATTGACAGACTGCGGGACAGAGTTGTACCCACAGCCTGTCCTGAAATGAGTCACTGGCTCCTTTTTAAAATTGTAAATTTCTCCATAGCCTGCATTATATTTAAAAAAACACAGAGATTACATGTTATCGCTACAGGAACATTACACAGTGGCACACCTGTATAGAGGGGAGAGTTCCCCTTTAATAAACAACTATATAACTATGTAGACATGGTTTCCATCCCATCATCTTTCATTAAAGGGATAGTAATACTTCGTTTTATCTTTATTTTATTTTGTAGGCATTAAAAAAACATGAAGAACGATATAAATCTTATCTCTCAAACCTTTATGGTTTAAGAGATATTCACAAGCAAAGTATCCCCCCCTTGTTCAGCCAGATCAGAAGGGAGGTGCCCAGGTAGACTGCAGAGAGGGACAATCTTCAATTAAGATAAGGGAAAAAGCTGAAAAACTTGTCAAGGGGGGAAGGGCTTTCGTTGTTTTCATACAAAGAAGATTGTCCTCTGCTGTTATCTGTCTGGTCTTACAACTAGATTCACATCTGAGAAGAGATGGCTTACACTAGGAAAAAGGGGCGGGAGAGGGAAACTTTGCTTGTGAATATCTCTTAAACCATAAAGGTTTGAGAGATAAGACTTATATCGCTCTTCATGTTTTTTTAATGCCTACAAAATAAAATAAAGATAAAACGAAGTATTACTATCCCTTTAAGATCTCTGAAGAAATCTTATTGAATAGGCTCCATATAATAACATAGGAATTGGAGAAGGGATAAACTGGAGAAGTCATCACCACTTTACCAGCTCTTTATCACCACTTAGTGAATCTCCCATATGGTTCTCCACAGTAGTAAGAATGGCACCACCTGCTGACCACAACAGAAAACTGCAACTTAAAAAAAACAAAACAAAACAATAGTTTGAGCTGAAATCACTATTGTATAAAAATCTCCTACCAGTAAGGAATCTATTTATTTTATGTATCAGGAAATTCCCTGTGACATTTTATCTTAAATGAAGAGCTTTATAAACTCTTCACAAATCTCATCCTGATTGCTGGACAATTGGAAACAATAAAAAAAATATATTTTTTTTTATACAGCACCAGTAGTAAATTGTCATTTGGTTGTTATGTAGAAAAGAGGAGCTTTATCATATACATTTTAAGCATTTGCGTGTCAGATGTACATGTAGCATGTACTTGTTTTATTTTTTGTTATTTTATGCCTGAAATACAGAATGGTGAGTAATGGAAAACAAATGCTTTACATTTTTCTTTTCAACTGCTATTTTTTTATGAGAAGACTAGTTGAACAGCCCGTTACACGGGCCACAGTGCCTCTGGCAGCCGGTCGCTGGGCAGTCACGCGCAGCAGATACTGCCCGCGCCACTGCTGATACAGAGCTGGACTCTCCTTCGGAGCGCCCAGCTCTGTATCAGCCGCGGCGCGGGCAGTCTATACTGCGCATGACTGCCGCACGCGCAGCAGTGTCTACTGCGCATGTCGGGCGTTACACACAACTTAGCGAATTATTATATAGGATATCTCTGTAAAACCTGGAAGGTTGGTGTTATAGAAAGGTTAGTTAATACTAAACCCAGAACCATAAGCATTTGCTAGTAGAATGTAGAAAAATATACTCCAAGACAGCTGTTAGTCATTCACATTACTGGATATTTATTTTAAAAAAGGTGGCCTTCTGGGTAAAATTGTTGGTCATGTTAGAGGATATACACAAACCAATGGTACTTTTGAACATTCAGGGTCTGCTGAAAAAACAATGTTTGACTTGTATGGGTTGTTCACAGAAAATCACATAAAATCGTAATATAAATGTTAAAGGGACAGTAATGTTTCATAATAAAAGCAGCTCCAATTAAGTCTACAATAAAGGATTTCTTTATAATCAGCTACATTTCAGAGGTAACATATCTATTATATATATAAAAGAAGACTTTGTGCCTGCCAAAACACACCCAGGGGTGGTATTAAGGAGGAGTTACTGTTCCCATTGGGTGATTCAATCATGCAGGGAGTTGGCCCGCCCCCACTATGCAGCCCGCCCACCACTATCAAAGTCAGAAAAAAACAATATGGCCGCCACTTGCTCCTACACCACAGACAAACACACATGCCCCACTCACACAGCACCACACAAACACACACATGTCCCACTCACACACACAGACCACCACACACACATGCCCCACTCACACAGCACCACACACACACATGCCCCACTCACACAGCACCAAGCAGACATGCCCCCACTCACACACACAGCACCACATACACACACAAAGCCAGAAATACATATGGCTGACACACACACACACAGTCACTCACCCTGACTCCCAGAGGCCTCAGCAGGACCTGTAGTGCAGCACCAGAGGAACAAAATTGCACTCAAAGGGTTAAGGTAGGTCCTCATTGCTCAATTATTTCTTCACTGTCATCATTTGCCATGCAAGACACAGGACAGACAGCCATCAGATTCACACTTAACCCACTGACTGCCACAGGGTTGTGTATCAAGTTTTACCCCTCAGGGAGTGTGTTCAAACTCCTCACACTGTAAACTTGCATTTCTCTCCCACTTCTCCTCCTTCCCCAGCCTATTACTAACACTTTTCCATATTTATGTTAAGCCCCGCCCCCTACTCGCGATTAAGCCCCGCCCCCTTTTAACCCAGATTGCCCCATTTGTCTCTCCACATCAGCACCACATGAGGGACTCCACAAGTAAAAATTCCCAGGTATAACACATACATGCCTCACTCACACAGCACCAAACACCCATACACACACACAAAGCCAGAAAGAAAGATGGCTGACACACAGTCACTCACCTTGACTCCCAGTGGCCTCAGCAGGACCTGTAGTAAAGCCACTGAACGGTGCTGCATCAGCAGGGGAACAAAATGGCACTCAAAGGGTTAAGGTAGGCCCTCATTGCTGAATTACTTCTTCACTGTCACCATTTGCCATGCAAGACACAGGACAGACAGCCATCAGATTCACACTTAACCCACTGACTGCCACAGGGTTCTGTATCAAGTTTTACCCCTCAGGGAGTGTGTTCAAACCCCTCACACTGTAAACTTGCATTCTCCTCCCACTTCTCCTCCTTCCCCAGCCTATTACTAACACTTTTTCACATTTATGTTAAGCCCCGCCCCCTACTCGTGATTAAGCCCCGCCCACTTTTAACCCAGATTGCCCCATTTGTCTCTCCACATCAGCACCACATCAGTCCCCTCTAGGGACTTCACAAGTCAGTGTTCCCAGGTATGAACACACTTCCCACTGCTATTTAACTCTGACATGCCTCTCTATACCTTAACCCTTTGAGTGCCAGAGGGGTACACAACTCATGAGCACATGTGTTTCTGCTCATATATGTTGCGTGTGTGTTTGTGTACATCTCTGTTACATGTGTGTGTCCATGTGTGCATCTCCAGTGTGTCTGTGTGTACATGTCTTTTGCATGTTTCTGCCGCTCACTGTGTGTATGTGCATACCTCCCAACATTTCACAGGGCCAAAGAGGGACACGTTAGTTTTAGGTAATATTATTGGGGGTGTGGCTGGTGGGCGGGGCATTAGTAAGAATTTTTAGGTTATTTCATGACCTATTACTGGCTATTTATGTAACTGAATAAATGATTTAGTTCAAGACCAAAGTATTTTATTTGCACAGGCTAATGTATAAACACATATACTGAAGTTTATTGCTTTATTGCTGTAGAGCAAAGTAATACACACCACACAGTCAGGGCTGGTGCAAGGATTTTTGCCACCCTAGGCAAAACCTAATTTTGCCGCCCATTTCGCTCCGCCCCTTGTGTCCCACCCCTTTATACCCTGCCTACTTATACCCAACCTCTTTTCATGATTGTCCTCTCTCTGCCCCCTGAGCCACTCTGCCCCTGTTCTGGAGATGCCTGTAAGAGATGCCCCCCACCAGCTCCAACTTGCCCCTTATCAGCTTCACTTTGGCCCACCAGCTCCACTTTGCCCCTATCAACTCCAACTTGCCCCCATCAGCTCCAACGTGCCCCCACCAGCTCCATTTTGCCCCCTCAGCTTCACTTTACCCCCTCAGCTCCAACTTACCCCCATCAGCTCCACTTTGCCCCCCATCCTCTCCAACTTACCCCCATCAGCTCCACTTTGCCCCCATCCGCTCCAACTTGCCCCCATCCGCTCCAACTTGCCCCCACCAGCTCCACTATGCCCCCTCAGCTCCAACTTTCCACTATCAGCTCCACTATGCCCCCAGCAGCTCCAACTTGCCCCCATCCGCTCCAACTTGCCCCCCCATCCGCTCCAACTTGCCCCACCAGCTCCACTTTGCCCCCCCTCAGCTCCACTTTGCCCCCCCTCAGCTCCACTTGCCCCCCCTCAGCTCCAACTTGCCCCCCCTCAGCTCCACTTTGACCCTCATCAGCTCAAACTTGCCCCCATCATCTCCAACTTGCCCCCACCAGCTCCACTATGCCCCCTCAGCTCCAGCTTTCCCCTAACAGCTCCAACATGCCCCCATCATCTCCACTTTGCCCCACATCTGCTCCAACTTGCCCCCTCAGCTCCACTATGCCCCCTCAGCTCCAACTTGCCCCCCATCACATACCTGTATCTCCCGCGCAGTCTTCTCTTCAGTAATGCAGAGCGCGGCGGGAGATCATGACTCCCAGCGCGCTCTGCATTACTAAAGATCCGACCAGATGAGGGAGCGCTGTAGCAACACAGACCTGACTGTGTTGTGGTTCCTGGCGTGGTGTGTGGGTGCAGCTCTTCTCCGCTGCATGCCCGCGCCCCCAGTACGTGTGCGCCCTAGGCCGGCACCTACCTCGCCTATAGGTGGAGCCGGCCCTGCACACAGTCTGACCTCCTAAAAAGAGGGACAACAGGGTGGGAAAGAGGGATTTGGCCCTCAAAGAGGGACTGTCCCTCCTAAAGAGGGACACTTGGGATGTATGGTATGTGTCTGCCTGTATGCTGCATATGTCTGTGTTTATCAGTGTGTCTGCATTTCAAACACGTGCGCCCAATGGTCATAACATGACGGGCAACGCCGTCCCATGTTGCTAGTCTATTATAAAGCTAGTTGCTACCTGCTTAATTATTGCAGGGCAACTTTATGGCTGGTGAAAGTTCCGCTTTAACGCCAGGTATAACCTGTTCTTAATGGAAGTATATAGTGATAGCTATGCGTGCAAAAATATATTAATAGGTGCAAATTTTCACAGAATATTCTCAGATAGGCATATTTATAAATTTGACTTTACTTCTTTAAAAAAATGACCAGGCGTTGTGAATTTTAGCAACGATTCTTAAGGATACACTAAGAAGGCTTTTTATACATCCCCCCCACATTGTCTCTCGCTGTTACAAGTTGTCTGGTCAAGTGACCAGATTCCACATCTGAGGGGGGGTGACTTACACTAGGTAAAAGGGGCAGGAGGGGGATACTTTATCATTCAATTACTCTTGAAAGACAACTCTGACAGCATTGTAATAAAATTCTCCATGGCTCAAATACTTTGAAGATTAATTGGAGCTACTGTTTTGTGAAACAATACTATCCATTTGCCTTGCAATGTGTTGGATACTTCTCTGGCACTCAAAGGGTTAACTGCAACAAACGTATGAAACATGCTTAGCACTGAGTGAAGTGGTTAAAAGCCCTGTTTAAATAAATGGATATTTGGGGAATTTGCACCTCTCCCCTATGTTGCAGATGGTTTGCTCCAGAACGAATCCAGCTCTTTATAATTGATCAGTTTCAATGTATTGGAAACATCTCTAGCATCCCTAACAAGTCAACAGGAATCCTATATAATAATTCGCTAAGTTGTGTGTAACGCCCGACATGCGCAGCAGACACTGCTGCGCGTGCGGCAGTCATGTGCAGTACAGACTGCCAGCGCCGCGGCTGATACAGAGCTGGATGCTCCTTCGGAGCGCCCAGCTCTGTATCAGTCGCAGCGGGGGCAGTCTCTACTGCGAGTGACTGCCCCGCAACTGGCGGCCAGAGGCACTGTGGCCTGTGTAACGGGCTGTTCAACTAGTATTTTAATAATAGCCCAAAGTAACTTTTTCTCCATCCTAGTTTATTTTAAAGGGACAGTAATGTCCCATAAAAATGTTTTCTTCTTTTGTAGATGAAAAAAAAAATAAATTATTTACAGCAAATCCCATCTCTCAAACCCCTATGGTTTGAGAGATATTTGCATTGAACGTCCCCCCCCTTCTGCTGACAGCAGGAGATTTGAGTCTGCCAACTCGAAGAGGCTCTTCAGCAGAGCCGAAATCTCATTATTTAAAAAAGAATTACTTCATTGGAACGGTCTACAAAGTGTGCTTGCAAACCAGGCACACTTTACAGACCTTTCCAATGAAGTAATTATTTTTAAATAATGCGATTTCGGCTCTGCTGCAGAGCTGCCGGCTGGTCTCCGGACCGGGATCTCCTGCTGTCAGCACAGCGCTGATGTCAGGAGAAGAGGAGGGAGGGGGGAACTTTCAATGCGAATATCTCTGAAGCCATAGCGGTTTGAGAGATGGGATGTGTTGTATATATATTTTTTTTTTCATCTACAAAATATTACTGTACCATAAACTGATTGTGAAGTAGCTTGGCTGATCCCTCACTGTAAACAAGCAGTAGCAAAAAACAGCCTGCACTTTCAAGCTGATCGCCAGCTTGCACTATGGGAGCTGAGACTGATGTCTACAGCAACATGGAACCAGTGAGACTGTTCAGACCTGAAATCCTGCAGGATTGGCCAAGTGACTGGGTAACCCATAGCTAGTGGGGCATGGTAGTTTTGTTCAGGGACACTTGGCCAATATTTTAATTAAGTTATACTGTGGGATTGTAAAAATCTTCTAATATGCATTTTACCCCAATACTGAACAATGGGTGACCTAGAGGCCTTAAACGACCCCAAGCTATTTTTTCTGGTGCAGAGGATAAAGAAAAGCAAAGCCCTCTATACGGGGTGGGCCTCCATTCTGTTTGAAGCAGAACTATCCCTCCAAATAAAGTTCTCCCCAAATAATTATTGATATAACGGTAAGCATATAAATACTAGTATTATACAGAACTAGTTGAAGAGCCCGTTACACGGGCCACAGTGCCACTGCCAGCCGGTCACGGGGCAGACATGCGCAGTGGAGACTGCCCACGCCGTGGCTGATAAACAGCTGGACGCGTCCAGCTCTGTTTCAGCCATGGCGCGGGCAGTCTCCACTGCTCATGACTGCAACACGCTCAGCAGCCTCTACTGTGCATGACTGCAGCATTACACACGTTTTAGCAAATTATTATATAGGATAAGTTCAGCTTTACTAAGAAATCCTACTTGATCTGAGACTGATGGGCAGGCTTCTTGCTTTAGAGGCATCAGCAAGCCTGTGCCATCAGTCCCTTCCTATTAACTAAAGGTACAATGCACCACCTCCTAGAGGAGACAGGAATGGACAGCGCAGGCACGCAGATGTTTCTAAGGAAAGATGTGTGCGTTGATGTCTGTCTGTTCGTCTCAGATCAAGTAGGATTTCTTAATAACGCTGGACTTATTCTGTACAATACTGTTATTTCTATTCTTATCGCTATGTAAATAATTATTTGGGGGGCACTTTGGGGGGATAGTTCTGCTTTAAAATGTTTTCGAAGGACCATATTTGGATTGCACTTCAAACAGATGAAAGCAGACTGTATGTGAAAGCCCTTTATAAGGATAGTAATACTTCGTATTATCTTTATTTTAATTTGTATGCATTAAAAAAACATGAAGAACGATAGTCTTATCTCTCAAACCTTTAAGGTTGTAGACGATTCTTGATATTCAATGCATTAACCTTGTAAAAAACTTTTAAAGGTTCTGAAGTCTATAAAGTCAGTTATATGCTGGCACACTAAGGGTCATGCACAGAGATGTAATTCTGGGGAAAAAGCAAAGTCACCATAGATGACAAATGCTCATTGATTGTCTTGTCTCTTTCTCTACCTTCCCTAACCCTCTCGGCACTCTGCTACCCTTACTCCATCCCCTTCGCCATTCACCACTCTGCCACGACTCCTCCATCCCCTTCGCCACCTTCCCTACCCTGAGGCAGCATGGTGAAGGGAATGGAGGAGGGGTGGCGGAGTGGCAAATGGCAAAGGAATGGAGGAGGGGCTGCAGAGTGGCAAAAAGGGTAAAAAGGCAGTGAAGGGGATGCAGGATGTAATACAATGCAAGAGGCCCTGCATATAACATCACTGTACCCATACTTATAGTCCAAGACAAGATTTCTGGCAACAGATCCAAATATCTCAATGTCAGACAAAATATACTGATATTACATATTATCAAAATAGTATACTTACCCTTCAAATTAATTAATTTGTTCAATATGGTGCAGTTTACTTGCTCCACTTTTGTGTAAAGGAAATGATTCTCCACTTTTGGGTTAAAGGGATAGTAATGCTTCGTTTTATCTTTATTTTATTTTGTAGGCATTAAAAATCATGAAGAACGATATAAGTCTTATTGCTAAAACCTTTATGGTTTGAGAGATATTCACAAGCAAAGTTTCCCCTCCCACCCCTTTTACCAGGTGTAAGCCATCTCTTCTCAGATGTGGAATGCAGTCCATAGACCAGACAGATAACAGAAGGGGACAATCTTCTTCCTATGAGAACAATGAAAGCCCTGCCCCCCTTGACAAGATTTTCAGGTTTTTCCCTTATCTTAATTGAAAATTGTCCCTCTCTGCAGTCTACCTGGGCACCTCCCTTCTGCTCAGGCTGAACAGTGTTACATCAGTAAAAGGGGCGGGAAGGGGATACTTTGTCATTGAATTACTCTGGAACTACAACAGTGACAGAATTGAAATAACACTCTCCAAAGTCCAGTTACCATGATGATTAATTAGAGCTGCTTTTATTATGAAACATTACTATCTCTTTAAGGGAATTTGATAAATCTGCAATTGGCTGCTTTTCCATGGAAATTCCCATGCATATAAACCCTATAGAATGTTAGCCTTTTCACCAAATACACCTTCAGAACCTTTGCTGATTTCTACATATTCCAGATACATCTCTCCAAGGTTCAGATTCAATGGGAGTTATGCATTGAGGTGTGATAAAGAGGTGATAACACAGAGATAGTGTCTCCAGTGATATCACTGTTAGCCACAGAACTTGTCCCACTGCACCCTTAGCCGTAGTACTACACATACCGACCTCCAAGTCCTCGCCTTGTTCCACTGTACTGTTAGCCATAGAACTACACATATTGACCACATACTGATAGCCATAGAACTGTACATATTGGGGGTTATGTTCTAAGGTGTGATAAAGAGGTGATAACATGGAGATTCATTCTCCAGTGATATTACTTCTCCATGTCCTAGTTATTCAATGGAGCCTATGTGCAAACCCCACCAAACCCTCCAATGTCTGGCTCCCTAAGTATATTTGTTCCCTTAATGATGCAGGCACTTTGCATCTGTATGTAAAACTCAATATACCCACAGAATTTTTGAGGCCCCTATGCCCTTGATACTTACCTTACTACAACTTGAAAAATCCTAATGGACCCTATCAATTTTGGTCCAGGTTTTGGTAAGCTTTGGTGCTTACCAAAACCTGGACTGGAATTGTACTTTTGGAAGTTTTGACCAGCTTCTATTGGTTGAAGCACCCCTCCCACCCCCAGGTGCAATGTTCATTGTCTCTAGGACACTATATAATGCCTGTCAGAGAGTTTCTCTCCATTAATGAATAAAGCTGACAAAGACTCAGCTCTCAGGATAAAGTAAATTAAGGTTAGTAAATTCCTAAAACAGGTTCATCTAATAAGACAAAGCATATTAAGGTTAGGCAGGCACAATGCCGCAGAGTAAAGGGTTAATAGTGATGAAAACTTGGATTTGCACCAATATTTTGTGTATATGCCCCTATCAGTTTTGGCCTTGTGCCTTAGTCCAAGGTTTAACATATTTAGTCAGTCCTCGATTTCATGTCCATGAAGGCAGACATGACAATTAGTAGCAGGTCCTCAATACCTCAAACTCTACACATGGTAATCTTGACCCTTTAAGGACCAGCGGTCCAGGGAAGTTAGCTTCCCTTAAAGACCGCTTTGATCCTTTCCGACACGCCAGTACACATGACCTCTTATGTGTACAGGGGTGCTGTTTTGGAGTCTAACAGAGACTGCTCCAGTTTTGCAGCAATCAATTTTAGACGCCGATTTTACTTACAGCGCTCCCAGAGAAGCGCTGTAAGTAAAATGTACATGACTTGCTATAACTGTCACCGGTCCTTAAGGGTATAAGGACAGTGATGGTCATAGCACATAATCTGGTTCTTAAGGGGTTAAATGACTAAGTAGGCACATCACTCTGTTTCATTTTGACAAAACTGCTATCAACTGTCATGTCCACCTCCATGGACATTACATCTAAGACTGGTTGAAGATATTTTTTAAACAAAGACACAAGGACAAAATTCATAGGGACCATTAGTAATTTATGGGCATAGTAAGGTAAGGGGGGGTTATTATTATTAAGTATCAGTGCTCCTTTAATGGGTTACAAAGTCTCGTGCACTCTCCCTGCCTCAGTTTGAAAAAACTGCTATCAACCATAATAATCTCCTCCATGGTCATGTCGTCCAGGACTGATTAAGGAAGTTACATCTTGAATCAAGGAACAAGGGAAAAATCCAATGACTAATAGGATTTTCTGGCCAAAGTAAGAAAAGATATAAGGTTATTAGGAGGAGGTAGTTCTCATTTAAGGTAATTAAATGTATAGTACCTGGCCAGGGACATCCACAGAAATGTTTCTGGGGGGATGGGGTGGACAAAGCAATAACATGATTCCCAGGACAGCCTGTCCCAGCCCCTATGTTTATGTGGAGGAGGCAATTGTAGTGGGGGACAAGTGGCCCCCTTGCCCCGCTCCGGATGCCCATGTACCTGGCTGATATTAGCCAAGTGGTTTCTGTGCTGACATATTGATGACACTGATTACCATAGTGAGGTATGAAGACCCACGTATATACTGCACATAAGGGTCTCAGATCATGTTGTTCATTGGACACCTACAAGAAGATCTGTAAGTGTTATTAGTAGTGTTGAGCGAGCACCCCGATGCTCGGGTGCTCGGGTGCTCTGACCGAGCACCGCCGGAGGCTCGAGTGCTCGGCCGAGCACCCGAGCCCCATTGAATTCAATGGGGCGACACGAGCATTACACCAGGCACCCCCTGCTCTGATGAGGGGAGGGTGCCTGGTCAATGCCCCCCTTCATCTCCACAATGCCCCTCTTCCACAATGTCCCCCTTCCACAATGTCCCCCTTCATCTCCGCAATGCCCCCTTCATCTCCGCAATGTCCCCCTTCCACAATGTCCCCCTTCCACAATGTCCCCCTTCATCTCCGCAATGCCCCCTTCATCTCCGCAATGTCCCCCTTCCACAATGTCCCCCTTCATCTCCGCAATGCCCCCTTCATCTCCGCAATGCCCCCCTTCCACAATGTCCCCCTTCCACAATGTCCCCCTTCATCTCCGCAATGCCCCCTTCATCTCCGCAATGCCCCCCTTCCACAATGTCCCCCTTCCACAATGTCCCCCTTCATCTCCAAAATGTCCCCCTTCATCTCCACAATGCCCCCTACCTCCAGTCCCTGGTGGTCCAGCGGAGCGTCTGTAAGATCTGTGCCTCCTTCCGGCACAGATCCCTGGCACCCGAACATGGCGGGCGAGCACATGGCGGTACTCGTACGAGTACCGCCATGTGCCGAGCAGAGCGATGCTCGAGCCGATCCGAGCATCGGCCGAGCATGCTTGCTCAACACTAGTTATTAGTCAAAATCAAAAAGTACCATCTCCATTTTCATCAACCAGTTGGAATATCCTCTCAACCACTTCTTCTGGAGATAACAGGGGTATTCGATCATCTTGTCCCTGACGACAGACTTTCTTTAAATTATAGATGGACTGTAAGGAAAAAAAAGTTTGTTAATTATTATTCCGGCATTCCTATTTATGTATATTGGGCTTTATAACATACACCTAATAGCTCTATAAAGAGAAAAACACAGGACAATGGATCAATAAAGCAGCAGTGCAATGTGAATTTCTGTGTGGCTTCATAATTGATAAACTGTATGCAGGTAAAGGAACATTTAGGAAGCAGTGATCATAATATTGTATCCTTTGAAATTTGTTATGAAAAACCCATTAGCAAAGGTTTAAATAAAACATTCAATTTTAAAAAAGCTAATTTTACAATGCTAAAAGCAGTATTAAAGAAATTCATTGGGATGTAATCTTCAAAAAACACACAAGAATAATGGAATTCGTTTAAAATGCTCTTAGATAAATACACATGTCAATATATACAACTGAGGAATAAGAACAAGAGGTGCAAATTAAGATCAATATGGCTTAATAAAGAGGTTTGTAGGGAAATGAGAAATAAGAAGCAGGCTTTTAAGTCAGAAGAGTCAAATGCATCATTTAAAAAATATAAAGAATATATTAAAATCTGCAAAACAAGCAATTAGGCTAGCTAAAATTGAAAATGAGAGAAGTATTGCAAAAGAGACCAAGAAAAATCATAAACAATTCTACAAGAATATAAGTAACAAAACGATTAGGGCTAATATTGGTCCTCTTAAAGGGATAGTAATGTTTTATAATAAAAGAAGCTCTAATTAATCATCACAGTATTTGGACTTTGGAGAGTGTTATTTCAATTCTGTCAGAGTTGTAGTTCAAGAGTAATTCAATGACAAAGTATCCCCCTCCTTCCCCTTTTACTGATGTAACACTGTTCAGCCAGATCAGAAGGGAGGTGCCCAGGTAGACTGCAGAGAGGGACAATCTTCAATTAAGATAATGGAAAAACCTGAAAAACTTGTCAAGGGGGGAAGGGCTTTCATTGTCCTCATAGGAAGAAGACTGTCCCCTTCTGTTATCTGTCTGGTCTTACAGCCAGATTCCACATCTGAGAAGAGATGGCTTATACTAGGTAAAAGGGGTGGGAGAGGGAACTTTGCTTGTGAATATCTCTCAAACCATAAAGGTTTGAGAGATAAGACTTATATCGTTCTTCATGTTTTTTTAATGACTACAAAATAAAATAAAGATAAAATGAAGTATTACTATCCCTTTAAGGCTGAGACAGGTGAATTGATTAGTCAGGATAATGCTATGGTTGGCACCTTAAACACATTTTTCTCTGTATATACAAAAGAAGCAACAATGGCAGCTTATGGGCAAACAGACAAAACTACAGAATTTCCTGCATCATGTACATGGCTTCTGAGGCGTATCGGAGGCCCCCACAGCCCCCACTTCCAGGGGGACCCCAGACATTTTTTGCTCACATATTTTATTGGAGGCCCTGCCTGACTTGGGGCCTTCAATAACACATGAACTGAATTGTAAGGTGGCTCCCAATTGGCCCATACTAATGGTGATCGACTGAGAAGTGGTCAGCCGGGCCGGCTTACCTTGTCACAAACTGAGGCAGAGCAAAGCCCACCTGATGCCTCTTCTGCTCATGCTCTGCTGAAGACGTACGGTTTGAACTCCTGGAAGAGGTATGATGTAATTCCATTGCCGAGCAGCCGTGCGCTACGTCATCACGTAGCTAGCATGAGCTGCTTAAAATCTGCAGACACCGCATACCATCTAGGCCCTTGCATTTATGGTGTGTAGCTGGTGTGCTGTTACTCCAGTGTTCCTCCTGCTTTTAATGATTTGGTCTGCCTGTGAGTGAGACCTTTGCTTCCTAGCCTACATTACTCTACTGGTCCATAGAAGAGGTAATACACATGTCCAAAAATCCCAAAAACTTTTAGAAGAAGAAAAAAAAACAACAAAAATAAATAATAAAAATAAAAAAGCGCGCTAGATTTAAAGGGATAGTAATGTTTCAAAAAAAATGCAGCTCCAATTATTCTTTATAGTTTTTGCACCTGGTAGAGCTGTATTATAATTCTCTAAGATGCATAGTTCCAGAGTAATTGAATTATAAAGTGTCCCCCTCCCGCCCCTTTTACCCATTGTAAGTCGCCTCCCCTCAGATGTGGAATCTGGTAGATTGACCGTACAGCTTGCTGCAAGGGACAGTCTTCTGCCTGTGAGCATAAGGAAGACCCTGCCCCCTTGCTGCAATCCATCCGGATGGTCTTGCTGTGCAGCTTTACATAGTAAAAGTATGATAAAAGTGATGGGAGGGGAACACTTTATAATTCAATTACTCTGGAACTACACATCGTAGAGAATGATAATAATGCTCTACAGGGCCCCAAAACTATAAAGAATAATTGGCCTGCATTTATTTTGAAACATTACTATCCCTTTAACAAGATAATTTTACCAAACTGTTTCAAAGTCAGGGTAGGGTTTAAATATATGCACAATGCATATTTTAAAACCCTATCCCTGACTTTGTATGAGCTTTTATAAAACTATCCTTTTTGTTGCTAAAAAGGAAAGAAAACATCTTGGCCATTATTGGGCAATCATAAGAATCTCATTTCTGCACCAACATTATGTAGACATGAGATTCTTATGTTTGCCCCACCCTGGCCTATATGTTTTTTTTTCCTTTTTACTAACAAAAACATAAGCTAACAGGATAGTTTTATCAAAACTAGTTCAAAGTCAGGGATAGGGTTTTAAAATCTGCACAGTGCATATATTTTAACTGTAACACTGACTTTGAACCAGCTCTGATAAAATCCTGTTAATCTCATGCTTTTGTTGGTAAAAATAAAATCATGGCCAAGGTTGGGCAATCATAATAATCTAATTTATGCACTAAGATATACACCAATATATAACTATAATGTTTATGTTAGTACAGAAATCTGTTTTTTTATGTTTTTTTATTATTAGTAGAGATGTGTTAAAAACAAATGCGCAAGTCTGCTAGAGTCTTCCAATGTGTTGTGAAGCAATGGGCTGAATACCTATCAAACGTTCAAGGGGTTAACATTTCCATTTAAAACAATGGGATTTTGTGGAATTTTTTTATTCATTGCCTACAGTGTATTTGGTTTGCTCCAGAATTGCTCTACTTTTCTTTTGTGCATGAGGTCCATTGTGTTTGGGTTTAGGATACTCATTTACTCATATTTTAAAGATACTAGCCAGGCCTGAAGTTACTCGCCGCCAGTTTGCACACCTAGCCCCACCCATATCCCCACCTTTAACCCCACCCATATCCCTGCCTTTAACCCCACCCATATTCCTGCCTTTAACCCCACCCATCTCAAGTTCTCTTTGATGAAATTACACTGTTGTTCTATGTTTTATTCGGAATAAAATTAACAAAAATATTCAATAACAAACAAACAATGTACACACATAATTTAAAAGGAAAATAAAATGTTATATATACACCAGCACATGGGTAGATCCCTATCCAACTTGCTTCTATCTCTGTGCCGAGTCTCTCAAGTCCTATACACAAAAAATATATTTATGGGAGAGCACTACTGAAATAAATCCAACAATATGTCCCAGATACAGATATATTCTAAACACAAATCCTAATAGAGTTATACCCTGTGGCACAGATAAAAACCTATACAAAATTATAAAAATAAAAAACTTTAATAATAATGTATCAATATATAAAATTTACATGAATCATAGTAAGTACAAAGTCTCAAGTAACCAAAGTCCGCATGTAATCACAGTCTCTTTAATAATAATGTATCAATATATAAAATCATACATCTATGTGAATCATAGTAAGTACAAAGAGTCCCAAGTAACCAAAGTCCTCATATAATCACAGCCTCTGAATATAGTATGGAATTTGCTGCTGGAATTTACAGATACGTTACCTCTCCCAAATTCAAAAACTGGCAAACTGCTACACACTCCTGCTCTCCAGTCCTTCTTGTCCTCACTGGAACCTCACTCACATTAACACTTCCTCACCGTGATTGATGTTTGTATCCCCTCCGGTTGCTTCCACAGCTTGATCAGGGCTTCCAAAAATGTGGCCAAACAGCAGGCAGAGGTCAACCCAACAGGGAGGAGCAGGTAGAGAAAGCCGGGGCAGTGCTGCGCATCTGTCATTTGTAGCTTCATAAAAGTGCAGGAAATATGGGCAGCAGGCGCCACTCAATTTGGAGGCAAGCAGCATCTGGATGCATACATGACCGAGAAAGAGCCCAGAGGGAAAGGGGCCATTTTCATACAGTACAGGGCTTCAATTTCCACTTGCTCTCACTCAATTTCTCCTCGCCCATTGCAAGGAGGCGAGTGGAAAGTTTGAGCCCTGTATATATATATATATATATATATATATATATATATATATATATATATATATATCATATTGCCACGGCTTTGCCAATGTGGTTAATAAAACAATGAATGGCTTGTTGAATTTTCATTGCTTAGCCCTTTCAGCTCCAAAAAAGGTGTGGAATGCATTGCAAAGCATTGCGCTACACAACTCTTCATCAGTGAGTTTGATCGTATGTGAGCATGTGAGAGTGTGTGTGTGGGACAGAGAGCTTGTGTGAGAGCGTGTGTGTGTGTGTGTGGGACAGAGAGCTTGCGTGAGAGCGTGTGTGTGTGTGGGACAGAGAGCTTGTGTGAGAGTGTGTGTGTATTTGTGTGTGGGACAGAGAGCTTGTGTGAGAACGTGTGTGTGTGTGTGTGTGTATGTGTGGGACAGAGAGCTTGTGTGAGAGCGTGTGTGTGTGTGTGGGACAGAGAGCTTGCGTGAGAGCGTGTGTGTGTGTGTGGGACAGAGAGCTTGTGTGAAAGCATGTGTGTGTGTGTGGGACAGAGAGCTTGTGTGAGAGCGTGTGTGTGTTTGTGGGGCAGAGAGCTTGTGTGAGAGCGTGTGTGTGTGTGTGTGGGGCAGAGAGCTTGTGTGAGAGCGTGTGTGTGTGTGAGAACGTGTGAGCGAGAGCATGTGTTTTGCATGTATTGCATTTTGCTTGTACTGTGTTTTACGTATAGCTTTTTGTATACAGCATTTTGTATTTTATATACAGCATTTTTTGTATTGCATTGTGCGGATAGTGTTTTGCATATAGCTTATTCTGTAGCATTGTGTGCTTGGCGTATTGCGTATTGTTTTTCATATTGCGATTGGCTTATTGCTTATAACATTTGGTGTATAACTTTTGATGCATGGTGTCTGGTGTTTTGCTTTTGGAATATAGTATTTGGCATATTACGTTTGGCATATAGCCTGTTGCATTTTGTATATAGCGTATTTTGCATCTCTCAGTGCTCTGCATTACTAGAGTGCCGGAGACAGGGAAGGTGCTCAGCTGCTAATAGAGGTCTGTGCCGAAGAAGGTACACAATTCAGCTTGCTGCGGCACCGAGCAGGGGGTTCCAAGGGGTGGCCCAGCCCCTGGGGTGATGGGACCGGTCGCAGTTTCTACCCCTGTGACCCCTATTGTGACACCACTTGTTTGGAGTACAGAGTTCTGCATTTGGCGTATATAACATTTGGAGTATATCATGTTTGGCAAATTGTGTTTTTTCATTTGGCAAATTGCGGTTTGCATATAGCGTTTGGAGTTTGTCATATGTTGTTTGTTGCATTAGCGTATCACATATAGCATTTTGCGTATGATATTTTGAGTATAGCGTTTGGAATATTGTGTATAGCATTTTGCATATAATGTTTTGGTTCATTGCGTTGTGCAGATGGCGTATTGCATTTGGTGAATTGCGTATAGCATTGTGAATTTGGTGTACATAATGTTTGACATATATAATGTTTGGCAAATTGCATTTTGTGTATTGCGTTTTGTGTTTGGCATATTGTGTATATTGTTGTGCATTTGGTGAATTGCGTTTGGCCTTTTACATATTCTGTTTTGAGTTTGGTGTATGGAGTTTTGCATACCACGTTGGCAAATTGTGTTTTTCCTTTGGTGTACTGAGTTTTGCAGTATTGAAGTATAGTATTTGAAGTATTGCTAATAGCAT
Source organism: Rhinophrynus dorsalis (assembly GCA_037306005.1). Taxonomy (NCBI): domain Eukaryota; kingdom Metazoa; phylum Chordata; class Amphibia; order Anura; family Rhinophrynidae; genus Rhinophrynus; species Rhinophrynus dorsalis. The sequence continues at coordinate 194,109,633 of CM074719.1, forward strand.
TTGGCATATGTCTTATTGCGTATAACATTTTGTGTATAGAGTTTTGAGTATTGCGTATAACATTTGGCATATAGCTTATTGCATTTGCTGTATTGTGTTTGACGTATAGTATTTTGTATATACTGTTTTGTGTATAGTGTTGTGCTTATAGTGTTGTGCGTGTCTTGTGCATAGAGTGTTGTGCGAATAGTGTTGTGCGAATAGTGTTGTGTTGTATGTATCTTGTGGGTGTCTTGTGTTGTGTATGTCTTGTGCAGTGTGTTTCTCGTGTCATGTGTGTATCTTCTGTAGTGTGTGTGTATAGTGTGTTTGTGTGAGTGCAATGTTTGTGTAGTGTGTATGCAGTGTGTGTCTGTGTGTGTATGTGTGTAGAATGTGTGTGTAGAGAGTGTGTGTGAAGTGTGTGTGTGTATAGAGTATAGTGTGGTATGTAGAATGTAGTGTGTGTGTGGTGTGTAGAGAGTGTTTGTGTATACAAGTAGAGTGAGTGTGCATGTCTGTGTGTGTTTTCACTGTACCACCTGCATTTCCTTGCAGACATATTGACAGAAGTGGCCAGAGGAGCTTCACGCTGTGTGTCTAGTGTGAGTGTAGAGAGTGTGTGAGTGTGTGTGTGTGTGTACAGAATGTGTGCATGTGCTTTGGTCTGTGGAGTATGTGGGTGTCTGTGTATGTAGAGTGTTTGTGCGAGTGTGTAGTGTGAAGACAGGTAGTGTGTGTTTGTGTGCATGTGTAGAGAGAGTGTGTGTGTATAGAGTGTAGTGTGTGTGTGTGTGTGGTGTGTGCATGTGTGTGTGTTTGTGTATAGAGTGTGTGTGCGTAGGTTTGTGTGTGTGTGTGTGTGTGTGTGTGTGTGTATGTTCATTATAGCCCCTGCATCTCCTTGCAGAGATTTGACAAGAGTGGTGAGAGGAGCTTTGAAGTGTGTGTATGAGAGAGTGTAATGTGAATGTGTGTGTCTAGTGTGTGAGTATGTGTGTGTGTGTGTGTGTTTGTGTCTGTGGAGTACATATGTGTGGAGTATGTGTGTGTGTGTTTAGAGTATGTGTATGTATAGAGTGTGTGTGTGTGTGTGTCTGTGTGTGTGTGTGTGTGTGTCTGTGTGGCCACTCCTGTGAAAATCACGCCCTCCATTTCTTACAACAATGAGACAGACAGTATAGAGGGGATTTACTTAACTCCTCCTCCTTACTGCCACCCTGGGTATGTTTGTCTCCTGAGGGAGACACAAATTGTCACATAATGCTTCCTCTTTTATATATGTATAGCCATAAAGTGATCTACCTTAAATACATCTCCAGTTCATTCAGTTTTCAGAGTATTTATAATTAGATAAATAATGTGAAAAAAATGTCCATTTAAATCTTCCCTCCCTTTACAACCAGTCTTACCCCAGATATTATCCTCACTGTTAACAACATTACCATCACACCAACCCCTACAGCATGTTGCTTGGGGGTCATATTTGTCTCTGCCCTATCCTTCATTCCTCACATATAGTCAATCTCCAACTCATCCAGCCTCCATCTCCACATCTCTAGAATCTGACCCTTTCTCACCCAAGACACTACCAAAATTCTAATCTAAACACTCATCATGTCCCGTCTTGACTACTGTAACTCATTATTAATTGGCCTTCCTCTCCCCTGACTAACCCCACTACAGTCCATAATATCGAACTCTGCTGCAAGACTAATCTACCTCACTCACCACTTCTCTAACACCAATCCCCTCTGCCAATCCCTACACTGGCTCCCATTAGCATACAGAATTAAATTGAAAATTCTAGTGCTAACTTATAGAGCCCTCACTAACACCGCACACCCCTATATTTCATCTCTCGTTTCCAAATACATTCCCACTCACCATCTTCACTCTGCACACAGCCTTCTGCTCTCCACAGCTCTTATTACATCCTCCCACTCCTGCCTACAGGACTTCTCTCATACTGTACCTGAGCGCTGGAATTCCCTCCCCATCCCATCGGACTCTCCCCCAGCCTTCAGATCTTCAGACGCTCCCTGAAAAGTCACCTCTGGGAAGCCTATCAACTACCTCCATAAACATGATCACCAAGAACCACCCCTTCCCTGGGCCACTGCACTCAACAGCTCTTCTCACTCCCACCCACTGTCCGGCAGTTCATGTGGCAGGAGGCACTTACACCCAATAGCACTTACTCCTTCTGTGTCCAACCTTTCTTCCTCTAGACTGTGAGCTCTCACGAGCATGGCCCTCTGATCCTTAAAATATGAAGTCCTTTGCTGCTAGCCACATCTGAAAAGTTACTCGCCACTGCAAGCCAAAACATACCCACCAGGGCTGAATTTCTACTAGCCAGCGCTAAATTTTCACTCGCCATTGGCCAATGGCGAGTGGAAATTTTGAGCCCTGCTTCTGTTCTCCACATTTGATTTGTACTATTTAATATCTCTGTATGTCTTTTCCTTATTGTGCAGAGTTGTGGAATACGTTGGTGCTATATAAATAAAGAATAATAATAATAATAATAATAATAAATAAAGATACTTTATGAACTTATTATTCAGATACTAAAATGGACAGTTACAAAAAGCAAAAACAAGATAGTTTACCTTTAAGTGTTAGTCTCTTGATGTCCCATCAAATGATATGGATGCTGTGATCATTTTAACCATTGTGTATAAAGTTTGTAAACAGTTTGTATGTATCTATAGTCATGTCTCATTGCATACATGATAGCACTGTCTTCTTCTCTTGTGCAGCTGTGCCACACCTCTTTTTAGGCTGTCTGGACCCTCAGGAGCAAGTGTCAAAATGCAAGCCATTCCAGCCTTAGGTAATGTCAAGAGACAGAATTCCTTTGATCTGTTGACTGTTCTCCACCCCCTGCTGAGTGATCTTCCTGTAGGAGGAGCATCTTTCAATTTTAGTCCAGGCACTGCCTTATACAGTGACACTAAAAAGGGCCATTGATTAAATGACCAGTAGTCAGAATTTCTAATTTCATTCTAAATAGCTGGAATTCTTAAATAAAGGGTAAGATTGACAGCTGTACACTGAATAGTTTAGTGCTTAGTCCTGTCCTGTTGATAAGTAGAAAGTCTCCTGTTCATACATTGAATAAATCCAAGGATAAAAGCAGTTTCTGTAGTAAGTCACAGCAGGCGCAGTGTTCCTCCGTGATCCCAGTAGACTATTACAGGGCCTTTATTCTGTGCTTTGCCTTGCCTCCAATTTCATTCTTAGTCAGGGCTCTAACCAGACACCTTTGCCATATTCAGGATAGTAGTAGTAGTAGTAGTAGTAGTAGTGTATATGTTCCTTTACCTTTGTTTTACCTGTGATTGTTTCCTTGTTTGTGTGCTGTGACTTTGGTATCACTAGATGGTTCTGGACTCGCCACTAGCATATCTATACAAACTCTGTCTCACCATTATATATTGGCAAATATTTTTGGAACAAAAGTGAAACATGAAAAAAACAGCACATTTCTCCATGTGTCTGGAATACTGCTTTATTCTTTGCATTGAAATCAATGACAATAATGTATTACTTCGCCTCCCCATGTCTATGCTTTGGAGAGAGAGAGATTCTAGAGAGTGGAAGAGAGAGAGAGAGAGAGAGAGAGAGAGAGAGAGAGAGAGAGAGAAGCTGATTTTTTTGCTAGATAAGAGTTTGGTGGAAGCCAGTTGTTCTATACCTGTGGGTGTGAAGATAGAATAAAAATAAATACATTGTGGGGGGGACTATTTCAATGACAAGTGACAGACAGGCAGGTGATCCAAGTTCCTACCTGAGCTGACTGAGCCACTACTGAGACTGAATAACAGACAGATAATTTAAAGGCAGACCTAAACGCATCATACATTCTAGACAGACACGCACAACTTGACAAACTGTGTGTACTTACACACTCACACACACACACATACACTCACCCCTACATCTGCAAGAGCGAGCTTATACTTAGGTGCATTTAAAGGGATAGTAATGTTTCACAAAAACAGCAGATCCAGTATTTGAGCCATAGAAAGTGTTATTTCAATACTGTCAGAGTTGTAGTTCAAGAGTAATTGAATTATAAAGTTTCCCCTCCCGCCCCTTTTACCTAGTGTGAGCCACCTCCCCTCAGATGTGGAATCTGGTCCATAGACCAGACAGCTCACAGCAAGGAACAATCTTCTTACTGTGAGAACAATGAAAGCCCTGCCCCCATTGACAGGTTTTTCAGGTTTTTCCCTTGTGTTGATTGAAGATTGTCCCTCTCTGTGATCCAGTTGGACACCACCCTGCTGCTCTGAGCTGAGCAGTGTTATATCAGTAAAAGGGGCAGGAGGGTATACTTTATTATTCAATTACTCTTGAACTACAACTCAGACAGTACTGAAATAACACTCTCCAAGGCCAAAATACTATGAAGATTAATTGTAGCTGCTTATATTATGAAACATTACTATCCCTTTAATCCCTTGAATGGAGAGAGCTTCAATATATTCAATGAGTTGAATACCTCTTTAGCGAACTTTTATTTGCCCCCTATGGTAATTCAGAATTACTATTCTTGTGCTTTCTATGTGCATATATGCCTAACAGAGGAAAAGGGAGATTATAAGCTCACAGGACACTGAAATACCTTCTTTAGGAGTCAGTGGTAATGGTCTTTAAAGTCCGGAAATCTTGTAATCTTCTTGGATTGCTATTAAAGGTATTACCCTTTGTGGTTCTTAGCTACTATATTTGTATGATATTTTCAGTTAGTAGGAAACATGCACAGCACAAACGAACTTGACAAAACAATCATACAAATGATGCTTTCATTTAATCTTATTATGTCAGTAGTGTTTTATTTATTAAACCTGATGGCTTTATATTTAATATGGTCATATCTGTAATCAGGCATTTCATTTTATAACTCACCCCTTCCACAATTCCTCCTCTACCGTCTCCTAGTCCATCGTCACTCTGTGCTCACCTCACACATACTGCCTACCTTCCACACTGTGTTCCCCACTCACATACTGATTCCCTTCCACACCATACATACTACTCACATACTGACTCCCTTACACACTCTGTGATCATCTCTCACATACTCATTTCCACACTATGCTCACCACTCACACACTGACTCTCTTCCACACCATGAATACCACTCACATACTGACTCCCTTCCATACTCTGTGCTCATCTCTCACATACTCATTTCCTCACTATGCTCACCACTCAAATACTGACCCCCTTTCACACTATGCTCACCACTCACATACTGACTCCCTTCTATATTATTTGCTCACCTGTAACATACTATCTTCCACAGTTTATACTCACCTCTCAGTATATGCTCACCTCTTATATACTGATTTCCTTCTACAATATGTACACCACTCACATACTGACACCTTTCCACACAATATGCTTACCTCTAACATTCTGACTCTCTTCCACAGTCTATGCTTACCTCTCATATACTGACTCCCTTCCAAACTTTGTACACCACTCATATGAATGAATGAATGAAAGAGTGAAAATGTTTATTTATATAGTGCCACAAGTGTACATTGTGCTTTACAATTTAATGGTTTAGAAAACACATGGTAACAAATGCTTTGCAAAGCAAAACACTGGAAGTGAGGTCCCTGTCCAAAAGCTTACAATCTAAATTGGTAATGGGAGACATACAGAGTACATAAGGGTCAAGTGCAGAATACAGTGCTAGAGTTTTGGTCAGAATAGGGGACAGATAAATAATGTAAGTAAATTCTAAGAGCCTTAGTTGTACAAAGACAGTGTCTTCTAGCTTGCCAAAATTTTGTTGAGGTATAATTTTAAATGTGACTGGAAGACTGTAAGAGAGGTAGAGAGGTCAGGTTGGATGGTAGACATTCCACAGATAAGGAGCAATGAGAGAAAAAGGTTTGATACGTAAGAGGGCTGTAGACGCAAAATATGTAGTTTAGAAAATCTGCCAGAGAGTCATATTTTCTCCAGAGTAGTTCAGCTGAAAGGGTACAGGAGTGGAGGAAGCTGGTGTTATTATTAAGCCAAGGCCTTGGATTAGTTTTGCAGGTGCATTGGAGAGAGAGAGGGGATCATGCAGATTCAAAGAGGAAGACAGGACCAAGCTGTAGGCTTTGACAAGGCTGTTAGTGTCAGCATTAGTGAGGATGGATGAAAGTTCTGTAGCCAGAGAGGACTGGAGAATAGTGAGATTAAGTGATATGAGGATACATGTGACACTGAGAGCTGAAGCAGGGAATGTAGAAGTAGTATAAGCAGTATTGAATGTTTAAAGTTAGTGGTCAGATAGTGGAAGAGAGGAGATATTAAAATCAGAATGTGCACAACCTCTAGTGAACACAAGGTCTGGGAAATGACGATCTGAATGAGTACTAGCATCTGTCCACTGGTCTAGTCCAAAAGCAAATGTTAGAGAAAGAAAGTAGGATTCCCAGGAGATAGAGGGATAATCCAGATGACAGTTGAAGTCACCCAGAAGAAGAGAAGGTGTGTCTGACGACAGGAAAAAGGAAAGCCATGATTCAAAGTCAGAAAGGAAATTTGGTGTACATGTGGCGGATGGTTGGCGATAGATGACCACAACCTGTAGAGAAAATATGGACAGCATGTTACATAAAAGAGGAGAAACAGAGTGAGGTGGGGTAGAAAGTGATTTGTAATTGCTTTGTTTAGAGAGTAGAGGTCCTGCACCACCCCCATATCCAGCTGGGCATGGAGTATCAGAGAAGGAGAGACCACCATAGGGGACTGCTGCCTCTATAGCAGAGTCAGACTGAGACAGCCAGGTTTTAGTTAGAGCAAGTAAGATTAGGGAGCGGGAGAAAAGAGAATATATATAGAGATACATTTGTTAATAAAGGAGCAAGCATTTCAGGGAGCACATGGGAAGGGAAGAAATTGTGGCTGAGGACAGGGAATGGTGATTACGTTTGAAATGTTTCTACACTGACTGGAGGTTGAGGGTTTGCAAAAGGAGAGGGGGCTAAGGTTTGGAGAAATATCTCCGGCTACCAGTAACAGAAGAATAGTGAGAGATGAGATAATGTTTGTGTGCATTTGGTTTCCTGTTTGTGAAACATATTGACTCCTTTCTACACTATGCACACCTCTCACCATCTAACTCCTTTCCACAATGCATGCCTACCTCTCTCTCAGTGACCTTCCACACTATACACACATCTCACACACTAACTCCATTCCACACGCTATGCTCCTCTCTCGGACATTAATTCCCTCCCACACTGTAGGCTCACCCCTAACATACTGACCTTCTACACTACATACATACCTCTAACATACTAAACACCTTCCATACTGCATATAGCCCTCTAACATACTGACTCCCTTCCATACTGCATGTCACCTTCTAACAAACCGACTCTCTTCCATACTGCATGGTCCCCTATCATATACAGACTCCTTCCAACACTGCATGTTCTACCACTTACTGACTCCCTTCTATACACTCCATGGTCACCTCATATACAGGCTCCCTTCCATACTATGCACCCTCTCACATACTGACTCCCTTCCACACTATATGCTCACCTCTCACCTCCCTTCTACACTCCATGTTCACCTCTCACACGATTACACCCTTTTACAGTTCATGATCAACTTACACACTGAGGCAGATGTACTAAAGAGCTGGAGCAATTCTGAGTCAAACTAAACACTGGACAAATAAAAATCCCATCTGATTTAAAATGCATTCCTGTCTTCAGGGTAATTTAGACAAAATGATACATTTCAAACAGTTATAGTCATTTTAAACTGATATGAATTTCAAAAACTTGTATTAACCTTTGAATAGTTATATAACATACTCCATAATTTATCAATGCCAGTCCTTAAACCTTGTTAATACTTCAAGTTAACCCCTTAAGGATGCGCGGCTGGCACAGAGCATTTTTTTTCATATGTGAATCAGGGCTTCCTGAGCAGCATGCAGCCGCACGGGGAGCCCTGAATTCCATGACGTGCCAGGACCGTCACTGGTCTTTAAGTGCTGGACAGCCGTGACGGTCCTGGCACGGCACTGGACTTTTAAACATGCACAGAGGGATCAGTTGGGTATCGGTTGGGTTGACTCACGCACTGATAGAGCCACCTGTGTTTATGTGGGGGATGTTTTGAACCTGTAGTAACAGAAGGGCTTGAGGACTTACCCTATGGCCTACTTTCCTTAAAGGAGCACTACACTTTTAACCCTTTGAGTGCCAGAGGGGTATCCAATGCAATGCACTGAATAAGCCCCAGCACTCAAGGGGTTAAATGAAAATATATGTTGTAGTGATCATCCTGCCAAGTAAAACAAGGGTACTCCCAATACTGTGAGAATTTTCATTCAAAAGTTATTGCAGCTCAAACTTATATTTTATAAATCATACTGTAAGCAACAGTATGCAGAAGGCATAGTTTTTTCATGTATGCTGTTGGAGAGCTTGACTCACAGATTACAACTGTCCATGATAAGCCATAAGAACAGTTCCACTTGGTGACCACACTATAAAAAATTGTTGTTTAATATAAGAGAAACAGGTTTACTCTAATAACTTTTGAGTGAAAGATCTTCCACCAGCGGGAAAATTATATACATATGTATATTGCAATGATATGTATATATATACATATATATATATATATATATATATATATATATATATATACAGGGATTAAAATTTTAAGTCCTTTGCTACTAGCCAGACCTGAAAAGTTACTTGCCACTGCAAGCCATAACATACCCACCAGGGTTGAATTTCTACTAACCAGGGCTAAATTTTCACTCGCCATTGGCTAGTGGCCAGTGGAAATTTTGAGCCCTGATATATATATATATATATATATATATATATATATATATATTCACATAAGACAACAAGAGCTTTCCCATAACTTTGAAGCTGAAGTGTGATGGGGACCAGTGGAAATAGGATCCCTGGTTTCCTCTATCCATGGATGACATATGCCTTGCAGGTCAAGCAATGTGTTGCTGGACTTGCATGGCAAATAGAAGACATGTCTTACAAATACCCTTTTTGTAACATGGGAGTAGTAAAGGGAGGCTCAGTAAGAAATATCCTAGAAATCTGTTAGCAGTACTTTAGGACTGGAGTTGTGAGTGACACGTTATATTAATATATTTTTTGTAGAATGAGATAAACAGCCATGCTTAACTTTTAACAGGAACATGAAAACTCTGCTTAAGAGAACTACAGAGACTTGCATAGGCAGAAAGAATAAAACAACAATGTAATGTGGGACAGTAATATTAGACAACTGTTCAATAGTGCCATCTGCAGGTCAGATAGACATGCAATAAACTGGTCTAGAGTGGCAGCCATTCCATCCTAAACACAAATGTAATTTACCTTGATGGCATACATCCAAGGGTTCTTCAGGAACTCAGTGCAGTGTTAGCAAGACCCCCATTTTTACTCTTTAAAGATTCTCTCACCACAGGCTCGGTGGCACAAGATTGGAGAAGAGCCAATGCAGTGCCTCTATTTAAGAAGGGAACTAAAGCAGAACCTGGGAATTATAGACCTTTGAGTTTGACCTCTATAGTGGGAAAACTGCTAGAAGGGATAACAAGGGATTATAGTCAGGATAACAACACAAAAAATAAGATCATTAGCAGGAATCAACATGGTTTTATGGGGAATAGATCATGCCAAACTAATCGTTTTAGCTTCTATGAAGAAGTAAGTAGCAACCTAGATAATGGTAAGGCAGTTGATGTTGTATATCTAGATTTTGCAAAGGCATTTGATATAGTGCCACACAGAAGGCTGGGGTATAAAATAAGGAAATTGGGGCTAGGGGATAACCTTTGCAATTGGATAGAAAACTGGTTGAAGGATAGGGAACAGTGTGTGTTTGTAAATGGACAATTCTCCAATACAGTTAAAGTTGAGAGTGGAGTACCTCAGGGTTCAGTATTAGAGCCACTGCTTTTTATCATGTTTCTAAATGACCTGGAAATAGATATAGAAAGCAAAATATCAATATTTGCAGATGACACTAAATTATGCAGGGTAATTCATTCAGAAGAGGATATTTGCTCTCTACAGCGGGATTTACATAAAATGGCAGATTGGGCAAACAAATGGAATATGAAGTTTAATGTGGGAAAGTGTAAAATCATTTAGGGGACTAGTTGCTAGAGAAAGACCTGGTTATCCTGTAAACTAGAAACTTGGAAACAGTGACTAGTGTCAAATAGCAGTATCAAAAACAAACAAAATCCTGTGTTGCATAAAAAGGGGTATTGAAGCAAGAGTGGCTAACATTAGTGATGAGCGAGCACCCCAATGCTCGGGTGTTCGGGTGCTCTGACCGAGCGCCCCCGGAGGCTCGAGTGCTCGGCCGAGCACCCGAGCCCCATTGAAGTCAATGGGAGGACTCGAGCATTACACCAGGCACCCCCTGCTCTGATGAGTGGAGGGTGCCTGGTCCATAGGAAAATGGCAGAAAAGGATGGAAACACCACAGAAATGGTTCAGGGACAGCATAGGGAGGATGTCTGGATGCATCTTGGACTCCAACATCGCTGCTGGGAACGATCTTTTGCCCGTAGTACGCCATTTTTACAGACTGACCGTAAAACACACAAAAAGGAAAATAAAAACGACTTTAGGCGAAAAATTGTTACCAAACAATATTTGCTGTATATTTACTTGTATATCATCTGCAAATTCTCCCAAAAATTTCCTTGATTTTCTGAAGTGAGGCCATGATTAAGAGGGAAACGTGCGCAGAGGCAAATTCTCCCAAAAATTTCCTTGATTTTCAGAACTGAGGCCATGATTAAGAGGGAAACGTGCGCAGAGGCAAATTCTCCCAAAAATTTCCTTGATTTTCAGAACTGAGGCCATGATTAAGAGGGAAACGTGCGCAGAGGCAAATTCTCCCAAAAATTTCCTTGATTTTCAGAACTGAGGCCATGATTAAGAGGGAAACGTGCGCTGAGCTGACCATCTAAAACATTATGGGTGAGGGTCTGCTGCAGAGCTGACCATCCTAAACATTATATGCGAAGGCCCGCTAGTGAGCTGACGCTATAAAACATTATATGAGAGGGCCCGCTAGAGAGCTGACCCAATAAAACATTATATGAGAAGGCCCGCTGGTGAGCTGACCTATATAAAAATTGTCAAACAGGGCCCGCTGGTGAGCTGGCCCTATATAAAAATTATATCACAGGGCCCGCTGGTTAGCTGGCCCTATATAAAAATTATAGCACAGGGCATATGGAAGAGGAGGAGGAGGATGAGAAGATTAAGAGTCAACCATATACCCGTTTTTTGGGTGGAAGGGGTGAATGGGAATACAGAGTATTCACATCATTGTAAATAACATATATAAAGTGAGTTTATGTTCCCCCGGGGCTTTCCTCCAGTGGAGTGGAGAAGTCAGGGGAAATCCAGGCCTTGTTCATTTTTATAAGTGTCAACCTATCAGCATTGTCGGTGGAAAGGCGGATACGCTTATCTGTTATGATGCCACCAGCAGCACTAAATACCCGCTCAGACAGAACGCTGGCGGCAGGGCAGGCCAGCACCTCCAAGGCGTAGAGTGCCAGTTCATACCACGTGTCCAGCTTGGACACCCAGTAGTTGTAAGGCACAGAGGGATCATTGAGGACGCTGACACGGTCTGCTACGTACTCCTTCACCATCTTCCAAAACTTTTCCCTCCTTGTGACACTAGGCTGCGCATCAGGGTGAGGGTGCTGGCGGGGTGTCATGAAGGTGTCCCACGCCTTGGAGAGTGTTGCCCTGCCTTTGTCGGAACTGCTGTGTGCTCCCCTTTTCTCCCCTTCTCGGTTGGCCAAGGTAGCACGTACTCTGCCGCCAGCGTTGTCAGATGGAAAATTTTGGAGCAATTTTTCAACAAGAACCTTCTGGTATTGCACCATTTTGCTTGTCCTCTCCACCGGAGGAATGAGAGATGAGAAATTCTCTTTGTAGCGGGGGTCCAGAAGGGTGAACACCCAGTAATCCGTGTTGTCTAAAATGCGTACAACGCGTGGGTCACGGGAAAGGCAGCCTAACATAAAGTCAGCCATGTGTGCCAGAGTACCAACAGTCAAGATTTCGCTGTCCTCACCAGGAGGATGACTCTCAATATCCTCATCCTCTTCCTCCTCTTCTGCCCACCCACGCTGAAGAGATGGAACTAAAGTTCCATGGCTACCCTCTGTAGCGGAGGCAACCGTGTCTTCCTCCTCCTCCTCCTCCTCCTCCTCCGCCTCCTCCAATTGTCGCTGAGAAGACGAAGTGAGGGTGCTCTGGCTATCACCTTGTGTAAGCTCTTCCTCCCCCATTTCCACCTCTTCCACATGCAAAGCGTCGGTTTTAATTGTGAGCAGCGAGCGTTTCAGTAGACACAGAAGTGGGATGGTGACACTGATAATAGCGTTATCGCCGCTCACCATCTGTGTCGATTCCTCAAAATTGCGTAAAACCTCGCAGAGGTCTGACATCCATTCCCACTCCTCACTTCTGATTACAGGAAGTTGAACGGAGAGGCGACGACCGTGTAACAGCTGGTACTCCACTACTGCCCTCTGCTGCTCACAAAGCCGGGCCAACATGTGGAAGGTGGAGTTCCAGCGCGTGCTCACGTCACACAGCAGCCGGTGAGCTGGCAATTGTAAGCGCTGCTGCAGCTTCAACAGGCCGGCCGAAGCTGTAGATGACTTACGGAAATGTGCACACACGCGGCGCACCTTGGTCAAGAGATCATGCACATTGGGGTAGGTTTTTAGAAATCGCTGCACCACTAAATTAAATACATGCGCTAGGCATGGTACGTGTGTGAGCTTGCCGAGCTCCAAAGCCGCCACCAAGTTACGCCCATTATCACACACAACCATGCCTGGTTGCAGGTTGAGTGGCGAGAGCCACTGCTCGGTCTGGTGACTAATCCCCTGCAACAGCTCTGAGGCCGTGTGCTGTTTGTCCCCAAGGCAGATCAGCTTCAGCACGGCCTGTTGACGCTTCCCCACTGCAGTGCTACACTGCTTCCAGCTACTGGCTGATGGGGGAGTGGCGCTGCGTGTAGAGAATTCGGAGGTGGAAACGGAGGAGGAGGAGCCAATAACGTAGGTGCTGGCGGAAACCCTGATGGAGGTAGGGCCCGCAATCCTCGGCGTGGGTAGCACCCGTGCCATCCCAGGGTCCGAGTCGCTCCCAGCCTCCACGACATTCACCCAGTGTGCCGTCAGGGAAATGTAGCGTCCCTGGCCACAAGCACTTGTCCATGTGTCAGTCGTTAAGTGGACCTTCCCAGTAACTGCGTTGGTCAGGGCACGGGTGATGTTACGGGACACATGGTGGTGTAATGCGGGGATGGCACACCGGGAAAAGTAGTGGCGGCTGGGGACCGCGTACCGAGGGACAGCTGCTGCCATCAGGCTGCGGAAGGACTCAGTGTCCACAAGCCTAAATGGCAGCATTTCGATGGCCAGTAATTTGGAAAGGTGTGAGGTTAGTTCTATGGCCTGTGGGTGGGTGGCTGGGTACTTTCTCTTGCGCTCAAATGCCTGGGGTAACGACATTTGGACGCTGCGCTGGGACAGGGAAGTGGATGTGGTCGCTGATGGTGCTTCAGATGGTACAGGTGCAGGGCGGGAGGTATGCGGGCCTGCGCCTTCAACAGGCGATTGGCCGGCACCGAAAACAGGGGAAGAGGAGGCAGTGGTGTGGCCTGCAGACACAGATGGGCGATCCAGGCGTTCCTCCCACTTACTACGGTGCTTGGATGCCATGTGTCGGATCATGCTGGTGGTGGTGAGGTTTCTAGTGTTCATGCCTCGGCTCATTCTGGTGTGGCACAGGTTGCAAACTACAATTCTTTTGTCGTCCGCACTTTCCTTAAAAAAACGCCATACCGCGGAACACCTACCCTTTGGCAAGGTAGATTTACGCAAGGGGGTGCTCCGTGGAACATTTGCGGGCCGGTTTGGTGCGGTCCGCCTTCTTTCTGTAGCCACACCACTGCCTCTTCCAGCCTGTTGCGGTGCTGCAGATGGCTCACCCTCAGGACTGCTGTCATCACTCGGCTCTACACCTTCCCAGGTGGGGTCAGTCACCTCATCGTCCACCAAGTCCTCCTCCACTTCCTCACTCTGATCATCCTCCTCAAGTCTTGATCCCACCACATACTCAGTCATTGACAACTGTATAACATTCTCCTCAACAAGGTCTTGAGACGGAAATAGTGGTTGATTTAATGGCAACTGTGTCTCATCATCATCATCATCATCCACTACTTCCTTTGACCTTAAATGCCGTTCACATCTGTCATCTTCTTGTGATTGGGTACCCTCTAGAGGTTGTGAATCAGGGCACAAGATGTCATGTTCCTCTGCAAGCGTGCTTGGAGAGAGGGTCAAATGAAGGATTGGTGATGAGACGAGCTCCTCACTATATCCCAGTGTGGGATCACTTCTTTGACCAGACCGTGTATGGTGGGAGGAAGGATGATCAGAGTGAGGATTATGTTGACCAGACTCTTGGCTACTGAGAGTGGACTTGGTGGAAGACAGGGTGGTGCTTAACCGACTGGAAGCAGTATCAGCTGTCATCCAACCGACCACCTGTTCGCAGTGGTCGGACCTCGAGAGTGATGTCCTGCGACGCCCTGTAAAATTAGACATGAAGCTAGGTATGGTGGATGTCTTTCTTTCTTGTGCTCTGGCACCAGGCACAGTTTCTCCGCGTCCTGACCCGCGCCCTGAACTATCAGGATCACGTCCACTTCCCCGTCCCTTTTTACCCGCCTTCTTCATCTTACACGGAATATGTGACTTTAATATTTGAGTTTGAAAACTTAACAGTATTTCTTACTATTCTGCAACTGTGCAGAGTACACAGAATAGGCTGCTAAACTGCGGTGACACACACTGAATGGAAAATGTGACTTTAATATTTGAGTTTGAAAACTTAACAGTATTTCTTACTATTCTGCAACTGTGCAGAGTACACAGAATAGGCTGCTAAACGGCGGTGACACACACTGAATGGAATATGTGACTTTAATATTTGAGTTTGAAAACTTAACAGTATTTCTTCCTAGTCTGCAACGGTGCAGAGTACACAGAATAGGCTGCTAAACGGCGGTGACACACACTGAATGGAATATGTGACTTTAATATTTGAGTTTGAAAACTTAACAGTATTTCTTCCTATTCTGCAACGGTGCAGAGTACACAGAATAGGCTGCTAAACTGCGGTGACACACACTGAATGGAATATGTGACTTTAATATTTGAGTTTGAAAACTTAACAGTATTTCTTCCTAGTCTGCAACTGTGCAGAGTACACAGAATAGGCTGCTAAACGGCGGTGACACACACTGAATGGAATATGTGACTTTAATATTTCAGTTTGAAAACTTAACAGTATTTCTTACTATTCTGCAACTGTGCAGAGTACACAGAATAGGCTGCTAAACGGCGGTGACACACACTGAATGGAATATGTGACTTTAATATTTGAGTTTGAAAACTTAACAGTATTTCTTACTATTCTGCAACTGTGCAGAGTACACAGAATAGGCTGCTAAACGGCGGTGACACACACTGAATGGAATATGTGACTTTAATATTTGAGTTTGAAAACTTAACAGTATTTCTTACTATTCTGCAACTGTGCAGAGTACACAGAATAGGCTGCTAAACGGCGGTGACACACACTGAATGGAATATGTGACTTTAATATTTGAGTTTGAAAACTTAACAGTATTTCTTCCTATTCTGCAACGGTGCAGAGTACACAGAATAGGCTGCTAAACGGCGGTGACACACACTGAATGGAATATGTGACTTTAATATTTGAGTTTGAAAACTTAACAGTATTTCTTCCTATTCTGCAACGGTGCAGAGTACACAGAATAGGCTGCTAAACTGCGGTGACACACACTGAATGGAATATGTGACTTTAATATTTGAGTTTGAAAACTTAACAGTATTTCTTCCTAGTCTGCAACTGTGCAGAGTACACAGAATAGGCTGCTAAACGGCGGTGACACACACTGAATGGAATATGTGACTTTAATATTTGAGTTTGAAAACTTAACAGTATTTCTTACTATTCTGCAACTGTGCAGAGTACACAGAATAGGCTGCTAAACGGCGGTGACACACACTGAATGGAATATGTGACTTTAATATTTGAGTTTGAAAACTTAACAGTATTTCTTACTATTCTGCAACTGTGCAGAGTACACAGAATAGGCTGCTAAACGGCGGTGACACACACTGAATGGAATATGTGACTTTAATATTTGAGTTTGAAAACTTAACAGTATTTCTTACTATTCTGCAACTGTGCAGAGTACACAGAATAGGCTGCTAAACGGCGGTGACACACACTGAATGGAATATGTGACTTTAATATTTGAGTTTGAAAACTTAACAGTATTTCTTCCTATTCTGCAACGGTGCAGAGTACACAGAATAGGCTGCTAAACGGCGGTGACACACACTGAATGGAATATGTGACTTTAATATTTGAGTTTGAAAACTTAACAGTATTTCTTCCTAGTCTGCAACGGTGCAGAGTACACAGAATAGGCTGCTAAACGGCGGTGACACACACTGAATGGAATATGTGACTTTGATATTTTAGTTTGAAGACTTAACAGTATTTCTTCCTATTCTGCAACTCTGCACAGTACACAGAATGTGCTGCTAAACTGCGGCGAAGCACACTGAATGGAATATGTGACTTTGATATTTTAGTTTGAAGACTTAACAGTATTTCTTCCTATTCTGCAACTCTGCACAGTACACAGAATGTGCTGCTAAACTGCGGCGAAGCACACTGAATGGAATATGTGACTTTGATATTTTAGTTTGAAGAATTAACAGTATTTCTTCCTATTCTGCAACTCTGCACAGTACACAGAATGTGCTGCTACACTGCGGCGAAGCACACTGAATGGAATATGTGACTTTGATATTTTAGTTTGAAGACTTAACAGTATTTCTTCCTATTCTGCAACTCTGCACAGTACACAGAATGTGCTGCTAAACTGCGGCGAAGCACACTGAATGGAATATGTGACTTTGATATTTTAGTTTGAAGAATTAACAGTATTTCTTCCTATTCTGCAACTCTGCACAGTACACAGAATGTGCTGCTACACTGCGGCGAAGCACACTGAATGGAATATGTGACTTTGATATTTTAGTTTGAAGACTTAACAGTATTTCTTCCTATTCTGCAACTCTGCACAGTACACAGAATGTGCTGCTAAACTGCGGCGACGCACACTGAATGGAATATGTGACTTTGATATTTTAGTTTGAAGAATTAACAGTATTTCTTCCTATTCTGCAACTCTGCACAGTACACAGAATGTGCTGCTACACTGCGGCGAAGCACACTGAATGGAATATGTGACTTTGATATTTTAGTTTGAAGACTTAACAGTATTTCTTCCTATTCTGCAACTCTGCACAGTACACAGAATGTGCTGCTAAACTGCGGCGACGCACACTGAATGGAATATGTGACTTTGATATTTTAGTTTGAAGACTTAACAGAATGTGCTCTAATCTGCAACTTTGCACACTAAACAGAATGTGCTCTAATCTGCAACTTTGCACACTAAACAGAATGTGCTCTAATCTGCAACTTTGCACACTAAACAGAATGTGCTCTAATCTGCAACTGTGCACACTAAACAGAATGTGCTCTAATCTGCAACTTTGCACACTAAACAGAATATATGTTTTTTTTTTTTTTTTTTTTTTCCCCCCACACAAAATAACCTGCTGCCCCCACACACAGTAGTCCTAAAAAGGACTTTTGGTTCTTTTTTTTCACAATTTTGCTTGTTTTCCTCCCTACACTGCCTTTCCCTTCCTATGCTCAGCTCTCCCTGGCTAAGACTGAGCCGAACTCGATGGTCAGGTGCTATACAGCACCCGACCACGGGTTCTGGCCAGCCAATCAGTGTAATGCCAGCAGCCAACATGGCTGCTGGCATTACACCGATGTCAGAGCCTCCCTGCACGTTTATTGGCTGCGCAGCAGCCGCAAAACGTGCGGGGAGGAGACCCGAACATGGCGGGCGAGCACATGCGGTACTCGTACGAGTACCGCCATGTGCCGAGCAGAGCGATGCTCGAGCCGATCCGAGCATCGGCCGAGCATGCTCGCTCAACACTAGCTAACATCATTCTGCCATTGTACAAATCACTGGTATGACCTCACCTCGAATATGCAGTACAGTTTTGGGCACCAGTTCTAAAAAAGGATATACTAGAATTGGAGAGGGTACAGCGAAGAGAAACAACATTAATTGAATTAATGGACGACTTGATGTATGAGCAACAACTAGACAGCAAACTTGGTTTATTTACTCTAGAGAAAAGATGATTAAGAGGAGAGCTTATTACATTGTACAAGTGTGTGAGAAGTCAGTACAAGGATCTCTGTGGTGAGCTATTCATTCCAAGGCCTGATCAAATGACCAGGGGACACCCCTTGAGATTAGAGGAAAGCAGGTTTAGACTTCAGCAGAGGAAAGGGTTTTTACAATAAGGCCTGTTAAATTATGGAATTCCTTATCCAAGGAGGTGGTTATGGCAGATACAATGGATACATTAATGAGAAGATTAGATACATTTGTTTCAAAGGGAACATGCAGGGTTATACTGTGTATTAGTAGGTAAATCTGGAAGGTCTGATAAAGACTAACTTACTTGGTAGCAAGAAAGCTATATAATTCTCATGTCACTGGGTTATGAGGCAAAGGTTTAACTTGATGGACTTGTGTCTTTTTTCAACCTAATTTACTATGTTACTATGTAATATACAGACTGCATCCTAAAAAATATTATGGTTTTCTGCAGTTTTACCAAATCTGTTAGTGTTATTGTACAAATACACAGTTTCTGGGCTTGAGGTGGTAGATGTTGCATTCCCGTAAAATCCACCCATGAGTTAATAAGATTATATGGCAAAGAACATGTTGGGGGAGATACACTAAGCGGTGATAAAAAGGTGATAAAGTGGGGATGACTTCTCCAGTTTATCACTTCTCCAATTCCAGTTATTCTATGGAGCCTATACACTAAGATTTCTTCAACTTTGGAGATCTTAGTGAATAGGCTCAACAGAATAACATAGGAACTGGAGAAGTGATAAACTGGAGAAGTCATCTCCACTTTATCACGTCTTAGTGAATCTCCCCCATTCTGTTCTAGAATACATCTCCCATTATACTCTGCTCTCTGTTGATTGCAGTAGTAGTCAAACAGGAGTTGGAGGGTTACACCTAATAATGATAATAATGAAAATATCTCCTGTATATTACTTCCATCTAGTATTTGTAACAATGCTTTATGTGGTTTATATACACTCTAAAATCTGATGTAATAAAAAGAACTGGAGCCAACCAACTGCACTACAGGGAACAAATAAACGTTCTAATTGAATTAATCTAGGACTTTTAAACCTTTGAAAGCTAAGATGTCTCCGATGGAAATGGAATGCAATGGAAAACTCTTTAGCATTCAGCGGGTTAAAAGCCCCAGATTAAATCAATGGCAATTTGAGGAATGGTGCTCAAAGGGTTAAGCATGTATGTAATTATTGATATGAAATAAAGAAATAAATGTGACAGGCTCACTGGGATGAACAAAAGCATAATTTTCTTGTTCTTCATATAGTAACTTGCTCAGAGTCAAGTTATGTTTCATCTCTCTATCATTGCCATTACAGGGGAGAAATGTCCATGTCCTCTTCAGTCCACTTCCAAAATGACAGGCAAGTCTCTCCTGTATGAGAATACCAGCTAACTCCAGTTGAATGCTTTGGCCTTTTTTGGTCTACATCAGTGAGGTTTAACTGGTATGCCTAAGTACTGAGAGCAAGACGTCCATGTCTAGATTGCCCTCCACCCATAGGCAAATACCCAAAAACCTAAAGGTTTTCAAAATCAAGCCACAGATGTTAAAGGGATAGTAATGTTTCATAATAAAATCAGGTCTAATTAATCATCATAGTATTTGGACTTTGGAGAGTGTTATTTCAGTTCTGTCAGAGTTGTAGTTCAAGAGTAATTCAATGACAAAGTATCCCCTCCCGCCCCTTTTACTGATGTAACACTGTTCAGCCAGAGCAGAAGGGAGGTGCCCAGGTAGACTGCAGAGAGGGACAATCTTCAATTAAGATAAGGGAAAAACCTGAAAAACTTGTCAAGGGGGGCAGGGCTTTCATTGTTGTCATAGGAAGAAGATTGTCCCCTGCTGTTATCTGTCTGGTCTATGGACTGGATTCCACATCTGAGAAGAGATGGCTTACACTAGGTAAAAGGGGCGGGAGGGGAAACTTTGCTTGTGAATTTCTCTCAAACCATAAAGGTTTGAGAGATAAGACTAATATCGTTCTTCATGTTTTTTTAATGCCTATAAAATAAAATAAACGTAAAATGAAGTATTACTATCCCTTTAAAGCCTCATGAACACTAACATAATTTGCTTGTTCTTGGCTAGCCACTGCTTAGGAACCTCATGTTTTAGCCTGCTAGAACCATTAGAGGGAACAAACTTCCATGTACATATCAGATTGATCCTGCCCAAAAGAGGTTCAAATTGACAGGCAAATGTCCCCTACATGAAAATACCAGCTAATCCTGGACATACATTTCTGCCTTTTTTGGCCTCGTCAGTGAGGTGTAGCTGAGTTCTCTAGGCACTTACATCAAGAGTCGATATCTGGATTACTTTTCACCCTAAAAGGGTTAGTAATGTCTTATTTAACCCCTTAATGACCACATGTCGTGCTATGACTGTCACAGAGTTTTTGCGTTAAGGACCGGTGATGGTCACAGCACGTCACGTACATTTTACTTACTCCTCCGGGAGCGCTGTAAGTAAAGAGCGGTCTCTCTCAGTCCCCAGCTCTGCGTGCCAATAGAGTCACAGCTCATGTGTACTGGCACGTCGGAATCTTCAAAGTGGTCCTTAAGGGTCGTGAAGGGGTTAAGAACATGTAATATTTTAGATATGAAAAAAGTTAATTAACTGGTCCAAGTCCCGTCTCTCAAACCTTTATGGTTTGAGAGTTATAAGGTTTTAAAGTTCCCCCCTCCCTCCCCTTTCACTGATGTCAGCTATAAAGCTGATAGACGGAGATCCTGGTCCCGGGACCGACCGTCGGCTCTTCAGCAGAGCCGAAATAGCACAATCTAAAAAGAAATACTTCATTGGAACAGTCTACAAAGTGTGCCTGGTTTGCAAGCACACTTTGTAGACCCTTCAAATGAAGTATTTCTTTTTAGATTGCACTATTTCAGCTCTGCTGAAGAGCCGCCGGCTGGTCCCGGGACCAGATCTCATTCTATCAGTTTTACAGTTCATATCAGTGAAAGGGGAGGGGGACTTTAAAACCTTATAT
The DNA here is from genome assembly GCA_037306005.1 of Rhinophrynus dorsalis. NCBI lineage: Eukaryota > Metazoa > Chordata > Amphibia > Anura > Rhinophrynidae > Rhinophrynus > Rhinophrynus dorsalis. The sequence continues at coordinate 194,131,052 of CM074719.1, forward strand.
CTCTCAAACTGTAAAGGTTTGGGAGACAGGATTTGGACCCGTTAATTTTTTTTTTTTTTTCAAATCTAAAACATTACATGTTCTAAAAATAATACATTACTAACCCTTTAAGAATATACCCTAAGGGTTTTCAATATCAAGCCAAACACTGAGATACTTAATTGGAACAAACAAATTTCCATTGGAGAGGAGAAATTTCCAGATCAGATTTTTCCTTGAATTTCAAAACCCTCCGGGTATCATTTCTGTACAATACGTTTCTGTTAAACTGTTAAAAAATAAATATAACTACCCTGACACCTCCATTAACCCTTCCATGGCTGAATTGCCTGGAAACACACTGCAATCAATGCATTTCTGCCTCCCTGGTAATGGAGGGGCTATGCATGTGAAAAAAGTGTTTGTTTTATGTAAGGCCAAAATTACATTAAGTACATTTTGAGGTAAAAACATATCCCCCATCTCCCCATTGTAATCATATCATGATGTATAGAGTCCAAAAATTATATGGGACCCCATATTAGGATATTTTTTTCTAAAAAGGATGGTACTTTTGTTCTTTCCTTTAAAGCATTTAAAAAAAGGATACACATTTTATATTCATATTCAACAAAATAACAATATGGAGTACATGTACCACATATTCATTATTAAAAATATCAATCTTACAATGCCCAGTGAAAAGGCCCAGGTCCCCTGGCGAGGATGTAAGCAAAAAATATTAATATGGGGTCTGGATCCTCCTTATTAATCTACCCTCTCTAAGGAAGAGGACTGGATAAAATAAATTAATATTAGGTCAGTTGCTACCATTTTAGTTTAAAAAAAAAAAATCCATGGAAGGGGTCCCTGGGACCCTTTCCAGCATCAATCTAGGTGTGGGATCCAGTCAGCAACCAGAGTCAATCAGCAACCAGAGGAAGGAATTAAGGTTTGTGCATGTGAGGGAACAAAATGTAAACATGGGTTGGCTATATAGGAGCTAGACTTGTGTGAATTGATTTGGAGACATTCGGATTTCGTCGAAATAAGGTAATTCGGAGACATTCGGCCAATCCGAAACTCAAGGGTCATTCGAAAAAAAATGATCCGACTCTGAACAGCCCAGGACCGAAATTTGTTGAAACTTTCTGAAGTTTCGGTATTCGACAGATTTCCAAATGTTTTGACTACTTTCGACCAGGACTTTTTTGTACTTCCTGTGCGCGCTCAATTACTTTCCCTCCATAATTTTCCCTCCATGTCTCTAGTCCAATTCCATTCTCCGTTTCATGCACTACTTCCCTCTTTTGTCTGTATTCCAATAGCCTTCTTGTTTCATGATGGGGGTTGGACTAATGACACAGTCACACAGACAGACAGCCTGCATTTCCTCATTGCGTTGTTGGAGCTCAGAGAGAGAAGAAGAGATTAGAGAGTGTCCAGTTGTTGTTTAGGCAGGCAGGTAGCATTAGGCTAGGCTTAGGTAGACAGCCAGCATTAGTTCCAGTTATTGCCACTGCAAGAGCGAGTAATATTTGTTCCTGTGCAAAATATAAAAAAATATTAGGTATTTATTCGAATAATTTTCAATGTCACATCAACCAGTCTGACAGTCCTATAGGCAGGCAGGGTGCCTTTTCTCCACCGCAAGGGGGTCATCTGTGTTTCTTAAAAAAAAAACATAAAAAGTACAAGTCATTTGTTTGAATACTCTTCAGTGTCACACTGCCAGTGTCACAGTTGTATAGGCAGGCAGCGTGCCTTTTCGCCACCGCAAGGGAGACCCACATGTGTTGGTTTTATTAAAATTATTCCTAATACAAGTTATTTGTTTGAATAATCTTCAGTGTCACACTGCCAGTTTCACAGTTGTATAGGCAGGCAGGGTGCCTTTTTGCCACCGCAAGGGAGACCCACATGTGTTGGTTTTAGTAAAAATATAAAAAATACAAGTGATTTGTTTGAATAATCTTCAGCGTCACACTGCCAGTGTCACAGTTGTATAGGCATACAGGGTGCCTTTTAGCCACCGCAAGGGAGACCCACATGTGTTGGTTTTATTAAAATGATTCCTAATACAAGTTATTTGTTTGAATACTCTTCAGTGTCACACTGCCAGTGTCACAGTTGTATAGGCAGGCAGGGTGCCTTTTTGCCACCGCAAGGGAGACCCACATGTGTTGGTTTTAGTAAAAATATAAAAAATACAAGTGATTTGTTTGAATAATCTTCAGCGTCACACTGCCAGTGTCACAGTTGTATAGGCATACAGGGTGCCTTTTAGCCACCGCAAGGGAGAGTCACATGTGTTGGTTTTATTAAAAATATAAAAAATACAAGTGATTTGTTTGAATAATCTTCAGCTCACACTGCCAGTGTCACAGTTGTATAGGCATACAGGGTGCCTTTTCGACACCGCAAGGGAGACACACATGTGTTGGTTTTTGAGCAAAGAGAACGCTAGTCTGGCAGAAGTTATTCCCCTCTTCACGCACCTCTCCTTAAAATTGGATGATTTCCTTTCCCATAGGGAACGCTTGCCTGGTGCTGATGGTAATATACTTCCAGATGTTGCTGCCCTTCTAATGATGTTGAAGAAGGAACTTACTCGGCGCATGGAAGAGCGCATGGACAATTGTCCTGAGTTAATGCTTGCCACAATTTGTGATCCTCGAATCAAAGGCAAGTTGGCACTTCGTTCCAATTCTGTCAGTCTCTGAGAAGGGTTAAGTGAGGTGATGATTTAGCACAAGATTAACCCCTTAATGACCGGCTGCGCACAAAAGCGCCCGGCACTTAACAACGGATTTTTCTTCTTCTTCATTCTAGCGAATGACTTCCGGGACTTACCAGGTATGTCCTCTGTCACTAAGTGGCAATTTTTGCGGGACGTACCTGGTAAGTCACTTGTCGTGATGGGGTTAATGTATTTTCAATACACAAATTAGTTTAGACACACATACTACAGTTTAAACAATCATTGATGTTTATTCTTGATGTAGTATGAAACACTACAATGTATATACACATAGACTTATCTGATATGAGGGGAAATCAGGATAGGAAAAACGAGAGAGAGGAATTTGGGTACTAAAGAGGGACAGTAGGGTAGGAGGCTGGTACCAGAAAATTAAATCTTAACCTTTACCCATGTACTAACATAGAATGTGACATGTAGTTTGTCCATGTTCGAGTCGACCACTTATGTTGAGTAGGATGTGTCAGGCATGGGTTTTCGATGTTCGAGCATATGCTAAATTGAATGACAGGCATGGGTTTTCGATGTTCGAGCATATGCTATATTGAAGGACAGGCATGGGGTTTCGATGTTCGAGCATATGCTAAATTGAATGACAGGCATGGGTTTTCGATGTTCGAGCATATGCTAAATTGAATGACAGGCATGGGGTTTCGATGTTCGAGCATATGCTAAATTGAATGACAGGCATGGGTTCTCGATGTTTGACGTTTGCATTGTGACTGGCATCCCATGCTGGAGTAGAGGTGACATGCACAGACTGGCAATGTACGACAATGTCCATTTTTGGGATGGATCTTTTTCTAAATGCACACCCTGTCTGCAAAGAATGATAGCAGCGTGCACGGAGGCGCACTGCTATAATTTAACCCATGTTAAATTTGGCCGAATAATTCGGAATGGATCAGAATTTCGTTCGAATCGAATGGGCCCGGTCTGAAATTAGGATCATCAGAATTAGAAAAAAAAAATTGGTCCAAATTCGAATTTAATCGAAAATTTTGCCCGTGCACAAGTCTAATAGGAGCCAATACCTGATTATTTTTACAGTGTCTAGGGCAATAGCCCAGGTATTAATTTTTTTGTTTATTTTTTTGTTTTTTAACTTTTTAGACACAGCGACACTGTGGCAGGATTTTACATTGACTTTTATTTCTCTTAGGTTTTTAGATCTGAGAACCTGGGCCTAGATGTTCTGGATCCTGACATATGGGGTGACTGGACTCCATATTAGATTCTGATCTCATCAGAATGGAGAGTTAGGGTGATAGTGTTAGCCCCAATTTTTTAAAAGGGTAATTTTGACCCTTTTTCATGTTATTATTATTATTAATAACACTGATTAACCCTTCCATCTCCAGTGCAGCTAATTTAACCATATCAGCAGAATAACTGGTTATTAATTTTTTGGGATGGGGTGGGTTTTTTTGTGGTTGAGGTGACATTGTTAATTTTTATTAACATGACTGTCAATTCCTGCTTTGCAGGAGCAGAATTATTACTGTTATGCAGCAACAGAAGGTTAAGTATTTGTGTGGGTGGGGTGGCTGTGGAGGTGGTCAGCACTCCAACAAGATTCCTAGAGGAAATCTCTTTTTTTTCTCTCTTTTTTATGCAAATTGACAGTCAAATTTTGGCCCTAAGTCAGAATGTGATAGCAGAATTTGCCATATGAAAATAATTGGAGGTTTTAATGCTGTCCAATTTTTTCAACAATTTTCTGATTTTTATTTGGGTGCATAATAAATTGAACACTGAGATGTACAAGGTATCTGTTAGCTCCACACAGGTGTAAATGGAGCAACTGTCATTGCCTCATAGACGTCCAAGAAATTGCAGATGGAAGTGTAGGGGTTGTGAACAAGAGAACCACAGTCTGACCTCTTCATAATTCTTTTGCTGCACTTTCACAACTCAGCCTTAATATTGGGACAGAGGCTACTGGGTCCCCAACTTCCAATTCACACATAAATCAGACTGAACCCACTGACAGAAAGACAAAGGTAAGAAGTGCAAACAGTGAGAGGAACAACTGTTTTGAGAGGATAGTTATGAGGGCTGTAAACAAGTCAGATGTCTTCCATGATAGAAGACACATTTTAAAAATTGTTAAAAAAGCAAGACAGAATGGACAGATGGATGTCATAGTCCATTTATGGACTAATGATTTGGCTTGTAATGAGGAGAGTGTGATAAAATACATTTTTAAGAAATTAGTTAAAGATCTGCATCAAGTTGCATCCACCTTATATTTTTCAGAGGTTCTACCAGTATGTAAGGAAGATGATCGTAGGATGCAGCGAATTAGAGACTTTCATTCATGGACAGAGAAATGACCAAGAACATTGATTTTGGTTTTGTTTCTCAAACAATCTCTACTTGGTGTAACAAGGAACTGTACAAAAAGATGGTTTGCAACTTTCTCAAAAGAGAGCAGACAGAGGCGTAACTAGAAGCCTCCGTGCCCTGGTGCAAGAAGCGACATGGGCCCCCCCCCCTGGACCACATTCGCCCCCCTTGACTACATTGGCCCTCTCCAAAATGCCCCCATCTCCTACCTCCGTGGAGTGGCAGGAGCCCGGTGAGGTGTGCTGATCTCCCGCACGGTCCTCTTCAGTAATGCAGAGCGCTGGGAGATGATGTCATCTCCCAGCGCTCTGCATTACTACCGTGCCAGACGGAGATTGCTGGCGCCAGGCAGAGGGGTCGCAGGGGGCGGCCGGGCCCCCTAGAGCGACGGGCCCGGTCGCTGGTGCGACCCCTGCGACCCCTATAGTTACGCCACTGGGAGCAGAGGTTTTATTAATAGGTATTTAAACTAGTAGAGGGAGGCAATGGAATGATACAGGTTAAACCCCCTAGCCCACCACAGTATTGCGCAGATGAATCTGGACAAGGTATGTATGTGACGCATAGGTCAAAAACCAGTAGGCTTTGATCCATGTGTACAGTTTAGAGAATAAGACCCTGAACTCACTGCAATAATAACAATTGAGGATGTGGACTTAGTGGAGATTACTGAGACTGGTACAATGTAGTAATAGTAGGTACTCTCTATCTAGAAAAGACAAAAAAGGTCAAAAAGGAGCAGGGGTTACCATTTATGTTACAAATAGCTTAAAAGTTAATCTTATAGAAGGTATGCAGGAGAACAAAGGCAGTTTGGATAACTTTAGAATATGGAAATATATATAGGTGTGATCTATAGACACCCTGGACAAGCAGAGGAGTTAGATCAACTGATGGTCGAGGAAATAATTAAGATGACTTTAATCTGCCTAATGTGGACTGGAAAAAACAAGCAGCAGGTTCAGATAGCAGTAGAGATATCGTAAATTCTTTACAGGGATTAGTGAATTAGTAGAAGAGCCTACTAGCAAGGAAACCATTCTAGATTTATTAATTAAAAATGGAGATTTTGTATCAGCTTAACTGTATGAGCGTGTGTTTGGGCTCCATTGACCATCATTCATTGTGGTTTAATATAAGGACAGAGACTGAGTTGCACCACACTAAAACAAAGGTTCTAGATTTTAGAAAGGCTGATTTTTCTAAAATGGAAACATATTTGGGTCAGTATTTAACAGCACAGAGATCTTTAGATGGAGATTGGGAAAAATGAGATATCTGAAATATGTTTTATTAAAGGCAACAGAGCATTGTATTAGACTTGTCAGTAAGTTAATGTGGATCTCTCACATAGGTATAAGTAATGCTCATTAGTTAGAGCATTCAGGGGAAACATTTAAAACGTTGTTCATTTAAAAACAAATAAAAGTGCAAAAATTAATGTTTAAAAAGTGCCCGGCAGTCTACTTCCGGCTTGCCGAACTGCCTCTGCTCCCCTCCCTCCTCCGATGACAGAGGCTGTCTGTCTCTAAGCTGGAACTATCTCATTGGCTAGATATCGATCTCTGCCAATGAGATCACTCCAGCTTAGAGAAAGAATGCATCCGTCATTGGAGGATGCTGGGTAGTGGGATGGGAGCAGAGGCAGTACTGCAAGATGGAAGTAGAAAAGATCCCCTTTAACCCCTTAAGGACCGGCGACGCTGCCAGCAGTTAAGGACCACATGACTTTTTTTTTCAGGAATCAATTCAGGGCACCCCGAAAGGAATGCAGCCGCACAGGGAGCCCTGAATTCCATGTTGTGCCAGGACCGTCATGGGTCCTTATGGCAAGTTCACACATGGTGGTCCTGGCACATCATGGGTCCTTAAAGGGATAGTAATACTTCATTTTAACTTTATTTTATTTTGTAGGCATTAAAAAACATGAAGAATGATATAAGTCTTATCTCTCAAACCTTTATGGTTTATGAGATATTCACAAGCAAAGTTCCCCTCCCCGCCCCTTTTACCTAGTGTAAGCCATCTCTTCTCAGATGTGAGTCTGGTTGTATGACAGGACAGATAACAGAAGGGGACAATTTTCTTTGTATGAAAACAATGAAAGCCCTTCCCCCTTGACAAGTTTTTCAGCTTTTTCCATTATCTTAATTGAAGATTGTCCCTCTCTGCAGTCTACCTGGGCATCTCCCTTCTTATCTGGTTGAACGGGGGGGATACTTTGTTTGTGAATATCTCTTAAACCATAAAGGTTTCAGAGATAAGACTTATATCATTCTTCATGTTTTTTTAATGCCTACAAAATAAAATAAAGTTAAAATGAAGTATTACTATCCCTTTAAAGGTTTAAAAGAAAAAGGAAGCCATTGTGGTATTCAACAGAAGTGCCAAATAAAGTAAAGGAGAATAAAGTGGCATTTAGGAAATATAAGCAGACACAGAAGGAGGAAGATAAGTATTTGTACAAGGCTAGGCTTGTGCCAAAACACATGTAAATGATAAAACTGTCCAAGTAAGCAGGAACAAAGCATTTATTAGATATAGATGTCAATGGAGAAAACTGAATCATGGAATATTATTGTTAGACTGAAGGCAAAATATGGAAGTTATATAAAGATGGATAAAGGTCTAGCTGACTGCTTCAATGAATATTTCTATTTAGTTTTTACAGAGGAAGATGAAGGGACTAGAAATAGTGAGACATGGGAAGCATGTAAGTTCTACATTAACTTTTAAGGTAAAAATGGATGAAGGATGTCCTGAACATAAGCCGAGACCAAGGGCCTAATAGAGTTTTAGGTTTTCACAGTAGGAAAAACAGACAGACGAGAAAGGCTAAATGGTTCTTATATGCCATCAAATTCTATGTTTCTCTATACCAGACTGCTTTATGAATTCCATTTGAAAGACACTTTCCTAATAAAGGGAAACCATTACCTATGAATAAGTTGCTCTTATTTTGTTTAACTCTTTGAGTGCCAGAGGGGTACATAACGCAATGCAGAGCAATGCATTGCTTACCCCTCTGGCATTCAAAGGGTGAAAGTGGAACTTTCACCTTAATTCAAGTTTGCATATTTGAAAACGGCATTAAAAACTGCCTAAATGTCATGCTAACCAAAAATCCAGCAAACATACAGTTCAGGAGACATTCGCACTTGTTTTATATGTTAATGTATGCTAATTGTGGCACCCTGGGGTATCAGTGATGTTGTCATATGCTAAAAAAACCTTTTCAGTTACATGTGCTAATAAAGTTTTGTGCAGGACCAAGACATTTTCACTTTCACTTTTTCCAGAAATAAAAGTGTGAATATCTCCTAAACTAGACGTCTGCTGGACTTTTGGTTAACATGACATATAGGCAGTTTTTATTGCAGTTTTCAAATACACAAACTTAAATTAAAGCGGAACTAACACCCCTACAAGATGTAGCCTCAATTAGAGGGCTACAATCTGTGATAATTCACTGTGTAATTATTTTTTTTTAAAAAAACATGTTATTAAAGCGTAATCCGTTAATTCCAAAAGGTACCTGGTGACGTCTTCCCCCCGGAAAAGCGCATTGCGCATGTCAGCACAGAGCCGATCAGCTCTCTTGTAACTCCTCCCGGCTACACGAAAACACCTACGTCATCAGCTTTAGATTCTCGGACCAGCAGGAGAATCTAAAGCTGATGATGTAGGTGTTTTCGTGTAGCCGGGAGCAGTTACAAGAGAGCGGTTCGGCTCTGTGCTGACATGCGCAATGTGCTTTTCCGGGGAGAAGACGTCACCAGGTACTTTTTGGAATTAATGGATTACTCTTTAATAACACGTTTTTTTTTTTTTTTAAATAATTACACAGGGAGTTATCACGGATTGTAGCCCTCTAATTGAGGCTACATCTTGCTGGGGTGTTAGTTCCGCTTTAAGGTGAAAGTTCCACTTTAAACAAATGGTTTATCTAAATAAGTGTTCTACACTGCAGTCAGATATACCTAAACATTTTATTTTTGAGCTGTTACGTTCTTTATTTAGCGTGCTGCTACTTGTTTCTGTTGACAACTTGATAAAGCTGATAAAAACTTGAGTCCCTTATGATCCATTCCGGTCTATTGAACCCCACTATCAGCTTAGAGGGGTTATGACCAAGACGCAGACTTGAACAGAAATCACTATATATAGTTAATAGCAGATATAACACCAAAAAATGGATGGATAGATAGATTTCTTGATGATTTCCCTCGTAGAACTCTATTGACCTCCCTATAATTGGATATCATTGGGTAGAGCAAGAAATTCAATTCTTTCAACAATGTAGTATGATTAAAGCATCAGCAATATTTCAATATGAAAAAGTAGATGTATTTTAATGCTTTTAAAACTGAGTATAACATTTGTACTTTTACTGAGTAATGCTCCCTTCCAAAAGTATTAGAATTCACATATTTCTTTTAATATTTTTAAACTGCAATGTTCTATTGTAGTCAAAAGGTGGTGCTGTTCCTATTACTTACTATGGAAAATCATAGTCCGTGGCTCAAACTATCTCATAACTGCATTATAAATTTAAACCTGCACACCTCTTGAGCTGTTATTACCTTTGAATAACGCACCTCACCACTGCAGAGTTGTCTTGTTCTATAACATACAGTTTTCATAATAAAAGTTTACAGCTTATTTAAGCCTTTAGATAATTATTTAGCAGAACTGGGGAGTTGACTATTAAATAACAGCAAATCAAGCAATACAGCTTTGAGTTTTTTGCAGACTAGTTTAGTTATGACACAGAAATTGACAGTACACTAATTAAGGATTTGTTTTACCCCTAGGATGCTAGGGACACCTCCAACCAGAGCCGGATTAAGACTGTATGGGGCCCTAGGCAGGAACCCAAATTGGGGCCCCCCTCCCCCGGACCATACTAATACTATACTGGCTTCTTTTATTTATACACTATCTAAATAAGGTCTCTCTAGTAATTCCACTTAGAAAAATAATGCACTGCAAGTCTCAAAATTATACACTAGACTAGAAGAAGAAGACTTACAGTATAACTAGGGGTACTATCATAATCCACCTCTACACCCTGTGTCCACACCCTGTGTCCACCTCTACACCCTATGTCCACACCCTGTGTCCACCTCTACACCCTGTGTCCACACCCTGTGTCCACCTCTACACCCTATGTCCACCTTCACACACTTCAAGTGTCCACCTCTACACCCTGTGTCCACTTCAAGTGTCCACCTCCACACCCTGTGTCCACAGGCGCACTCAAACCTTTCATCAAGCCCCCAAACAGTGCATGTTTTGGGGCTGCTCAGATTTTCTATTAAAGTATTGCTGTTAACCCTTTGAGTACCAGAAGGTTAACAACACATTGATTTGCAATGAGTTGTGTACCGCTATGGCTCACAAAGGGTTAAATAAAGACAAGATAGTGAAGCTAGCAATATGATCTATATGTTTACAGAATTCCTTATGGTACACAGCGTTACAGACAGATGGGAAGCAGAGTGAATGTATGGTCCCTAAGTTGCATAATTAGGGTGACTGAGCAGAGTTGTTTTCTGCATGGGAGTGAATGACCTGCAGCACTCGGCTGGTTTTAGACTACAACTTCCATCATCTTCAGTTGCCTCCTTCCTGATGTTGTTTGACTACAGCTCTTTCATTCTCATTCGTGCAAATCCCACTATTGCGGTACTAGACCTCTCACCATCCTCCGTTGTCCACCCAGACGCAACCTCACTGCACACATGCAGTCAACAGACTCCATGAAAGGAGCTGTAGGTGCCAGGATCCAGAGCGGACTGCAGGGCACTTAGGGCAGCAGTACAGGGGGCCCTGGTGATGCTATTGATTGGCAAAAAAAAAATGTAAAATTAAAAAAAATAGGGCTGCAACTAACGATTATTTTGATAATCGATTAGTTGGCCGATTATTTTTTCGATTAATCGGATAAAAAAAATATATGCTAATTTTTCATTATTTAAACTGATTTAATGAACAGTGTTAAAAACAAACAGCAGAATAAAAAACTTTACACATTAACATGTGTCATTGTTATTATTTTACTATGGGGTCTATGCACCTCTTTCTCCCCCCCTTGTACTTCTCTCTCTCCCCCTTGTGCCTCTATTTCTCCCCCCTTGTACTTCTCTCTCCCCCCCCTTGTGCCTCTTTCTCCCCCATGTACTTCTCTCTCTCCCCCTTGTGCCTCTTTCACCCCCATGTACTTCTCTCTCTCTCTCCCCCTTTTGCCTCTTTCTCCCCCATGTACTTCTCTCTCTCTCTCCCCCTTTTGCCTCTTTCTCCCCCATGTACTTCTCTCTCTCTCTCCCCCTTTTGCCTCTTTCTCCCCCATGTACTTCTCTCTCTCTCTCTCCCCCTTGTGCCTCTTTCTCCCCCATGTATTTTTCTCTCTCCCCCTTGTGCCTCTTTCACCCCCATGTACTTCTCTCTCTCTCTCCCCCTTTTGCCTCTTTCTCCCCCATGTACTTCTCTCTCTCTCTCCCCCTTTTGCCTCTTTCTCCCCCATGTACTTCTCTCTCTCTCTCTCCCCCTTTTGCCTCTTTCTCCCCCATGTACTTCTCTCTCTCCCCCTTTTGCCTCTTTCTCCCCCATGTACTTCTCTCTCTCCCCCTTTTGCCTCTTTCTCCCCCATGTACTTCTCTCTCTCCCCCTTTTGCCTCTCTCCCCCATGTACTTCTCTCTCTCCCCTTTTTGCCTCTCTCCCCATGTACTTCTCTCTCTCCCCTTTTGCCTCTTTCTCCCCCATGTACTTCTCTTTCTCCCCCCCTTTTGCCTCTTTCTCCCCCATGTACTTCTCTCTCTCCCCCCCTTTTGCCTCTTTCTCCCCCATGTACTTCTCTCTCCCCCCCTTTTGCCTCTTTCTCCCCCATGTACTTCTCTCTCTCCCCCTTTTGCCTCTTTCTCCCCCATGTACTTCTCTCTCTCCCCCCCATGTACTTCTCTCTCTCTCCCCCTTTTGCCTCTCTCCCCCATGTACTTCTCTCTCTCCCCTTTTGCCTCTTTCTCCCCCATGTACTTCTCTCTCTCTCCCCCCCTTTTTCCTCTTTCTCCCCCATGTACTTCTCTCTCTCCCCCTTTTGCCTCTTTCTCCCCCATGTACTTCTCTCTCTCCCCCCCATGTACTTCTCTCTTTCTCCCCCATGTACTTCTCTCTCTCTCCCCCTTTTGCCTCTTTCTCCCCATGTACTTCTCTCTCTCTCCCCCTTTTGCCTCTTTCACCCCCATGTACTTCACTCTCGCTCCCCCTTGTGCCTCTTTCACCCCCATGTACTTCACTCTACCCCTTGTGCCTCTTTCACCCCCATGTACTTCACTCTCTCCCCTTGTGCCTCTCTCCCCCATGTACTTCTCTCTTTCTCTCCCCCTTGTGCCTCTCTCTCTCTCCCCCGTACCTCTTTTTCACTTTCCTGCACTGCCGACATCCGGAGCGCAACCACTCCAAACGCGGAGACGCCGCATGGAGTGTGCAGGGGTTTTCTTCCTCTGTCTGGGCGCCAGTTTTAAACTGGCCTCAGAACAGAGGAAGAAAATACCTGCACGCTCCACGCGGCGTCTCCGCGTTTGGAGTGGTTGCGCTCCGGATGTCGGCAGTGCAGGAAGTAAGACAGCAGTATCCGGCGGCTGTGGGGCTGCACAACTAATCGGTGCTCAACGAATCGATAATGAGAATCGTTGACAACGATTCTCATTATCGATTTCATCGATTAGTTGTTGCAGCCCTAAAAAAAAAAAAATCTTGCAGTTTCACCAGGTCTGGCTCTGCTTGCCCGAAGCAGGGCTAAATGTGATAAAAATGTATCTGCCCAGCGCCCCTGAACTACATGTCCCGGGCATCGGGCGATATAAATTCCACAACCCTGGCTTAGCAGAGTCCAGGATAAGGTTTCCGGGCCCCCCTCATTTGGCCGGGCCCTAGGCAGGCGCCTTGTGCGCCTTGCCTGTGATCCGGCTCTGCCTCCAACACATTGCTTTACAATGCTTTGGAGTCATCTCTAGTATCCAAAAGGTTCAATGATAATAAAAATGCAGAGAGTTGTATTATTTTTTCAGATCTGTTTGCAGATAGCTTTCTGTCAGGGAACATGAAAGCATGTCTAGTGATCCAGTGTAAAAAGAGAGCACACTGAGCATTTTGTACTGCAGGGAGAGTGTTACATTGTATGACATCCTGCTTTGATTGTTTGTTCTCTGGAAACTGAGATCCGGGGAGCTCACTGTCAGGGACATAAGGGGGGAAGGGAGTAAAGATAAAAAAAAAAATAATAATAATAATAATAACAATAATAATAACTAAAGGCAATTTTACTGTATATAATATTTACTTGCAGAATATATAAAGTTTAAATAAAAAGTTATTCTTTCTTTAACAAGTGCCAGAGAAGTATTGTACATATTGCTTTGCAATGCATTGGATCCCCCTCTGGCACTCAGAGGCTTAACCCTTTGAGTCCCAGAGAGGTACACAATGCGTTGGGTACCTCTCTTGCACTCAAAGGGTTAATAGATTATCATAGAAACATTTGCAATTTTTACCTCAACGATCTCTAGGAGTTCGGTCTTGTCTATACATCCATTTCCATCTCTATCATACACTTTGAATGTCCATTTCAGCTTGTGCTCAAGTTTTCCTCTTAAAACGAGATTCAGAGCGGCCACATATTCCAGGAAATCTATAGTGTTATCCTGCAAAAAGAAGATGAAAATTATCTCATTATCTTATTATTACTAAGTAGATCTTGAACAATTCTGGAGTCAACCAAATGCGCCATAGGGACAAAAAACAGCCCCAAAAGTACTGTAGACCATTCTAGCATTCAATGTATTTAACCCCTTCAGTGCCAGAGGCTCGGGCCATTTTCTGAACCCTGCAGGCCAGACACTTTTTCAACATTTTTGCTATCCTTCTGTTTAGGCTTGATTTCCTCTGGGGATTTTTAGTTACATATGGAAAACTATATATTGTTTTTTTCAGAACGAATTGAGCTTTCTTGTGATACCTTACATGAAGAGAATTTTACATCGTGCAAAAAGCTATGATGTCATAATGACAAAAAAAAGTGAAAATTTACTCATTTTGCTAAAATCACATACTATGTATCAAAAACATTTACCTTGATTGAAAAAGTTTCAATTATTTGAAAAAGCCTCGAGTCCCCCGAGTAAAAAAATACCAAATTTGTATAGTTTTACCTACGTCCATGGCTAGCGTAGAGCCCTAATCACCAGCAGCACAAAATGACATTTTCAACTTTATAAACTAATATGCGCATTCTAGGGTTTTTGTGGTAAAACTACCCTAAAACAGTGGAATAACTATATAAAACTATATATTTCTGGAAAGTAGACAACCTGCTGCATCTAATGAGGGGTGATTTTCCTTGAAGCCTGGTGTGCACAAATGCCTCCAGAAGATGGCACTAATGAAAAAAAAAGGCATTTTCTTACATTTCTGCCCCTTCAAATGTACTAAAATGTGTGAAAACCATGGCATTTCCAACTGTATTCATTAGCTAGTGCTCTTAGGAGAAAAATAACACCCCATTGGTATGAGTTCACCTACCTCAGGGGGCGCTACAAGTACAAAACTACACCTATTGCAACCTCTAATTTTTCTAACATTTTCTCAAACATTACCTGTCTGTACAAAAATGGTTATAACAAATACAGAAGTGAAGAAAGGGTACACAAACCATACCATTTTGAAAAGAAGACACCCTGCCGCATCTAATGATGGGTGACTTGCCTTGTTACCCCAAGCCTGGAGTGCACAAATGCCTCCAGAAGGTGGCACTAATGAAAAAAAGGCATTTTCTTACATTTCTGCCCCTTCAAATGTACTGAAATGTGTGCAAACCATGGTATTTCCAACTGTATTCATTAGCTAGTGCTCTTAGGAGAAAAATGACACCCCATTGGTATGAGTTTAACTACCTCAGGGGGCGCTAGAAGTGCAAAACGACACCCACTACAACTTCAAATTTTTTTAACATTTTCTCAAACATTACTTGTCTGTACACAAATGGTTATAACAACTACAGAAGTGAAGAAAGGGTACACAAACCATACCATTTTGAAAAGAAGACACCCTGCCGCATCTAATGATGGGTGACTTGCCTTGTTACCCCAAGCCTGGAGTGCACAAATGCCTCCAGAAGGTGGCGCTAATGAAAAAAAAAGGCATTTTCTTACATTTCTGCCCCTTCAAATGTACTGAAATGTGTGCAAACCATGGTATTTCCAACTGTATTCATTAGCTAGTGCTCTTAGGAGAAAAATGACACCCCATTGGTATGAGTTTAACTACCTCAGGGGGCGCTAGAAGTGCAAAACGACACCCACTACAACTTCAAATTTTTCTAACATTTTCTCAAACATTACTTGTCTGTACACAAATGGTTATAGCAACTACAGAAGTGAAGAAAGGGTACACAAACCATACCATTTTGAAAAGAAGACACCCTGCCGCATCTAATGATGGGTGACTTGCCTTGTTACCCCAAGCCTGGAGTGCACAAATGCCTCCAGAAGGTGGCGCTAATGAAAAAAAAAGGCATTTTCTTACATTTCTGCCCCTTCAAATGTACTGAAATGTGTGCAAACCATGGTATTTCCAACTGTATTCATTAGCTAGTGCTCTTAGGAGAAAAATGACACCCCATTGGTATGAGTTCACCTACCTCAGGGGGCGCTACAAGTACAAAACTACACCTATTGCAACCTCTAATTTTTCTAACATTTTCTCAAACATTACCTGTCTGTACAAAAATGGTTATAACAAATACAGAAGTGAAGAAAGGGTACACAAACCATACCATTTTGAAAAGAAGACACCCTGCCGCATCTAATGATGGGTGACTTGCCTTGTTACCCCAAGCCTGGAGTGCACAAATGCCTCCAGAAGGTGGCGCTAATGAAAAAAAAAGGCATTTTCTTACATTTCTGCCCCTTCAAATGTACTGAAATGTGTGCAAACCATGGTATTTCCAACTGTATTCATTAGCTAGTGCTCTTAGGAGAAAAATGACACCCCATTGGTATGAGTTTAACTACCTCAGGGGGCGCTAGAAGTGCAAAACGACACCTACTACAACTTCAAATTTTTCTAACATTTTCTCAAACATTACTTGTCTGTACACAAATGGTTATAACAACTACAGAAGTGAAGAAAGGGTACACAAACCATACCATTTTGAAAAGAAGACACCCTGCCGCATCTAATGATGGGTGACTTGCCTTGTTACCCCAAGCCTGGAGTGCACAAATGCCTCCAGAAGGTGGCGCTAATGAAAAAAAAAAGGCATTTTCTTACATTTCTGCCCCTTCAAATGTACTGAAATATGTGCAAACCATGGTATTTCCAACTGTATTCATTAGCTAGTGCTCTTAGGAGAAAAATGACACCCCACTGGAATGAGTCGACCTACCTTAGGGGTGCCAGAAGCACATAACTACACCTACCTGTTTGCTTCTTCGAAAATGGCTGCTTGTACTAAAATGTCCATAACTGTTAGAGACATGAAGGAAAGGTATAAAAGGTATACCATTTTGGAAAGTAGACATTCTCCCGCATCAATTGAGGGGTCACTTGCCTTTCTACCCCCTGGGCTGAAGTGCACAAATATTTCCAAAAGGTGGCGCTATGGGAATAAATACATGTTTTTTTTACATTTCCACCACTTCAAAGATACTAAAATCTTTGAAAACCATAACATTTCCTGCTGTATTCAGTACCTGCTACCAACATGAGAAAAATGGTAGCCTATTTGTGTGGGTTAACATACAATATGTGGGTGCTAGGAACACGTACGTAAACCTGACACTTTTGTTTTTGAAATTATCTGCTTGCACTAAAATGGTTATAACCATAATAGATATGCAGAAAAGGTAGAGAAACAATGCCATTTTGGAAAGAAAACATCCTTCCGCATCTAATGAGGGGTCACGTGCCTTCTTACCCAAAGGCTGGTATGCACAAATGCTTCCAGGAGGTGGCGCTAGTGAAAAAAAAAGGCATTTTCTTACATTTCTGCCCCTTCAAATGTATGGAACTTTGTAAAAACCATGGAATTTTCAACTGCATTCATTAGCTAGTGCTCTTAGGAGTCAAACGACACCCCATTGATATGAGTTGACCTACCTTAGGGGGTGCTAGAAGTAGAAAACTACACCTACTACAACCTCTGATGTTTCTAACATTTTCTCAAATGTGACTTGCCTGTACAAAAATGGCTATAACACATTCAGAATTGAAGAAAAGGTAGATAAACCATACCATTTTGGAAAGAAAACAACCTGCCGCATCTAATGAGGGGTCACTTGCCTTCTTACCCCAATACTGGTGTGCATAAATGTTTCCAGAAGGAGGCGATATAGGAAAAAAATTGAATTTTTTTACATTTCTGCCCCTTCAAATGTATGGAGCGCTGTGAAAACCATGGAATTTTCAACTGCATTTGTTTGCTAGTGCTCTTAGGAGTCAAATGACACCCCATTGGTATGAGTTGAACTACCTTAGGGGGTGCTAGAAGTAGAAAACTACACCTACTACAACCTCTGATGTTTCTAGCATTTTCTCAAACCTGACTTGCCTGTACGAAAATGACTATAAAACCTTCAGAATTGAAGAAAAGGTAGATAAACCATACCATTTTGGAAAGAAGACAACCTGCCGCATCTAATGAGGGGTCACTTGCCTTTTTACCCCTAAGTTAGTTGGCACAACTATTTCCAGAATGTGGTGCTACAGGAAAAAAAAAATTTTGTTTTACACATCAGTCACTTCAAAGATACTAAAATGGTTCAATGGCGTGGGATTTCCTAGGAGGACTTCTTGCCAGCCTAAGAAAAATGGTACCCCACTGCTGTGGGTTGACATACCAATTTACACTACAGGAGCGTAGCTACCAGTGAAACAGAAATGGTAAAGCAAACAGTGTATGTGTGATTTTATGGCTAACAGATGAAAGAAGCTAGGGCGTCAGCCGGTGTACGTGCGGACCTGTGACTACAAGTGTAACAAAGTATGTGGGAGGGTGAGGGATTAGGCAGTGTGTGTGGGTATGAGCAGAGGAGCAAGGATGGTGGGGCAGTGTTTGATAGTGTGTATGGGAGATCTGTGACTACCAGTGTTGATAAAAAGTCCTGTGTGTGCCACAGGAAGGGGGTCGGCATTGAACTCCCCTCCTAGTGGCACACACAGGGTTAATTTGTGTTTTAATTTTTTTTTTTTTATTATATACCTCATTGAGGGGCATAAGGACCCCCTGATCCCTCCCCAATGAGGTCTTAGTAAAAAAAAATATATATATGTCCACAAACAGGGGACCCTGAGAGTGCCACAGGGGTCAACCAGCGCATTGCAAAGCAATGCATTGGATCCTTGTGGCACTCAGAGGGTTAATTTTTTTTTTTTATCATTACTTGGTAATCAGAGCTTGTTGGGGGGCCATCAGGACCAATCATGATGGCCCCCAACAATCTCTGATAACGAAGTAATGATAAATGCCCTGTGTGTGCGCCGCAGAAGGGGGGCTGCATTGGCCCCCCTTGAGGCACACACATGGTTAATTTTTTTTCTTTACTTTTTTTTTATTATGGACCTCATTGGTGGGTATCAGGACCCCTTTGATTCCCCCCAATGAGGTCTTAAAAAAAAAAAAAAAAGGAATCAAAATAAATGTCCCTGTGAGTGCCAAAGGGGTCTCCAGCGCATTGCAAAGCAATGCATTGGACCCTTCTGGCACTCAGAGGGTTAATTTTTTTTTTATCATTACTTGGTAATCAGAGCTTGTTGGGGGGCCATCAGGACCAATCATGATGGCCCCCCAACAATCTCTGATAACGAAGTAATGATAAATGCCCTGTGTGTGCTCCACAGAAGGGGGGCTGCATTGGCCCCCCTTGTGGCACACACAGGGTTAATTTTTTTTTCTTTACTTTTTTTTATTATGGACCTCATTGGTGGGTATCAGGACCCCTCTGATTCCCCCCAATGAGGTCTTAAAAAAAAAAAAAAAAAAAAGGAATCCAAATAAATGTCCCTGTGAGTGCCAAAGGGGTTTCCAGCGCATTGCAAAGCAATGCATTGGACCCTTCTGGCACTCAGAGGGTTAATTTTTTTTTTTAATATTACTTTGTAATCAGAGCTTGTTGGGGGGCCATCAGGACCAATCCTGATGGCCCCCCAACAATCTCTAGTAACAAAGTAATGACAGAAGCCCTGTGTGTGCCACAGGAGGGTGGGGGGTGCATTGGACCCCCCCTGTGGCACACACAGGGTTAAAAAAATATTTATTTTTTTTTTTAATAATAGACCTCATTGAGGGGCATCAGGATCCCCCCTGATCCCCCCAATGAGGTCTTTAAAAAAAAAAAAAAAAAAACCCAAAGAAAAGACCCTGTGAGTGCTACAAGGGTCTCCAGCACATTGCAAAGCAATGTGCTGGGGACCACTGCGGCACTCACAGGGTTACTATTGGGTTTTTTTTTTTTTATATTTATTTATTTTAGGTATTCAGACCTCGTGGGGGACATCAGGACCCCTCCTGGTGTCCCCCAAGTAATTGATCTCCCAGCCGATAGGCTGGGAGACCAATTTTGCGACTGCAGGAGAGCAGAAGCTCTCCTGCCTTTCACTCCTACCACCGGTAGGAGTGAATGGGACCGGGGAAACTTCCCCAACGTCATCAGTGACATGTCACTGATGACGTTGGGAGGCTTCCCCCGGTCCCGCCCACTCCTACCCGGAAGTTCGGGTAGGAGAGAAGGAAGAGGAGAAGCTGCGCCTCAGCTGCGCTTCTCCTCTTCTTTTATTGATCTCCCAGCGCGATCGGCTGGGAGATCAATAACAGGGGGGACATGAGGAGTGATCCTCATGTCCCCCCACGATTGCCCACTTTTTTTTTTTTTAAAATGCGGCCACTGCATGCCGGTTATACCGGCTCATGCAGTGACCGCATTTTAGTGGGTACATTGTACGAGCTTGGCACAGCGGGTACAGCTGTCCAAACTCGTACAATGTACCCACTTGGCACTCAAAGGGTTAAATCCCCATTTAAATCAATGGGAATTTGGCTTTCTCCCCATGGTGCAGGTGATTCTCTTAGAAGTGGAACAGTTTTCTTACTACAGAAGCCTCAGTATCGTCAGATCCACTTAAATATTATTTACTACTATCATTACAAAAGAATATTTCATTTCGTAACAGGAGCCCTAAAATAAGGCTTGAACAAGCTCTTTTTGTGAATCTGTAGGCATCCATGACTGTGAGGCCAGTTCTGATTAAAAAAAGCAAATGTACCATATGTTGCCTATCCATTGGTGGGAGAAGCATTCATGGATAATTATCATGTTTTAATAAGTCTGTACCCATAGGAGAAAACTTACTAAAAGTCTGCATCCTTTTAGCTGTTCGGATAGGATACAACCTGAACACACGTAAGAAACTTCATGGGTTTTATATGCAACATCCTTAGACTTGCTGTGTCAGTCTTTCAAGCCCAATACAATGGGTCTATGGGAACTGCATCACACAGCTCAAGGAATTGAACTGCGAGACATAAAGTGGAACTATCATCCACCTTATATTGAGCCCTAAAACCTAATATTAATAGCAATACGCATCTACGTACATGTCATTTAAAGGGATAGTAATACTTTAAAATTACTATCCCAATATTTTAATAGTAAAAAAATTGTAATTATTTTCCCCAGTGACATCTCTCAAACCCTTATGGTTTGAGAGATATTCACTCGCAAAGTTCCCCCTCCCTCCCCTTTCCCTGAAGTCAGAGTTGTAGCTGACTGCAGGGGAAGCCTGTCATACGACAGTCCAGAGGCTCTGCAGCAAGCCAAACACACATAGAAGACCTTTTAAGTGAATGATTTCTTTTCTATTAACGAGATCGCAGCTCAGCTGCAGAGCCGCTGGACTGTCATACGACAGGCTTCCCCTGCAGTCATCTACAACTCTGACTTCAGGGAAAGGAGAAGGAGGGGGGAACCATAAAGGTTTGAGAGATTTCACTGGGGGCAAATAATTTCTTTTTTTTACTACTACAATATTAGTAATTTTAAAGTATTACTATCCCTTTAAAGAATTATTGTGGCATTAGTGAAAAATAGACCTTTATAGGCTAACGGACATCGGCAGGGATCTTGCCGTAGGCGCTCTCTGTGCCTGCACTGTCAGTCCCTTCCAGTGCCTTAACCCTTTGCAATGCGTTGCGTACCACTCTGGCACTCAAAGGGTTAAGATAACCAGGCATTGAACTTCACAGTCGTGGAGGAGAAGGGGACGGACAGCGCAGACTCAGAGATGCTTTTTCTGCAAGATGTCTGCGCTGTGTCACAATGCCTGTCTGCCTAAAAAGGTCTATCTTTCACTAATGCCGCAATAATTATTGAAATTACAAGTACGTAGATGCTAATCGCTATTATTATTATTAGGATTTGGGGCTCAATATAAGGTGGATGATGGTTCCGTTTTCAGTCTTGCACTTCAACCTCTTCCCGCTGCACCAAGGAAGGAGCTCTAGGAATCACCAATGAGGGACCAACGAGGGAGCCACAAGGTGTCACCAGTGAGGGAATGCTATCGGTTGCCAACAAGAGACTAATGAGGGAGCCCCAGTGGTCACTTTTCAGGTCGTGTTCTGCTCCTCATTTGCTGCAGGGGTCACATTGCAGCTTCAGTTTCACATCCCAACATTTCAAATTGCCATAGAGGGGCACTTCTGTTGTAGGTGCTGTTGCTGGGTTGAAGCTGGTAGGTGGGGCATTACAGGGAATTTTTAGGTTATTTCATGACTTATTGTCACTTCTTTGTGTAAGTGGATAAATGATGTAAATCAGGACAAAAGTATTTTATTTACACGCAGTAATTTACTGAAGTTAAATACCTTAGAGACCAATGATATGCCAGGACAGTCTCAGCTGTCTAGATGTTAAGGACTGGCGTCGGTCCTGGCACGTCATGGAAGTTTGTGGGAAAAAATGTGCCCTAGTCCTCTAGAGCGCCCACACCCTGATGAGTTTTTAAGGGGTTAAACAAGCAATAATGTGAATTTTATTGCTGTGGAGCAATGTGATACACTTATATACACACCCACATAGTGTGGTCTCCTAAAAATAGGGACACCAGGGTAGGGAAGAGGGACAAAGGGATTTGGGTCTCAGAGAGACTGTCCCTCCTGAAGAGGGACACTTGGGAGGCATGAGTTAATTTGCAGGTCTGCTCCCTGGAGATCAAAACTTCTAATAGGGCACTATTAAATTGACAGGTGTACTTTAAAGACTGAGCTTTTACATACATTTTATGTTAGCTGCCCATTAATATATAGATTTCTTTATTTTTTCATATTAGTTATAGTTTAAACTCATGTTTAATAGGAAAATATGATAAAAAAAAAACCTTCTTCAGTAGCTTATTTTACAACCCCCCCACCTCCTTTTTTAATATTAGCTTCTGGTTAAGTAAGAAGAGATGTTTTAATAAGATTGTATGTAAGAGGATATTTATTATAACCAAATGCCTAATGCCATTGTGCACTGTATGCTTGGAATATATTAACAGATGGCAGTGTTCCAAAAGGAGTGATATGGCATAGGCTAAATTTGATGGACGCATCTCTTTTTTCAGCCTCATCAACTATGGTACTTTGTAGAAGAGGAAAAGTCATACAATTCCATGGGACTTGTGTGAAAAGGAAAGGATGAGTAATTTTGGCGAAAACTAACTGCATCATAATTGGTAAATCTAAATTCCTCAAATTACCATTGATCTAAAGGGAGCTATTAAGTTTCTGAATGCTACAGAGTAATTAAATGTGATATGTGTATAGCATACATCATTACCCACATGTTAACTCCCCTATTTCAACATGGTGTTTTATTGCACAGTTCAGGCATAGTAAGTTTAAAGGGATAGTAATGTTTCATAATAAAAGAGGCTCTAATTAATCATCATAGTATTTGGACTTTGGAGAGTGTTATAGCAATTCTGTCAGAGTTGAAGTTCAAGAGTAATTCAATGAAAAAGTATCCCCCTCCCACCCCTTTTACTGATGTAACACTACGCACCCAGATCAGAAGGGAGGTGCCCAGGTAGACTACAGAGAGGGACAATCTTCAATTAAGATAAGGAAAACCTGAAAAACTTGTTGAGGGGGGCAGGGCTTTCATTGTCCTCATAGGAAGAAGATTGTCCCCTGCTGTTATCTGTCTGGTCTATGGACTGCAATCCACATCTGGGAAGAGATGGCTTACACTAGGTAAAAGGAGCGGGAGGGGAAACTTTGCTTGTGAATATCTCTCAAACCATAAAGGTTTGAGAGATAAGACTTGTCGTTCTTCATGTTTTTTTAATGCCTACAAAATAAAATAATCATAAAACGAAGTATTACTACCCCTTTAACCATTTGAGCACCAGACAGGTATCCAACACATTGCAGCACAATTGGGTTGATTCACTAAGTGGTGATAAAGAGGTGATAAAGTGGAGATGACTTTTCCAGTTTATCACTTCTCCAGTTCCTATGTTATTCTATGGAGCCTATGCACTATGATCTCTAACGCTGAAGAAACCTTAGTGCATAGGCTCCATAGAATAAAATAGGAATTGGAGAAGTGATAAACTTGAGAAGTCTCCACCCTATCACCTGTTTATCACCGTTTAGTGAATCTCCCCCAATGTGTTGGATAAATCTCTGGCACTTAAATGGTAAAGCTTGTCTACCATGCCAAAGTACTCCATTTTAGTCAAGACCTACCTATTACATCCTGCCACATCATACAGCTTGCAAAAGTGCTTTGTATTAACCCTTTGATTGCCAGAGGGGTACACAACACATTGCAAATCAATGCTTTTTTCATACTCCTCTGGTACTCAGAGGGATACAAGATTGCAAGGCTTAACTGACTCGCCTTTACACGGGCTTGCCAGCATTGAGTGTAATTTTTTTCCCTACCAGTATCGGAGCAGCATTACTAGAACATATGGAGTGAGTGGGAGGAGTGAGTCCCACTTGAGGACTAGCAGCACCACTTTGGACTGTATATAAATATATAGGACCTGGGAGCTATGCATTAAGGGTGATAAAGAGGTGAAAACAAGGAGATAACTTCTCCACTCCAGTGATACCATTTCCCCAGTTCCTGTGTTATTCTATGGAGCCTATACACCAATATCGATCTTTGTGCATTGGCTCCGTAGAACAACATAGGAACTGGAGATGTGATATCACTGGGGAAGTTATCTCTACTTTATCACCTCTTTAGCACACATTAGTGTACAACCTCCTGGACTATTAGCCATTTCTGATCTGTCCATGTAATGGTAACATGTTGGTAACATTGAAACAATTTGCTTTATAGAATTGTTGTGTGATTAGCATTTGTATCCCTTGGTTTATGAGCACCGTTTGTTCTTTTTTGTATGCCTTCAATCTCTGTATTAATGCACCTTTTTTTAAAGTGGAACTACCACCCCACGTAAATTTAAACCCTAAGAATTACCCATCTGGCGACTAGCTGAACAATAGTACTAGTCTCCAGAATAATTACCTCCTTACAGAGAAATTCTACTGCTTCCGGGACTGACAGCCAGGAAACAGTGCAGACATCTTTGCATAGTGACGTCTGTGCACCTGCGCTGTCAGTCCCAGTCTGCTCTAGGAGGCGTTGCTAGGTACCGTAAGGGACTGATGTTGAAGGTGCGCAGATTCTTTTAAAGCGCTGTTGCCAGGCTGTCAGTCTCGGGAGCAGTAGAATGGAGCTATAAGGAGGTAATTATTCTGGAGACTAGTACTATTGTTCAGCTAGTCGCCAGATGGGTAATTCTTGGGGTTTAACTTTACGTGGAGTGGTAGTTCCACTTTAAATGCAGTAATGGCCCATATTTATAAAAGCAAACTGTAGTTATTCTGGAGTAAACCACCTGCATCGTAGGTGACAAATACCCATTTCTACATTCCCATACACTTGAATAGAGTTTTTTAACCCCTTGTATGCTAGAGGTCTCCAATAGGCTGCTTTGTAATGCATTGGAGTCCACTCTAACATTCAAGTGGTTAAAGGCACAATTTAATTTAAAAGGAATGTTTATTTTCCCCCTATTATGCAGTTGGTTTATTCCAAAATAATAACTCCAGTTTGTTTTTATAAATATGGGCCAAGGTGACATTTTATATAATCCATAACTATTTTGAGGACCAGAGGGACTTACAAGCCATAAAATCCTTATGTCCATTATGAATCAAGTCCTCGTAGGGGCTAATTTTATCACTGCTTTTATCTCCAGTTTTCCCCATAGACTTCAACAGGAAAATGTTTGATACAACAGGTGTTAATATTTAGCACCTGCAATAGAATATAGCCCAAGATTGGTTATCCAACATTTCCTTTAATTAGTACTGGATACCATGTACACAGAGGGAACATGATACCTGGTTACAACAGCCAGATTCCAAGGAAGAGATGCACTAAAGTTTGATATTGTGGTGGATTTAAACACACATCTCCATATGTTCTGAGTCTGAGGTAAACAAGGGGAGAGGAGAGACATAAGTCACAGGGCCGGATTTGCCAATAGGCATATCTTGGAAACTCTTCTCATCGAGTCCCCAGAGAGGGTCATGTGCTGCCAGACAGGAATGTCAATGACGCGATTCGCGTCATGAAAGGAGTGGGGCTTATCGGGTGGGTGGGGCTTACTCAGCTGCGTGTCTTAAAATGGGCGGGAAGTCAGCAGAACAGTGTTGGAAAGGAGAGAAGTGAGAGAAACAGGGTGGGAAGAAGGGGAAGTGGGAGGGACAGAATGGAAAGAAGAAGAAACTCAAGAAGTCTGAAGAAATAGCTTCTGCCCTCAGAGACCTGGTAATTCAATCTGAAAACCGGAGTCTCTGAGAGTTCCCAGGTATGCCAATAGGCAGAGATAACAACTGCCTAGAGCTGCATATTTCCTTTATTGTGGCTGTGGCCGGAGCAATCTCAATGTTCCTGTACTGGTTTTGTAATCCTTTACAGGCTATTATTTAACCCCTTGGATGTTTGAGAGATCTCCAATGCATTGCGGAGCAAAGAAGGGGTTAAATCTTTTTTCATTCTTGCTTGTTATAGGTCAAGGGTATTTCTGTACCAGGAAGGTAATCTTAAAAGCAGATTCAAAAATTAATATAAAAATATAAATAAAAGTAGCTACTTTAAAGGGATAGTAATACTTGCAAATTACTAATACCCATATTGTAGCTTTGTTAAAAAGAAACTTATTGCCCCCAGTGTCATCTCTCAACCCCTTATGGTTTGAGAGATGATAGCGCTCAAAGTCCCCCCCCCTCCCCCTTCTCTGACTGAACGCTGAACACTGACTGCAGGGATATCCAGTATTACTTCCATCAGGCGGCTCGGCAGCATTGCCGAGATCGCGTTTATAAAAAAGAAATCTTTCACTATAACGGTCTTCTACGCGTGCTTGGTAGAAGACCGTTTCAGTGAAAGAATTCTATTTTATAAACGCGACCTCGGCTCAGCTGCAGAGCTGCCTGATGCACATAAGATTGTCTTACGACAGCTTCCCCTGCAGTCAGCGTTCAGTCAGGGAAGGCAGAGGGAGGGGGGAACTTTGAGCACTATCATCTCTCAAACCATAAGGGTTTGAGAGATGACACTGGGGGCAATAAGTTTCTTTTTAACAAAGCTTAAATATGGGGATTAGTAATTTGCAAGTATTACTATCCCTTTAAATAAGTCTTTATAAAAAAAATGATATAGAACAAAATTAATGAATGTTATCAATCACAAATACATACGAGATTCAAATAATAACACAATCAATAAATAAACGAAAACTAAAGATGGAATAAACAGTATGCAAAAGAGTACTGGAATGATGGAGGGATGAGAGCCATTATCTGGGGTTAGGTTTGGTCTGGAAAGGGAAAATGAAACAAGGGAAAGGATCAGAGCGAGATGTCGTCATAATGAAAATGTTTTTGGATCATGAGTCGGTGGGAAAAGAAGGACAATACTTTCAGAAGTAAATATGTCATGTTTGAAAATGTGTCTAAAGAATTAAAAATTATTGTAACGAGAAACAAGGACATTTTTGTCTTTGAAATGACAAATTGCTTCTCTCTCCCGCTAACAGTACTTTAACGGGATAGTAATACTTTATTATTACTATGCCCCATATTTTAGATATTTGTAAAATAATTTAATAGCCTCCAGGTTCATCTCTCAAACCTTTATGGTTTGAGAGATAACCGAACGCAAAGCTCCCCCCTCCCTCCCCCTTCCCTGAAGTCAGCGTTGTACTGACTGCAGGGATATCCGGTCTGACTTTCATCATGCGGCTCTGCTGCAGAGCTGCAATCGCATTAGTGACAAATAATTATTTAACTGAAACGGTCTTCTACATGTGCTTGCAAACCAAGCAAAACACCTTCCAGTAGTGCGAGTACCCTTGCTTTACTCTGGAGGATAAACACTGCAATATATATTTTTTTACATATTAAGTATTACTATCCTTTTAAACTAACATAGCCATTTCACACAGAATTGTCCAACTAGCAGAGAGTAGATCCCATCTGGCCTCCCAGACAGTTGTGTGCTGTCCCCTGCCCTCTCTCTTTTATTTAGGGAACTTCCAGAAAGTCTTTCTTAAAGGAACACTAACACCTGAGGAGAGGTGCACTAAAGTTTGATGCAATGGTGAAGTGTGTCTGCCTGCATGTGGGGATCACTTCATTGTGGATAATTGTTGTATTGAGCCATATACTGCCATATGCAGTATGAATTATCTATGCAAAGGGAGAGTGAGAAACTTATCATTGATGCGCTGATTATTAGCAAATGAGTTTGGTGTAAGCTGATGATGTGTTAGGGAGAACAAGTGGGGGTCACAGAGGATGCACTCAGTCTTTAGCACGAAGAACAGCATCAGTCCTCCCTTAAAATGCTTGTATCAAAAGGATGTTTAAAGCATTTCTTTGCAGTATTGCACTTCCCTTTGGCATTCAGTGGGTTATAACATACATATTTCCCTACCATGCTTAAAAGTTGATTCAAATACACAGACACCCGGCAGCATTAAAAGACAGCTGCAATCCCTGATCTCCTGTAGAGGCAGCAAACTGTCTTCATTTGCTCTATAGAAAGCTATATGAAGATCCCAAATTTGACATCCTCAGGCTAATTTGAGGTCTGAGAACTTTGACAGAATAGCAAGCTATTGGAGATTAGTGCAGGTGGCTAACAGCCACATTAACATATAAACACACCCACATGAATACAACAATGGCTCATGAAGCTACATTTCAATATGGGAATGAACCATGGTCAAAGGAGACACTGCAACATTGCAAGCCTGGCAACGGCATTACAAAATCAAGTCAATGTAGGTGCTTGTAAGGTGTAATTGCAGGGATGAGCTGATAAAAACACCTCAGCACATACCACAAAACAGATTTTGGTCTAGTTCGCCACTTTAAATTGTTAGTAATGTCCCTGAAAAAATCTTTATAATTTTGTAGTGCTTCAAAAATTAATCAATAGGCAACAAATCCTATCTCTCAAACTGCTATGGTTTCAGAGATATTCGTTTTCAAATTTCCCCCCTCCTTCCCCTTTCCCTGACGTCAGCGCTGTGCTGACTGCAGGGGAATCCTGTCCGGGGACCAACTGGTGGATCTGCAGCAGAGCACAATCGCGTTATTTAAAACAAATTACTTAACTGGAAAGGTCTACAAACTGTGCCTGATTTGCAAGCACACTTTGTAGACCATTCCAATGAAGCAATTTGTTTTAAATAACGCAATTGCGGCTCTGCTGAAGAGCCTCTTCGTGTCGGCCAACATGGATCTCCTGCTGTCAGCTTTACAGCTGACAGTAGGAGAAGGGAGATTTTAGCAGAGGATATCTCTCAAATCGTAGCGGTTTGAGAGATAGGATTTGTTGCATATAGTTGCATTTTTTAAGCACTACAAAACTATAAATATTTTTCAGGGACATTACTAACACTTTAATGACAAAATGGACTCTTATCAAACCTTAGAGCATCTCCCCAGGGCTTGAGTTATGTACAGTGAACTACCCTGTAATTCATGCTAGCCTTTATAAAACATCTCTGCTTGACAGTCCTTCCTTTTTCAGATCTCAAAGTACCATAGCAATCTTGAGGTGGCAGTCCTGGATTCATACCTCACAACATTTATAATGTCCAAAGAGGGACATTTTTTTTTAGGTGGTGATCTTGGCAGTGTGGCTGGTAGGCGGGAAATGACAGAATTTGTAGGTCTTTAGGTTTCATGACCTGTTGAGACCTCTTTGAATAAATGATTTAAAGAAAGACCAAAGTATTTTATTCACATAGACTAATTTCTAAACACATATACTGATGTTTAAATAAACATGTATGTGAGTTTTATTACAGTGGAACAATGTGAAACACTTATATATACTCCACATAGTCTGATTTCCCACCAGGGTGAGAAAGAGAGACAGTGGGATCTTGGGCTCAAAAGGGACTGTCATTCATAAAAGGTACACTTGGAGGTATGTGGATTATCTGTGAACAGACAGATAATATAACAGTCTTTCTGAATAGAATAAGAGCAGGAGGCACTTATTATAATATATTAACTGACTTTAGTGCTTATATATCACTACAAACAGCACAAACAAAATAAAATAATCCCTGAATTGGACAGTTTACACTTAAGAAGCAAGTTTATGATTGCATTTTAGGGTTGCAAGATACAACATTAATTGTTTCATATGCTATATATAAGAAGATGATATTTAATGTTATATCAACCTACTTCCTTTTAGGTGGTAATGTTCAAAATGAGCTGATCCTGAGACCTTTTAAAAACTAACCATTTCAAGCTCCCATAGATTCTAGCAGAGACAGATTAAGGCTCCATAGGGTCCAAGGTAGTGATGATCGAGCACCCCAATGCTCGGGTGTTCGGGTGCTCTGGCCGAGCGCCCCCGGAGGCTCGAGTGCTCGGCCGAGCACCCGAGCCCCATTGAAGTCAATGGGAGGACTCGAGCATTACACCAGGCACCCCCTGCTCTGATGAGGGGAGGGTGCCTGGTTCATAGGAAAAGGTCAGAAAATGATGGAAACACCACAGAAATGGTTCAGGGACAGCATAGGGAGGATGTCTGGATGCATCTTGGACTCCAACGTCGCTGCTGGGAACGATGTTTCGCCCGTAGTACGCCATTTTTACAGACTGACCGTAAAACACACAAAAAGGAAGATAAAAACTAATCTGCGGCTAGGCACACTAAACAATATGTGACGCTAATCTGCGGCTAGGCACACTAAACAATATGTGACGTTAATCTGCGGCTAGGCACACTAAACAATATGTGACGCTAATCTGCGGCTAGGCACAGTGAACGGAATATGTGACGTTAATTTGTGAATTTGCACACTAAACAATATGTGCCGCTAATCTGCGGCTAGGCACACTAAACAGAATGTGACGCTAATCTGCGGCTAGGCACAGTGAACGGAATATGTGACGTTAATTTGTGAATTTGCACACTAAACAGAATGTGACGCTAATCTGCGGCTAGGCACACTAAACAGAATGTGACGCTAATCTGCGGCTAGGCACAGTGAACGGAATATGTGACGTTAATTTGTGAATTTGCACACTAAACAATATGTGCCGCTAATATGCGGCTAGGCACACTAAACAGAATGTGACGCTAATCTGCGGCTAGGCACACGAAACAGAATGTGACGCTAATCTGCGGCTAGGCACACGAAACAGAATGTGACGCTAATCTGCGGCTAGGTACAGTGAACGGAATATGTGACGATAATTTGTGAATTTGCACACTAAACAGAATGTGACAATAATCTATGGCTAGGCACACGTTTAAAATGGCCCTTTTTGTCGCTGCGTTGTACAATATTTGTCCCTGTGCACCTAGTACAATGTCACCTTACTAATATCCCACCTTAAAAA
This sequence comes from Rhinophrynus dorsalis, assembly GCA_037306005.1. Lineage (NCBI taxonomy): Eukaryota > Metazoa > Chordata > Amphibia > Anura > Rhinophrynidae > Rhinophrynus > Rhinophrynus dorsalis. The sequence goes on from CM074719.1 coordinate 194,162,141, forward strand.
AAAAAATGAAATTGTGCCCCCCCAAACAAAATATAAATGCTGCCCCCACACACAACAGTCCTAAAAAGGACTTTTGGGTCTTGAAATACTACCAACACTTTTATTCTCCCTACACTGACTTTCCCTGCCTGATCGCATCTCTCCCTGGCTGAGAATGAGCAGAACTTGCGAGTCGGGTGCTATACAGCACCCGATCACGAGTTCTGGCCAGCCAATCAGTGTAATGCCAGCAGCCAACATGGCTGCTGGCATTACACTGATGTCAGAGCCTCCCCGCACGTTTATTGGCTGCGCAGCAGCCGCGAAACGTGCGGGGAGGAGACCCGAACATGGCGGGCGAGCACATGCGGTACTCGTACGAGTACCGCCATGTGCCGAGCAGAGCGATGCTCGAGCCGAACCGAGCTTCGGCCGAGCATGCTCGCTCATCACTAGTCCTAGGCAAGGTACCATTTTGGGGCCCCACATCTTTTGATCTGGTGCTTCTGACACAGAGTGCTGTTAGCAGGTACTGTTTTTTGGCTATAACGGAATTGGGAGCAATTGGATGGTGCTGGTCTCTTTGACCTAAAAGGGCATCTGACACAAGATGTTTGTGGCAGCAACAGCAAGGTCTCTGTCTGTGATTCCTCTCTTGCAAACAGGGACCCTCTTATTGCCCTGGGCCCTAGGCAGTAGCCTAGGTTGCCCAAATGGATGATCCGGCTCTGGATTCTAGGAGATATGTCTCTGTTTCCTCTAACCCTAGAGTGCGCCAGTATGTCCTCAAGAAACATTTAACTTGCTGTAACATAGAGAGCTCACTGCTTAAAACACACACAAGACAAGCAGGACTTCTGCCTCTCTGGAATAGATGGCACTGATTTATAAACCAAAGAATCAGATAATTGGAGATGTTGTGGTAAGTAACACTGGACTTTCATACCCTGATAATTTGGCCTTTCATCTTTAAAGGGATAGTAATACTTTGTTTTATCTTTATTTTATTTTGTAGGCATTAAAAAAACATGAAGAATGATATAAGTCTTTTCTCTCAAACCTTTATGGTTTGAGAGATATTCACAAGCAAAGTTTCCCCTCCCGCCCCTTTTACCTAGTGTAAGCCATCTCTTCTCAGATGTGGAATGCAGTCCATAGACCAGACAGATAACAGCAGGGGACAATCTTCTTCCTGTGAGAACAATGAAAGCCCTGCCCCCCTTGACAAGTTTTTCAGGTTTTTCCCTTATCTTAATTGAAGATTGTCCCTCTCTGCAATCTACCTGGGCACCTCCCTTCTGATCTGGCTGAGCAGTGTTACATCAGTAAAAGGGGCGGGAGGGGAATACTTTGTCATTGAATTGCTCTTGAACTACAACTCTGACAGAATTGAAATAACACTCTCCAAAGTCCAAAAACTATGATGATTAATTAGAGCTGCTTTTATTATGAAACATTACTATCCCTTTAAAACCAGAGATACAGATCAAAACTTTGTATCTTAGGGTCAAGTACCAAGTATTTCCAAGTATAGGTGTCAGTGTTCCTTTAAACAAAACAATACGCTAGATACACAAAGTTAGATAACAATGCATTAGCTCATTCACATGTTTTCACATATACTCTTGGAGCCGTATTCAGGAAGTTATAGATGAATAAATCTGGAGCAAAACAACTACACCATAGGGGGGAAAGAAAAGACCCATTAATTTAAATTAGGTTTTTTAACCACTTGAATTCAAAGCAGTACATTTTTGACCTGTCTAGCAATTAAGAGGTTGTTAACACTATTTAAAGGAATAAAAATTGTCAAATATATTTTTTCTTCTATGGTGCATTTGGTTTGCACCAGAATATTTCTTGCTCATCAGTCCATTTGGTGGCAGAGGTTCAAAGAGATATGTGACTTGAGAGGGTCTAAGAGATACAAGCTTTAAGAGGTACTAACTGACATTACTTCAGATTTTCTTGCAGACACAAAATGTCAGAGGTTCTCACAGACGTATTACTTCAGAGCTTGTAACAGATATGTGACTTCAAAGGTTTCCACACATATGACTTCAAAGGTTCTAGCAGACACAGGACTTCAGGAGTCCTAATAGACAAGATTTTAGTCAGAATCATGACTTTAGAATGATACACAATTTCAGAACTTCTATCAGATAAGTGACTCCACAGATATGTTACTTGAGATTCGAACAGACACGTGAGTTCAAAGGTTCTAACAAACATGTCTCTTAGGTTCTAACAGATATGTGACTTCAGAGTTTCTAAATGACATGTAAACTCAGAGATTCTAACAGAAATGTAACTTCAGAACTGGTATGTGTCTTCAGATCATCAGATGTGATTACTATGGTTCTTACAGACATGTGACTTTAGAACTTCTAGCAGGCAAGTGTCTTCAGAAGTTCTACCAAAAACGGCAGTTGTCCACTATCACAAGAAGAGTGAACATGCTTCAACTATGAAAAAAGCAAGTTTACTATTTAGCTGCATTAGTTTGTATAAGATTTTGAGCAAGTGAGATAGTTATCCAACCTTTATATCCAAGTTTACTTATTAAAGGGAACCTGCTCCTAACAGCCTAACTGAAACATAATTTAAGGAGGGTATTGCTCCACAGTGTGACCATATTTTCATTCTGACATTTAGGGACACTGCAAAGATAAGAGCAGAAGAGTATTTGTACTCAGCTCTAGTGCAGCTATGTGAGAAGCGTCACTATACATCACTAGCCATCAGTGTGAAACCTTCTCTTTCCCCAGCACACCATAGAGTTCTAAACACTACAGGCTGAACTGCCCATTGACTGCTGTTACAGAAAGTTATGCCTGTGTTGGGCTACAAGATAATGTACTTCACGGCGAAAGCCTTGAACGCATTAGACTACAACAGAATTGCACTGCCGCTCCTGATTGATGTCAACTTTATGGTTCAGTTCTTTCTCTTGTGTTTAGAGCTCTCCCTAGAAGTCATTTTTGTAGCCCAGCAGAGGTATCACTTTTGGTCACAGTAGGCAATGGGCAGTTCTGCTTTTAGGGTAAAATGTTCAAAAAGTTTTGGTAACGGAAATTGTTTGTAATCAGGGGAGGGCTGGCCTGGAGGGCAGGGGGAAATTGTCCCCTGGGCCAGTCTTATGTCTGGACTGGTGGGCCACTCCCGCTTGTTGTTGCAAGTACTAGTGATACCACAGAGCTTACAATTGAAATGGCGCTACAATCCAAGTAGAGCTACACTGGTAGCAAAACCCATTTTTCTTGTAAGTTCTATAGTATCTCTAGTGCAGCTTTACTTAAATTGTAAGCTCTGTAGTTGCACCAGTGTAACCCCATTTCATTTGTAAGCTTTGTGGTATTGCTTGCCTTACTTCACAACACTAACTCTTTGAGTGACAGAGGGGTATGCCACGCATTGCAAAGCAATGCGTGGCATACCTCTCTGGCACTCAAAGGGTTAATGGCAATTTTACCATTAACAAAAGGGGTTGGGCTGGGACAGTGGGCTGGAACGACAGTAAAATCGGGCGACTTGATTGTAGTTGCCCTCCAGGCCACAATTTGCCAGCCCTCCCCTGTCTGTAAGCAGGATAAAAAAGTTCTTACACCATGATCCATCATTTCTCAGACATGTTACCATCATTTTTTGCATCCAATTCCACCATCTCCATCAAATGGAAAAAGCAGTCTTAAAAGTAGGCGTGGTTTAATCTACCATCATATTGTAAGGTATTTTAAGAAAAAAATATTTTTAATCGACACTCTTTTATCTGATTAATGTAATTTTATTCCCAATATTATCTAAACTCGGAGAAGACAAATTAAAGTACTGTTAGCAGAATGAGAAGCAGTACAATGGAGTTAACTGGTAAAAAAAAAATAAGTATTTGTTTGAAAATTTGTAGTTTTAAAGACAAAAGAATCTGAATTTTTAAGGGCAATGTTCATCAAGATCTTCATTTTTAAGTCTTTATGGCACATTTTTAAAAGTGACAGATGTACTTCTGAAATTATTGTCCTTCTTTTACCACCAACTCGTGATCTGACAATATTTTCATTATAACGACTTTGTGTCATCTCGCTCTTAGTCTTTAGAACTCGGTGCTCTAGATTCTTCATTCTGGGACTTTGTATTGTCCCAGAAGGGGGCTGCCCCGCACATGGGACACACATTTAAAATCCAGCGCTGTCCTGGGCAATCCAGGACACATTGCTCCACTGTGAGGCTCCATTATGTGTACACTAAATAAAGTTTCTTAATGTTAGGTAAATGCAAAGGATAAAATTAATCACCTGAGACATTTAAAACATCCCACAGGTTAAATGCCATTTAAACCACAGCTACAATACAGAGTTCTATGACTACAAACTAACATTTTATTGTAATATTATATATTTATATCTAATCAGCAGTATGAAATTCTGAAATAAATTTACACACAACCCTAATGAAAAATATCAAGAGAACTTGTGGAAAACTTTGGGACATATGTATAATGGAAACATGGAGAAAGACCATGGGAAACCATGTGCATTAAATAAATGTGCATTAATAAATTAATTTAAACTATATTTTTATAACCCTCAATCACTACCAAGGTTTCAAACTGCTAATGAAGCTAGGGGATTATTGGGATGTATTATGGGCATCCTGCAGCTTAAAGGGATAGTAATACTTAAAATGTAAAAAAAAATATGTTGTAGGGTTTATCCCCCTGAGTAAAACAAGAGTACTCCCACTGCTGAGAGGTGTTTTATTCAAAAGTTATTAATTTTCAAAGTTGAATTTTTAGGTGCAATATCACAGTGGCCTGAAATTGTACAGTGGCGCTGTTGCTACACGATCCTATGGACAACTCTGGTCAGTTGACCATAAATCTCCATAGGATGGTGTAGCAACAGCGCCACTGTACAATTTCAGGCCACTGTGATATTGCACCTAAAAATTTCAACTTTGAAAATTAATAACTTTTGAATGAAAGACCTCTCAGCAGTGGGAGTACTCTTGTTTTACTCAGGGGGATAAACCCTACAACATATTTTTTTTACATTTTAAGTATTACTATCCCTTTAAGTTAATTTCCTTGCCTTAAACAAAGATGGAGTTGCCCATCCAGAGAATTGTGACATCACAGGTGGTGTCAACCATGTGGAGGTAAGAAATATGGGAAGCAAACACATGGAAAGTGTCTATATTCCTGCATAGGAATAAAGATAATGAGGGGAATGTACAAACTGGGCATGTACTGTGCCTATACATAGGTTAATTAAGATTTATGTACAAAGGCAAAGATGAACAATTCTGGACCATACAAAATGCACCAAAGGGGGAGGAATTAAAAAATTGCATTGAGTTAAATAGGTATCATTATCCCCCCAACTGAGAGGTTTGCAACGCTTTGATTTGCAGTGCGTTGGAAACTAACATTCAAGGAGTTAAACACCTCGTTTAAATTAATAAACCTTTTTGGGGTATTCTTCCACTGTATGTTTATGCATATGTCACTAACAGGCACAGTTATAAGGATATCACTCTCTAACAACAGACACTTTAACCACCAGCTCAGTCATTTTGACTAACACACATATATCCAGACAGAGAGATCCTGTTATCATCCTGTATTCTCCTAAAGGGGAACCGAAAATTGGATTTAGGAGTCCCTTAGATACCTAGGGAACATATGCACAAAAAGTGGGGCAATTCTGGGGAAAACCAACTGCACTATAAGCAACACCTAAAAAATCCCCCAACTTCCCAACTATTTTAATGAGGCTTTTAACCTATTGAAAGCTAACATCCAAGAAGATAAAGATCCAAATTAATTAATGGGAAATTTTATTTGCGACATTTGGTGCAGTTGGTTTGTCAAGGACACTTTCCCCTTGGGTAGTCATATACCATAAAGTCAAGAAACGTTCATAATGCTACGTAGTGTGACTCCAGCAGTACAACAGGCTTAAATCAGCACTCTATTTAAACACACAAGTAAGTAAAATTACCATGTGAGGAGCTCATTACCTATTAATCTTTTAATGACAAGCACAGATAATATGACGTTGAAATTCAAATGTAAAACCAGGGACACAAAAAGGGATAATATGATCCAGTGACATATCCAGACAGAGAGATCCTGTTATCATCCTGTATTCTCCTAAAGGGGAACCGAAAATTGGATTTAGGAGTCCCTTAGATACCTAGGGAACATATGCACAAAAAGTGGGGCAATTCTGGGGAAAACCAACTGCACTATAGGCAACAACTAAAAAATCCCCCAACTTCCCAACTATTTTAATGAGGCTTTTAACCTATTGAAAGCTAACATCCAAGAAGATAAAGATCCAAATTAATTAATGGGAAATTTTATTTGCGACATTTGGTGCAGTTGGTTTGTCAAGGACACTTTCCCCTTGGGTAGTCATATACCATAAAGTCAAGAAACGTTCATAATGCTACGTAGTGTGACTCCAGCAGTACAACAGGCTTAAATCAGCACTCTATTTAAACACACAAGTAAGTAAAATTACCATGTGAGGAGCTCATTACCTATTAATCTTTTAATGACAAGCACAGATAATATGACATTGAAATTCAAATGTAAAACCAGGGACACAAAAAGGGATATATGATCCAGTGACATGGAATTAGAATCAGAGGATGTCCCTGGAAATCAGGGATATTTAGCAGGAATTTTATAAATCTGTGAAAGGGTACCAGTACTATGTTGCTTCCTGCAGGACTCACCCCATTTTTATCAAAGGCTCTAAACATGTGTTCCACATAATCCGCTGCTTCCTGGTTGTCTGCCACCCCAAAAAAACGCTTAAATTCATGCATAAAGAGTGTTCCACTAGGGCATTCCACCACAAACTTCTTATACCATTCCTGTAGCTCTGCCACATCAATCTCTACTTTATTAGACTCGTCGCTAAGATGCTGCCCCATAATCAAAAAATCAGCACTGGATCTGTGCCCTCTTGGTTCTGTATAGTATAAACTAAATGTAATGTTCAGTTTCTGATTTGTCCAGTTAAACAATCCACACACTCTTCTTTGATCGCCTTGCCTTAAGAAAACATCAGGTAAAATTTCTACAAGAAAATGTCTTCCTAAATTGTTTTTGTTTTAATTGTAAAATAACTCTTAAAAGATGCAATTTCTTCTGTATTGTACTTTTTTTCTGAGACTGAAATTTTCCTCGAATATGTCTTTCCGTTCTATACGATAATGTAATACATTTAGTAGCAGAAAAAATTTAGGATCAATTATCTGATTTGTTTACGTTGCCCACTTCTCTTGAGGTGGGTAGGATCCAGGTCAATAGTTTGACAGATGTGCTGTATTACCTGGTGAAGAAACTTTGAAAGTTCTATTTAAAGACTTTCAACCACAGAATTAACCTCTGTGCTTCTTATTTGTAATCCAGCCTTTTTCATTATCTTCCATTGCTGCCAGACTTAATAAAACATGATACGTTACGGTTAGCAATTATAAACCAAAAGTCCAGCTTCAAAAAATTGGGATGAAAGAACAGCATGTATTTGTTCAGTTTCTATAATTCTGTAGTTCTGTCTGTAGTCTCATCCAGGCTGCTGAGATGGCAGAGTGGTGGGGGCTTCCTCTCTAACACTAATTCAACATGTGTTGCCAGATATGGATAAGAAGATCTAATGTCATTAGAAGATTCTCACAAAGACGTGGATGTTCTCAAGCCACGCCTTGTTTAAAGGCCCAGCTGGCCACTTACTAGAATACAACATGGGAAACATGAATAGAATTAGACGATTACCCAGAATAGATAAAGGATGGACATTTTTTTAAAAATCTTTGGATATTTATGTGGAAATAAGCACACTGTTTGGTTATATTTAAGAGACAAATTTTGCTGTTTTGTAAGTCATAGGAAAAGTGATCACATGATGTCAAATACAACTAGCAGAGCAGCTCCTTCGTGATGGAGGTGGTGGTGGGGGGGGGAAGGCCTTTTAATCCCTAGAATGCTAGAGAAGGCTCCAATGATTTGTATCACAACACACTGGAGACCTCTCTAGTATTCAAGGAGTTAAAAGTCTCATATAAATCAATTGAAATGTTTACTCACATAGTAAAATAGCTGAGGAGGCTGAAAAAAGACATGTCCATCAAGTCCAGTCCATGCCAAAAACACCTCTGTTGATCCAGAGGAAGGAAAAAAATCCTTCCTGACTCCAAATTACAGTCAGATAGTTCCTTGAGTCAACAACCTATCTGCATTGAAGCCATCTGTCAAAATTTTCATTATTGTCCTGTGCTAGATAGGAAACAATTACTTGTTTGAAAGCAGTTACATTACCTGAAAGTACAAAATCCTGAGGCAAAGAATTCCATAGCTTTACTGCCCTTATTGTAAAAAATCCTTGACTTTGTTTTAGTCGAGGAACGTTTACTCTAGTCTTAATGGATGACCTCTCATTCTTAGTTCAGCTCTTTTTGTAAATAATTAATTGGATAGTTCTTAGTATTGACCTTGAATATATCTGTAAATGGTAATCATATCACCCCTTAGACGTCTCTTCACTAATGTAAACAAACCCAGTTTGTCTAGTCTCTCTTTATAACTCAGATCCTCCAATCCCTTTATCAGTTTTGTTGCACGTCTCTACACTTTTTCCAGTTCAACAATGTCTTTTTTAAGAACTGGTGCCCAAAATTGTACTCAATATTTTAGATGAGGCCTAACCAATGAATTATATAGAGGTAGGATAATATTTGCATCCCTTGCATCTACACCTCTTTTCATGCATGATAGTACCCTATTTGCTCTTGTAGCAGCTGAGTGACTCTGCACACTGCTGTGAAGTCTGTCGTCCATCAGTACTATTAAATATTTCTCTTATGTGTTGCAATTGGTTTGCTCCCAAATGTCTCCAGTTCTTCTTAGGACCTCTGCCTTAAGTGTTGCATCAAGCTTAACAATGTGTGGGCGAGTGTAAGCACACAACATTCTATGAAGTTAATTTAATGTAAGGTCAAAAGTGTTCAAAGTTATTTATTACTTAATCCCCTTGGCGATCTCTGGATCTCTTGAATGCTAGAGAGGTCTCCAACACATTGAAACCTCTCTAACATTCAGTGGGTTAAGGAGTTTAGGGGTCGACTAATTTATATTTTGCCGAGAGCCCAGCAGTGGCTTAAAACAGGCCACTACGAACATACTTGGGAACTTGCAGGGTTTGGCCCTGAGACACAGGGTTTTGACCCAAATCTCAGGGTGATAGAGACCAAACACCTACTGCTCAATCTTCACCAGTTAACTGCTTCTTTAGTCTTTAAGTTGGTGACATTTGTGGCAGAAAAACAGAAGAAGAAGTCTTGCTTGTATAGTAGTATCACCAATTTGTAGCTTCTAACGGTTCCTTGAGAACAGATAGGAGAACCTCTGGGTTAGATCACAGAAGGACATGCTGCCTATAATTTATACTATGGGGAACCTTAAAGGTTAACACTTCAGGATCTAAGGATCAGCTAATTTTGAAAGTACCTAGGTAAAATTATGAATGCCTGTATCCTGGTGTCTATCATGTGCTAAGGCGAGTTAAAAAAAAAAAAAAGAGAAAAAAAAAAAGTTACAATGGCATTTATATAATTAATGACTAGTTGAAGAGCCCATTACACGGGCCACAGTGCCACTGCCAGCCGGTCGTGGGGCAGTCATGCACAGTAGAGACTGCCCACGCTGCGGCTGATACAGTGCCAGCTGGTCGCGGTATAGTAATGCTCAGTAGATACTGCCCACGCTGTGGCTGATACAGAGCTGGATGCTCCTTCAGAGTGCCCCGCTCTGTATCATCCTCGTCACTGGCAGTATCTACTGTGCATGACTGCGTTGTTACACACGTTTTAGCGAATTATTATATAGGATAGGATAATTTACCCTTCTATGAAAAGAATAGTACATGTTTTATTTTGACTTTTGATATTTTAATATGTATTCTTTTTTCTTTAATTATATATTTTATTTATTTCCTTCTACTTTCAGCGATGTCAAGGTGCTCTACCTTAAAGGAACAGTAAACTATTTTTATGAAAAAATATATATTGTACGAATTATCCTGTTGCGTAAAATATGAGTACTCCCACTGCCAAGAGATTCATATTTACATAGTCATTACAGTTTAAACCCATTTTTTTTTTACGTTAGCAGTGCCCTCTAGTGGTTAAATTCCAATGTTTTTTCTTTTAAATTCTAATATAGAGGAAAGTCAGTGACATACAGTTCTCAATAGAAAGTGCCAAGTCAGTTCCTGTCAATTAGAACTTTCAGGAAGTAAATGCACAGTAAATTCACTTCCTGATTATTTCAACTATAATTTTTTAATAAAACAACTGACAGCAGTGGGATCAGTAAAAAAAAATTAGAAAATGTATAAAAACAGTTTAAGACTCAGCTCACTGCATTCACCAACCATCCACTCAGAAGTACAGACAACAAAGACAGAAACACACACCCAAACAGCATTCTTATGGTCCATTGCAGATACTGCTTTGCAAAGCATTCAAGGGCTTAAAAGCACAATTTAAAGGGGAACTACCACCCCGCAATAACTTAACCTTCATTGATTCTTCATCTGGCGACTAGCTGATTTCGGCGTTTTACCTATGCTGACAGGAGCAGGAAGCACGGACATCTAGTCAAAAGGGTCTGACAGCGCAGGCGCACGGACGTCACTGTGACGAGATGTCCATGCTTCCTGGTCCTGTGAGCATCGGTAAAACGCCGAAATCTTCGGAACCGGGTAATATTTCTGGCGACTAGCGCTACTAAGCAGCTAGTCGCCAGATGAAGAATCAATAAGGTTAAGTTATTGCGGGGTGGTAGTTCCCCTTTAAAGCAATGGGAAATTGGGGAATTGTCCATGGTTCCCTATGATGCAATTTGTTTGCTCCAGACCTGCTTTAAATTTCATTTAAACATGAACCCCTCAAGTGTCAAAAAAATAATAAATGAAATATGACGGCCAAAGAAAAAATGAATACATTAAATATTACTACTCTGGAATAGTACCTGTCTAGAAAGAAAGGAAAAAAAAGGGAAACAATTTATCCCTTTGAGTGTCAGAAAGGTATCCAAAGCATTCCTAAGCATTATGTTTGATACCCGACACACAAAGTGTTAAAGAGATGGTATTAGTCTGAGACATCCAGCACTGAATGCTTTGATATTTTGATTAAAACATAACATTGGTCCCCTGTAATGAAAAAGAAAATCTCTAATAAAAATTACTTATATGCATTGCATTAAAAGAAACTTAGAAATATGTTATGTAACAAATGTAAAAAATAGGTGTTATGTAACAAATTATGCAAAAGTATTAATATTAATAAGCAAGGATAATATCTGCTATTTATCTGCTAATTACCACTAGTCAGGCAGCAAAACAGTGACCTGCTTCTGTAAGTGACCCAAGGCTCTTAGATAGGATTCTGACAGTAAGAGGATTGGGGCAGTTTTAACAGGACATGATGGATTAGGAAGTACATGCAGTACAATGTGATACTGAATAGCTGCTCTTCACATTGCATTGGTGCAAGAAGTGATCTGCTTTCCAGAAAATGAAGCAGTAATGTGCTAAAAAAAACTTATTATACTGAGGCTGAAGACCCGGAGTAATTCTGGGGCAAATCAACTGCCCCATAAGGGACAAATAAACATTGAATTAACCCTTGGAGTCCCAGAGGAGTGGGCAGTGCATACCCCTCTGACACTCAAAGGGTTAAATGAAGCTTTTAAAGGGATAGTAATACTTCACTTTTACTATCCTCCATGTTGTAGCCCTTAAAAATCTGAATTAAACAAGACCAGCGGCATCTCTCAAACCTTTATGGTTTGAGAGATATCCGCATTCAAAGTTCCCTCTTCTTCTCTCTCCTGATCTCAGCATTATAGCTGACAACAGGGGAATCCGGTCCAGGGACAGGCGGCAGCTCTGCAGCAGTGGCGAGATTGAGTTATAGAAACAGAAATCCTTCACTAAAATGGTCTTCTACGTGTGCTTGCAAACCAAGCACACGTAGAAGACCATTTCAGTGAAGGATTTCTGTTTCTATAACGCAAACTCAGCACTGCTGCAGAGCCGCCATTTGCTCACGGACCGGATTCCCCTGCTGTCAGCTATAATGCTGAGATCAGGAGAGAGAAGAAGAGGGAACTTTGAATGTGGATATCTCTCAAACCATAAAGGTTTGAGAGATGCTGCTGGTCTTGTTCAATTCAGATTTGTAAGGGCTACAACGTAGTAAAATTATTTTTTTCTGCACACTAATAGTTGCCCAATAATTGTGCACACATAGATATTCTCCTAAGAAAGCCAAAACCTCACTTTTACTTTCTTAAATATTGAGGTTTAAGGTTTCTTAACATTTTGGATTGACAGAGATGACTGTAGTTGTTCAATAATAAAATGAATCCTCAAAAATACAACTTGCCTAATAATTGTACACACAGTGTATATTAATTCTAAGAGAGGAGCTCTCTACTATTTTATTTAACACTAGCAATGTGGGACGGCGTTGCCCGTCATGTCATGACCATTGGGTGCATGTGTGTGAAATGCAGACACACTGATAAACACAGACATATGCAACACACAGGCAGACACATACCATACATCCCAAGTGTCCCTCTTTAGGAGGGACAGACCCTCTTTGAGGGCCAAATCCCTCTGTTCCTCTTTCCCACCCTGTTGTCCCTCTTTTTAGGAGGTCAGACTGCGTGCAGGGCCGGCTCCACCTATAGGCGAGGTAGGCGCCGGCCTAGGGCGCACAGGTACTGGGGGCGCGGGCATGCAGCGGAGAAGAGCCGGGAACCACAACACAGTCAGGTCTGTGTCGCTACTGCGCTCCCTCATTGGGTCGGATCTTTAGTAATGCAGAGCGCGCTGGGAGTCATGATCTCCCGCCGCGCTCTGCATTACTGAAGAGAAGACTGCGCGGGAGCTACAGGTATGTGATAGGGGCAAGTTGGAGCTGAGGGGGCATAGTGGAGCTGCTGGGGGCAAGTTGGAGAGGATGGGGGGCAAAGTGGAGATGATAGGAGCAAGTTGGAGCTGAGGGGGCATAGAGGAGCTGCTGGGGGCAAGTTGGAGCTGATAGGGGTAAGTTGGAGTGGATGGAGGTCAAAGTGGAGCTGATGGGGGCAAGTTGGAGCGGATGGGGGTCAAAGTGGAGCTGAAGGGGGGGCAAAGTGGAGCTGGTGGGGGCAAGTTGGAGCGGATGGGGGCCAAAGTGGAGCTGATGGGGGCAAGTTGGAGTGGATGGGGGGCAAAGTGGAGCTGTTGGTGGCAAGTTGGAGCTGATAGGGGCAAGTTGGAGCTGCTGGGGGCATAGTGGAGCTGCTGGGGGGCAAAGTGGAGCCGATGGGGGTAAGTTGGAGCTGATAGGGGCAAGTTGGAGCTGAGGGGGCATAGTGGAGCTGAAGGGGGGCAAAAGTGGAGCTGGTGGGGGCAAGTTAGAGTGGATGGGGAGCAAAGTGGAGCTGATGGGGGCAAGTTGGAGCGGATGGTGGGCAAAGTGGAGCTGATGGGGGCAAGTTGGTGCTGCTGGGGGCATAGTGGAGCTGATGGGGGGAAAGTGGAGCCGGTGGGGGCAAGTTGGAGCGGATGGGGGGCAAAGTGGAGCTGGTGGGGAAAAAGTGGAGCTGCTGGGGGGCAAAGTGGAGCTGATGGGGGCAAGTTGGAGTTGATGGGGGCAAAGTGGAGCTGATGGGGGCAAGTTGGAGTTGATGGGGGGCAAAGTGCAGCTGATAGGGCCAAAGTGGAGCTGATAAGGGGCAAGTTGGAGCTGGTGGGGGGTATCTCCAGACCAGGGGCAGACTGGCCCAGGGGGCAGAGAGAGGACAATCATGAAAAGAGGTGGGGTATAAGTAGGCGGGGTATAAAGGGGTGGGACACAAGGGGCGGAGAGAAATGGGCGGCAAAATTAGGTTTTGCCTAGGGTGGCAAAAATCCTTGCAGCAGCCCTGACTGTGTGGTGTGTATTACTTTGCTCTACAGCAATAAAGCAATAAACTTCAGTATATGTGTTTATACATTAGTCTGTGCAAATAAAATACTTTGGTGTTGCACTAAATTATTTATTAAGTTACATAAATAGCCAGTAATAGGTCATGAAATAACCTAAAAATTCTTACTAATGCCCTGCCCACCAGCCACGCCCCCAAAAATATCACCTAAAAGTAAAGTGTCCCTCTTTGGCCATGTGAAATGTTGGGAGGTATGCACATACACACAGTGAGCGGCAGAGACATGCAAAAGACACGCACACACACAGACACACTGGAGATGGACACACATATGTAACAGAGATGTACACACACACACACACACACACACACAACATGTATGAGCAGAAACACATGCGTGCATGAGTTGTGTACCCCTCTGGCACTCAAATGGTTAAGGTATAGAGAGGCATGTGAGAGAGGTGTCCCTAGAGGGGACTGATGTGGTGCTGATGTGGAGAGACAAATGGGGCAATCTGGGTTAAAAGTGGGTGGGGCTTAATTGTGAGTAGGGGGCGGGGCTTAACATAAATGTGGAAAAGTGTTAGTAATAGGCTGGGGAAGGAGGAGAAGTGGGAGGGGAATGCAAGTTTACAGTGTGAGGGGTTTGAACACACTCCCTGAGGTGTTAAACTTGATACCCAACCCTGTGGCAGTCAGTGGGTTAAGTGTGTACCTGATGGTTGTCTGTCCTGTGTCTTGCATGGCAAATGATGACAGTGAAGAAATAATTCAGCAGAGGGCCTACCTTAACCCTTTGAGTGCCATTTTGTTCCCCTGGTGCTGCACTACAGGCCCTGCTGAGGCCACTGGGAGTCAGGGTGAGTGACTGTGTGTGTGTGTCAGCCATATTTATTTCTGGCTTTGTGTGTGTATGTGGTGCTGTGTGTGTGAGTGGGGGCATGTGTGTTTGGTGCTGTGAGTGGGACATGTGTGTGTGTGTGTGGTCTGTGTGTGTGAGTGGGACATGTGTGTGTGTTTGTTTGGTGCTGTGTGAGTGGGGCATGTGTGTTTGTCTGTGGTGTAGGAGCAAGTGGCGGCCATTTAATTTTTTTCTGAATTTGATAGTGGTGGGCGGGCCAACTCCCTGCATGACTGAATCACCCAACAGGAGTAGTAACTCCTGCTTTATGCCTCCCCTGGGTGTGTTTTGACAGGCACAAAGTCTTCTTTTATATATATAGATGTGTAGTACCTTTTTCTTGGCTCAGATCCTATCATCTCCAACTTGAGGTTGGTCATGTTAGGACTGTGAAGTCCATCAGCAAGGGCAGCTATCAGAATTTAGCACATGTGGCAAACAGCCATATCAACATATATACACACCCACATGCATACAACAATGGCTTGTTAACTTGCATTCCCATATATAAATGAGCCACTGTTGATGTGTTATGTGAAAAATCCTAACCCTGTCAAATGCATGGCAGATTCATTGCAGATTCATGGTTGTGGCGGTGGGATAGGGGCATGATTGACAGGGATATGATGACGAAGATGTGTTACTGTATATTGGCATGCCTGTGTGCCTTCAACACAGATCTTACACAACATCACCATCCTGAGCCCTTATTGACTTTTAGTACATCATGGCCCTGTAGATGCTCCTGTGTTTAGGGAGGGGAGGGGACAGCACCACAGTGGAGGTTCAACATGTATGTACTAGCTTCAAGCAATGTGAATTCTGCATGGCCTGACTTAACTCACTGCCAGAGGGCTGTGAAATGCTCTACACACCCTTTTGGATTAATAATGTAATGGGAAACCAGCTTTATGGTGGAAATAGTGACAGAAGAGCAACGGAGGACAGACCTTGCTTCTCAAACTGCTGCTGGAGTTTATCTCCCATCATTCTCAGCCCTATATTGGCAGGTGAAGGATGATGGTACGTGTAGTCCAACAGTAGCTAGAGGGTCACATGTTGCCCTTCCAAGTAAAGGAGGAGGGACCAGGGGGGAGAGAAAAGTGTATGTCTTATTGGCAAAACCTCTGTGCATTGTTGGTCTTGGAGATATAGTGTACCATTACTTGGAGTGGCGTGGTACATATATATATATATATACTAGCAATGTGGGACGGCGTTGCCCGTCATGTCATGACCATTGGGCGCATGTGTGTGAAATGCAGACACACTGATAAACACAGACATATGCAACACACAGGCAGACACATACCATACATCCCAAGTGTCCTTCTTTAGGAGGGACAGTCCCTCTTTGAGGGCCAAATCCCTCTGTCCCTCTTTCCCACCCTGTTGTCCCTCTTTTTAGGAGGTCAGACTGCGTGCATGGCCGGCTCCACCTATAGGCGAGGTAGGCGCCGGCCTAGGGCGCACAGGTACTGGGGGCGCGGGCATGCAGCGGAGAAGAGCTGCGCCCGCACACACCACACAGGGAACCACAACACAGTCAGGTCTGTGTCGCTACTGCGCTCCCTCATTGGGTCGGATCTTTAGTAATGCAGAGCGCGCTGGGAGTCATGATCTCCCGCCGCGCTCTGCATTACTGAAGAGAAGACTGCGCGGGACCTACAGGTATGTGACAGGGGCAAGTTGGAGCTGAGGGGGCATAGTGGAGCTGCTGGGGGCAAGTTGGAGAGGATGGGGGGCAAAGTGGAGATGATAGGGGCAAGTTGGAGCTGAGGGGGCATAGAGGAGCTGCTGGGGGCAAGTTGGAGCTGATAGGGGTAAGTTGGAGCGGATGGAGGTCAAAGTGGAGCTGATGGGGGCAAGTTGGAGCGGATGGGGGTCAAAGTGGAGCTGAAGGGGGGGCAAAGTGGAGCTGGTGGGGGCAAGTTGGAGCAGATGGGGGCCAAAGTGGAGCTGATGGGGGCAAGTTGGAGTGGATGGGGGGCAAAGTGGAGCTGTTGGTGGCAAGTTGGAGCTGATAGGGGCAAGTTGGAGCTGCTGGGGGCATAGTGGAGCTGCTGGGGGGCAAAGTGGAGCCGATGGGGGTAAGTTGGAGCTGATAGGGGCAAGTTGGAGCTGAGGGGGCATAGTGGAGCTGAAGGGGGGCAAAAGTGGAGCTGGTGGGGGCAAGTTAGAGTGGATGGGGAGCAAAGTGGAGCTGATGGGGGCAAGTTGGAGCGGATGGTGGGCAAAGTGGAGCTGATGGGGGCAAGTTGGAGCTGCTGGGGGCATAGTGGAGCTGATGGGGGGAAAAGTGGAGCCGGTGGGGGCAAGTTGGAGCGGATGGGGGGCAAAGTGGAGCTGGTGGGGAAAAAGTGGAGCTGCTGGGGGGCAAAGTGGAGCTGCTGGGGGGCAAGTTGGAGTTGATGGGGGCAAAGTGGAGCTGATGGGGGCAAGTTGGAGTTGATGGGGGGCAAAGTGCAGCTGATAGGGCCAAAGTGGAGCTGATAAGGGGCAAGTTGGAGCTGGTGGGGGGTATCTCCAGACCAGGGGCAGACTGGCCCAGGGGGCAGAGAGAGGACAATCATGAAAAGAGGTGGGGTATAAGTAGGCGGGGTATAAAGGGGTGGGACACAAGGGGCGGAGAGAAATGGGCGGCAAAATTAGGTTTTGCCTAGGGTGGCAAAAATCCTTGCAGCAGCCCTGACTGTGTGGTGTGTATTACTTTGCTCTACAGCAATAAAGCAATAAACTTCAGTATATGTGTTTATACATTAGTCTGTGCAAATAAAATACTTTGGTGTTGCACTAAATTATTTATTAAGTTACATAAATAGCCAGTAATAGGTCATGAAATAACCTAAAAATTCTTACTAATGCCCTGCCCACCAGCCATGCCCCCAAAAATATCACCTAAAAGTAAAGTGTCCCTCTTTGGCCATGTGAAATGTTGGGAGGTATGCACATACACACAGTGAGCGGCAGAGACATGCAAAAGACACGCACACACACACAGACACACTGGAGATGGACACACATATGTAACAGAGATGTACACACACACACACACACACACAACATATATGAGCAGAAACACATGCGTGCATGAGTTGTGTACCCCTCTGGCACTCAAATGGTTAAGGTATAGAGAGGCATGTGAGAGTTAAATAGCAGTGGGAAGTGTATTCATACCTGGGAACACTGATTTGTGGAGTCCCTAGAGGGGACTGATGTGGTGCTGATGTGGAGAGACAAATGGGGCAATCTG
Organism: Rhinophrynus dorsalis; assembly: GCA_037306005.1. Taxonomy (NCBI): domain Eukaryota; kingdom Metazoa; phylum Chordata; class Amphibia; order Anura; family Rhinophrynidae; genus Rhinophrynus; species Rhinophrynus dorsalis. Next base: position 194,180,270 of record CM074719.1, read on the forward strand.
GGTTAAAAGTGGGTGGGGCTTAATTGTGAGTAGGGGCGGGGCTTAACATAAATGTGGAAAAGTGTTAGTAATAGGCTGGGGAAGGAGGAGAAGTGGGAGGGGAATGCAAGTTTACAGTGTGAGGGGTTTGAACACACTCCCTGAGGTGTTAAACTTGATACCCAACCCTGTGGCAGTCAGTGGGTTAAGTGTGTACCTGATGGTTGTCTGTCCTGTGTCTTGCATGGCAAATGATGACAGTGAAGAAATAATTCAGCAGAGGGCCTACCTTAACCCTTTGAGTGCCATTTTGTTCCCCTGGTGCTGCACTACAGGTCCTGCTGAGGCCACTGGGAGTCAGGGTGAGTGACTGTGTGTGTGTGTCAGCCATATTTATTTCTGGCTTTGTGTGTGTATGTGGTGCTGTGTGTGTGAGTGGGGGCATGTGTGTTTGGTGCTGTGAGTGGGACATGTGTGTGTGTGGTCTGTGTGTGTGAGTGGGACATGTGTGTGTGTTTGTTTGGTGCTGTGTGAGTGGGGCATGTGTGTTTGTCTGTGGTGTAGGAGCAAGTGGCGGCCATTTAATTTTTTTCTGAATTTGATAGTGGTGGGCGGGCTGCATAGTGGGGGCGGGCCAACTCCCTGCATGACTGAATCACCCAACAGGAGTAGTAACTCCTGCTTTATGCCTCCCCTGGGTGTGTTTTGGCAGGCACAAAGTCTTCTTTTATATATATAGATATATCAGGGGCACAGAGCTTATGTTCTTTCATGCAATAATTGTTGGTTATGAATGAAACTACATTCATTAACAAGCATTGGTGTTTGTATAAGTATTATTTAAATGTATATTTCCCCTTTTTTCTTTTGTTTTAGATTTTGGATGTTGATCTCTTTTCTTTGTAGTTTTTTTGTGATAATTATATTTACTACTATTTACTTATCTTATTTCTGGGGACAGAAATGTGTTGCAGATGGGCTCAATGTTCAGCATAACAAAGTAATTGGGTCCTTTTCTTATGCCACCAAAAAAGCTGGAAATAGCTGGTAAAGAAATTAGCAACTTATTTGTAATATTGTTGCTGTATTACTCATTAGGAGTAGCAGGTAACAGCATATTGCAAGTAATAATTGTGAAGGCACCTCAGGTGTGTTGACCACTTCCACTGTGATGAGTTGTGGGTGTGGCCAGCACAATTTAATAATCTTATTGTGGCTAGATTATTTACCAATTTATTAACTGCTGCAATGTATCACATGGGTGACACAAGTGTAGTAGCTACTGTTACAGATCTGTCACCCTAGTCTTTTTAATGAACTTCTCCAACATTCCACCACCAGTTGTGAAGCAGGAGTGGTGTGCCTAATAGTCATCTCATGTGAGCACCAGGAAATATTACTGTGTGGCATTCCCACATGGTCGTTCATTCATTGGAGGCTGCATTAACATTGAAACCTCCATCAGAGCTTGTGTGAATGGTTTGCCTGTAGGCCCATGGGCCACAATTAAATCTCCTTTACTGAGTTCCAGTGGGGAATGCAGTGAAGATACAATATGCTGGACATTAGTGTATTCACGCAAGACCAGCATAGGATCTTCAGTACACATCGTCGTTAACATTATCCTAACTTGTACATTGCATTAGCTACTTTATATAACTCTTTATCAGTCATCTTATTCAACCCCATAAATAACAGAGAAGTCTCTAATGTATTGCTACATAGTGCCTTTGGAGACCTCTCTAGCATGCAGTAGTTTAAGACTTTTTTGTGAGGTGACAATGGGAATGGCTAAGAAGTGCCTGAGGTATCAGTCCTGCCATAGCTATTATTGCTACATCATGAAATACGCACTAAATATGTGACAGTTTCAGTGGCTACTGTAGGCCATATGCACACAGAGAAAGAGTACAGTAATCCTTGTACAAACCATTGGAAAGGCATAAAAATCAGCCAAATTACCATGAATGAAAATGGGGCAAATGAGAGATGTTTTATTCAAAAGATATTGCAGCTAAAACTCATTTTCTGGGTGCAGTACCTCCATGGCCTGAAATTTCCAAAAAAGCAAAAAAAAACAGAAGGCACCAATAGTGCCTTTATCACAAATATATAAAAAAGATCACAGTACTTGTATTCATACACTCACATTTGACAATGGCTGTATAGATACTTATGTAAAAATACAGCTTGGTACGCTATCAGGGTAAACCGTCCCTATACGGTATTGTGCTCACGTGTCCTCCTCACGACTCTCCAATTTCTCCTCATCTATCCCAGTCTCCTCTCATCAAAAAAGAAGAATGCTGCTCCACCAACGATCTCCACAAAAATGATTTATTTAAAATATACAAGTAAAAAATATAAAACAATAAACTTTGATTCCCACAATGATACGCGTTTCATAATGATCAAATGTTACTTTCTCAAAACTTGCAGGTAAATCCTAAGAGATACAAGAAGTGGAGCGGCTATTTAAACCTTCCCATTTGCCTCGTTGGAGGTAAAAGGTTAAGTTCTTTACGGAAGTTCTTTGACGGTTAATCCATCATCCAATAGGGAGGCAAATGGGAAGGTTTAAATAGTCGCTCCAGTTCTTGTATTTCTTAGGATTTACCTGCAAGTCTTGAGAAAGTAACGTTTGATCGTTACGAAATGCGTAGCATTGTAGGAATCAAAGTTTATTGTTTTATATACAGAATAGGGACGGTTTACCCTGATAGCGTACCAAGCTGTATTTTTACATAAGTATCTATACAGCCATTGTCAAATTTGAGTGTATGAATATAAGTACTGTGATCTTTTTTATATATTTGTGATAAGGGCACTATTGGCGCCTTCTGTTTTTTTGCTTTTTGGGTTTGCTGAAAATTTAACCCTCTGTGGGGAGAAGTTGTGGGGAAGAGCATCCGATAGTTTACAGAGAAATCTGGAATGAAAGAAGCCTTTTAAAAGGACGACTTTAAGATCCCTGAGTCTGGTTGCTGGTCTACATATGTATGTTAGTCTAGCCATTTGATATGTGAGTACGGTTCCACTGGTGGAGGTGTGGTGATTTGAAACATCAACGGTATCACACAAGGAAGCGCCTCTGTTTTTTCCTTTTATTCTGAAATTTCAGAGTGGCACTTACTTCACTATCTTAGAAAGGTTTATGGCCAACTGACTATAGCTGTCTATAGATGGCTGTAACAACAGCATCTCCATAACATTTCAGACCATGGACGTACTGCACCCAGAAAACGAAAGATTTAACTGCAATAACTTTTGAATAAAACATCTTGTAGCTTTGGGAATGCCTTTGTTTTACTCAGAAGGCTAAACCCCACATTATATATTTTTTCCATATTAAGAGTTACTATCACCTTCATGTCTCAAATGCTAGGGAGATCTCCAACTCATTACTTTGCAATTCTTTGGGGCCTCTCTTGTATTCACAGGAGTAAAAGCCCCATTTAAATCATTTGGGAATTTTATATTTGTTCCATATAGTGCAGTTTGGATGCCTTGGAATTGTTACATTTTTGCACTTCCCTTTCGTCCTTAAGGGATTAACCCTTTGAGTGCTTGTGAGGTATCTAATGCATTCCAAGCAATGTGTTGGATACTCCACTGGCACCCAAGGGGTTAAGATTACCATGTACAGTGAGCAGTCTGAAGTCCGGTAGTTCTGTTAGCAGCTGTCATGTCTGCCTTCATGGACATATCGTTCAGGACAAATTGAAGATGTTACCTCTTGAACCAAAGCACAAGGGCCATTAAGATTTCCTGGTCCTAGTAAGGTAAGTGGGGGGTGGTGTTATTAAAAGAAGGTTTTAGTTCTCCTTTAGCTGGGCATCATAAGATAATAAATATTCCAGACTGATGCACAGCTAAACAAACAACATGGTGTCATTAACAGCCTTGTGTGCACAGTGAGGAAATCCCCAAGGGTCAATACATTTTTATCAACCAACATATGTTCTGTTCAGCATGATTTAACCCTTTGAATGCCAGAGACGTATGCAATGCATTACTTCGCAGTGCATTGCATACCCCCTCTGGCACTCAAAGAGTTAAAGTCAAATGAATATATATTCTGTGAAGGTTGGAACAATGATACACCTCATCCTTGGCCCACTGATATCCACAGAATCAGCCATATGCTGCCTGATCTCTTCCTCTTTTACTGGGGGAAGTACACTAACGGATCAATTAAAGCGACTAAGAAAAAAATCCCATTGATCTAAATGGGGCTTTTTATCAAGTTTGACTTGACATTATGCACTTGCAAAATATGTAAAGTTAAAATTAAAGGTTACTTTCCCATTAATTATATAAAATTGTTGAAGCTCCAAAAAGAATATATATCATATATCATGTATTCTGTCATAAGGTAAATAAAATACTTTGTATCTGCATAGCTGTTTAGAATGAGCTTTTTTATTGATACACCACCTTCATTCTCTGCTATGCATGAACTACACTGGGGAAACACTGGGATGAATATACAAATCCACTATCAAATCTCCATTGCTCTTAGCCTCCAACAGCAGTGGCTGAGTATGAAGGCTGTAGTGCATTCTAGTGGACACACTGCGCCAGTGTTCAGATATTAGTACCAGCAAGTTTCTTATACCTGACAAATAACATGCTCAACAACATGGCTTAAAGTTACAGTATTTAATACATGGCTTTAAACAAGGATTAGTTGAAAGGAAACCCCCATAGATTTTCCCATTGCCTTCCTCCTGGAGTATACAGCATTAAGGAGAGAATTTTCAGCGTAAGTAGCTTAGTACATTGGCATTAGGCAGGAAATCTGCTAGAAAATTGATGCCAATTGCATGTAATCATATTCACACTTTCACAAATGTTAACCCATGCCTTGAATGAATATATGTGTAAGACTATTAAGATGTTATATCTGAAAGATCTTATTCAAGGAAGATTTTTACTAATCTCCCAACTAGTAATGGTGCAATTGGGGTGAACAGTTCACCAACAATCCTACTTGGGAACTGTCAGAATCTGCCTTGGAGTTAAATATCAGGTCTCTGGGTACAGAGGCTGATTTTCTGGTTTGGAGAGTTCATAACTCTATGAGTCCCAGAGGGGCTGGACACCCCTCTTGCACGCAAAGAGTTAATACATACTTTTCAAGATATGTGTTCTACTGAACCTGGAAGCAGCAATGCTCTATCGTTTTATCATTTTTGTTCAGTGATTTCCTGCCTCTCCTTGACCAAATATTGCAACAGGTTATACAGGCTGATTCCACACTGTGTATTCAGGGAAATGTGGAACCCTTAAAGGGATACTAATGCTAAAATATAAATTGTTCTTTATGGAAAGATCTGGCTTTAACACTCACAGATATAATCTATGTGCATGTTTTCTTACTCTGATAAGGCTTAAAATATGTAATAGTGCAACTGTCTATCAGCAGGTATACGGAACAATTTATCTTCAGCTGATTGTGCCCTACATAAAACAATAAAAGTGGAATAACTGAGGTGCAACTATACCATAGGGAACAAATAACATTTCCCATTCATTTTGATGGGGCTTTGAACTCCCTGAATGCTTGAGAAGTTTCCAACGCATAACAAAGCAATGAGCTGGAGATGTTTCAAGCATTCAAAGGTTTAAAGGGATAGTAATGTTTCATAATAAAAGCAGCTCTAATTAATCATTATAGTATTTGGACCTTGGAGAGTGTTATTTCAATTCTGTCAGAGTTGTAGTTCAAGAGTAATTCAATGACAAAATATCCCCCTCCCGCCCCTTTTACTGATGTAACACTGCTTAGCCAGAGCAGAAGGGAGGTGCCCAGGTAGACTGCAGAGAGTGACAATCTTCAATTAAGATAAGGGAAAAAGCTGAAAAGCTTGTCAAGGGGAGCAGGGCTTTCATTGTTCTCATAGGAAGAAGATTGTCCCCTGCTGTTATCTGTCTGGTCTATGGACCAGATTCCACATCTGAGAAGAGATGGCTTACACTAGCTAAAGGGGGAGGGAGGGGAAACTTTACCCTTTAATTACTCTTGAACCACAACTCTGACAGTATTGAAATAGCACTCTCTATGGCTCAAATACTATGAAGATTAATTGGAGCTGCTGTTTTTGTGAAACATTACTATCCCTTTAAAAGCCCAGTTTAATTCAATGAAAATACTTTGTTCCCAGTGGTGAAGCAGGTTTGTCCCAGAATGTTTCCACTTCTTCTTTATACATATATACCTGGGAGCCTTCTTGTCTCAAGTCACCAAAGAAACACCTTAGAGATGAGGATGAGAGTGTCCAAATGATGTGTTTTGCATCTTATGGTGGGTGAGACTTAATTAGTTAGGGGTGGCTGATTGAAAGGAGGGGTTTGCTGTGAAATGGGTTGCAAAGTGGGCAGAATGAGGTGTAAATAGGCTGATCATACTGGAAAGTGGGTGGGATTACAGGTGAACTCACCAAGCTGGAGAGTCAGCCTTCGCCCCTGAAGACCCAGTAATGCAATCTGAAAACAAGAGTCTCCAGGGCAAATCCAGAGATTTCCCAGGTATGTATACATATGGCCCCTTGCTTCCTAGTGTGTCTTACACAGTACAATACAATCTTCCAGACCAGGAAGTGGTGACTCTAATTTCCACCAACCTGCTGAAAAACAGCACTTGCAAAATCTTAAAGAGACACTATCACCTAAAAACAACTTTGGGGACATTTAAAGATATGGAAATGTCACGATATAAAGGCATATCTGATTATTCAGTATATACTTTTTATCGTGCTCTGTACCATTTTAAATGCCCAGATTGGTGTAGTTGTCTTTTAGTATCATTTTAAAGTTTCCCCCTTCTGTCCCTTTTCCCTATATCACTCTTCTTCCCTCAGATCCGGTTGCTTGACCAGACAGAACGCAGTGAGGGACAATATTGTCTGTGTCTGAATAAGGAAAACCCTGCCCCCCCTTGATGAAAGGGAGTAAGGTTTTCCTTATGCTAACACAATATTTTCCCTCGTTGCAGTCTTACTGGACCGGATTTCAGATCTGAGGAGACTCTGCATGACGTAGGGAAAGGGGGTGGCTGTAAAAAGACAGATTTCAGAAACAAATCCTTAAACGGATAGTAATACTTCAATTTTACTATTCCCCATCTTGTAGCCCTTAAAAAACTGAATTAAACGAGCTCAGCGGCATCTCTCAAACCTTTATGGTTTGAGAGATATCCGCTTTCAAAGTTACCTCTCCCCTGACGTCAGCGCTGTAGCTGACAGCAGGCGAATCCGGTCCCTGAGCAAGCGGAGGCTCTTCAGCAGAGCCGAGATCGCGTTATGGAAGAAGAAACCCTTCACTGAAATGGTCTACTACATGTGCTTGGTTTGCAAGCACACATAGAAGACCTTTTCAGTGAGGCTACTGGAGGCAAGAGCACTCTGTTGCCCTTGATCCCCAAGAAGAAGCCTCAAATCTGAAGGCACCGTCTTTTTTGTTCCTTCCAGGCTGAGGTGCATGCCACAGCCCCATTGGTTCCTCAGGTTCCGCCCTCCTCCTCAAAGCCCAAACAGCAGTTGAAGCCAAAGCAGTCTCCACCAAACCCAAGTCCGCCAAACTTTCTTCTGCATGATTCGCCGAACCCCAGACCCCACGCGTCAGTGGGTGGCCAACTGCACCATTTTCTCAGTGTCTGGACAACCATTGTGGTGGATCCGTGGGTTTTACAGGTGATTTCAGAGGGGTACAGGATTCCCTTCACCTCCCCCCCCCCATTCAGGTTCTTCCTTTCTCACACTCCTCAGGGACTGGAAAAACATTATCTTTTCAATGGTGCTATCCAGACCCTCTTGGACAAGGAAGTTCTGGAACCAGTTCCCAACTTGGAAATCTGTTCCGGCTTCTGTTCCAACCTGTTTGTAATTTCCAAGAAGGACGGCGGCTGCCATCCCATCCTGGACCTCAAGGATCTAAATTCCTTTATGGTTAAGACTCACTATCACCAAGTGTGATTAAGATCATTGATTTAGGCTATGTGTCCTAGGGAATTTCTGGCCTCTTTGGATCTCCAAGATGCCTATCTGCACATAGCCATTCATCCGGAGAGCCGTCAGTACCTCAGGTTCGCTTGCGACATGGGGCACTTCCAGTTTCCTGCTCTCCCCTGTTGGTCTAACCACAGCCCCCCCACCAGGTGTTCATTCGTGTCCTGGGTGCATTAATTTCAATTATGCATGAGAAAGGCATCCGAGTCACTCCGTACATGGATGACTTGCTCTTGAAGGCCCTGTCTCCGGAACTCCTTCAACAACAGGTCCAGGACTGTATCCACACTCTCACCCATCATAGGTGGATCCTGAACATGGACAAGTCGGACCTGATCCCATCTCAGAGGCTAGTCTTTCTAGGTCTTCTGTTCGAAACCCTGAAAGGCATGGTGTTTCTAATGGACAAAGTAGTTCACCAGATCACCAACAAAGTTTTCTCAGTTCTGGCTTGTGATCCCGTTCCAGTCAAGAAGTTGACCTCTCTAGTGGGGAAGTTGATATCCACCACAGAGGCAGTACCGTTTGCAATGGCTCACATGAAGGAACTTCAGAGGTTCGTGATCCAGGTTTGCAAGGCAAAACAGATCTCCTGAAACTGTCGGTTTCTCTACGCTTACATGTGGAGCTCAGTCTCTCCTGGTGGCAAGATCTCTCCAACCTGAGGAAGGGCACACCCTTCCTAGTACCATTCTGGACCACGGTGATAACGGATGCCAGCCTATGCGGCTGGGGAGCAATCCTGGGTCACCTGAATGCACAGGATCGATGGTCAGCGGAGGAGTCTTTCCTACCCATCAATGTCCTGGAACTTTGCACAATATTCCATGCTCTCAGATACTGGTCCTATCATCCTGAAGGCTGTCCAGTTCGCATCCAGTCCGACAACGCCACGACCATGGCTTACATCAACATGCAAGGTGGAACAAGAAGTCTCGCTGCTTGGTTGGAGGTCAAGGCTATATTAACCTAGACAGAAGAACATGTTCCTGCCATCTCCGCAATTCATATTCCAGGAGTAGACAACGTCTTAGTCGACTTCTTAAGTCGACACACGGTAGACAGCGGAGAATGGGAACTTCACCAGGAGGTGTTCAACCTCATCGTCCAGAAATGGGGTTTTCCCTGGATTGACCAGATAGCAACCAGACACAACAGGAAGGTTCCGACGTTCTGTTCCCGTTGGAGGGATCCTCTGGCTATGGCAGTGGATGCCATGTCAATACTGTGGTGGTTTCCTGTAGCCTACGTCTTTCCGCCCATTCCCCTGATTCCCAGGGTATTGAGGAAATTGCGGTTGGAGGGAACTCCGGTCATTCTAATTGCTCTGTACTGAACCTATATGTGTCCGAATCTTTTTGGCTTCCACGCAGACCGGATCTCCTTCTACAATGCTATCTGTGGAAGGAGGATGTAGAACGTCTGGTTTTGACAGCCTGGCAGTTGAATCCTAACACGGTGTCCGTGATCCCAGCGACATTTTGACATATTTACTTCCTGGTGCCTTCTCATTGGCTGCGCTGTATAGCCCCTACTAGTGACAGCCTTCATATACCTTGGGCTGTCACTTAGGGTTCGTCCTTTTGTGGTGTATCTGTTGCCTAGCGATAGTTCCGTTTACTATTTTGATACCAGTGTATGACCCGGACTGTTTGACTACTCTGCCTCTTCTTCGTTCCTGCTCTGTGTACCAACCCAGATTGGCTGACGTTCCTGTTCCTGTATTGACCCGGCCTGGCTGACGTTCCTGCTCTGTGTACCCACTCAGCTTGTCTGGTGAACCCACTCCGTGTACCGACCCGGCGTGATTGGCGATCCTGCTCCGTGTACCGAATCGGCTTGGCTGACGTTCCTGTTCCGTTTACCGACCCGGCTGGGTTGAAGATCCTGTTCCAGTTCCGTTCTTGCTCGCTAGCCTCTCCACTTATGCTGTTGCTTAAGTTCAGCGGTCTTGCCAGAGTCCCGGTGATCCGGTTTCGCTTAGTAGTCCAGTCCTCTATCCATTTGCACACTGTGCCCTGTGTGGCCTTCCGGTATTCCGATTAGCACCAGGAATGCTTGGTCTGCTTTGCCAGTACTGAGGTTGGGTACATTTGGGCGCCTCAGGTTACCACCTCGATACAGACCGGAGCGTACGTTAACCCCTTCAGGGGCGGTGCTGGGCCTTTGTGCATGAATCTGTTGTCTCAGTTGGGCGCTTATTATCCTGCTGCTCATAACACTGATTCACGCTGTTTGAAGTCTCCGGTGGGCGTTCACTCTGCAGCAGTCCTCCTTTTTGCCTTAGCCAGACCTGCACTGGCTTAACCCGTTGCAAGCGTGTCAGCCGCTGTTGTGACTCCCTGCATAGAGAGTTACATTGGGCCTTCCTACATTTAGGTCTATCCAGTCCTTGACCTAACTTGCTTCTCTTGGTCATTCTTACACTGTATCAACTGTGATTTACCTGACCTGTGTCAGTACTGTAATTTTGTTCTACATACTGGACCTGTGTGGGTTAATCATACAATTGTAACCTGTCTTGTGTCAGCTTAACATATTTCTGTATGCTGGACCCATGAGGGTTACTATTATTTATTGTGTGTCAATAAAATTGTGTTTTTACCTAAACCTCCCGTTTCTGAGTGTACTGAACAGTAACAAATCCTCAATATTGAGGAAGAAAGGTTTCTCTTCAGTGGTCGTAGCCACTATGCTTCATGCTCAGAAGTCTGTTTCCTCTGGGCATACCACAGAATCTGGTCTATTTTCCACTCTTTGTGTGTGGATAGGGATCTGTCCTCACAAGAGTTTGACCTCCCCCCTGTCTTATCCTTTTTACAGGACAGTGCGGACAAGGGCCTTAGCCTAAGTTCTTTGAAGGTTCAGACTTCTGCCCTTTCTGTCTTTTTTCAGAGGCACATTGCCATCCTTCCGGTTGTCAAGGTTTTCTTTCAATGTGTTGCTCATACTCACCCTGCCTTTAAGCATCCTGCTTTTCAGTGGGACCTTAATCTGGTGCTGGGAGTACTGCAGCGCCCTCCTTTTGAATCCTTGGTCACCATTCCTCTTCGTCTTCTGACTTGGAATATGGCCTTCCTCTTGGCAATTGTCTCTGTTCACAGAGTCACCGAGTTGCAGGCTTTGTCCTGCAAACCGCCTTTCTTGGTGTTTCACAAGGACAAGGCGGTTCTTTGCACTTCTCAGGAATTTCTTCCTAAGGTGGTTTCTGAGTTCCACATCAATCAGGAGATTGCCGTGCCTTCATTTTGTCCTGACCCTAAATCTGACGAGAGGGATCTCCACTTGCTAGATGTAGTATGCTGCCTTAAGTTCTATGAGCACCACACTGAGTCTGTTCATCAGACTGATGAGCTCTGTGTCATTCCTGAAGGTCCCAGGGCTGGTAAGTCTGCATCCAAGGTGACTGTCACCTCCTGGATCAAGTCTACTATTCATAAGGCCTATGAACTCAGGAAGAAGCCGGTTCCCTTTCGTATCACGGCTCATTCCACCAGATCTGCTGGAGCCTCTTGGGCCTCTGCTGATCAGTTGTGCAAGGTGGCCACTTGGTCGTCTGTGCACACTTTCTCTAAACACTATCGTGTTGACATGCTGGCCTCAGCTGGCGCCAGCTTTGGTAGAAATGTCCTGGAGGCAGCCTTTCTACTCCTTGCGTCGCTGTAATCTTTGACTGTTGATCCCAGCTGGCTCTAGTTCAGTGTGCTGTGTTACAGTTACTGGTGTGTTATACTCCAGTTCAGTGTCCATTGATACTTTGTTGTTTGGGGCTATCCAATGATCTGATTACTCCGAATGAGCTCTGGTGACTTTGGGGACCGACTCCTGGTCCTTGCCTTCTTTCCCACCACTGGGAAACTCAATGTTGGTACATCCCATGGTATCTGTAAGCTATATTGGACGACAGAGAAAAGAGCATGTTAGTCTTACCTGTTCATATAGCTTACAGGTCTCCCACCCTGTCAAGGGACCGTGCTTGGTTTCTGTGGCTGGACATGGGAGTCCTATTGGGTCCATGCTCACAGGAGATTTCCTCTCTTCCTTATTACTATCTAGTTAGGTAGGCTTTTTTCACAAATCTAACTGGAGGGGAGTGGCTAGGTAGTCTGCTATAGAGGAGAGGGATGCTCCACCCTGCACTTCTTTGAAGAATTGTTCCTGCCTACTAGAAGGGGCTGTCACCTTCCCATGGTACCTGTAAGCTATATGGACTAAGAGAAAAGGATTTAACAGGTAAGACTAAAATCCTATTTTAAGAAGACATATTTTAAATAGAAGAGAACTGGCTTGCATGCCACAAGTGGAATTCAAACTATCTACCAGAAGATAACAATGGAAAAAGACAAAAAAAGATTCCCAGAACTTCCTGCCTGCTGCTCTATGCTTCGAGAAGGGGTTAAAAGCACCATGAAAATTCAAAAGAATCCCTCCTGTGGTGTATTTGGGTTATTGCAGAACTGGTCCGTATCAGGCTGATAAATAAGGCCCTATATATTTTTCACAATAAGTTTTCCTGATAATTTAAATTCCATCAAAGTATGAAAACCTTTACATATCTGTAACCAAGGCTGGATTTACATCCCAGGCACCCCTAGCAAGGCACACTGGTTAGGGTGACCACATGTTCCTGATTGCCCAGGACAGTCACTGAATTTATATGTGTGTCCCATGTCCCGGACAGCCCCCTTTAGGGACAATGCAAAGTCCCTGACTAAAGAATCTAAACACTAGAAGGAGATCTGCAAATTATCTACTGTGACACAAAGTGATGTCTCTGCTGGGCTACAAGAAAATGGTTTCCAGACATAGCTGTAGGCACTAGAGAGAGAACTGTGCCTTGATCCTGACCTCACACAGGTTGCAGTGTAATGCTAATCTAAGGCTTTGGGAGTGATGTATGTTATCTTGTAACCCACCACAGGCATCACTTTCTGTCACAGCACTCATTGAGCACTGACCCCTCCCACATAGCTACCCTAGAGCTGAAGAGAATTACTCTCATCACTACAGTGTCCCTGAATGGCAGAATGGAAATATGGTCACCTTAACTCTGGTGCCCTTAGCTCTGCCCATGGCCACCCCCCCCCACCCACACACACACACACACACTCCTCACATCATCTTGCCCCCAAGTCCCATCCACTCTTTCCTGGCACAGAAAATACCCATGGCCTATAAGAAGCAAAAACACTTTAAGCCCTTAGTTGCTAGAGAACTCTCCAGAGCATTGCTCCTCAATGCATTGCAGTTCTATCAACCAAATGGTTAGATAATAGCCTGTAAATAGATATAAAACTGGTGCAGGGACATTAAGATTGCTCTAGCCAGACACAATTGAAAATATGGGTGTGACACCACAGCTGAGCCACTACTCAAAATGTGGAGCTCTAGGCAGTTGCCTGCTCTGCCTACTGGGAAATCCAGCCCTGTCTATTAATATAATAACATGTTATTACATGTAAAAAAATGAGAATGTCAGCAGCAGGACTGACTGTATCATATTACTCTGCTAAAGAGATGTATTTCCAGAGGAAACAAACTAAACCTTAGAGCAATTACATTTCCATAAATTGTCATTGATTTAAATTGCAGTTTTCACCCCCCCTCAATGCTAGAGAGGTCTCAAATGCATGGCAAAGCAACACACTTGAGATCTCTTTAGCATTCAATAGGTTAAAACACCATTTAAATTAATGGGAATTTTAATTCCCCTTAGAATGTCAGAGAGATATGCACACCAATGCAGTATACCTTGCTGGATGGTGATGAATCCAGAAACCACAATCCATCACCTCGATACCAGCATGAAAAAGATCACACCTGTGTTGAATCATACTGTAAAATGGTTTTATTATTACTGATGTTTCCCAAAGCATGCGCTGGAAACCCCTCTGGCATTTAAAGGTTAAGGGAATGCAATTTCTTCAAATATTTAGACTGATTTCTTCTGCTGTTTGGCAGATTTAAAGGGGATCTATCACCCCTTTACAACTTTGCCTAAATTGTTTTGTTATATATTGTATATAATGAAAAGTGTATACATTTATTTTTTTAAAATGGTTATTTGGCGAAATTAAAAGGAAAAATACAGCCATACCTACATATGGGCAGACTGCGGATAGCTGATTTTTGCCTCAGTCTGCCGCTCTTCCTCTCTCTATCCAACCTCCTCCAATGATGGGGGCTTGCTGTCTAAAAGCTGGAGCACTTTCATTGGCCAGAAACTGATCTCTGCCAATGACACACCAGCGGACGCCCATGGATGTGATGGACCATACTTATCCCCAACTTTAGCTATTTGAAAATTCAGATGTGTCTGTTAGCTAGCTAGGGTTATCACTGTGCAGTACCTGTTACTATACTGATGCATTTTTTGCATAAGGCACATTATTTTATTGCATACTTGTACTATGGTGTGTAAATTGTCAGTCAGAAGATAGCATTTTATTTTCTTTTAAATGAGAAGTAACAACACCCAATAACAACCTCCAATTACCTTACTATGACCAGAAATTGTATCACTCATCTTTATAATAAGGCAATGGGATGCTGGGAAAAACTTGCTATATCACTAAATATGTTGAGTGAAAGCTCTTAATGCAGGGGTGCCCAGTAGTTAGAGCATGATCTCCTTGTAGCTAAGTGGTTACTGGTAGACCACAAGAAGATTCATGCTGAGTAGTGTTTGCCAAATTCTTCCAACACTGAAGGAGTTAATATGGTCATAGTCTGTAACTATATTAACCCCTGCAGTGCTGGCAGAAATCTGTCACCTTCATGGTACTGTAACTAAATACATTTCTGCAATGCTGATAAACCAACATTTTCTGCCTTATGGGGCCTATTTGGCAGCAGCTCTGCCATTCAAGCTTTTGCAGGAGTTAAAGGGATAGTAATACTTGCAAATTACTAATCCCCATATTGTAGCTTTGTTAAAAAGAAACTCATTGCCCCCAGTGTCATCTCTCAACCCCTTTTGGTTTGAGAGATGATAGCGCTCAAATTTCCACCCCTCCCTTCCCCTTCCCTGACTGAGTGCTGACTGCAGGGATATCCGGTATTACTTGCATCAGGCGGCTCTGCAGCATTGCCAAGATTGCGTTTATAAAAACGAACTCTTTCACTAAAATGGTCTTCTACGTGTGCTTGCAAACCAAGTACACGTAGAAGACCGTTTCGGTGAAAGAATTCTTTTTTATAAATGCGATCTCAGCTCAGCTGCAGAGCCGCCTGATGCACATAAGACTGTCGTACGACAGCTTCCCCTGCAGTCAGCATTCAGCGTTCAGTCGGGGAAGGGGGAGGGGGGAACTTTGAGTGCTATCATCTCTCAAACTAGAGATGCACCGATACCACTTTTTTAAAGCCCAAGTACGAATACCGATACTTTTTTCAAGTATTCACCAATACCAGTTACCAATACTTTTTTTTTGCGGTCATTTGCCAGTTTTCCAAGTACTTAAAGCGCATATATATATATATATATATATATATATATATATATATATATATGCTTTAGATACTTGGAAAACTGGCAAATGACCGCAAAAAAAAAGTATTGGTGAGTACTTGAAATATATATACACACACACACCACCTCTTGACTGTCCCCTTTTGCCTCTTTCTCCCCCTCTTGATTCCCACCTTTTACTTCATTCTCCACCTCTTGAGCTCCCTCCTTTTGCCTTGGCTTTTTCTCTCCCTTTTGATCCCCCTTTGTCCCCCTCCTTGACTCTTGATCCCACTCTTTTGCCTCTCTCGCTCTCTGTTTACAATTGGTATAGATGAAGAACAAATATTTGAGCATTTAAATGTATGGTAAGCCCTACAACTTGTCTCATCTTGTGACAGAGTGCAGAACAACAAATTAATCTGAGCAATGCCATACAAATCAGAAGTGGAATATAAATCCCATTTACAACTATTTAGGAAGTGGTGAATTTACCCTTTAAAAATTGTTTATTTCCTAATTAACACTAATTGCTAAGTAGATCATGAAACTAGAGAAATGCATTTTTGTTTTCATCTTTGCTAGGAATGCAATCTCATGATTATTTATGGAAAAACTCTTAAAACTTAAACATCTCTCATAAAAGATCAACCTGCAGACTCAAGACATAATTACTTCCAAGAGTAATCATTTACCCATGGATCATATTGTGAGAGGAAGCTTTGTTAAGCTGCCCCGCTGACAGCGCTTTACTATTGAAATGTCATTGCCTATATGGAGCCCATCAAAAGGGAAACATCAGAATGTCGCCTGCATCAAAAGGGTGACATCATAATGTTGCCCACATCAAAAGTGTGACATTAAAATGTCACTTGCATAGGGGTTGCCCTGCCTGGTAGACACATGGCTTCTATAGTAGCTCCAGTTTCACGAATAAAAAATTAGGGTAATTCTGGAGAAAAATAAGAAGATAAGGCTAACACTTTTTTAAATGGTGCTTTTACCCCTTGAGTGCTTTCTAAGATGCTCATATTGTGTGCGGAAGCACACCTCCTTTTCTCTCCTTCTACTACTCCTTTTCTCTCTGGTCTGCTTGTCTTGCGCTTTCACCTCCTCCCTTTTTCCTTACTCTGTCTCTCCATCTGGCTCTCAGTCTTCTCTCCCCTCAAGATGCAAAGCTGAAAGGCAAATGGACCTGAGAGGAAGCTGAGAGCCAGACAGAGAGAAGAAGTAAAGAAGAGGAGAGGAGGTGGAAGCACAGGACAAGCAGATCAGAGAGAAGAGACATAGTAGATGGAGAGCATAGAAAGTGTACTTCTTCACACAATATGAGCATCTTAGAATTTATTTATAATCACAGTAACTGCGCTATTTTTTCTTTGTGAAACTGGAGCTACTATAGTGGCTGTGCATCTAACTGGCAGGGCGACCCCTAAGTGGGCGACATTTTAATGTCACTCTTTTCATGCAGGCAACATTCTGATGTCGCCCTTTTGATGGTCATCATATAGGCGACTACATTTCAATAGGATACAGCTGGCATCCACTCACTCTGCCAGACAGTGTCTCAGATGTTCACTCATGGAGTGAGGTCCATGTTCAAAGACCTGTGGCCAGGGAGTATAAGAAAGGATTTGTCTAAATATCAACCCTCTGCAAGCCAGTGGAAGAAGCACCTGCATGGAGCAGGACCTGGACATGATGGACTGCACATTACCTCCCAGCCCTATGGAAGGTACAAGGGAGAGTGGGGCACTCAGTCTCGGCGTTCATACTCCTGTGGAGAGGGCTCTCACCAGCGCACCTACTTTTGTGCCTCTCCTACCACAAAGATCAGAGCCAAAACCTGTGTTTGAAAATGTGGTATGCAAAGAGAGGCTGGAGGGGTTGCGGTGCTGCCAGCTGACTAGCTACTGGTGCATCTTGATGAGGCAGCAGTTGTGGAGAATGGACAGTGATGGCAGGTGGCTCTGTAGCATGCATACGCCTTGAGGAGTAGAGAGAGAGAAAAACACACTTTGGCGCCAAATAGAGGCAAGGTACTGTGAAATATAGAGGCGCAGTCAGGCTGGGATGTTGAAGCCCTAATAGACTGGATAACACTGCTGCTTTCCAAAGGGGAGATTAAATCTAACTTTGGATTGGACACAGAGATACTGTTTAACAAGATCTTGTTCAGTAAGCACATTACTGGAGGGAGGACATCTTTGGACTAATATGTAGTTGTAGTCATCACATCCCATCCCCACACAGACGTTTAGTCTAGTTAGACTCCCAGGTCCCCAAGTAGGTGGCAGGTGTCTCTATTCCCAGGGTCAATTACTATAGTAGTTTTGTTTTAGCACCTCAATATTATGAGGGCTGCTGTTCTTAATACTGACATCTCTCTGCATCCTCTCTGCTCCCTCCATTTCCTCCCCAACACCTCAACACCTTTACTACAGGATGATATAGTAATGATCACAGTCCCTCCCCCTCCCCTTGCATCCCTAATTCTTAGTGCATATGGGGATGTGTGTCTCTATGGCTAAGGCAATGTGCTTCTCACACACTGACAATTACACATCACAAAAGCATCAAACCTTAGTGCATTTCCCTGAGAGAGTTTATCAGATATATGTCTGCTCATATATTTATGGGTTAGTCAACAGAAATGTTCCCTGAAATTCTGGACAATTTGGAACTGCCTGCTCCAACCACAGTAAACATTTTTAAGCCCCTTTCACACAGGCAACATTGTCTCAGAGAAGCAAAGCATACAAACCCCCAAAACACTTGGGTTCTGATTCATCATGTCATTCATCATGTCAGACATTCTCTCCTCAATTTAAAATTGTAGGAGATATGTAGGTCAAGTAATGTAATGTAATTACATCAAGTAAGTAAAGTAATGTAATTACACTACTCATCGCTGTGATATGTTAAAAGAACTAAATTGGCTAACACTCAAATCTATACGTGTCCTTCACCTTTCTTGCTTAGTACACAACCACTTCTCTGGAAAACTACCAGACTACCTGAGCAGTATGCTCACTCCTGCTCTCCATACTAAATATAACCTCCGCTCCAACGCAAACAACTCGCTGCGTATACCACAATACAAGAAAGAAGCAGGAAGATCTGTCTTCTCCTTCAGAGCTCCAAAGACCTGGAACAATGTGCCTGAAATAATCAGATCTGCTCCCAGTCTAAAATCCTTAAATGTAAATGCTTCTCTGTATCTAAAAACAGAGTGTAACTGTTTATAATTTTTAACATTTCCATATGTATGAATATTCGTTTGTATATTTAAAAACATGTAATATATAATGTTTCTCAATTTGTATAAATATGCAACCCTCTACTGAAAACTGTCCAGGATATATTTGAAAACGAGAGAAATCTCAATGTATTCTTCCTGGTAAAACATTTTCTAAATAAATAAATGTGTAATAGTATAATCTTCAGGTATACACCTGCATATTAGCGGCATATAAGAAAACAGTTCAAATAGGAAAAGTATGTATATTCTCACCAAATGACTGGATATCCACTAGGTACTTTCATAGAGTCCAAGGTTGTGGACTGGAACACCTCTAGTTCTCCATATCACAGTAGTGTATATCAGTTGTAGATTCATCTGTGCCATTTGATGTACTGTGAGGATCTGTCAAAAGTGTTGCAATAACATATATGACGTCTCGAGTCATTGTACTAATAAAAACAAAGATTTTTTTTTATCAAAATAAAGTGCAAGTTATACAAACACCCTTCCCTGTGTGGCTCTGTGAGAATTACACAGTGTACTATGTGGCATTTCACACAGCAACACATGCTGCATTTGTTGCAGAGAGACAAAGTCTGCAGCAATTTTACTCTTAAAATAAAATAACAAAAGATACACGTTTGTAGTATGAGCTTCAATGGAACTGCATAACTATTGCAGGTAATTGTGTTTTGCTTCAATGTTTATATTGACAGAATGGGATGCTGAAAAAACCTTGCTGCATTGTAGCACTAAAAACACACAAACATTTTCACCTGCTTTAAAAAGAAGTGTCCACAACAGTCAAACTACAGAAGTCCTCAAAACAAAAAAGAAAGTGGCACAGACCCGCTTAGACCGCTTATGAATAAGTGGTGTAGGCCCTCTGGTACAATATGTACTCATTAGATGTCTGCCGATAATAGGCCTTATAAGTGAATAAATTCACTTTCCAGATAATCAGTCCTACCAGAAGGGAACATTGATCAAAATAAAGATGATTTATTGAAATGAAAGAGCCCAATTGCCCTCAGGTTTTAGCATCAGTTTTATTATTAAAGGGATAGTAATGTTTCACAAAAACAGCAGCTTCAATTAATCTTCATTGTATTTGAGCATAGAGAGTGTTATATCAATACTGTCAGAGTTGTCGTTCAGGAGCAATTGAAGGATAAAGTTCCCCCACCCTCCCCTTTTAACTAGTGTAAGCCATCTCTTCTCAGATGTGGAATCTGGTTGTAAGACCAGACAGATAACAGAAGGGGGCAGTCTTCTTCCTATGAGAACAATGAAAGCCCTGCCCCCCTTGACAAGTTTTTCAGGTTTTCCCTTATCTTAATTGAAGATTGCCCCTCTGTGCAATCTACCTGGGCACCTCCCTTCTTCTCTGGCTGAGCAGTGTTACATCAGTAAAAGGGGCGGGAGGGGGATACTTTGTCATTGAATTACTCTTGAACTACAGCTCTGACAGAATTGAAATAACACTCTCCAAGGTCCAAATACTATGATGATTAATTAGAGCTGCTTTTATTATGCCCACTGCCGCCGCTGTGGTGGTTGTGGTGGCAGCACCCTAGAGGTGGTGGCCTCCTCAGAGGAGGTGCCTCCGGAGTCCTCTGCTTGTGCTGACTGGTGTGCTGTGTGGGGAAATTACATAATGTAATCAGGGATGTTAGCCATGACATGATTTGTGTGATGTGTGTGGGCCTTGATGCACTTACCAGTGGACTGGAGGCTACATTCCTCCCCGGTGTCACTCCATCCAGGGATCACGTAGACTGTTGTGGAGGAGATCGTCCTGCGCACAGCCTCTTCCCACTGGCTGAACTTCACGCGCAGGGGCGGACCACCCCCTGTGCCGGCAGCATGCAAGGTCTGCTCTCCCATCTTCTTTTTCACCTTCACAATGGTAAACAAGAATAGGAAAAGGGTTGAACTAGATGGACGCAAGTCTTTTTTCAACCTAAATTACTATGTTACTATGTTATTGTGTTACCTTGGCCTTGCAATCTGTCCACCTTTTCTTGATAGACTCCAGTGACCAGCTGCAGCTGGAAACCGCATTCACCACAGCGTGGACCTCCTTCCAGACAGCCTTTCATTTTGACCCCATGCAGACAACCTTCCCCTTGAGGAACAGGAGCCTCTCCCTGGCGTTTACGGCCTCACAGAGGATGAGGTTCTCCTCCTCTGAGAACTTGGGGTCTCTCGCCCTATCCTCCTCCTCACCCCCAGAGGTTCTTTGAGAGCCTTGGCTCTCAGGCCCTGCCTGTGATGGGCCTGGCTGAGTGTGTTGCTCCCCATGCCATACCCCTCGTCCCACTGCCATCTCTTGCCCTGCACTCTGTGTGCCTCTTCTACTGGTGGTACTCCCCCTCCTCCCCAGGGCTCTCCCTCCCCTACCCTGACAGGGGATGCCCATCTGCACGTCTTCCTCCTCTCCTCCTACACTCCCCATCACCCTCTCCTGTACTCCTCTCCATTTCACTCACACACAGGCACTCACTCAGGCCCTTACACACATACTAATCTCAGTCACTCACAGACTCACAGTGTCAAAAAAAATAAATAAATAAAAGTATGATGTATTATCAAAATAAAAATAAGCTATGTGTGTTTATGTGTGTTTGTGTTTGGATGTGTGTAATGGATATGTGCAAAAGTGTTTTATGTGTATTATTATGTTGTGCCAATGCTCTCCAACTCCTAACTGTGTGCTGTGCTCCTCTCTACCTCACTCTCTAAAACTAGCCTCTGCTCCTTGGGTCCTGAGATCTAGCTCTTTGAACTCGATAACAGACAAAGGTGCGTAGGTAGACAAAGAAACAAATGATGTGACGAGCACCCATCGAGAACAAACAAGATAAAGTGTTTTGTTCTTGGGCATAGTGACCCCTCAAGGGTGCAACAAATCACATTTTTCACTCCCATGTGCCATTGCAGAGAGAAAAATTCCATATTCATATCAGACTGGTCCCACACTCAGACAGCCCAGCTCCGAAATGTCAGGCAAATCCTCCCTGCACAAGAGAATCAGCAACACCACAGACGTACGTTTCGGCCTATGTG
Source organism: Rhinophrynus dorsalis (assembly GCA_037306005.1). Lineage (NCBI taxonomy): Eukaryota > Metazoa > Chordata > Amphibia > Anura > Rhinophrynidae > Rhinophrynus > Rhinophrynus dorsalis. The sequence continues at coordinate 194,202,021 of CM074719.1, forward strand.
GGCCTCGTCAGTGTGGTGCAGCTGATTCCCTCCAGGCACATGGAGAGCAAGGGCCCATGCCTGGGATCCCCTTCCACTTAGGGAGACAAAGAAACAAATGATGTGAAGAGCACCCATCGAGAACGAACAAGATAAAGTGTCTTGTTCTTGGGCAGAGTGACCCCTCAATGTTGTTACAAGTCACGTTTTTCACTCCCATGTGCCATTGCAGAGAGAAAATTTCCATATTCATATCAGACTGGTCCCGCCCTCAGACAGTCCCGTTCCAAAATGTCAGGCAACTCCTCCCCGCACAACAGAATCAGCAAAACCACAGACGTACGTTTCGGCCTATGTGGGCCTCGTCGGTGTGGTGCAACTGATTCCCTCTAGGCACATGGAGAGCAAGGGCCCATACCTGGGATCCCCTTCCTCTTAGTTAGACAAAGAAACAAATGATGTGACGAGTACCCATCGAGAACGAACAAGATAAAGTGTCTTGTTCTTGGGCATAGTGACCCCTCAATGGTGTTACAAGTCACATTTTTCACTCCCCTGTGCCATTGCAGAGAGGAAATTTCTATATTCATATCAGACTGGTCCCACCCTCAGACAGTCCAGCTCCAAAATATCAGGCAAATCCTCCCTGCACAAGAGAATCAGCAAAAGCACAGACATATGTTTCTGTCTATATGTGGGCCTCATTGGTGTGGTGCAGCTGATTCCCTCTAGGAACATGGAGAGCAAGGGCCCATGCCTGGGATCCCCTTCCACTTGGGGAGACAAAGAAACAAATGATGTGATGAGCACCCATCGAGAACGAACAAGATAAAGTGTCTTATTCTGGGGCTGACTGACCCCTCAATGGTGCTACAAGTCACATTTTTCACTCCCATGTGCCATTGCAGAGAGAAAATTTCCATATTCATATCAGACTGGTCCCGCCCTCACACAGTCCAGCACCGAAAAATCTGTTTCCAGATTTTATTACATTCTTTATATTTTTTAAATGAGATGCATGACCCCTTCTGAATTAAACATTTTATTCCTCATTTCCCTGCAAATCCTCTTTATTAGGCCACATTGGTCTTAATTTTCTCATCCTGTATTTATTCACCAATGGTATATATTTTTATTGCGTATATTTATCCAAGAGCATTTTGAACAAATTCCATATTTCTTGTGTATTTTTTTATTTGAAGATTACATCCCATTGAATGTCCTTTAATACTGCTTTTAAAGTTCATTGTTTTGGTTAAACCCTTGTTAATGGTTTTCTCATAAGAAATTTCAAGGGATACCATATTGTGGTCACCACTGCCCAAATGATCTATTATCTCTATATTGTGTAGCATTTCAGAATTCCTTGAGACCACTAGGTCCAGCAAGGCCTCATTTCTAGTTGGTTCTTCTACAAGTTGGGACATTAAATTAAGCACACTTAGAAAATGATTTCACTCTGTTGTGCTGGAAGACACATTTTCTCAGTCAATTTCAGGGTAGTTAAATTCTGCCATGGTGATTACATATCCTAACTGAGAAGCCTTTTCCATTTGCAGTAGCATTTGGGTTTCTTCAAGCTCCCCAATATTAGGTGCCTTGTATCAAATGACCATAAACATCTTTTTATTATGGATGCTCCGTAATGCGTATGCTAACCCACTTGGCCACTAAGGTTCAATCCATCTCTATAATAAAGATTGCCTCCAAGGGAAGAGAAGGCCCAGTGCTCTAAAAAACAAAATTTTTTAGCCATAAATTTAACTCCCTTATCTTCCTTTGTCTTTCTGGTGTAATGTGTGATACAGGTAACATTTCACAAAATACCACATTAGAGGTCTTTTGCATAATGTTAGGACCTAAATCCCAGAAATCCACTGACTTTCATTGGTAGTTATATGTACCATGACAGCATGGTGATGCCCAGCCCCTCCCAACAATATATCATCCAGATCTATGATTATATATTCATGCAGGTTTGTGTGTGTATATCTGTATTTGTGCATGTGAGAGAAAGTGTGTGTGTATGTATATCTGTCTGTGAGTGTCTACAGTGTGTGTATGTCTATATATTTGTCTGTGTGGGTGTGTATGTCTGTATAAGTGTGTTTGTACCTATGTGTGCATGACATTGTATGTGTGTGTGTGTGTGTGTGTGTAGCAAGTTGTATTTTAACAATAGTGTTCATTTAAATTGCATTTTACTTTATTACATTTCCCTTCATCATAAGGCCCCTTTCACGTGGATTACATTGTCACAACAACATGTGAAGAAAAGGTGTGAATCATTGGAGGGATGTACCAATCCTATTCCACACTTAAATAGAAATAGGAACTGATCTTTTCGTGCTGCACCTGCCTATTGTGTATTTGCAAAGCAGCTTACTGTGAAAGCTCTTGTCTTTATACCACTTGCTCCTAAGGTATAGAAAATGGAGGAATGTATTGGCTTTTCATGGCATTCCTTCCTTTCTCCTTATTTCTCGCCATTTGCTGAAAAGCAACTCAGAGGAAATTGTCAGAGAATTTGTTGTTTTCTTCTGAGTATGTTATAGGAGTAGTGTTCAGACTTTAATCTTAACGATGGTGGACTGCGTGCTCCCATATGTCCTAAAGCGATCATACATACATGGAGATGCAGGCTCATGATTTTTATTTTTATGCTAACGGATGAATGCAGAAATTAGATGCGCTGATGAATTCATACATTTCTCCTCAGTGTCTCATATGTAGCATATCACATGGGGGACAATCACAGAGCATGTCTCAACTTTTACTCAGTATTGTATTAACCCACCTACAAATGTGTATCATTGTTTTCTGTGGAATTACATGAAATTAAATATTAAAGTGAGAGTAATACTTGAAATTCAAACCATTTAATTCTGCAGATATTTACAAAATGAACTAATTGCGCCATTTCCGATCTCCCAAACCTTTATGGTTTGGGAGATATAAATCTGCAAAGTTCCCCCTTCCCTCCGCTTGTGCTGACGTCAGCTTTCAAACTCAGAGACGGAGATCGCAGTCCATAGACCGTCCTGCAGCTCTTCAGCAGAGCCGTGATCGCGGTAGTTACAAAGAAATACTTCATTTGAACCATGCAAGCAAACGTTGTAGACAGTTCAAATGAAGTATTTCTTTGTAACTACCACGATCACGGCTCTGCTGAAGAGCCGCAGGGCGGTCTCCGTCTGTAAATTTTAAAGTTGACGTCAGCACAAGGGGAGGGAAGGGGGAACTTTGCAGATTTATATCTCCCAAACCATAAAGGTTTGGGAGATCGGAAACTGCGCAATTAGTTTATTTTGTAAATATCTACAGAATTAAAGGGATAGTAATACTTCGTTTTAACTTTATTTTATTTTGTAGGCATTAAAAAAACATGAATTATATAAGTCTTATCTCTCAAACCTTTATGGTTTGAGAGATATTCACAAGCAAAGTTTCCCCTCCCTCCCCTTTTACCTAGTGTAAGCCATCTCTTCTCAGATGTGGACTGCAGTCCATAGACCAGACAGATAACAGAAAGGGACACTCTTATTCCTATAAAAACAATGAAAGCCCTGCCCCCCTTGACAAGCTTTTCAGGTTTTTCCCTTATCTTAATTGAAGATTGTCCCTCTCTGCAGTCTACCTGGGCACCTCCCTTCTGATCTGGCTGAACAGTGTTACATCAGTAAAAGGGACGGGAGGGGAATACTTTGTCACTGAATTACTCTGGAACTACAACTCTGACAGAATTGAAATAACACTCTGCAAAGTCCAAATACTATGATGATTAATTAGAGCTGCTTTTATTATGAAACATTACTATCTCTTTAAATGGTTTGAATTTCAAGTATTACTATCACTTTAACACTGGCAGAGTGTATATGCCAGTATGAACTGAGACCATACACTCTGTGCACAACCTGGAGTACAGGAATGTGAACTGGAGAGTAACATCAAAGGAACAACACTGGTGGATTCTTACATTCCTCCCATCATTTGTCCCATATGGTTTGGTTGGTTGGTGTGTTCCAGAATTGTTCCAGTTCTAATTAGTACTTCACCTTCACCAGTCACTATATAAATACAGTAGTAGAGAAAGATTGCCTAATTCAAACAACATTTAATTAGCCAATTAGTAAAACACTAGTGTACTTCATTAACATTTAGGAGGAGTTGTTAGAGCAAGAAAAGCTTAGATCTTGCAGTGTTATCACATTCCTTATTTCCACTCACAGCTTTGAAGTGTAAGACTTCATTTTCACTTTGGTTCATTCCTGACATCTCTTCCCTAGTCACTTCCATTTATTTTCTCTCCTGTCTTTCATTATGAATATTCACACTGTGCAATCATGTTTTCCTAATGAGTTCATTGATTGATCCTTTCTTAAAAGAGGTGTCTATTCGGATAGCTTTTGTGTGCCACTTATGTGTCGCAACAAACTTCTTGCTCTGATTGTTGATGTAGTGAACATTGCCCGGTTATTTAATTATCTGGCATACTAATGCATTACACTAGATATATATTTACTAAAGCTCCCCCCACACACACATACACAAACAATTCTGTAATTCTCTTTGAGGACCCTTAAAGCACTATAACCACATACATTCATGAGTACAGCCACACCCACCTTAATATACTTCTCCTAATGTGCCATTTACACATTTTTCTATTTCCTAGTGAGCTCCTAGAGCACAGCACACACCTTGCTATACCTCTTCCAGTGGAACCCTATCACCCCCAACACACACCTTGGTATACCTCTCCTACTGCAACCCTAACCCTGCAACATACACAAACCTTGGTATACCTCTCCTAGTGCAACCCTATCCCCCTAATATACACACACCTTGGTATACCTCTCCTAGTGCAACCCTAACCTCCTAATATACACACACACCTTTCTATACCCCTCCTAGTGCAACTCCAACATCTAAACATACACACACTTTTCTATACCTCACTTAGTGCAACCTTAACCCCATACAAACACCTTGCTATACCTCTACTAGGGTAACTCTAAACTCAGTTATACACAAGTGCAACCCTAGCCCTCGCTCATACACACACCTCTGTATACCTCTCCAAGTGCAATCCTAGCCCTCCCCCACACACACACCTTGGTATACCTCTCTTTGTGCAACCCTAACCCCCATTACACACACCTTGCTATACCTCTCCTAGTGCAATCCTACCCCCCGCATACAAAAACCTCAGTATACCTCTCCTAGTGCAACCCTAGCTCCCCTCTTCCCCCTACATACACACACCTTGGTATACTACTCCTAGTGCAACCCTAACCCCCAGCACACATACTTATACATCTCCCAGTGCCATGCTAACCCCCCCCCACACACACACTTTGGTATACTTCTCCTAGTGCAACCCTAACCTCCCCCACATGCACACACCTTGATATGAGGGGGTACTGATAAGTATTGAGCCTTACCCAGAAAAAATTGAGCTAGGAAGCTGTAAATTGCAGGGTGAATTGGCCAATTTTTGGATATTCAATGGTGCAAAAATCAACTACCTATGATTTTAACTTATCTTTATAAGTGAACATGGCAGCACCTCCAGAAAAGTTCAATGTGGAAGAGCGTAGGACCATAATCAAGTTCCTGTTTCTCCAAGGGAAAGGTGCGAAGCAGATCTATGAAGAAATGTCACAAACTTTGGGTGACAGTGGCCCTTCATATGCAACAGTTAAACATTGGGTTGTCAATTTCAAAACTGATCATTCCTGTGTTGAAAGTGAGAAACCCAATGGAAGGCCTGTTTCTGTCTCTGTGCCTGCAAATGTGAAAGCCATCCATGACATGATCATGGAGGGCCGCCGAATATCAGCCAAACATATTGCTACATATCTGGGAATATCACGTAAGAGAGTTGGTGCCATTATCCACAACAACTTGGAAATGAGAAAGCTTGCAGCAAAGTCGATCCCAAAACTTTTGACAACTGAACAAAAGAGGAGACATGTGGAGACATCTTTGTTTTGGAACATTTTCCAAGAAATGAGTCAGATTTCCTGGACAAACTGGTAACTGGTGATGAGACATGGATCTACTATTATGATCCTGAGACAAAGGAACAGTCTAAGGAATGGAGGCACAGTGGTTGCCCCAGGCCAAAGAAGTCCCGTGTACAAAGGTCAGTACAGAAGCAAATGGCAACAGTTTTTTTGGGATAAGAAGGGAGTTCTGCTGGTGGACTAACTCCAAAAGGGTTCAACCATCAATGCAACATATTACTGTGCTTTATTGATGAAGTTGAGGCAAAACATCAAGGAAAAACATAGAGGAAAGCTCTCCAAAAGTGTCATTCTGTTGCATGACAACGCCTCATCACACACTGCAGGTGACACAATGGCAAAACTGACCTCCTTAGGCTTTCAAGTGATGCCCCATCCACCCTATTCGCCCGATCTGGCGCCTTCTGAGTATCATCTGTTCCCCAATTTCAAAAAACATCTAAAAGGGACAACGATTTGGGAGTGTTCCAGAGGCAACTAATGCTGCAAATGAGTGGTTACACCAGCAGTCGGAAGAATTTTATTTGCAGGGACTTAAAAAGCTGCAGGACAGATGTCGCAAGTGCATTGACTTTCTGGGGGAATATGTAGAATAGTGTGACAGTTACAGCTTCCTAGCTCAATTTTTTCTGGGTAAGGCTCAATACCTATCAGCACCCCCTCGTATACCTCTCCTAGTGCAACCCTAAACCCCAAAATACATTCATCTAGCTATTCCTCTCTTAGTGCAACCCTAATCCCCCATACATACACCTTGGTATACCTCTCCCAATGCAACACTAACTCCCAGTACACAAGCTTTGCTATACCTCTCCTAGTGCAATACTACCCTCCAACCCACCATACACATACACCTCAGCATACTTCTCATAGTGCAATACCCCCCCCCCCACATACACACAAATACCTCTCCTAAGGCAACCCTAACCGTAACATACATTTCCCCTTGCTATACCTCTCCTATTGCAACCCTAATCCCTCATACATACACCTTGGAATACCTCTCCTAGTGCAATCCTAAATCCCATTACAAACACCTTGGTATACCTATCCTAGTGCAACCCTAACCCCCCCAACATACACACACCTTGCTTTTACCTCTCGTAGTGCAACCCTAACCCCCCACACACACCTTGGTATACCCCTCTTAGTGAAACCCTAACTTGCCATGCATACACCTTGGAATACTTCATCTATATCTGAGTTTAAAGCACTTAACACCCTCTTACCCCATTGTATGTCTCTTTTTACCCATTTAGACTGTAAGCTCCTTGGGGCAGGGGCCTCTCTCCCATTGTTTCTATGAATGTGGCACTTATTTTATCCCCTCTTATTTAATGTAACTTACTTCTATTGTAAGGCGCTGCGTACACTGTGTGACGCCATATAAATAAAGATATACATACATACATACATACATAAAGGGATAGTAATACTTTAATATGACTAATCCCCATAGTGTAGCTATTTCAAGAAGAATTCAATTGCCCCGAGTGTCATCTCTCAAACCTTTATGGTTTGAGAGATAACCGTAAGCAAAATTCCCCCCCTCCCCCTTCCCTGAAGTCAACGTTGTACTGACTGCAGGGATATCCGGTTTTATTTTCATCAGGCGGCTCTGCAGCAGAGCCGAGATCACGTTAGTAAAAAAAAAATGATTTCACTGAAATGGTCTTCGTGTGCTTGCAAACAAAGCACATGTAGAAGACCGTTTCAGTGAAATAATTCTTTGTCACTAACGCGATCTCAGCCCAGCTGCAGAGCCGCAAGCCTATTGTATGACAGACTTTCCCTGCAGTCAGTACAACGCTGACTTCAGGGAAGGGGGAGGGAAGGGGGGAACTTTGCCTTTGGTTATCTCTCAAACCATAAAAGTTTGAGAGATGACACTGGGGACAATTTAATTTTTTTAAAAATATCTACACTAAGGGGATTAGTAATATTAAAGTATTACTATCCCTTTAAAAGACTCAACTTGTTATGAGATAAGTGGATTCTGATTCTGATAAATGTGTGTGATGACATACATGATTGGTCAATCAATTTGGAGGGCTACATGTTATTTAGAAAAGATAGGTCAAACAAAAGAGGTGGTGGGGTCTGCCTGTATGTCAAACCAGCATTATTGCCTCAATTGCGGGAAGATATATGTGATGACAGTAGTGAACATGTGGATCCCTGTGGGTTGAAATAGTCACTGGGGGTAAAACTGCCCAAAAAATATTAGTGGGTATTTGTTCTAAACCACCAAACATTGGTGACCTTGAGGAATCAAAGCTATTAATGCAAATAGAAAAGGCTTCTCAAATAGGGAGAACTTTACTTATGGGGGATTTTAATTATCCAGAAATAGACTGGAAAAATGGAACAGCTAATTCTGCTAAAAGCAGTAAGTTTCTGAACTTGTTGAATGACAATTTTTTGTCTCAACTAGTGCAGACCTCAACCAGAGGGAATGCATGTCTGGATCTGGTAATAACTGACAATGAAGAACTTATCTCTAACATCCAAGTTAGGGAGCACTTGGGGAATAGTGACCATAACATGGTATCATTTGAGATACATTCAAAAAAGCAATTTAGTATGGGTCCCACCAAAACACTGAATTTTAAAAAGGCCAACTTTAGCAGATTTAATTCATCCCTTGGTCTCGTTGACTGGGATAAAATATTTTCAGGAAAAAACACAGAAGGTAAGTGGAATGCATTCAAAATAACATTGCAAAAATACACATATAAATTTATCCCTGTTGGAAACAAATACAAAAGAAGCAAATTAAAGCCAATGTGGCTAACCAGTAAAGTAATTCATGAAATAAATAACAAGAAAGCGGCATTTAAACATTACAAAGCTGAGGGATCAGCAGAGGCATTTGCAGTATACAAAAATGTCAACAAAACCTGCAAAAATGCTATTAAATTAGCTAGACTGGAGAATGAAAAAAATATAGCTAAGGAGAGCAAGATCAACCCAAAGAAATTCTTTAAATACATTAATGGCAAAAAATTAAAGTCTGATAATGTTGGATCCTTGTTATCTGAAACAGGTGAGATGGTCAAGGGGGACAGAGAGAAGGCAGATATTTTAAATAATTTCTTTTCTTCTGTTTTTACCAAGGAAGACCCAATGGACAAGAATCTGCAGACTATTTTTACAGAACAGTCACAGCAAGCATGGGACTGGCTAACACAAGAAAAAGTGTTAAAACATTTGAATGGTGTTAAGGTAGACAAAGCTCCAGGGCCAGATGGTATACACCCACGGGTACTTAAAGAGCTAAGCCAGACCCTGGCCAGACCGTTATATTTGATTTTCAGGGATTCTTTTATTTCAGGTATGGTGCCCATGGATTGGCGTAAAGCAGATGTGGTGCCCATATTTAAAAAGGGATCAAAGTCACAGCCAGGAAATTACAGACCTGTAAGCTTGACATCTGTGGTAGGGAAGCTGTTTGAAAGGTTGCTAAGGGAATATATTCAAGAATTCTGCTGGAACAGGAATATCATTAGCAATAGCCAACATGGCTTTGTGAAAGACAGGTCTTGTCAAACTAACTTGATCGCATTTTATGAAAAAGTGAGTAATAATATAGATGCGGGTGCGGCGGTTGATGTGATCTATTTAGACTTTGCCAAGGCATTTGATACAGTTCCACACAAGAGGTTACTGTACAAATTGAATGAAATAGGCCTAGGGGAAAATGTTTGTGTGTGGATTGGAAATTGGCTGAAAGATAGAATGCAAAGAGTGGTAGTAAATGGCAAGTTCTCCAGTTGGATAAATGTGATAAGTGGAGTACCTCAGGGATCTGTCCTGGGTCCTCTTCTTTTTAATTTGTTTATTAATGACCTCCCAGAGGGCATAGGGAGCCATGTATCAGTGTTTGCCGATGACACAAAATTAAGTAAGGTAATAAAGTCTGAACTGGATGTGTCTTCATTACAAGAGGATTTGGACAAATTGAGTAACTGGGCAGGCAAGTGGCAAATGAGATTCAATATAGACAAGTGTAAAGTTATGCATTTTGGGTATAATAATAAAAATGCAACATATAGTTTAAATGGTGTTTCTCTGGGGAAATCTACAAATGAAAAGGATTTGGGAGTAATGGTAGACAATAGACTTAGCAGTAGCATGCAGTGCCAACTGGCAGCTGCAAAAGCCAATAAGATATTGGCATGTATTAAAAGGGGTATTGACTCAAGGGAGGAAGATATAATTATGCCTCTTTACAGGTCCATGGTAAGACCCCACTTAGAATATGCTGTTCAATTCTGGGCGCCCTTTCTGAAAAAGGACATTATGGAACTAGAGGGAGTGCAGAGGAGGGCTACAAAACTAGTAAGGGGAATGGAAAGTTTTAGTTATGAAGAGATGCTAAAAAAGTTAAACTTGTACACACTAGAGAAACGGCGTCTTAGAGGGGATATGATAACACTATATAAATATGTTCAGGGCCCATATAAGGGGCTCTCCAAAGACCTGTTCATTAACAGAACAGTACACAGGACAAGAGGCCACCTGCTTAGACTTGAGGAAAGGAGATTTAATCTACAACAGCGGAGGGGTTTCTTTACAGTAAGGACAATAAAGGTATGGAATTCACTGCTTGAGGAGGTGGTGCTATCGAAAACATTAGATGCCTTTAAAAGGGGCCTGGATACTTATTTAAAAGAGCATAACATAGAGGGCTATGTACGTTAGTATTGGGATGAATATTTAGTTGGGGCTTGTTGATCCAGGGAGGAATCTGATTGCCATTTGGAGTCAAGAAGGAATTTCCCCCCCCCCCTTCAAGGCAGAAATTTAAATTGCTAATTGAGGGGGGGGGGTTTGCCTTCTTTTGGATCAACGATGGTAAACAGGAATAGGAAAAGGTTGAACTGGATGGACGCAAGTCTTTTTTCAGCCTAAATTACTTTGTTACTATGTATTTTTGGAGAAACACAGGATCTTCACATAATAGGTCAATTTTGAGGAGTAAATTTGTGGTGTTTTTTTTTTATCAAGAATGGGAGACTTTGGATGGAGATACAGATGAGGGCTCCTATAGTGTCACTCAGGATATTGGCAATAAGTCTGATTGTAAAGTAACCAAATAGAAAACTGGAGCCCATAACAGGCATGATGCTCCAAAAAACTAAATATCAAGAGACAGTCAAAGAGTTATGAGGGGGAACATAACATCAAATACACCAGGAGGGCAGGCACGAAACATAGGTGCCCATATCACAAACGGTGACCATAAACAAGGGTTAAAAATGGACTTAAGTTTTACTGTCATTTATTTGTCTAAGATAAGGCTTAGTGTGAGCGAGACAAACCTTTTGTCTGAGGGGTTGGGCTTCTCTCCCACCAGGCATATGAATCTGTTTAATACCCTATTAGTTGTCAACAGATTTGTCAGCACACTCACATTTAGGAGGTATTACCACCTGGATGCTAGGTTGTCTTAGGTGGGTGGTATCCCCAGTGAACAGTGTGAGACTGTGGACATAGTTGCATCTGATATGGACAATTATGAGGTAACACCACAACAGGCGGTCATTTAATGAACTTTTCTTTGTCGGGTGATGGGATATAGGCAGTGGCACACATAGAATCCCAATTAACTTTTCATTTTGATATATTTCAGAAGAGTGTAGAAAAGGAGCTTACTAAACTCTCACATGAGCTTCCAATTAAATCCAAGTGGCTCTGAAATCTGCAAAAGGATGAAAATATTGTCATATGCAACTTGGATAAAAGGTGGTAATGTGGCTTTACGACAGCTCACAGATAAAGACACCTACACAGTACTTGAAAGAGACTCTACTATTGTTTTTCAGAGGTATCTCTGAGAAATAGTAGATTTGGGACTGTCCACTGGTTGTTTGACTTTTAAAGAGACTCAATTTGTGTTTGTGGAGGATCCTATTGTCTCCATATTTCACCATCTGCTTAAGACTCATAAAACCCTTGTACAACCAGTGGGCAGACCCATTGTCTTGAGGATAGGGTCTCTGAATGAAAATTTATCAGATTTAGTGGATCAATATTTGCAGCCTCTTGTTCTGCTGTTGCCAATGTTCTTACGGGATACCACTCACATTCCCTGCATTATGGAGGATGTGAATTGGAAATATTTGTGTATGTGGATTACAGTAGAGGTAGTGTCACTCTATGCCAGCATTCCTCATTCGACTGGAATGCAGGCTGTCAGCTTTTTTCTAGACAGAGAGAGTGGGTATTTTTTGATCAGCACTGTAGAATACCTCCCACTTAACAATTATTTTTTTATTTGACTGGGTTTTTTACCTCCAAAGACATGGAGCCGCGATGGGGGTTACGTTTGCCTGATCTTTTGCAAACCTATTTGTGGGTTGGTGGGAGTGGCTTCACGTCTTTGGGGAGAACAACCCCTTTTGAACTTATATTATGCATTTCTATCAGTATATAGCTGATCTAAAGGGATAGTAATACTTCGTTTTAACTTTATTTTATTTTGTAGGCATTAAAAAAACACGAAGAATGATATAAGTCTTATCTCTCAAACCTTTATGGTTTGAGAGATATTCACAAGCAAAGTTTCCCCTCCCCGCCCCTTTTACCTACTGTAAGCCATCTCTTCTCAGATGTGGAATCTGGTTGTAAGACCAGACAGATAACAGCAGGGGGCAATCTTCTTTATATGAAAACAATGAAAACCCTACCCCCCTTGACAAGCTTTTCAGGTTTTTGCCTTATCTTAATTGAAGATTGTCCCTCTGTGCAATCTACCTGGGCACCTCCCTTCTGATCTGGCTGAACAGTGTTACATCAATAAAAGGGGCGGGAGGGGGACACTTTGTCATTGAATTACTCCTGAACTACAACTCTGACAGAACTGAAATAACACTCTCTAAAGTCCAAATACTATGATGATTAATTAGAGCTGTTTTTATTATGAAACATGACTATCCCTTTAATTTCTGTGTGGTATGGCAGTGAGGAGCAGGCTAGAAATCTTGTTCTATACCTCAACTCCAATGAATGTGGATTGAGTTTTACAAATAATGTACAAAAGATGACCACTGATTTTTTGGATTTGACCCTTATTGGTGATGTTGAAACAGAAGATGTTAATGTGGATATTTATTGCAAACCTACTGGGGGCAACATGTTATTTTTTGCAAATAGTTGCTAGCCTAAACACCTGGTTGATAATATCCATAAGGTTAAGTTTTTTACATTTAAAACAAATCTGTAGTAATGAGTCCTCATACATGGAGCAGGCTAAGGCACTCTTGTCCAGAATTTTAGCGAGGGGTTATACTGGTCAACAGATTAATACAGCCAAAAGTTTAGTGGACAGCATGAACCACACCGAGTTGATAAATAAATAATTTCAAAAGAATAAAAATAATGAACTACAAGGTACAGGTCAACAGCCGATTACCTTTGTTACAGAATACAGCCAGGAATATAGAAAGATCTGTAACATTATTAAAGGGATAGTATTACTTAAAATGTAAAAAATATATGTTGTAGGGTTTATTCCCCTGAGTAAAACAAGGAAACTCCCACTGCTGAAAGGTGTTTTATTCAAAAGTTATTAGTGTTCAAAGCTGAATTTTTTAGGTGCACCTAAAAAATTCAACTTTGAGCTGTAATAACTTATGACTTTCAGCAGTGGGAGTTTCCTTGATTTACTCAGGGGGATAAACCCTACAACATATTATTTTTTACATTTTTAAGTATTACTATCCCTTTAAGGATTTGTTCCCTGTTTAAATGGGGATACAGTTGTCAAAGATATCCTGGTTAAGGGAGTTAGATTTACCAGTCAAAGGCTCCCAGTTAGGGAAATAGTCTAGCTCGTAGTATGTTCTCTTGGACTAAGAAATCTATGGGCACTTTTTTTTGTGAAAGTATTTTACCAGGAAGAATACATTGAGATTGTCTCTCGTTTTCAGGTATGTCCTGGACTAATTTTATCTACCTTAGAAAGGTGAAAGGCTGAGCTGACCTTGCCGGGACTAGAACCTGCAACCTCACGGTCTGAGCAGATTCTACAGCCGGTGCCTTAACCAACTGAGTCATCTGTATCAGCAGAGGGCTTTAATAACTATAGAGGTAGATGTAAATTTTGTAAGTTTGCAAAGGTCTCTAAAACTTTCTCACGTACTATTACTAAGAAGACTTATAAGATTGATAGTTTTATTAATTGTAGCACTGTGGGTGTTGTATTTCTTACTAGCAAAAGGGCACAGTGTTACCCGTGGGGATTAAGTCCTTTGGGTGCTTCAGGGGTATTCATGGCATTGGTGTATATAGCTATATATATATTTTTTTTCTTTATTATACAATAACACAAAACATATATACTAAAACAATACAAAAACAAATATGAACATATTATATCAAATTCTTACATAATCTTTTGATTTCTCAGAAAGAAAAACAAACACACGAGGCACGGTAGAAAAGGACATATTATATTCTAATTCTCAAGTCTTTCTAATTTACATTTTTTAAAACAGCAATATATTCTTCCCAGCACTTAATCCTACCAATCCCAACCTTATTAGACTGAATAACTCCCATTTCCATCTTTCCTTGCCATATAGTTTGATCTTTAATCATATTCCACAGAGGAGTATATGGTGATTTCCAAAATCTCGCCAATAATATTTTTGTGGCCATTAGTAAATTTACTATCCACATTTGTCTGCACTTACTGACCTTAGGCAAATTTAAGTGTAATTACGCTATAGACGGTGACATAGGGATAGTTATCTGACATATATCAGACAAGATTTCAAAAACTTTTTCCCACATACTATTTAAACTTCCACAGCTCCACCAAATATGCATATAATCTCCTGATGCATGCCAACACATAAAGGGGAACCACCACTCCAACACAATGTAATCTCTAAGTCTTTGTCTTCCTATCGTTATTAGCAATCCATAGTTTCTAGTTCCTAGTTTTCTCCAAAAAGTGTTGTAAGAGCACTGTCTTTGTACTAAATTTCTACCTGATGACGTCTTGCCCCTTGAATCCGTTCTGCGCATGACCGCTATGGAGCCATTCAGCTCCACTGTACCTCCCTCCGTCTTGCCCATCACTCGTACGTCACTGTCCTCAGCAACACGTGACCTGCCATGCTCCTGGCATCAAGTGCAGTCAGGTCATTTCAGCCTAGTGGAAACAGACCGGTGGTTTATATATATAGCGAGTGCTTTACATGCACCCGCTATATATAAAGCACTGGTCTGTTTCCACTTGGCTGAAATGACCTGACTTGATTGATGCCAGGAGCATGGAAGGTCACTCGTTGCTGAGGACAGTGACGTACGAGTGATGGGCAAGACAGAGGGAGGTACAATGGAGCCAAGTGGCGCAGAACGAATTCAAGGGACAAGACGTCATCAGGTAGAGATTTAACATAAAGATAGTGCACTTACAACACTTATTTGGAGAAAACTAACTATGGATTGCTAATAACGATAGGAAGACAAAGACTTTGAGATTACATTGTGTTGGGGTGGTAGTTCCCCTATAACCTCTGTTTTATCATACATCCTTGATAAACGATGTGGGTCTCAAACAAATTCACACAATGGATATCTTTCTTTAATCAACTTATAGATTTGTTCCAACTTATTCTATTAATATATGTTTGTATATCTCTTTCCCATTTATTTATTGCTGGAATAGTAACTTCCTCCTCTATACGACTTAACATAAATGAGCACTTTCTTAAATAGTTAACATTCTCCCCTGTAATCAGTTTCACTACATTAGAACCCACAGGTGAATCCATAAATATCAAATATCTATCCAAAAATATTTAATTCTTAAATATTTAAATATTTCTCTATCAGGGAGGGAGTACTCGCTCTTCAGACATTGAAACAATTTCATTTTTCCCTTCCTAATCAAATTGTTTAAAGTATATATCTTTCTGAAACTCCATTCTTCTATATTCTCTATCAGGTCTGACAGTATATTCAAGGAAGAATTTTATTGTCAAAACCCAATTTTTTTTTACCTTAGACCAGTAATATAGTATATCTCTTAGAATTGACAGTTCCAATTCATTAACAATTTTTTTCACTTTATTATTTAAAGGGATAATAATACTTAAGATTTAAAAAAATATATATTGTAGGGTTTATCCTCCTGAGTAAAACAAGGGCAGAAAGGTGTTTTACTAAAAATGATAACAGCTCAAACTTGAATTTTTTAGGTGCAATATCACAGTGGCCTGAAAATTTACAATGGCGCTGTTGCTACACCATCCTATGGAGATTTATGGTCTACAGACCAGAGCTGTCCATAGGATGGTGTAGCAACAGCACCACTGTAAATTTTAAGGCTACTGAGATATTGCACCTAAAAAATTCAAGTTTGAGTTGTTATTATTTTTTAATAAAATATCTCTTAGCAGTGGGGGTACCCTTGTTTTACTCAGGAAAATAACCCCTACAACATATATTTTTTTACATTTTAAGTATTATTATCCCTTTAATTTTGTTATCCAAAACACAGAAAGCAAAGACTTTTGTTTCACAGATTCTACCTCGATTTGATGCCATATATCTTGGCTGTAATAAGCTTGTTGTGTCGAAAATATGTGGGCAAATTGCCTCATAATATTTTTTTATATTCGGATATCCAATCCCACCTTCATTAGGTTTCAAGGTTAAAGTGTGTCTACTTTGGAGAGGATTTTTATTCTGCCAAATAAATTTTTCCACGGCACTCTGTACTAAATTTAACCATGGTTCCTGGGAAATTGAGGGGTATTTGTCTAAAAAGATACAGCCACTTAAACAGATAGTAGCTCTTTACACAATTAATTCTTCCTATCCATGAAAAAAAATAAAACTTTCCACTCTTTAAAATCTCTGTTCATCTGTTTTAACAACGGGAACAAATTTATTTCTATAAGATTTTGAATCTGTGCTGGTATATTTATGCCCAAATACTTGAATTGATCTAACACCCACTTAAAATTGAACCTACTTTTAAGAGCTCTTAACCTCTCCATGGATATATATTTTACTAAAGCGATAAACGTATCCATGTTTAAATTATATCCAGAATATGTAGAATATTCCTCTAGGGTCTTCAATAATTCCCTAATAGACTTCTCCGGATCTGTAAGTGTAATTATAATATCATCTGCATGCATACTAGTTTTTATTTCCCCCCTTTATGTGCAAGGCCTCTAATATTTTCAGTCTCTCTAACGGAGACCGCCAACGGTTCTAATGAGATAACATATAAAAGGGGGGGATAACGGACAGCCTTGTCTTGTCCCGCTGAAAATAGGATACCAATCGGAAACAAAATTTGAACTAATCACCCTAGCTTTTGGTGCAGAGTATAAAGAAGCAATAGCATCTAAAATTCTCCCCTCAAATCCAAATCCTCTTAGATCCATACACATATAGTTCCAGTTAACCCTATCAAAGGCTTTCTCACCATCAAGAGAGAGAGCGACAAAGGGTATGTTCTTTCTATCTACTATCTCAAAAATATCTATGATAAGTCTTATATTACCCTGGTGAAGTCTATTAGGGATAAACCCTACCTTATCTTTGTTAATTATCTTAGCGATCACTAATTTTATTCTTTCTGTTATAATAGCTGAAAACATTTTTAAATCTGTGTTCAATAATGATATCGGACAATAGTTCTTGATCTCTAACGGATCTTTATCTACTTTAGCTATATATAATCCATACAAGGAAGTGGGTGATTGTGTGTGTAGTGAATAATATATTGTTCACATTTCCCCAGCATGGAACACGAAGGTAGAAAGTGCCATGTGAGTGTCTGAGCACCAGAAGGGTAATGAACACTTTAATGGTTGATTTTTACATACATAGTTGAAGCAGCTGTAAGTAAAGCAATTGGTAATAACAAGACCATTATACTTAATATTAATGATTCACTCTCATCAGGCATAGTGTCCTGTGATGGAGGAAAGTACATTTAGCCCCATTGTTCAAAAAGGGAGCAAGATCTTAACTTGGAATTTATAACCCAATGAGTTTGACTTCCAAAAATTAATATGTTCAAATTTCTCATGTTTTCAATTATGCCTTAGAGACCATTTACAGTAAAAAGGTACATATTTACACAAATATATTCACATAAACATAATTTTGGATACAAATAAGCAGTTAATTTTTGGATATGTATTTAGTGCAGTGAGGACAGGAGCTGGTAACAGGGAGTGGAAGTGGCAGCAGTGAGTGTGGAGATGTATAATACTAACTCCTAGTGCAACCCCCCAACACACACACATCTTGCTGTAATTCTCCTAGTGCAACCCTAACCCCCCGTACACAAACCTTGATATATCTCTTGTAGTGCAACCCTAACCCCACACACACGCACACATGCACACTCTATACCTCTCCTAGTGCAACCCTAACCCCCCCACACACACACACATACACAAAAAATCACCTTGGTATTCCTGTCCTAGTGCAACCCTAACCCCCTTCCCCATACACACATCTCAGTATACTCCTAGTGTAACCCTAACCCCCCATACACACTCCTTGGTATACACCTCTCCTAGTGCAAACATATATTCACATACCTTGCTATACCTCTCCTAGTGCAACTCTAACCCACCATACTCAAACACTTTGCTAAACCTCTCCTAATGCAACCCTACCCCCCATAAACACACCTTGCTATACCTCTCTTAGTGTAACTGTACCCCTCCATACAATCACCTCACTATATGTCTTCTAGTGCAACCCTAACCCCCCAGCCCATACACACCTTGGTATTCCTCTCCTAGAGCAACCTTAGCCCCCCAACATACATACACTTTGCTACAGGCACTTGCGCACATAGACACCAAGGGGGGCTTGAGCACCTGTCCTTTTTGTCCAAAGTGCCCTTGTGCCCTTTTAACAAAAAAAAAAAAAAAAATGTAAAAAAATGTAAAAAATATATGTTGTAGGGTTTATTCCCCTGAGTAAAACAAGGAAACTCCCACTGCTGAAAGGTGTTTTATTCAAAAGTTATTAGTGTTCAAAGCTGAATTTTTTAGGTGCACCTAAAAAATTCAACTTTGAGCTGTAATAACTTATGACTTTCAGCAGTGGGAGTTTCCTTGATTTACTCAGGGGGATAAACCCTACAACATATTATTTTTTACATTTTTAAGTATTACTATCCCTTTAAGGATTTGTTCCCTGTTTAAATGGGGATACAGTTGTCAAAGATATCCTGGTTAAGGGAGTTAGATTTACCAGTCAAAGGCTCCCAGTTAGGGAAATAGTCTAGCTCGTAGTATGTTCTCTTGGACTAAGAAATCTATGGGCACTTTTTTTTGTGAAAGTATTTTACCAGGAAGAATACATTGAGATTGTCTCTCGTTTTCAGGTATGTCCTGGACTAATTTTATCTACCTTAGAAAGGTGAAAGGCTGAGCTGACCTTGCCGGGACTAGAACCTGCAACCTCACGGTCTGAGCAGATTCTACAGCCGGTGCCTTAACCAACTGAGTCATCTGTATCAGCAGAGGGCTTTAATAACTATAGAGGTAGATGTAAATTTTGTAAGTTTGCAAAGGTCTCTAAAACTTTCTCACGTACTATTACTAAGAAGACTTATAAGATTGATAGTTTTATTAATTGTAGCACTGTGGGTGTTGTATTTCTTACTAGCAAAAGGGCACAGTGTTACCCGTGGGGATTAAGTCCTTTGGGTGCTTCAGGGGTATTCATGGCATTGGTGTATATAGCTATATATATATTTTTTTTCTTTATTATACAATAACACAAAACATATATACTAAAACAATACAAAAACAAATATGAACATATTATATCAAATTCTTACATAATCTTTTGATTTCTCAGAAAGAAAAACAAACACACGAGGCACGGTAGAAAAGGACATATTATATTCTAATTCTCAAGTCTTTCTAATTTACATTTTTTAAAACAGCAATATATTCTTCCCAGCACTTAATCCTACCAATCCCAACCTTATTAGACTGAATAACTCCCATTTCCATCTTTCCTTGCCATATAGTTTGATCTTTAATCATATTCCACAGAGGAGTATATGGTGATTTCCAAAATCTCGCCAATAATATTTTTGTGGCCATTAGTAAATTTACTATCCACATTTGTCTGCACTTACTGACCTTAGGCAAATTTAAGTGTAATTACGCTATAGACGGTGACATAGGGATAGTTATCTGACATATATCAGACAAGATTTCAAAAACTTTTTCCCACATACTATTTAAACTTCCACAGCTCCACCAAATATGCATATAATCTCCTGATGCATGCCAACACATAAAGGGGAACCACCACTCCAACACAATGTAATCTCTAAGTCTTTGTCTTCCTATCGTTATTAGCAATCCATAGTTTCTAGTTCCTAGTTTTCTCCAAAAAGTGTTGTAAGAGCACTGTCTTTGTACTAAATTTCTACCTGATGACGTCTTGCCCCTTGAATCCGTTCTGCGCATGGCCGCTATGGAGCCATTCAGCTCCACTGTACCTCCCTCCGTCTTGCCCATCACTCGTACGTCACTGTCCTCAGCAACACGTGACCTGCCATGCTCCTGGCATCAAGTGCAGTCAGGTCATTTCAGCCTAGTGGAAACAGACCGGTGGTTTATATATATAGCGAGTGCTTTACATGCACCCGCTATATATAAAGCACTGGTCTGTTTCCACTTGGCTGAAATGACCTGACTTGATTGATGCCAGGAGCATGGAAGGTCACTCGTTGCTGAGGACAGTGACATACGAGTGATGGGCAAGACAGAGGGAGGTACAATGGAGCCAAGTGGCGCAGAACGAATTCAAGGGACAAGACGTCATCAGGTAGAGATTTAACATAAAGATAGTGCACTTACAACACTTATTTGGAGAAAACTAACTATGGATTGCTAATAACGATAGGAAGACAAAGACTTTGAGATTACATTGTGTTGGGGTGGTAGTTCCCCTATAACCTCTGTTTTATCATACATCCTTGATAAACGATGTGGGTCTCAAACAAATTCACACAATGGATATCTTTCTTTAATCAACTTATAGATTTGTTCCAACTTATTCTATTAATATATGTTTGTATATCTCTTTCCCATTTATTTATTGCTGGAATAGTAACTTCCTCCTCTATACGACTTAACATAAATGAGCACTTTCTTAAATAGTTAACATTCTCCCCTGTAATCAGTTTCACTACATTAGAACCCACAGGTGAATCCATAAATATCAAATATCTATCCAAAAATATTTAATTCTTAAATATTTAAATATTTCTCTATCAGGGAGGGAGTACTCGCTCTTCAGACATTGAAACAATTTCATTTTTCCCTTCCTAATCAAATTGTTTAAAGTATATATCTTTCTGAAACTCCATTCTTCTATATTCTCTATCAGGTCTGACAGTATATTCAAGGAAGAATTTTATTGTCAAAACCCAATTTTTTTTTACCTTAGACCAGTAATATAGTATATCTCTTAGAATTGACAGTTCCAATTCATTAACAATTTTTTTCACTTTATTATTTAAAGGGATAATAATACTTAAGATTTAAAAAAATATATATTGTAGGGTTTATCCTCCTGAGTAAAACAAGGGCAGAAAGGTGTTTTACTAAAAATGATAACAGCTCAAACTTGAATTTTTTAGGTGCAATATCACAGTGGCCTGAAAATTTACAATGGCGCTGTTGCTACACCATCCTATGGAGATTTATGGTCTACAGACCAGAGCTGTCCATAGGATGGTGTAGCAACAGCACCACTGTAAATTTTAAGGCTACTGAGATATTGCACCTAAAAAATTCAAGTTTGAGTTGTTATTATTTTTTAATAAAATATCTCTTAGCAGTGGGGGTACCCTTGTTTTACTCAGGAAAATAACCCCTACAACATATATTTTTTTACATTTTAAGTATTATTATCCCTTTAATTTTGTTATCCAAAACACAGAAAGCAAAGACTTTTGTTTCACAGATTCTACCTCGATTTGATGCCATATATCTTGGCTGTAATAAGCTTGTTGTGTCGAAAATATGTGGGCAAATTGCCTCATAATATTTTTTTATATTCGGATATCCAATCCCACCTTCATTAGGTTTCAAGGTTAAAGTGTGTCTACTTTGGAGAGGATTTTTATTCTGCCAAATAAATTTTTCCACGGCACTCTGTACTAAATTTAACCATGGTTCCTGGGAAATTGAGGGGTATTTGTCTAAAAAGATACAGCCACTTAAACAGATAGTAGCTCTTTACACAATTAATTCTTCCTATCCATGAAAAAAAATAAAACTTTCCACTCTTTAAAATCTCTGTTCATCTGTTTTAACAACGGGAACAAATTTATTTCTATAAGATTTTGAATCTGTGCTGGTATATTTATGCCCAAATACTTGAATTGATCTAACACCCACTTAAAATTGAACCTACTTTTAAGAGCTCTTAACCTCTCCATGGATATATATTTTACTAAAGCGATAAACGTATCCATGTTTAAATTATATCCAGAATATGTAGAATATTCCTCTAGGGTCTTCAATAATTCCCTAATAGACTTCTCCGGATCTGTAAGTGTAATTATAATATCATCTGCATGCATACTAGTTTTTATTTCCCCCCTTTATGTGCAAGGCCTCTAATATTTTCAGTCTCTCTAACGGAGACCGCCAACGGTTCTAATGAGATAACATATAAAAGGGGGGGATAACGGACAGCCTTGTCTTGTCCCGCTGAAAATAGGATACCAATCGGAAACAAAATTTGAACTAATCACCCTAGCTTTTGGTGCAGAGTATAAAGAAGCAATAGCATCTAAAATTCTCCCCTCAAATCCAAATCCTCTTAGATCCATACACATATAGTTCCAGTTAACCCTATCAAAGGCTTTCTCACCATCAAGAGAGAGAGCGACAAAGGGTATGTTCTTTCTATCTACTATCTCAAAAATATCTATGATAAGTCTTATATTACCCTGGTGAAGTCTATTAGGGATAAACCCTACCTTATCTTTGTTAATTATCTTAGCGATCACTAATTTTATTCTTTCTGTTATAATAGCTGAAAACATTTTTAAATCTGTGTTCAATAATGATATCGGACAATAGTTCTTGATCTCTAACGGATCTTTATCTACTTTAGCTATATATAATCCATACAAGGAAGTGGGTGATTGTGTGTGTAGTGAATAATATATTGTTCACATTTCCCCAGCATGGAACACGAAGGTAGAAAGTGCCATGTGAGTGTCTGAGCACCAGAAGGGTAATGAACACTTTAATGGTTGATTTTTACATACATAGTTGAAGCAGCTGTAAGTAAAGCAATTGGTAATAACAAGACCATTATACTTAATATTAATGATTCACTCTCATCAGGCATAGTGTCCTGTGATGGAGGAAAGTACATTTAGCCCCATTGTTCAAAAAGGGAGCAAGATCTTAACTTGGAATTTATAACCCAATGAGTTTGACTTCCAAAAATTAATATGTTCAAATTTCTCATGTTTTCAATTATGCCTTAGAGACCATTTACAGTAAAAAGGTACATATTTACACAAATATATTCACATAAACATAATTTTGGATACAAATAAGCAGTTAATTTTTGGATATGTATTTAGTGCAGTGAGGACAGGAGCTGGTAACAGGGAGTGGAAGTGGCAGCAGTGAGTGTGGAGATGTATAATACTAACTCCTAGTGCAACCCCCCAACACACACACATCTTGCTGTAATTCTCCTAGTGCAACCCTAACCCCCCGTACACAAACCTTGATATATCTCTTGTAGTGCAACCCTAACCCCACACACACGCACACATGCACACTCTATACCTCTCCTAGTGCAACCCTAACCCCCCCACACACACACACATACACAAAAAATCACCTTGGTATTCCTGTCCTAGTGCAACCCTAACCCCCTTCCCCATACACACATCTCAGTATACTCCTAGTGTAACCCTAACCCCCCATACACACTCCTTGGTATACACCTCTCCTAGTGCAAACATATATTCACATACCTTGCTATACCTCTCCTAGTGCAACTCTAACCCACCATACTCAAACACTTTGCTAAACCTCTCCTAATGCAACCCTACCCCCCATAAACACACCTTGCTATACCTCTCTTAGTGTAACTGTACCCCTCCATACAATCACCTCACTATATGTCTTCTAGTGCAACCCTAACCCCCCAGCCCATACACACCTTGGTATTCCTCTCCTAGAGCAACCTTAGCCCCCCAACATACATACACTTTGCTACAGGCACTTGCGCACATAGACACCAAGGGGGGCTTGAGCACCTGTCCTTTTTGTCCAAAGTGCCCTTGTGCCCTTTTAACAAAAAAAAAAAAAAAAATTATGAGAAGTGCCCTTTTTTCCATTTGAGCCCCTGCCCCCCAAAATGTCTGTGCACATCCCTGCTTTGCTATACCTCTCCTAGTGCAACCCTACCCCCCATACACACACCTTTCTATACATAGCCTAATGGAATACTAACCCTCCATAAACACGCCTTGATATACCTCTCTTAGTGCAACCCTAACCCCCCCATACACAAATACCTTGTTATACCTCTCCTAATGCAACCCTAACCTCCATAAAAACACCTTGCTATAACTCTCTTAGTGCAACCCTAAACCCACCCCCCCATTCAAACACCTCACTATACCTCTCCTAGTGCAACCCTAACCCCTCAGACCCCCATATACACAGCTCAGTACACTACTCATGATGCAAACCTAACCCCCACCCATATACACACCTTGGTATAGCTCTCCTAGAGCAACCCTAGCCCCCCAACATACATACACTTTGCTATACCTCTCCTAGTGCAACCCTAACCCCCCATATACACACCTTTCTATACATATCCTAATGGAACACTAACCCTCCATAAACACACCTTGGTATACCTCTCCTAGTGCAACCCTAACCCCCCCCATACAAACACTTCACTATGCTTCTCCTAATGCAACCCTAACCCCCTATAAACACACCTTATACCTCTCCTAGTGCAACCCCAACCCCCACCCATACATAAACCTTGGTGTACCTCTTTTAGTGCAACGCAAACCCCTCCAATATACACACACTTTGGTATACTTCTCCTAGTGCAACCATACCCCTTCCCCCATACACACACACCTTGGTACACCTCTCCTAGTGCAACCCTAACCCCCAAAATACACAACTTGCTATATCTCTCCTAGTAAAACCCTAAACACACACACATTGGTATACCTCTCCTAGTGCAATCCTACTGCCCACACCCTCTGGATACAGACACCTTGGTAGGTGTGCAACCCTAACCCAGAAGCATATATACACCTTGCTACACCTCTCCTTTTGCAACCCTACCCCACACAGGGCCGGTGCAAGGATTTTTGCCACCCTAGGCAAAACCTAATTTTGCTGCCCCTTGGCGCTGCCCCTTGGCTCCGCCCCTTGTGTCCCACCCCT
The DNA here is from genome assembly GCA_037306005.1 of Rhinophrynus dorsalis. Classification (NCBI taxonomy): domain Eukaryota; kingdom Metazoa; phylum Chordata; class Amphibia; order Anura; family Rhinophrynidae; genus Rhinophrynus; species Rhinophrynus dorsalis. The sequence goes on from CM074719.1 coordinate 194,227,504, forward strand.
TTATACACCGCCTACTTATACCCCATCTCTTTTCTTGCCCCACCAGCTCCACTTTGCCCCCCACCAGCTCCAACTTGCCCCCCATCCGCTCCACTATGCCCCCTCAGCTCCAACATGCCCCTATCAGATTCACTTTGCCCCCATCTGCTCCAACTTGCCCCCCATCCGCTTCAACTTGCCCCGTCAGCTCCAACTTGCCTCCCATCACATACCTGTAGCTCCCTCGCCGTCTTCTCTTCAGTAATGCAGAGCGCGCCGGGAGATCATGACTCCCAGCGCGCTCTGTATTACTAAAGAGCGACCGCGATAAGGGAGCGCAGTAGCAACACAGACCTGACTGTGTTGCGTTCCGGTGTGGTGGGTGCGGGCGCAGCTTTTCTCCGCTGCATGCTCGCGCCCCCAGTACTTGTGCACCCTAGGCCGGCGCCTACCTCGCCTACAGGTGGCGCCGGCCCTGACCCCACACACACACACCTTAGTATACCTCTCCTAATGCAACCCTAACCCACCAACATACACACACCTTGCTATGCCTCTCCTAGTGCATACCTAATCACCACCCTCCATACACACTCACATCTCGCTATGCCTCTCCTAGTGCAACCCTAACCCCCCACACACACTCACCTTGGATTCTCTCTCCTAGTGCCACCTTAACCACCCCCCCAAACACAGACACCTTGCTATACTCTTAAACTAGGGTCCCCATCACAGACACATGCGCCTTGCTTTACCTTTCCTAGTAGGACCCTAAAAAGTCCCCTTCACTAACACAACTGGCTATACCTCTCCTGGTAGGACCCTAAAAAAAAACTTCATGTGCATACAACTGGTTATACCTCTCCTATTGGAAGCCTAACCCCCTCACCCCCACACACAACTTATTATAGCTCTATGACCAAAGTTCTTGTGGGAAAACTTTTCTCCAGCTCTGCACAGCAGGCATTAAAGGATACTTTAGGGGTATTCATCAATGATAACATTCCCCTGCTTTGCACACGAAGAAATCTGATGAAAAATTCTGTAAATGCCGTAATTCTGGCAATAAGCAAACATAGTCCTACAGCTTATGGCTATGTGTTCTACATTACTGCTAGCTATGGGATTCAGCAGCTTCTAGCTGGTGGATGGAATCTGCAGATCTGTCTCACCATCACACATTGATGAATAGGGGCTTGACCTAAAAAATGGGCATGACAAGTGGGGAGTGGGCATAATATAGGAAGGAATCCACTAAATAAATCTAAAAACCAGGAGAATTTCCAGGAGGTGGCCACATACATCCTTTGATGCATTGGAGGCATTTCTAGCATCCAAAGGGTTAATCAATTGGAATACCACTACTTACAACCTGGTATGAATGAAGACAGACTGGATGCCAATGAGGGTGAAAATTTTGATAATTTGTTTTATCTCGCAAATTTCTGTTGATGTTAATAAGGAAAATAGGATTTTAGTCTTACCTGTTAAATCCTTTTCACTTAGTCCATACAGGTCACTGGTACTCTGGGAGGCGATCCGCCCCTTTAATAGGCAGGAACAATTATGCAAATGATTGCAGGGGGTGGAGCCTCCCCTCCTACTTAAGCTGCCTTCAGGCCAGAGCCACTAGATTGATTTGAGACACTAAAAAAAACTGACCATAGGTAAGCAAGAAGGAAGACTCCTGTGAGCATGCCCCGAAGGTCTCCCACTGAATGCCACAGGAGAGCCAAGCATGGTCCATTGACAGGGTGGGAGACCAGTGACCTGTATGGACTAAGTGAAAAGGATTTAACAGGTAAGACTAAAATCCTATTTTCACTGTCGTCCAATACAGGTCACTGGTACTCTGGGATGTACAAACATTGAGCTGACCCAGAGGCGGGAAGTAAGGCAAGGACCAGGCGCAGGGCCCAAGTCACTAGAACTGCTATGAACCAGTTAATTACATAGCCCAAAATGTAAGTGTCAACGGACACCAACCAGGGGAAAACAACCCCTGAACTAACACAGCACACAGAACCAGAGCCAACCGGGCTCAACAGTAAAGAAGCACTAAGAACCACAGAGTAGAAGGTCTAGACAGGCAAAACTGCCTCCAGGACCTTCCTCCCAAAACTGGCATCAGCCGAGGCCAGTACATCAACTCGGTAGTGCTTTGAAAATGTGTGCACAGAGGACCAAGTGGCCGCTCTGCACAGTTGATCAGCAGATGCCTGATTCTTGTAGGCCCAAGAGGCCCCAATAGATCTGGTGGAATGGGCAGTCACCCGAAAGGGAACATGCTTATTCCGCAACTTATAGGCTTCACGAATAGTAGCCTTAATCCAGGAGGCAATGGTAACTTTGGAAGCCGGTCTCCCTGCCCTAGGCCCCTCAGGAATGACGAATAGAGCGTCAGACTTCCTGATAGACTCGGTGCGATGAACATAAAACTTGAGGCAACGCACCACATCCAACAAATAGAGATCTCTTTCCTTGTCAGATGAAAGATTAGGGCAGAAAGAGGGAACCACAATCTCCTGATTGATGTGAAACTCAGACACAACCTTGGGTAAGAATTCCTTGGTAGTGCGAAGCACAGCCTTATCCTTGTGGAACACTAGGTAAGGAGGTTTACAAGACAGAGCTTGTAACTCTGCTACCCGGCGAACTGAAACAATAGCCAAGAGAAAGGCCATTTTCCAAGTCAAGAGACGTAATGGAATAGAAGCCAAGGATTCAAACGGGGGTCGCTGGAGAACTCCCAGCACCAAATTGAGGTCCCACTGGGGAGTAGGACTCTTGAAGGCAGGCCGAACATGAGTCGCGCCTTGGAAGAAAACTTAGACGTCAGGAAGGATAGCAATCCTTTCCTGGAAAAACACAGACAAGGCAGAAGTCTGGACTTTGAGGGAACTCAGACTGAGCCCTTTCTCAACACTGTCCTGCAAAAAGGCCAGGACCGTGGGAAGATGAAATTCTAGGGACATCTTCCGATCAGTACACCAAGCCACAAAGGTGGCCCAGATACGGTGATAGATCTTGGAGGACACAGGCTTACGAGCACTAAGCATCGTCGACACCACTGAAAGAGAAAATCCTTTCTTCGCTAGAATCGAGGATTCAACCGCCAAGCCATCAAATGGAGATGCTGAACATCCTCCTTCCATAGATATCCTTGAAGAAGTAGATCCGGACGGGCAGGAAGTGGAAACGGTTCCGCCACTGACATGGCCATCAACTCCGGATACCAGGACTGGCGAGGCCAGTTCGGAGCAATCAGGATGACAGGACAACGCTCCAGCTTCAACTTCTGGATGACTCTGATCAAAAGAGGAAGAGGAGGGAAGATGTAGGCCAGAGGAAAATCCCAAGGGATTGACAAGGCATCCACTGCTAGAGCAAGAGGGTCCCTCCACCGGGAGCAAAACGCTGGCACCTTCCTGTTGTGTCTGGTAGCCATCAGGTCCACTGCAGGTACCCCCCACCTCTGGGTGATTAGGTGAAACACCTCTGGATGAAGAGCCCATTCTCCGCTGTCGACTGTGTGACGACTGAGAAAGTCTGCCATGACGTTGTCTACGCCTGGAATGTGAACTGCTGAGATGACAGGCACATGATCTTCTGCCCAAGATAAAATATCCTTGACCTCCAACCAGGCGGTGCAACTTCTTGTGCCGCCTTGCCTGTTGATGTAGGCCACTGCGGTGGCGTTGTCGGACTCCACTCTGACTGGGCAACCTTCCAGTTGAGATTCCCAGTGCCTCAGGGAAAGCCGGATGGCACGCAGTTCCAGAACATTGATGGAGAGAAGAGATTCCTCCAGTCCCCATTTCCCCTGAGCACTGAAACGACCCAACACAGCACCCCATCCCCGGATGCTGGCATCCGTTGTAAGCGTGGTCCAACAGGGAACTTGAAAGGATCTCCCTTTCAGGAGATGAGAGAGATCCAACCACCAGTGCAGACTCGATTCGACATGAGGAGGTAGAGAGACTGACAGATGCTGATGATCTGGATGATTCTTGCACGTCTGGATCACAAACCTCTGGAGTTCCCTGGAGTGGGCCATGGCAAATGGTACCGCTTCGATCGTGGAAATGAACTTCCCCACCAGAGACGTCAACTTCGGTACTGGAACTCTGTCCAGCTCCAGGATCCCAGCTACTCGGATGGCTATCTGATGAGCCACTTCCTCTGGTAGAAACACCATGCATTGGCAAGTGTCGAACAGGAGACCCAGGAAAATGAGCCTCTGAGATGGGACCAAGTCTGACTTGTCCAGATTCAGGATCCAGCCGTGACGGTTCAGAGTGTGAATACACAGCTGCAGTTGTTGGTGGAGAAGCTCCGTTGAGGAGGCTTTCAGGAGGAGATCGTCCATGTAGGGGGTCACCCTGACACCTTCTTGATGAAGTACAGCTATCAAGGAACCCAACACCCTCCGAAAGACCTGAGGGGCCGAAGTCAGCCCAAAGGGAAGAGCTGAAAACTGAAAGTGTCCCCTGTGGCAGGCAATCCTGAGATACCGCCTGCTCTCTGGATGAATAGGGATGTGAAGATAAGCATCCTAAAGGTCCAGGGAGGCAAGGAACTCCCCTGGAGACATTGCTGCAATCACAGAGCGCAGGGACTCCTGGCGGAAGTGGGAACTCAAAACATAGGAATTGAGATCTTTGAGATCCAAAATGGGACGAGCACCTCCGTCCTTTTTGGCCACCACGAACAGGTTGGAATAAAATCCTGAACCTGTGTCCTCTGGAGGAACCAACTCCAGGACCTCCTTGTCCAAGAGATCCTGAATAGCGTCTTCAAACAGACGTCTTTTTGTAGGTTCCTGAGAAGGACGAGTGAAATGGAACCGAAAAGGAGGAAGGGATCTTGTATCCCTCTGACACTACCTGAATGAACCATGGGTCCGCCACTGACTCCTCCCAAGTCCGGCGAAAGATGCGGAGACGTCCACCTACTGCCGGATGCGGACCCGGGTTCGGTGAGTCATGCCGAAGCAGTCTTGGAGGTCTTGGCCTTGGGGGCAACTTTGGGCTTCCAGAACTGTTTGGGCTTGGAGGAGGAGCGCGCAGAGGACGGACCCGTCTGGGACGTGGAGAGTGTCTCAGTCTGAAAGGAACGAAAGGACCGATTGCGTTTGGCTGGAAACTTCTTCTTGAAGACTGAGGGTAGAAGAGTACTTTTACCGCCAGTAGCCTCACTGATCATTTCTTTGAGTTCAGAACCAAAATAGCAAGGTCCCCTGAAAGGGCAAGGAAAGCAAGGCTTTCTTAGAGGCTGTATCAGCAGACCAAATTTTCAGCCAAAGGGCACGTCTGGCCACCACAGATGAAGTGGAAGCCCTCGCCATCATGCGCACAGCATCAAAGGCAGCATCAGCAACATAATTTTGTGCTTCAGTAATATTAGCAAGGAGCTGCAACTGCTCAGATACCGGTGCATCCTGGCGGACTGCCTCAGTCAGTCGTTCAGTCCAGGCCGCAATAGCTCTATTAACCCACACCACTGCAAAGGTTGGACGCATGGCAGTGCCAATGGAGGCAAAAATAGATTTAAGAGAAAGTTCTAACTTTTTGTCCGTCCAATCCTGCAGGGCAGAGGCATCAGAGACAGCTAAAGCAGTAGATTTGGATAGCCTGGAAACAGGAGCATCCACTTTGGGAGGATGAACCCATTTTGCCAGTTCAGTCTCAGGAAAAGGGTAAAGTTTAGCAAACTTTTTGGACACTGAGGAGGATTTGTCAGGATTCCTCCACGCCTCAGAGACTAGACGGGCAAGGGTAGGGTTAGTTGGAAAACATACAACCACCTTAGATGGTTTTTGGAAAACGTCAGTTGGATCATGAGTAGATTCCTGAGTCAGAGGAAGGTTGAGCGTAGTTAACACAGCTCTAATCAAACCCTCAGCAGAAACCTCAGGGTCACATTCATAAGGGTCCCCAATGGACCTGTTAGACTCAATAACAGTGCCTTCCTCAGCATCAGAATCCTGCAATAGTTCTTCTTCAGAAGAATCAGACACATCAGGAGCCCCCTGTGGCTTAGGCAGGGAAGTCCTGATTGTGGAGGGGGTCTGCCAAACCAATAGCATGGCTGGGAAGCCCAGGGTTGCTATCACGACAATCAGTGCATTTAGGGCATAAATCACCAGAACAATCTCTAGGCAGCCCAGAGTGACAAGAGGAGCAAAGCGCAATGGGGGGAACAGACACCCCAGCCTCTTTAGTCTTGGGTCTAGCCCCTGGCTCCAGTGGAGTAGACATGCTCACAGCGTCAATATACACCACTTAACAATATCACCCAGTAAAAGTGTGAAAGATTAAAGTTTCACCCCAGAAATGCCTAAAAACGGACTTATCTGGCCAGCGAAGGGTTAATCTGCTGAGAGGAGAGAAGGCTCGGTCCCTGCGTAGTATACTCGCTGAGAAATAACACCACAAAATGGCGGCCGTCAGGTCAGCCGATCAGAAACGAGCGCGAACCGGGAGCTCATGGGAAATGTAGTTTTCTCTCAGAAGTACCCCAAACAGTGCCCGAAGCCCCCCCTGAACTCCCCACACCCTGTAAACATACACCGGATGATAGAGCAGGAGCATAGAAGTAAAATGAGCCATCTCTGAAGTTGCTGTGACAAGAGGTTCCAGAGATATGTCCCACAATGTGAAATCCCATAGAGAGTAAAGGAGCAATAGCGTCTAAGCGGGAAAAGGCACGCTTAAAGGCGCGGAACACTAAATTTTAATAAAGTCCCACTAAACTTTAAAAAGTGCCAAACAGTAACCTAATACATGAGAAACATAAATAAAATTATACCCAAAGCTCCAAAACCCAGAGAATACCACAGAAATTGCATAAACATGATAAATGCAAATAAAAACACCCTATGAGTGCTGGAGTGCAATGCAACTCCCAAATACAAGCCCATCAAAGGGACACTGTGGGGACAAGTGGACCTTCAGCACTCAAGGGGTGGCTCACCTTTCTGCAGGACTTCTGTCTTCAGGTGACCATGATGAAGTGGGAATAGACCAGAGGTAAATTCCTCAGCAGGGAAGCTGCTTGACTCAAGCTGTTCCCTCTTCAGGGCATAAGGTCCACAGAAAATCCCTGGAAGCTGCACTAGCCATGGTCACCCTCCTAATGGTGGTATTCCATATTTGAAGAAAAAAATAACAAAATACTAAGTTGAATGCATAGATGTTCTCCACCTGGTGTGCACAGCACACAGGAACAAATCAATCTAGTGGCTCTGGCCTGAAGGCAGCTTAAGTAGGAGGGGAGGCTCCGCCCCCTGCAATCATTTGCATAATTGTTCCTGCCTATTAAAGGGGCGGATCGCCTCCCAGAGTACCAGTGACCTGTATTGGACGACAGTGAAATTTGAATATAAAATTAATAATAATGTTATCACTTGCGATAGGCCAATCTATGCAAAAAAAAAAAGATAGCTTATTGTTTCTTTCAGGCTGAGATTCCTATTCGTGTTCTTACTTTTTAGTAAATAAAAGAAGTTTACACAGATGTTTCCACATATAGAGCCAGTCATATGGCTTAGTTGTCAGGAAGTTGTAATTCACTTTGGAAGTTCAACAAGAAGTGAAAGAATTGTTTCCCCAGCCTGATTCAAAGCATCATATATAATATTTGAGTTCTATCAAAGAATGTAAATGCTGGCTGTATAGAGGAGTGAAACAGTGAATCATTTTTTGCATCAATGTAGTGGACCTAGGGAACATGCCAGATCTATCTTTATCAATTTAATATAAATCATGTATGGACAGGGGGTGGGTGAGAGAGATACAAAGGAATGGTTAATTTTAAAACGTTGCATTCTAAACAGAGTATTCAGCATGTCGCCGTGATGAAAAGGACGACATGAGAATTTCGTCCTGCATAAAAGCGCGAGAATCTCATGTCGCCTCATTAAATGGCACTGCAACCCAACCTGCAGCATCAGGATGATTCATATGCTATAATCTTGTGTTTTTAGCATCAGATTTTTAAAAGAATAATAAAATAATTATAACTCTAAAATTGTCCATAATTTGTTTAGCAAATATGGTAGAGATTACAGTCTAACATGAAGCTGGCAACTTTTGTTAACCCTTTGAGAGCCGAAGGCAAAGCAATGTGTTGTGTACCCCTCTGGCACTTAAAGGGTCAACAAAAGTTTCCAGTTTCATAATAGACTGTAATCTCTGCCATATTTGCTAAACAAATTATGGACAATTTTAGAGTTCTAACTATTTTATTATTCTTCTAAGAATCCGATGCTTAAAACACAAAGGTATAACATATGAATCACCCTGATGCTGCAGGTTGGGTTGTAGCGCAGTTTAATGAGGTGGCATGAGAATCTTGCACTTTTATGAAGGGTGAGATTCTCATCATGGCAATATGCTGAATGCGGCGTGTAGCCGCAAGCTGTTTAGAATGCAATGTTTTAAAAGGATACCCAAGGGAAGTATGTGGGACAGTGTTCAGGAATAGGAGTGTGGGAGAGAGAGAGCTGGAGAGTGTGGGAGAGAGGGAGGCAGGGAGCACTGGTGGGGAAGGACTGCAGGAAAAGTGCAGAGAGAGTAGCGGAGAGAAAGCAGGGGAGACAGAGCTCTGTAGAATTGGAGAGACAAAGAGAGTAAATAGGCCAGAGTAGGGGAGAAGGTGTGAGACAAACAGTGAGAAACTGGAAAGAGTTGTCCAGTAGTCCTGCCTGTCTACTTACCCAAGGAAAAGGTTTTTCTACCTTGTTCATATATGTGACCCAGACAGGTTCCATTTTTTTTTTGTTTTGTTTTTTACATTGAAATGTAAGCAAACTTGCTTTTTTTCCCAGACAGAACATGAATGTTTTTCCTGAAATCTGACTGGTTAAAATGGTAAACAAAACATGAAATGAAACACCTGTCTCTCAAAACATGTTTCTTATGAATTCTGAACTTAAAGAATCCCTAAACTCAACTATGTTAATGTAAAAACATTACTTTCATGAAATAAAGCAAATGGTATTTTAGCATTGTTGCTCTTTTAGGTCCTTGCATTATTTCTCATTTCTTTAGGGTCTTTATTGTTCAGATACAAGACATACATATAAAAAAACCATAATAAGGTTGCAAGTTTGCAGCTGCATTTCTGCTAATGGAGTTGGGGATTTGGTCAGAATTAAAGCGGAACTACTACCCGACACAGTCTTTAGCTTCATTAAGTCCCCATCTGGCGACTAGCTGCTTAGTAGCACTAGTCGCCAGAATAATTACCTTATTTAATAGATTTCTGCTCTTTTCCATGGGTGACAGGCAGAACGGAGTGAGGACATCTTGCCATTGTGACGTCCGAGCGCCTGCGCTGTCAGTGTCTGCTGGAGCCAAACGGCTCCTAGCAACGCCTCCTAGACCTGGCTGGGACTGACAGCGCAGGCACTCGGACATCACAATGGCAAGATGTCCGTGCTCTGTCCTGCCTGTCAGCCAGGGAAGAGAGCAGAAATTTATTAAATAAGGTAATTATTCTGGTGACTAGCGCTGCTAAGCAGCTAGTCGCCAGATGGGGACTTAGTGAAGCTAAAGATTGTGTCGGGTGGTAGTTCCGCTTTAATGGTCTCCTCAATGCTGAGATATACAGGCAAATACTTATCCATCATGCAATACCATTAGGGAGGCATCAAATTTATTCTGTAGCATGACAACGACTCCAAATATACAGCCAAAGTCATTAAGAACTGTCTTCATCGTAAAGAAAAACAAGGAGTCCTAGAGGTGATGGTATTGCCCCACAGAGCCCTGATCTCAACATCATCGAGTCTGTCTGGGATTACATGAAGAGAGTGAAGCAACTGTGGCTGCCTATGTCCACAGAAGAACTGTGGTTAGTTCTCCAAGATGTTTGAACAACCTACCTGCCGAGTTCCTTAACAAACTGTGTGCAAGTGTACCTAGCAGAATTGATGCTGCTTTGAAGTCAAAGGGTGGTCACACCAAATATTGATTTGATTTATATTTTTCTTCTGTTTACTATCATTTTGTTAATTGATAAAAATAAACATGTCTATTTTTGAAAGCTTTTTTACTTTATACATTTTTTTCACACCTGCCTAAAATACTTTTACACAGTACTGTATATATGGAGTAATGCTGCTTTGTCTTCTTTACCACAAGGCTTAATAAACTTCCTTCATGTGAACATACTTTCATCCTACTAAGTAGGATGGAATTTCATGGAATGTATTCGCAAAAAACCTATGTCTGGCAGCTAGATATGAATGAACCGGTTTACCAAAGTTTAGATTCACAATGCATAAGCCTGGCTGGCATCCAAACCCGACAGTGGCCTGAACGCAAACTGAAAAGGTCATTGTACACACCTGGAAGAAACTCTGGGCCATATTCAGGAAGCTAAAAGAGAGATGTACTAACATGATTCTGTTCTAAAATAGGTGCTGGAACAGATTTGCCTCTGACTATAGCCTATGTAGTAATATGTCTGTTCCCAAAATTATCCTCTTTATTCTGCTTGCACCAAGGATAGGGCAGTGTATAGGCATTAAAGGTGTTTGGTTCATTTGTTCCTTATTAACACCATATAATAACAAGGTGAAAGTGAAAAATGTTCCTCTGCTATCAGCACCCTGAATTTAAAGAAAAGAAAAATTATTCAAAATACAAAAGGCTGCCATAATAAAATATAAATCCTCCATGCTGGATTTCCAAAAAATGCAAAGTAAAATAGGATTTTAGTCTTACCTGTTAAATCCTTTTCTCTTAGTCCATACAGGTTACTGGTAACTTTGGGTAGGCGCTCCACCCCTTTAAGTAGGCAGGAACAATTCTGAGAAGTGAGTGCAGGGGTGGAGCCTTCCCTCTAGCCTTAGCTGCAGCTTCCTGTTTCAGCTTCAGTAAGTTTTGGAACCAGCTACTACAAGTAGTCAGTGAGGAAACAGAAGACTATATATCATAAACAGTGAGGTTTGTGCTGCACGATAAAGTGGTAAATCGGATATCAGTCAGAGGACAGACTCACCGGCAATTCCGTTGGTGCTCACCGTAAAAACGGCGCTCCCCACGCCGTGCACTGGAACTGGTACAAAACAAATCCGGAAGCACTCGTAGCGTTGCAGGAAGTATGTAATATAAAAAAATCAAACAGAAGACACCTGTGAACATGAACCCAAAAGTGGTCCCCCACGTTCTGCCTCAGGAGGGCCAAGCATGGTCCCTTGATGGGGTGGGAGACCAGTAACCTGTTTGGACTAAGAGAAAAGGATTTAACAGGTAAGATTAAAATCCTATTTTCTCTGTCGTCCAATACAGGTTACTGGCAACTTTGGGATGTCCAACCATTAAGCTTAGGCTGCCTCCAGGATCTTCCTTCCAAAACTGACATCAGCCGATGACAGCACATCCACACGATGGTGTTTAGAAAAAGCGTGCACAGATGAAAAAGTAGCCGCCTTGCACAACCGATCAGCTGAGGTCTGGTTCTTTTAGGCCCAGGAAGCCCCAATATACCTCGCAGAATGAGCCATAACCCAGAAGGGAACAGGCTTCTTCCAAAGTTTGTAAGTCTTACTAATCGCGGACTTGTTCCAAGAAGCGATGGTAACCTTGGAAGTAGGCTTCCCTACCCTAGGACACTCAGGAATGACAAACAGAGTGTCAGACTGCCTCAAGGACTCAGTGCGACGCACATAGAACTTGAGACAATGCACAACATCCAAAAGATGAAGATCCCTCTCTTTGTCAGAAGTAGGGTTAGGACAGAAGGAAGGAACCACAATCTCCTGATTGATGTGGAATTCAGACACAACCTTCGGGAGAAACTCCCGTGAGGTGCGAAGCACCGCCTTGTCCTTGTAAAAGACTAAAAGGGTGGTTTACAGGACAGGGCATGCAGCTCCGCAACTCAGCGAACGGAAACAATCGCCAGGAGAAAGGCCGTCTTCCACGTCAGTATACGTAGAAGAAAGGTAGTCAAAGACTCAAAGGGAGGACTCAGGAGCACTGCCAAGACCAGGTTAAGATCCCACTGAGAAGCAGGGGACTTAAACACTGGACGGGTATGAGCAACACCCTGGAAGAAAACCTTGACATTAGAAATGATAGCAAGACGCCTCTGAAAAAAAGACAGAGAGCGCAGAAGTCTGAACCTTGAAAGAACTCAGACTGAGACACTTATCCACACCACCCTGAAGGAAGGAAAGAACTGTAGGAAGGTCAAAATCCTGAGATAGGTCTTTGTCAGCACACCAAGCCAGGAAGGTAGACCAATCTCGATGGTAGGCCTTAGAGGAAACAGGCTTGCAGGCACTAAGCATAGTAGCCACAACACCAGAAGAAAATCCTTCTTCAAAACTGAGGATTCGATCTCCATGCCATCAAAGCCAGAAGATGAACATCTTCTTTCCAGAGGTAACCCTGTAGAAGAAGGTCTGGATGGGAGGGAAGTCGAAGAGGTTCCACCATTGAGAGGTCCACATGCTCCGGGAACCAAGCCTTCCGAGGCCAGTACGGAACAATCAGAATGACTGCAGTTGCAGTTTCCGCAGCACCCTGTTCAACAGGGAATGGGAGGAAAGATGTATGCCAGAGGAAAGGTCCACAGAATCAACACGGCATCCACTGCCAGAGCCAGGGGATCCGCCCAGCGAGAGCAGAATGTTGGAATCTTCCTGTTGTGTCTTGCTGCCATCATATCGATGCATGGGATACCCATCTTCTGAACTGCCTGATTGAACACCTCTGGTTGAAGTTCCCACTTTTCGCTGGCTACTGTATGTCAACTGAGGAAGTCTGCCAAGATGTTGACAACTCCTGGAATATAAACTGCGAAGATGGCAGGGACATGGTCCTCTGCCCAGGACAAAATTGTCTTGACCTCTAACCAAGCTGCGAGACTTCCTGTGCCGTCTTTGTTGTCAATGTAAGCCACTGCTGTAGCGTTGTGTGTTTGAACTCTGACTGGACAGTCCTCCAACTGGAGTGTCCAGTGGTGCAGGGCATGAAATATCACCAGAAGTTCCAAGATGTCAATGGGAAGGAGAGATTCTTCCAGAGATCATCGGCCCTGAGCATTCAGATGCCCCAGAACAGCCCCCCATCCTGAGAGGATGGTGTCCGTAGTCACCATCGTCCAGAACAGTATCAGGAAGTGCTTTCCCTTCAGGAAATAGTCCAGGTTGAACCATCATGAAAGATTCAACTCAACAAGAAGCGGGAGAGACAGAGACTCCTCCAGATGATCCGGTTGACCTTGCATGACAAGATCAGAAACCTCCGAAGCTACCTGGCATGAGCCATGGTGAATGGGACTGTTTCTAATGTGGAGATGAACTTCCCCAGTATAGAGGACAATTTCTTGGCAGGAATCAAATCCTGGCTCAGAACCGTATAGACCTTCCAGAAGCTCTGCCTGCTAATCATACACTGCACCAGGACACACACACTGCAGGCAGAGCAGGACCGGCTAAGTCAGCCTTGGGGACGGGACAGAAGTTACAGACCAGAAGACCCAGTCACTGTTGCATGGCTCTGCTGAGTTGTGCCTTATTTCCACAGAGTTGTGGACAATCAGCCCCTGCTTGGGCATGTAGGAGGACTTGAGGACCACTGGAAGCAGAGTACCTTCAACTCCAGTGGCTCTACTGATGAGATCTTTAAGCTCAGAACCAAACAGGGAAGAACCTTGAAAATGCAATGATAATAGAGTCTTTTTTTTTTTTTTTAATGTGGTATCAGCAGACCAGATCTTGAGCCAAAGAGGCCGTCTGGCAACCACAGACATAGAAGAAGCCCTGGCAATCATACGAACTGTGACAAACAGAGTATCAGAGACATAATGTTGCGCTTCAGCAATGTTGCAGAAGTAGAAGCCCCTTGGCGAACACCCAAGGTAAGCTGTGCAGTAAAGATGGCCACAGCCGTATTCACCCATGCATCAGCCAACGCCGGGCATAAGGCAGAACCAGCCGAAGCAAAAAATAATCTTGAGAGAAGTCTCAAGCTTTTTGTCAGTCCAGTCCTTCAAAGCAGAAGCATCTGCTACAGGCAAGGCAGTAGATTTGGACAACCTGGACACAGGGGATCCACCTTGGGTGGATGTAGCCATAGAGCTAACGTTGCTTAAGAAATGGACAAAGTTTAGCAATTATGTGAAATAATCGAAACATTGATCAAATAAAAAATTTTTACCACAATTAATAAACCCCTGAGAGTGACTGTTCATTTATTACTATATATATCACCTTATTATACTACAGTTTAAAAAAAAAATCTAAATATTTGCCTCCCCGTTTGCGTCCTTTCTCCTCAACTTCAAAAGTGCATATGTGAGCCCCCACTGTCCTCCCTCTACCCACCTCCATATTCTAAAAGATATTGAGCCCTTGAGGGGGCAGCCTGAGGATCCGTTTGGAGGGTGGCATGCTTGTTTTTGTGCGTAGAAAAGGGGGATGTGTATTATACATAAGAACTTTACATTTTGTATAATCTTGGGTATAATTTGCACTTGCGTACAGTGGCGTAACAATAGGGGTCGCAGCGGTCGCATCTGCGACCGGGCCCGTCACTTCAGGGGCCCAGCCACCGCCTGCGACCCCCTCGCCCGCAGCAGTCACCTACCTGATCTCCCACTCGGCGCGCCGCTGTAGTAATACAGAGCGCTGGGAGATGACATCATCTCCCAGCCTCTGCATTACTACAGCGGCACGCGGGAGCTCCGGTTGCAGAGATCTGTGCCGAAGGAGGCACAGATCTGTAAAGACACTCCGCTAGACCACCAGGGACTGGAGGTAGGGGAAATGTGAAGATGGGGGCATTGTGGAGATGGAAGGGGGCATTGTGGAGAAGAGATGAAGGGGGGATTGTGGAGATCAGATGAAGGGGGGCATTGTGGAGATGAAGGGGACATTGTGGAGATTAAGGGGGGCATTGTGGAAGGGGCATTGTGGAGATGAGATTAAGGGGGCATTGTGGAGAGGAGATGAAGGGGGCATTGTGGAGATGAAGGGGACATTGTGGAGATGAAGGGGGGCATTGTGGAAGGGGCATTGTGGAGATGCAGGGGGCATTGTGGAAGGGGCATTGTGGAGATGGAAGGGGCATTGTGGAGATGAGATGAAGGGGGCATTGTGGAGATGAGATGAAGGGGGCATTGTGGAGATGAAGGGGGCATTGTGGAAGGGGCATTGTTGAGATGAAGGGGGCAATGTGAAGATGAAGGGGGCATTGTGGAAGGGGCATTGTGGAGATGAAGGGGGCAATGTGGAGATGAAGGGGGCATTGTGGAAGGGGCAATGTGGATGAGGGGGCCAATGTGGGCCCCATGGCAATTCTTGCACCAGGGCCCGGTGGCTTCTAGTTACGCCTCTGCTTGCGTATTATACACTGGTGTGTATTATACCTGTGATTTTATAGTATATATGGCTTTTTGTATGGCTTTAGCCCAAAACATAAAGTTAAGCAGAGACGTATGGAAAGTTGAATTCTGAACATAACATGAATTAGTCAGCAAACAAAGTTCTATGACATCATTGAAAGCGTAAAGTGCCTAAAATGGAAATGGGCAGGCCAAATAGCAAGAAGACCTAAAGGTAGATGGACCAAACACACTTTAGAATGGATCTTGCTCAATACTAAATCCCTAAGAGGACAAGATGGGTAGATGAAACTACCAAATTTGTTGGTACACATAGGCACTAAAAAGTACAAGACTGAAGTTGTTGGAAACTTGCTGAGGAGACCTTCATCCTGCAGTGGATCATTACATATCCTATATAATAATTTGCTAAGGATGTTTGTCAAAAGCCATCATGCACAGTAGAGACTGCCCGTGCAGAAACTGATACGGAGCGGGGCGCTCCAAATTCAGCCTGGAGTCCTCTCTGCACACCTTCCTTGGACCGCTTGGTCTACGGTCTGAATTCGGAGTGCCCCGCTCCGTATCAGCTGCGGCGCAGGCAGTCTCTACTGCTCATGACTGCAGCAGTGGCACTGTGGACCATGTAAACGGGCTTTTCAACTAGTACATACATACACACACACACACACACACACAGTACTGTGCAAAAGTAAGAAGAATGCTTCCAAAAATAGACATGTTGATTGTTTATTTTTATCAATTAACAAAATGATAGTGAGTGAACAGAATAAAAATCTAAATCAAATTAATATTTGGTGTGACCACCCTTAGCTTTCAAAACATTAATTATTCTAGGTAGACTTGCACAAAGTCAGGGATTTTGTAGGCATATTGTCAGGTGTACGATTAAACAGTTATACCAGACAGGTATTGATGATCATCAATTTAATATGAGGGTTGAAACACAATCAATAACTGACACAGAAACAGCTGTGTAGGAGGAATTAGACTGGGTGAGGAACAGCCAAATTCAGCTAACAAGGTGAGGTTGCTGAAGACAGTTTAATGTCAACAGTAATACACCATGACAAGACTGAGCAAAGCAACAAGACACAAGGTAGTTATATTGCATCTGCAAGGTCTCTCCCATGTAGAAATTTCAAAGCAGACAGGGTTTTCCAGACGCGCTGTGCAAGCTCTTTTGAAAAGAACAAAGAAACAGGAAACATTGAGTTGTTGGCCAAAGAAACATAGGAACATCATGCTTACTTCGCTTCACAATCAGAAGATGTCCAGCAGTGCCATCAGTGCAGAATTTGCAGAAAAAAGTGGGATATTGGTGCACCCATCTACTGTCTGGAAATGTCTGGTCAGAAGTGGTCTTCATGGAAGACTTGTGTCCAAAAAGCCAAACCTCCAATGTGGAAACAAGACCAATTGACTCAGCTATGCAGACAGGAACTGGGGTGCAGGAAAATGGCAGCAGGTGCTCTGGACTGATGAGTCAAGGCTGTTTGTTTGCTGAAGGCTGGAGAGTGGTACAAGATTCAGTATCTGCAGGCAAAAGTGAAGCATGGTGGAGGTTCCTTGCACGTTTGGGGCTGCATTTCTGCAAATGGATTTGAGGATTTGGTCAGAATGAATGGTCTCTTCAATGCTGAGAAGTATAGGCAGATACTTATCCATCATGCAATAGGATCAGGGAGGCATCTGACTGGCCCCAAATTTATTCTGCAGCATGACAATGACCCCAAACATACAGCCAAAGTCATTAAAGGGATAGTAATACTTAAAATGTAAAAAAAAAAAATATGTTGTAAGGTTATCCTCCCACTGCTGAAAGGTGTTTTACTCAAAAGTTATTACAGCTCAAATTTTTTAGGTGCAATATCACAGTGGCCTGAAATTGTACAGTGGCGCTGTTGTTACTCCATCCTATGGATAGCTTGGGTCCGTAGACCATAAATCTCCATAGGATAGTGTAGCAACAGCACCACTGTACAATTTCAGGCCACTGTGATCTTGCACCTAAAAATTCAACTCTTTAGGAGGGACAGTCCCTCTTTTAGACCCAAATCCCACTGTCCCTCTTTCCCACCCTAATGTACCTCTTTTTAGGAGATCAGATTGTGTGGTGTGTATATAAGTGTATCACATTGCTCCACAGCAATAAAACTCACATTATTGTTTCTTTAAACGTCAGTATATGTGTTTATAAATTGGTCTGCTTAAATACAATACTTTGGTCTTGTTATAAGTCATTTATTAGGTAACACAAGGAGGTGTCAGTAGGTCATGAAACTGCCTAAAAATTCTTGTTAATGCCCCGCCCACTGGCCACACCCCCAGCAACACCCCCTAAAACACAATAGTCCCTCTTTGGCAATTTGAAATGTTGGGAGGTATGATACACATTTTAATAGCTTCTTCTCCATACAAGCCTCTGTAAAAATTATCTATTTGTTTTCTAAAATCTACTCTGACACGTGCTTTGAGGGGCCTCCAATTTCTGCTTTTTGTCTGGGCTCCTATCTCCATACAAATTTTGATAGAGTATCTACAAACTGATTGTACTACCTGAAATAAGGTAACAACCTTTCTAAATTTCTAATTTTAAGTCTAATATATCTCTGCACAAACAATTAACCAAAATGTGTCTATTAACCCCTTAAGGACCGATGAAGTGACAGGACCATCATGGGTAAACTTGCATTAAGGACCCATGATGGTCCTGGCACATCATGGAATTCAGGGGTCCCCAAGCAGCGACCCCCTGAATCCATTTAGAGAAAAAAAAATAAAAAGCTCTCTGCTGCTTAACTGCTGGCCACGCAGCCGGTCTTTAATGGGTTAAACAGCTTATTAAATATGCAAGTTTAGGATTAGATTTTAGGGATATAACATAAAATAACTACATTTTACAGATGCTAGATGGAGGTACATGTATATATATAAAACTATATAATCCAATTACATGTTTACGTGTTGTGTCCCTCTAATTTGGCTTTGTTCTGTGAGCACTTTGGTGTTTATTCATGTCATTAAAAATGCAACGTATTGATTATGTTCAATACTAGTTGAAGAGCCCGTTACACGGGCCACAGTGCCACTGCCAGCCGGTCGCGGTGCAGTCATGCTCAGTAGAGACTGACCGCGCCACGGCTGATACAGAGCGGGACGCTCCTTAGGAGAGCCCCGCTCTGTATCAGCCTCGTCACTGGCAGTCTCTACTGCGCATGACTACAGCACGCGCAGCAGTCTCTACTGCACATGACTGTGGCGTTACGCACATTTTAGCGAATTATTATATAGGATTCCACATTTTAAAGGGATAGTAATGTTTCCTAATAACGAAAGTTTCAATCATTCTTTAATGTTTTTGTAGTATGAAGAGCTTTATTACATGTGTGTGTGTGCTTTGTACTTCTTCAGTAACTGAATGATAAAGTATCCCCCTCCCACCCATTTTACCTAGCTTAAGCCACCTCTCCCAGATCTGCAATCCGCTCATCGGCCCAGACAGCTTGAAGTGAGGGAAAATCTTCTCGCTGTGAGCATAAGGAAAACCCTGACCCCCTTGAGGAAGGAGGGCAGGTTTTTCCTTATGATCAGTGAAGATTGACCCTTACTATGCCCCATCTGAACCGGCTTTTAAGAGACAAATAGAAGGCAACATGTTGAGCAAGGTGACATATTGAATGTGTGAATGTTTGACACACGACATTGTGAATGTGTCACTCACAAGCAGGCGACCAACTAAACAAGAAAATTTGAGACGTGCGATGCGGCGTCCGACATTTCAATAAGATACTCTTGGAGAGCAGCGTGACATCGGTAAAGGGGGTTGGAGGGGGATAGCATTCAAATACCGATGAATTACAAAGTATAAAGACTTGTAATAAAGCTTTTCATACTACAAAAACTTTAAAGAATGATAGGAGTTTCAGTTATTAGGACACATTACTATTGCTTCAAGAGACATGATCATACCTGGGAACTTTTTTTGTTGTCTCCAGGGAGTCCTCTGCTGCCATGGGTGGTGTGAAGAATGACGAGTATCATGTCAAAAAGGGGCGGGTCTTAACGTGAGTCCCGGGGGAGGGCTTAAAAGAAGGCTGAGGGGAAGGAGCTACACTGGGGGAAAAAGTGTAAGTGGGTAGAGTTTCAATAGAAACTTCCCACATCCGTTGGACTCAGCCTCTGCCCCGGAGACCCGGTAAAGCAGTGCCAAAACCGGAGTCTCCGGGGAAAATCCGGAGAGTTTCCAAGTATGGACATGATCACATAGTCATAATATGCTGTACTTTAAAATAAGTTTGCAAATTGATGTTTCACCTTGAATTTTCATAAATGAGATTTATGTTATGTGATGTCATTTTATGTAGGTTGCACATATTTCATTACATAGTTATCAATTTGCATCAAGGGTCACACACTCCCTTTTCTATGACATCCTATATAATAATTCGCTAATGTATGTTTGTCAGAAGCTGTCATGCGCAGTACAGACGGCTGCGCGTGTTGCAGTCATGCTCCGTTATCAGCCACGTCATGGGCAGTCTGTACTGTGCATGACTGCTCCGCAGCTGTTGCTGCCTGGCACTGTGGCCCATGTACACGGGCTGTTCAACTAGTATATTATAAAGGACACCCGTTTTGATGCCTTTTTTATGGTGTGGGTAAACCAAGGGAGGTATTGTGCTTGGTTTTCTTTGTCCTAAGGAAAGTCTCTGATTGAAACCTTGACAAGTTAACTCATCTTTTTTTCACATCACTTTGAAGTTCTGTGTCTGCTTCTGAACCTGTTATTTATATCAGGACTGTCCAGGTTCAGTCCTCAAAGGCCACCAACAGGCCAGGATGTAAGGATTTCCCTGATTAAGCACAGGTGAATTAATCAGTGGCTTATTCATTTTGACTGACTCACCTGTGCTTAAGCAGTGAAATCCTTTCATCCTGGCCTACTGGTGGCCCTTGAGGACTGAACTTGGACAGCCCTGAGTTATATAATAAAGACCACACTTAAAGGGTATCTATCACCCCTATACAAGTGTGTCTTAAATGTTAGGTTATATAGAGAATATGTGGTGCACTTTATTAATATCTGTTTTTAAAAATCTATTTGTCCAAAATGTAATCATTAAATACTGCCCTGCACCCTACTTCCGGACAGACAGCGGTTACCAGCTCTGAAATATTATTTGTGACTGTAAGCCCCTGATGAAGTATTTGTTAGTAATACGAAACGCGTTGGGCGTTATATTATTGTACATCTGTTTTATCCCGTTGAGTGATTTGTATTGTTTCCATGGAATAAATTTATTGGAATAAACCGGTTAACTTGGAGCCTTGGAAGATTTTTAGCATCAATAAGCTGATTGAAAATTCAGTGATATTCCTAAGAGTGATATCTATAAGTTCACCACTTGGTGGAATCTGGTAAGCAGTTACTGAAGGGGGGGGGGTGTTTATATACCCCATTTCCTATATACAGACTTGCTCTTAGATGAGTTTGCGCCCCTTCTTTTTCTTTCTTTTACTTTAGTTCTACACGACTCTACCCACCACCGGGGTTAAAGGGAGCTGCACCCAGAAGAGGTAGATTGGTTGAAAAAGGAAAACTGCTTATATTTTATAATAAAGAAGAGAACAATACATGATATCATTATCACCTTTCCAATAGAAGTGGTTTTACTATATATTGGACAATATTATTCAGTACCTATAGATTTATTTGGCACCTTGACCTCAATATATATTCTTTGTATTGGAGGAGGCTAATAGAGGGAGGGGAACAGAGGCAGAGTGACAGACTGCGGGACAGGTAACCGCAGTCTGTCTGGAAGTAGGGTGCAGGGCAGTATTTAATCATTAAATTTCCAACAAATAGCATTTTAAAAACAGATATTAATAAAGTACTCCACATATTCACTATATAACCTAACATTTAAGACACAATTGTATAGGGGTGATAGATCCCCTTTAATACCCAGCAATGGTGTGCACTGGTCATGCACAAATAATGAATTTCCCTATTCTGGGATTATATTTTTCTGTCCTGTAAATTAACACTTTTCACGGTATAGGAAGATGAATGGACCCAGCAGAACTGCCTTTTTCTTCAGGGCAGAGAAAGGTACAAATGCAGGTTCTGTTCTATGTAGTACAAGAGCACAAACAAGGTACTGTATCCTAGTTGGGGGTTGTGAATTTTGTTTTCTTAGGAATGGAGTGTAGGTGAATGGTAGGTTTTCTATGTAATTAACACATGTACATAATTTTATTTCAAGCAATCAATATAAGGATCTCTAGTGAGTTTTTCATTCAAAGGCCTCATCCATTCATTACAGTACACCCATTATGATTAGAGACAAGAAGGTTTCAACTTCAGCAGATGAAGGGATTGTTTAATTTGTTTGTTTTTACAATAAAAGGTCTGTTAAATAGTGGAATTCTTTGCGATGGGGATGTCGTTATGGCAGATACAATAGATACAATTAAGAGAAGATTAGATACATTTCTATCAGAAGGGAACATGCAGGGTTATACTCTGTATAAGTAGATCATGAAGTTATGGTAAATACACTAAACCCTATTTTAGAGGTGGGAAGGATTATCTAATTCTCATTTTCTGAATTATACTGTGGTAAAGGTTGAAACTGATGGACCTATGTCTTTTGTCAACCTAATTTACTATATAACTCCATATAAAGCAACAAGAGCAGAATATGTGAAATCAAAAAGGATGCTGACTGCATTATGTTGCAATGTGTTGGATGCCTCGCTGGCAGTCAAAGGGTTAGATGTTAAAATTATTTGCGTGAGTTTTAAAGTCATGTATTGTTCATTCTGCTTTCATTCTTATTTTGTCTGAAGAAGAGACCTAGTTGTCTTGAAAGCTTACAGTTAGCAAATAAAGGTATCATTTATACTCTACTAGTCTCCTGCATTTTCTATTGCTAATACGCATACCTGGGAACCCTCAGGGTTTGACCCAAATCTCAGGGTCTCAGGATGAAGGCCCAGATTCTCAGGGTGAGACAGTCCAGTGTTACTGAATGTATAATCTGCAGCAAATAACTGATTGTTTAGTCTCTAAATTGGTGGCCTCTGTACAGGAAAGGTAAAGAAAGAAGTCCAGTTTGCCTTGTGTGTATTTAAAGGGATAGTAATACTTAAAATGTAAAAAAAAATATGTTGTAGGGTTTATCCACCTGAGTAAAACAAGAGTACTCCCACTGCTGAAAGGTGTTTCATTCAAAAGTTATTAATTTTCAAAGTTGATTTTTTTAGGTGCAATATCACAGTGGCCTGAAATTGTACAGTGGCGCTGTTGCTACACCATCCTATGGAGATTTATGGTCCCGGGACCAGAGCTGTCCATAGGATCGTGTAGCAACAGCGCCACTGTACAATTTCAGGCCACTGTGATATTGCACCTAAAAAATTCAACTTTGAAAATTAATAACTTTTGAATGAAACACCTTTCAGCAATGGGAGTACCCTTGTTTTACTCAGGGGGATAAACCCTACAACATATTTTTTTTTACATTTTAAGTATTACTATCCCTTTAAGTAGAGAACCTCCTAAAGAAACTAGCACAAATGGACAGTAACATCTTCTTGGCAACATGCAAAAAGGACAATCTCATCCATAAAGGCCTCACTCTAAAGACCCTACTCTAAACACGTACAATAGCCGATATCATACCTTTCAACATTTTGAATGGCCAAAGAGGGATACTTTTGGTTTAGTGGGTGTTTCTGGGGGCGTGACTGGTGGGCAGCATATCACCAAGAATTTTTAGGTTATTTCATGACCTATTGACACCTACTTGTGGAACCGTATAAATGATTTAGAGCAATGCAAAAAGTATTTTATTTATCCAGATTAATTTATAAACACCTATATTGAACTTTATGCAAACATTAAAGTATTAGTAATGCCTCATTAAAATACTTTATCTGGATCTTCTGTATAATAATAGTAATACAATGCTCTATGTCAAACATCTTCTCTGTAGTTCAAAAGTTATACGGCTCTAAAGATCTCCCGCCCACCCTTCTTATGACATCACTCAGAAGCTACAGTCTGGTTAGGACGGCTACAGCGAGGGACAAACTTCAGTATGCAAAGGGAAATCCTGCCCTCCTTCGTCAAGGGAGGAAGGATTTCCCTTATCCTTACTTACTGAAGTTTGTCCCTCGCTGCAGCAGTAGAGTCGCACAACCAGATCTGAGAATCAGAGGGAGGCAGCCAGAAAGGGGCGGGTGGGGGATCTTTACAGCTGAATAACTTTTGAACTACAAAGAAGTAAGATATTTGAAATAGTGCATTGTGTTTCTATTAATATACAGAAGACACGGATAAAGAGTTTTAAGGAGGCATTACTAGCCCTTTAATTTTAGCTTTATTGCTATGCAGCAATGTGATATGCCTACATACACACATCACACAGTCTGATCTCCTAAAAAAAGGGACACTAAGGTAGGAAAGTGTGACTTGGGAGGTATGCGGTATGCACGGCAGTCATGTACCAGAACCACAGAAAACCTGCATAATAATCTTATTGGGATCTGTTACAACATCAAAACCAAAGTAAAAAGCAGAGATCGTGACCCTGGAAGCAAGTATGGGAAAAGACAGAGGGCATAGAAAATATTCTGCAACTATACTACAAGAAACTACAAACACTCCTTATAAAAAATAAAACCATGAAACTAGACAGACTGGGGCAAAAGGTTGGGCATTTAAATGACTTTATAAAAGATTGACTACTAGTTTACAAATCCATACAAGCAATGGTGATACTCTTGTTTTGGAGGGTTCTTTTATTCTATAACGTCTGCCACAAAAATGTAATCCTATAATATAAAAGGCCAGAATGTTTGTCCGATGTAGTCATGCACTGTAGAGACTGCCTGAATGCACAGAATGCTGGGAGCTGTGAGTTCGGGCAGTCTCTACTGCACATGACTGCATCGCGTGTGCTGCCAGTAAGGTGGCGGCAGTACGCAAAGCAGGACCAGCATGTTTACCTCACCAGACCTTGGCCCGTGTACACGGGCTTTTACACTAGTTTCTGAATAAAAGAAAAAAAATATGTGTTTGATTTGCATTAACCCAAATGACTGTTGGAAGAGTCACCAATACATTGCTTTGCAGTGCACTGAATACCTCTCTAGCCTCCAATGGCTTGATAGGGATCACACCTCTACAGAGGACCATTGCTCACATAAAGTTCCCAAGACTATCCATATTAATTATATTATTGTTAGGTAGGCTATCCTTGCATTGCAAAGAAAAATGTGTGATATTTAACTGTTCCTAAAGACAAAGGGTCAGCCTTCAGACAGACCTTTCATATGCGCCAGGTGTCTCAAAACATCTCAATGGCATTTTGAGCCCTTTACATATGTTAACAGAGTTATTTTGGACTCTATAGTCCTTATAGACAAAGGCTGTTTACACCTAGAGTTTAACTCCAGACTAAAAGGCTTTAAACTCAATCAGAATCAATCCATTCTATCAACCCTGTTAATCCCATCCAGTTCTACATTAAAATTGAGGTAATAAAGTTGACATGGAATGCCTGTTTCAGGACTGCACAGGATTCACTAGAGCCCTGCAGAATGCATTTTATAAGGATGTGGTTTTAAAGTGTTGAAGGATTGAGGTTACAACCCTAAGAGGAAGCAATGGGAGAGTAATCAAGTGTTTATGAGCTATGTGCCAGGATATGACACGGCTGGCGGGGGTGAGTAGTCATGCCAACTAAACTTGCAACTGACTAATGAAACAGCAATTTCTCATCAGGAATGAGTGAGTGGATGATAAAGAGACAGAGATAAATGATCTCATTGGAGATACACAGAAAGCTTTATACAGAAAAGGGGAGAAATTCTTGAACAAACCAAGTGCACCATGGGGAGGGGGGTTGAATAAACTTTAACATTGATTAAATTGAGCTTACCCCTTGAATACAAGAGAGGTCTCCAGCGCATTGCTTTACAACTCACTGAAGGCCTCTCAAGCTTTCAATGGATCACACCTTATTTAAATTAATGAAAATTTAAAAAATGTTAGTGTCCCCTATGGTGCAGTTGGTTTGTTCCAGTTCATCTCCCAATAATCCTATGTACAGCCTCTGACTGGAAGCAGGCAGCAGCACAGCACTGATTTGCACTTTAAAGGGATAGTAATGTTTCATAATAAAAGCAGCTCTAATTAATCTAGTATTTGGGCCCTGGAGAGTGTTATTTCAATTCTGTCAGAGTTGTGGTTCAAGAGTAATTGAATGATAAAGTATCCCCCTCCCGCCCCTTCTACTGATGTAACACTGCTCAGCTTAGAGCAGCAGGGAGGTGCCCAGGTAGATTGCAGAGAGGGACCATCTTCAATTAAGATAAGGGAAAAAGCTGAAAAACCTGCCAAGGGGGACAGGGTTTTCATTGTTCTCACAAGACACTCACCGCTCAGAGTGGTGAATGGGCAGAGGAGGCGTGGCAGTCGCAGAGTGGCGAATGGGCGGAGGACGTGTGAATGAATAAGTCCTAGCACTTTACTGATTCCTTTGGCAACAACTCCTCCCTATAGATTTTTTCAGCCTTACTTTTTTAACCAGATGTGTCTCCAACACACTGCAAAGCAATGCGTTGGAGGCATCACTACCAGCCAAGGGGTTAAATTCTATTTTCCATTTTTAAAAATAATTTTGTGTGCAGAGTACAAATATTAAAACAAATAAAATATAGCTGAAAGGATTTTGTGTATTGGTGCACTGTACATTCCCAACCATTTGCTGTCCTGGACAGCAGTGCAGGGAATCCCAGGGTGGAGTGACACCGGAGATGAAAGGAGCCTCCAGTCCACTGGTAAGTGCCTCAAGGCCTACACATACATCACACAAATCTTGACACCTACAAGGCCAACACAGTGACACCTGAACACATGGACAGCATTCCACACCACAATTCAGCAACACAGATTGGAGGGACGTCAAACAAGGACAGAATACTTGACAAACCCAGCCTGAATGGTAATGGTTAGGTCCCTGTTGAACCCCCTTCATGCTGTCCACAACATCATCATGCACAGCACAAAAACAATGCACACCGTCATGTGTCAGTCAAAGATATAACTATTATGTGTATCACAATGTCATACATAGAGTGACAAAGAGATCAGCACACAACCCCTTGAGTGCCAGAGGGATAAGCAATGCATTGTTTCACAATACATTGGCTAGTTCCCTGGCCCCCAAAGGGTTATCAGATATATCAAGGAGGGGAATTGGTGTGTTTACTATTGTATTGTTACTGCATGTCAGGGCTAGGCATTGTACATGTAGGTAGTTAGTCCAAGTGGAATAGCCAAGGTTCAGCTTTCTGCATCATATATAGCCTGCAGAGTGTGGATGGCCAGGGGGCATTCACCGCCATCCCCACTCTGCAGGACATATGTGATACACAAGGCTCAACCATGATAGGGGGGACATTCACTAGGGTGTCAGAAAGAGGTGACAATGTGTACATGAAAACTGCAGTGTCATCACATCTGCAATCCCTGTTATATCCTGCGGAGCCAATGCACTGAGATCTAAACAACTTGGGACACATCAGTGCTCAGGTTCCATAGCATAACACAGGAAAAGGGAGAAGTAACCTCCAGTGGTACAGTAGAACCATGCACATGTTTGCTGTGTGTTAGGATCTTAGCTGTCCTGGCGTATTTTCCAGTGTCCTCCAGCTGATTGTGTTGTTGGGTTCCACAGATCATGTTTGTTGGTGTGTCTGTTACTGTTGCTGACATCATTGTTTCGACTCTGTTGCCATTTGTCATCCCTGGTGCATTGCTGTGTACAGAGGTCATAGTGTGTTTGCTGTGGAGGCCTAAGTGTATGTCATGCAATGGGTTTGTGTCACTCCAGGTGTGATGGTTCGGTCAGCACGTGTATCCTGATGAATGTGGACTGCAAGGAGGTATGTGTTGCCATCCACACTGCTCAGGATACACATGATGACCAAAGCTACATCAATGTAGGTTAGTAGAATCAATGTATGGGATCATGTCAAGCTCTGCAATGTGTGTCAGGATGATAACTAATGCATTGCAAAGCTGCCACTCAACGGTTCACATGTCAATGTCATAGTCTTGCAGCACTCCTGTCATAGCTCACATCACTAATAACATCATGTCATGTGCCCACACAGCATACCAGTCTTCACAAGTCAGGAGAAACCTCCTCTGAGGAGGCCATCACCTCAAGGGCGCTGCCACCACCACCACAGCAGCAGTGGCCCCCAGCAACCACAGCAGCAGTGGCCCCAGCAGCCACAGCAGCAGTGGCCCCAGCATGGCCCCCAGCAGCCACATCAGCAGTGGCCCCCAGCAGCCACAGTAGCAGTGGATCCAGCCTGATCCTGCCCTCCATGTTCCTCCACCACTGCAGCCTAGGGGCGAGGCACAGGATGCCACAGACTGTCCAGATGCCAGGCCATGCAGAGTCCAGTACGTGGGCTAGACCTCAGCCAACCCCGTGGAGATCCGAAAGCCAGGAGGCATCCGTGGCGTGGCCCCTGGACTACCATCACTTTGGGCTGATCGGGGAGCCACAGCAGCCACAGGAACGCACAGACTTCACGCCCCCACCATCACCCCCAACCACACCAACAGATGTGCGCCCCCCTGAGGCTGTAGTATCAGAGGGGAGTGAGGGGTCTGGGGATCAGTTTGGAATATCCCCCCACAGCCTCCATGTTTCTGTCTCTCCTGAGGCCCTCCATGTTCGTCCGCTCACCCACACCACACCACCGCTAGCCTCCACAGCCCACAGATCAACAACATTATCACAATTAAGGGGATAGTAATGCTTATAATGTTTGAACAAATATGTTTTCGGGTTCATCACCCTGAGTAGAACAAGGGAACTCCCACTGCTGAAGGGTGTTTCATTCACAGGTTATTTCAGCTCAGAGTTGTTTTTTTAAATAGGAAAATCACAGTGCCCTGAAATTGTCGAATGGCGCTGTTGCTATACTATCCTATGGAGATTCATGGTGGTGGGACCAGAGCTGTCCATGGGATGGTGTAGCAACAGTACCACTGTACAATTTCAGGCCACTGTGAGATTTGATCAATGACATTCAACTTTGAGCTGAAATCACTTTGGAATGAAACACCTTTCAGCATGGGGGAGTTCCCTTGTTTTACTCAGTTGGGTGAACCCTACTAGATAGGTTTCTTAAACATATTCAGTATTGATATCTCTTTAGTACCCTGACAAGGGAGAGGTAATCAATGACAGAAGATGGTCATATGTGATCAGATGTGTAATTGACTTGGACAACAACAGGTGATCCTCATGGACGTGGATTCAACATGTCACCGGAACAAACTTCTGGACCATGAGGGGTCATGCCATGGATTCCTGCAGAGGGTGAAAACAAGATTGGAAGGTGGACTACGAACACAACAGTCATGCTATTGCTGACCCATCATCATACCCTTGAGTGCCAGAGGTGTACACAACACATTGCTCAGCAATGCTTTGGAGACCTCACTGGCACTCCACAGGTACAGCTTGGTTATTTGACATGGAGTGAACAATTCATTGCTTGTCAGGATCTTGTCTAGCCATCATGACCTTATGGGGTTTGTATCACGGTATGGCAAGCAGAGATTTGTATATGTGTGTGGGCACACACATAGGTGTGTAAACCAAGACCCATGAAACAGAGGAGTTATTTCATGGATCTCGATCTACATACTGATGAGGTGTGTGCTCAGGGTCTGTGTGACACACATACAGATGTCCGCTTGCCATCCCCTTGATGGACACCTCACATGGCCCTGACAAGATATTAACAAGCAATGGAGTGGCATATTCACTGTGCTACACACACACACACACAAACAAGTCAGCATGGCAGGCCTTCAGCTGGAGCATGAACAGTTGCAGCAGGTGACAGCTGTTGGACAGGAGTGCTTGGAGGAGGAGGAGGATGAGCCCTAGCCCTCTCACACCTTCGCCTCCACTCTCGCCTTGGGTACAAGCATGTGCACATACTGGTGTTTGTCTGTCTCTCTGTGTCTCTCTCACACTACACCTGAGGCCAGTCGTCTTCTTCTTGCTGATAGATTTTATCCATCAGCTGTGATTTTTGGATACCGAGGCTTGAGCCTCACTACTCTATCTTCTCGGGTTGGGTTTTAAGTCGCAGGTTTGGATTCTTCTTGGTCTGTGTTTACTTGTCACAGTTGGGTTGGTTTCACAGGGTCTTCGCTGTGATGGGCCGCGGGTAGCGGTCGAAGGGGTTTGCAGTGGTGGTAGTGAGTTTTCTGATCAGAGGGTTCGGGTTCTGATCCAGTCCTTGGCAGAAGTTCTTACTCAGCTTCGCTAGGTGTTCGTCCAACATCTCGATGTCCAGTTCCCTGTGAAGGTCAGCTGTCCTTATGAATCTTGGAGCTCCAGATGATATCCGCAGGGCCTTGTTCTGGACTCTCTGAAGACTCTTCCGGTGTCGCTCATGGCAAGTGATCCATGCTGGGGAGGCATACGTCAGGGTGGGTCTGATGATTGCCTTGTAGACGTTAATCTTTGTCTGTAGTGGCATGGACTTGGTCTTCAGGAGTGGGTACAGTGCTGCCATCTTTCCTGTTGCCTTCTGCTGAGTATTCTCAATATGGCTTCCCCAGTTGAGCTTGCTGTCCAGGGTCACACCGAGGTAGCGGCTGCTGCTCTCCCACTTGATGGTCTCCCCATTGAGGCTGATGTGCGGGTGCTCCTTGATCTTCTGTCTGGTAAACAGCGTTGCAGTTGTCTTGCTGATGTTGAGTTCTATTCTCCAGTCGCTGTACCAGGTTGAGATGGTATCTAATGATGCTTGCAGATTCTTCGCCACTTCCTTTTCGCTGAATGACTGGGAGATGATTGCGACATCGTCCGCATACAGTGCCAGGTCGGTCTTGTGCAGATCTGTCGGGATGTCACTGGTGAAGATGTTGAACAGAAAGGGTCCGAGGTTCGATCCCTGTGGCACGCCTGCTCGGATGGGATGTGATGAGGACATCTCAGACCGCATGGTGACATGGAAGGTGCGGTCTCCCAGGTAGCTTGCAATTGTCTTCACCAGGTAGTTTGGGAATCCCAGGCCAATCATCTTGTGCAGCAGTCTCTTGTGCCAAACTCTGTCGAATGCTTTGGCGACATCCAAGAAGACAATTCCCGTGGACTTCTTAATGTTGAATCCGTGGCTGATGGTGTCTACCACTCTCAACAGCTGATGGGTTGTTGCATGCTCCTTTCGAAACCCAAACTGCTCATTTGCTAGTAGTTTTCTTTCGGAGGCGAAGTCGCTAAGTCGGGCAAGGAGGACCTTCTCCAGGAGCTTTGATAGTCCAGAGAGCAGACTGATGGGGCGGTAGTTCGCAGGATCCCTCAGTGGTTTACCGGCCTTTGGGAAAACAATGACCCTTGCTTCTTTCCAGCGTTTTGGGAAGTGCTGGAGCCTCATGCATGCATTGAAGATGTTTGTAAGGTGTTCCATTGATGCTGTCGGGAGGTTTTTGATAGCTAGGTTCGTTATTCCATCACTCCCCGGTGCTTTGCCGTTTGCCAGCTTCTCTGCAAGTCCTGCTACCTCAGAGCTCGTGCACTCCTCGATGTCTTCTGCTCTCATCTCGGTTTGGTCTTCTGCGAGATGCTTCTCAACTTCTTCCTCCACTCTGTCCGTGAGCCTGCTTATCTTGTTTGGGGTGAACGAAGCCTCCAGTGTCTCGGAAAGGACCTCTGCCTTGTCCTTGTTGCTGCATGCAAGGTGAGTTCTTCCCTGGATTGGTTGGCTTGGTTCTTTCTTCCCAGTTAGGCGTCGAGCCATTCTCCATACAGAAACTACACCTGAGGAGGGTGGGCTGTCACTTTTAAACAGCAGTAAGGTGTTGTTCATGTGGTCATAATGATGAAACGAAAACAAAGGGGAGGAATCACACCAGCTCCTTACATAACTCCTTACTCAAGATAAAACTGTAATCAGCAGAGGTGCACTCTTAGGAATATACACTGATACCGAAGAAAGGAAGGGGGAAACCAACCGGAAGAGAACCACCAGGCGTTGCCCCCCCCCCAAAAAAAAAAAAAAAAAGAAAACTAATAACTGACGCACACTCCAGGAGTATACAAAAAATAGAAATAATCTTTATTAAACAATACAAAATCAATCAAGTGAATACATCAAATCAATTAAAAAACATCCAGCACCGGAATAGAGAGTCATAAAGATACTTCCTTATAGAATAATGCCCCTATAGACTGAGAGCAAGTATATGTAAAGCAAATGTGCAATTCCAAGTACCTACAAAAATCCAAAGTGGACTATTAGCAATGTGTAATATTATCATACATATAAAGTACAAGGTGATGATAATAAACAAAGTATAAATACACATATACTTATCTCTATGAATATAAGTAAGAGCACAAGGGAAAGATCAAACAGTGTGACTCCTGGAGTCATAGAGATAGATGGGTATATATGTGTATTTATATTTTGTTTATTATTATCACCTTGCACTTTATATGTATGATAATATTGCACATTGGTAACAGTCCACTTTGGATTTTTTGTAGGTACTTGGTATTGCACGTTTGCTTTACATATACTTGCTCTAAGTCTATAGGGGCATTATTATATAGGGAAATATCTTTATGACTCTCTATTCCGGTGCTGGATGGCTTTTAATTTATCTGATGTATTCACTTGATTGATGTATTGTCTAATAAAGCTTATATCTATTTTTTGTATACTTCTGGAGCATGCCTCATTTATTAGGTTTCTTTTTTGGGGGGGTAGGGGGGCACCGCCTGATGGTTCTCTTCCGGTTGTTTTCCCCCTTCCTTTCTTCCTGTATCATGTGGTCATAATGGACTAATGGTAAGGTGTTTGTGTTATCCAGGTATTTGTTTTCTGGTGTGTCTGTGGTTAGTGGTGTGATTATTTGTAATTGGTATGTACCTGTCAGGTGTGTGTTTTGTCTCCATTGACTGCTGAGGTTACATATAGGGTTGCCACCTTTTCTTCAAAAAAATACCGGCCAAGGCATTCCCTCCATAGACTTAACATTGGAAAGAAGCCAATTTTTTACCAGCCTGCCTGTAAAATACCGGCTGGGTGGCAACCCTAGTTACATAGGTGAGCTTGATTTGTTCTTGTAGTGACAAGTGTGCATGTTGTGTTGTGGGTTAACCCCTATTGTTCAAAGGTGTGTTGGTATGGCTTATGTTGTGCTGCTTTGTGTTCCCCTTGTCCCTTTGGGGTTGCTGGATTCTTGTTGTTTGTCTGTGACTCGTTTGTATAGTTTAGGCCGGTGTTTCACAACCTTTGTGCCGTGGCTCTTTAGTGTGCTATGAGCGCAAGCTCAGGTTGCCTGACTATTCCCATACAGGTTACAACTGCTTTGTGGACATGTGTTCTGTGATGTATGTTTGTAGTGGTCATTCTGCTCAATTATCTCCTTCTTGTCATCCCCACTGTGAGACCTACTAATAGATATGTATCCATTGATTGTTCCCTTCACTGAGCCATTTCTATCAACTGCAAGGGGTGCCCTGGAATATCCAGATTGCATGTTAGGGGTGTCTTAGGTGGAGGGGTTGTGAACCACTGTTGTAGGCCTTGTTGTTGTATTTGCTAGGCATTGCAGGGGTTAATATCTGACCTCTGTATGCTTGGGTTATGTCCTTGAATGACCTGCTGCTCTGTTTTATTTTCCTCGATGGTGGTTCTCTACTCTGAGTTATATGATGTTCGCAAAACAAATGGGTGTTAGATTCCTGGAGGAAAATGTTGGAATTTAACTCGCGTTAGCCCTAACTCCAACATTTGAATGGCTCTTGGCTTTGGTTCTACACTGTCCGCTATGGGCGAGATTTTGATGTTTTGGAGACTGGCGATATGTGTTTCAGAACTGCCGTTATTTCTTACTAGTGGGAACATTTGCATTGCTTACTTGACGTACAAAACCATCTTCGCCAGTTTTTTCTGCCGACACCAACATTTGCATTGAGACCTAAATTCCTAAGTTAATTAAGTGAAAATTAAAAAGCAGGAACAAAACTAGGGACAGGGAGAAAGAATCAGGTACTTTCCCTGGAAATCAAGGAAGGTATTCTGCATGGAAACTACCAGATTGCTGCCAGCCTGTAATTTAAAGCGTTAGTAATATTTGAAATGATGCTACGATACATCTTTTTACTATTTACTACTGCTCTGTTACATTGCTCATGATGACAATGCTATATGCTCTTAGAAATTCTATCATAAACTGTCCCCCTCACGCCCCTTTTACTTAAGTCACATATTCTTTGCTCGGAACTGATGGAGGATCACTACAAGGGACAGTTTTCATTCAGTATTAGGAAAAACCTACCGTTCTTCATCAAGGAGGACAAGATTTTCCTTATACTGTACAAAGGAAGATTGTCCCATGTTGGGACAGAACTTCAGATCTCTGGGAAGGTGGCTTACCCACATGAAAAGGGGCATGAGGGGGACAATTAATTATATAATTTCTAATAACATATGACGATTCAGCATTAGGAATGTAACAGAGCAGTAATACATAGTAAACGGACCGATTATAGCTTCACTTGATTTCAAGCATTACTATCATTTTAAGGTGAGCATATTTCCATTCTGCAGTTTAGGGACGCTGCATAGAGACAAAAACAGCATAGCTGTCTTCAGCTATAGTGCAGCAATGTGGGAGGGGTCACTATACATACAGAACACAACCTGCTCTATCTCTAGCACACCATAGAGTTCTAACCACTAGAGAGAGAACTACCCACTGACTTCTGTGACACAAAGTGATGCCAGTGGTGGGCTACAATAAAATGTACATGAAGCCTAAAGGCTTTAGATTAGTTACACTACAACAAAAACTGCACCACAACTCCTGCTTGTTGTCAGGATCAAGGCTCAGTTCTCTCCCTGATGTTTAAAACTTTGTCTTAAAACACTTTTGTAGCCCAGCAGAGGTATCACTTTTTGCTACAGTGGGCAATGGGCAGTTCACCTAGTGTTTAGAACTCTGTGCTCTGGAGTCTTCCGTCCAGGACTTTGTATTGACCCAGAAGGGGGCTGTCCTGGATATGGGACACACATTTAAAATCCAGGACTTCCCAGGCAATCCGGGATATGTAGTCACTCTACAGTAATTCCTGTCAACCATAAAGCACCTAAATGCCACAGAAAGTTACCACAATAACATACTTCTAGACTGTAAGTGCTCACCAGCAGGTAGGGTGACCACATGTCCCAGACTGCCCTTGACAGTCCTGGATTTTAAAGGTGTGTACCTTGTCCTAAGCAGCCTTCTTCTGAGAGAATACAAAATCCTACAATGTAAACTCCAGAGTTCTAAAGACTAGGAGAACATCAAATGACTACTATGATAGGAAGTGAGAGAATAGAGCAGTGGTTCTCATCCAGGTTGCTGTGGCACTGTGGTGTATCATGGACATTAGTTGAGGATGCCCCACATTCTCTATGAAGCCTTTAACAATAATATTACTGTTCAATTTCTAATGTATATTTATGGAAATTATTATACAAAATACTCTCTTTAATGGCTTCCTGATTGTGAATCCTAAGAATAACTGTACATTTATATATTGTACCCTTTTAAGTAATTTTGCATGGACCTATTAAAAATGCTGCAGTTTCTCTGTAAATTCCAGATAGCATGTTAGGGTGCCTTGAGAAGAAACAGATCAAAAACTACTGGAATAGAGCCTTGACCCTTATATCAAAAAACAGCAGTGGACTTTTGTTGTAGTGTAACGCTAGTCTAAGGCTTTGGGCTTGATGTATATCATCTTGTAGCCCACCACAAACATCACATTCTGTCACAGCAGTCAGTGGGCAGTTCTCCCTCTAGTGTTAAAGGGATAGAAATGTTTAAAAATAAATGCAGCTCCAATTATTCGTTATAGTTTTTGGGCCATGTAGATCGGTATTATCATTCGTTACAATGTGTAGTTCCAGAGTAATTGAATTATACAGTGCCCTCCTCCCGCCCCTTTTGCATATTGTACACCGCCTCCCCTCAGATGTGGAATCATTCTGTCACAGCAGTCTGTGGGCAGTTCTCCCTCTAGTGTTAAAGGGATAGAAATGTTTAAAAATAAATGCAGCTCCAATTATTCTTTATAGTTTTTGGGCCACGTAGATCGGTATTATCATTCGTTACAATGTGTAGTTCCAGAGTAATTGAATTATACAGTGCCCTCCTCCCGCGCCTTTTGCATATTGTACACCGCCTCCCCTCAGATGTGGAATCCCTTGACAGTACAGCTCGCAGTGAGGGAGACTCTTCTGGCCGTGAGCAAAAGAAAAACCCTGATCCCTTGAAGGAGAAGGGCAGGTTTTTCCTTATGCTAACAGAAGATTGTCCCTTGCTGCAATCCATCCAGACGGTCCTGCTGTGCAGTTTTACATAGGTAAAAGGGGCAGGAGGGGGACACTTTATGATTCAATTACTCTGGAACTACACATCATGGAGACTGACAGTAACATTCTACATGGCCCAAAAACTATAGAGAATCATTGGAGCTACATTTATGTTGAAACATTACTATACCTTAACGAACTCTGCCAGATAAAGAGCAAGATGCGCACTGATGTCCAATGATGTATTGTGACCTTCCCACATAGCTGCCCCAGAGTGGAGTACAGGTATTCTGCTGCTTCTGTCTTTGCAGTGCTCCTGAATGGCAGATTAGAATTGTGGTGACACTACCAGCAGACTTCTCTTTCCACTTGCTTCAGATTGTAAATGTTTGTCACGTTGTTTGCATATTCCCCTAGTTTCTGCTATGAAAAGGAATATGTTGACTTTTTATAAATAAACATTAAAAATAACTTCTTAAAACACAATAGATTATGTCTGTTTCATGTATAACTCATAAAACAATATAATCTTGATGACAGTATGATTAAACAAACCAAAACGTTGACAAAAATAACATTCAACATGTCACCCTTTAGGGCTAGAGGGATCTGAAGGACATTGCAAAGCAGTGCACAGCACACACCCTCCACTCCTCAGAGGTTCAAGCACCATGACTAAAGTGTAATTGATTTCTTCCCTAATGTACAAGTGTCTATACCAGGGGTGGGCAACCTGCACCCCTTCAGATGTTGTTCGACTACAATTCTAGTAATCCTCTGCTGGCTAGTTGCCACCACCGAATCAAGATGATGGGAGCTGTGGTACATCATCAACTATAGTGCTACAGGTTGCCTGCTTCTGGCCTATGCACAATAACACAGAGTGGTTAATGGAAGAAGATTGTTATACAATTTCAAGAGAGAGACTAGTGTGCTAAGCAATACATGCACTGAGAACATCTTTATCATTCAGTGGGTTATAAACCCCATTTAAAGCAAATAAAAAAATATTATATATATATATATAGAGAGAGAGAGATTTCCTACAATGCATTTGGTTTACACCATTATTGTACCACTTTGACATGGAGCATCAGCCTCAGCGTTTGCTTTGGTTAACACTTTGAGTATCAAGTGGTGACCAATGCATTTCTTACCCTACTGGCACTCAAGGACCTATTTCCTACGAATAAATCGATCTTAAGTTCGTTTCACCCCTTAAGTATAGGTGAACTTCATACAGTATTGTTGTATTCTAGGCATTTTGTTTTGCGTTACATCTGCACTTTTCTGTATACTATGATCTATGTCTCTATATCACACTACATCACAGTAACCTATACTTTCACTCAATACACCTGAATGGGGCGCTAAGGGACCCTAGCTGTTATTAGGCTGCACACAAAACGTACTAA
Source organism: Rhinophrynus dorsalis (assembly GCA_037306005.1). Classification (NCBI taxonomy): domain Eukaryota; kingdom Metazoa; phylum Chordata; class Amphibia; order Anura; family Rhinophrynidae; genus Rhinophrynus; species Rhinophrynus dorsalis. The sequence continues at coordinate 194,264,694 of CM074719.1, forward strand.
TATAGCAGTAGACTTAAATATAGTTCATATGCAAACAAAAACAGTGGAATGAAATACGTGACTGCTGTTTCACAGACACCCATTCTGGTAAGTCCTTTTTTTGATGAATTGAGATCCACTCGATTATTACGGCCAATTTTTCTTTAAAGAGATTTACACCCCCGAACAGCGATTGAGCAATAATCCATGCAGTGTTTGTCCCATTTTTTGAGTCATGTTGTGAGTAAAGTAATAAGTGATTTGCAAGCAGACGGCAGCAGCTGGCAGTACAGAGCAAAGGTGTGTCCCATTGCCTTGAGCCTGCATGACGTCACGAATACCTGAGCTAGGCAGGCAGGAAAAGAGGAGCCGGGCAATTAGCACAGGAATCATTTGTTATTGAGGAGGAGGAGGAGTGACCAAGGGAAGGGGCTCTGTACTTGATAATTCAACAATGTACTAGCCTTCGGATTTTATCCCCCGGATCCAAATTACTGTAGCACTCGCGTGTTGGTTTGCTGTGGAGTCCCAGGTAGAGGTAAGACTTAAAGGGAGCGTTATGGGGGAGGCTTGTAAATATGTTGCGTATTTCCTGGTTGCCGGACGCTTGTGATCAGCTTGCTTAAAAGTGTTAGCTGACCTCGTACCTTATTACTGCATTGTTTCACCGCGATTAATCATAGTTTGTGAACACTCCTTGTTTAGGTCACTTTCCATAATACAGGGCAAAGCAAGCTCTCCAGCTGTTGGAGTCTACAACGTCCACCAGTCTGGAGATGATGGGAGTTGTAGTCATTAACAGCTGGGTAGCCAACTTTTGCCTATATATACCCTAATGTTAAGCCTTCACTTATTATGGAGGGGGCCCCCACACCCCATCCACCCCGTTCCATTCAGCAAAAGGCCAATTGTTGTAATCTTCGATTCTTCTTCTTATTGCCAGCTGCATTGGGGTGGGGCCATTATATTTTGATTATTTTAAATCCTTGTTTGTTATGGAGGAACTATAAATTCCCTCTTTATTTATTAACAATGGTTAATACATTTATGTAAGGATATAATCACAAACATGTCTGGATTTGCATACTGAAAGCAGCTATTGCTATCTATACAACATTCTGCCTGCTGCTTTCCTTCGTTGTGCCAACATTGTATGCCTTTATTGTGAATATTTTCCCTTTGATTGCCAGAGGGGTAGGCAATGCATTGCAAAGCATACCCCTCTGACACTCAAAGGGTTAACCTATTGGATTCTAGAGAGTTCTAAAGACTTTTCTATCATCCAAAGCATTACAAGCCAATGAAAATATATGCTGGTTACCAGAACTTTCCATATGATTACCTTATTTACTTACTGTGTGATATACTAGATCTTTCTGTATATATATCACTCTGCAAGCTATGCTGTATGTTTCTAAAAAAGTAGCTTTAACTTTTTGCATACCAGAAGGGTGAGAAACCCACATAGCACTTGAAGGGTTAAAGTGAACCTGTCTCCTTAAGATACATTTTTGTCAAATAGCTAGGACAACATATAGGCTTATTTAAATCTGTATGAAATTTTGTCTTAAGACAGTATAGGGTCCATACATGACAAGTTTAAATCAATGGCTGTGTCCCAAGAGTTGTGAGAGCATAACTTTTAAAGGGATAGTAAATGATTCGATATTAAAGTGCAATCAAGTCGTCTTTTTACTTTTTTAAAACGATGGGTAGCAGTAAAACCTTATAAAATTTAGCTGTTTTACAATTATCCCTAATAAATTATCCCCCCCGTCCCTTTTACTTACCTCAGTAAGCTGGACCAGACAGAACAAGATGAGGGACAATTTTCTTCCAGCGTAAGGGAAAACCTGCCCTCCTTCGTCAAGGGGGCAGGCTTTTCCTTATACTGAAAGAGCGAACATTGTCCCTTCCTGTAATCTGTCTGGTCCCAGGATTAAATTCCAGATCTGGGGAAGGTTGCTTAGGGTAAGTAAAAGGGGCTGGAGGGGGAAACTTCATTAGAAAATAAATGTACAATGGCAAGGTTTTGTAAGGTTTTACTGCTACGCATCGTTATATATCGTTACTTAACATAAACATCAGAAACTACTTGGGGGTTATGCATTAAGGCATGATAAAGCAGAGAGACTTCTCCAGTGATATCACTCCCCCAGTTTCTATGTTATTCTATAGAACCTATGCACTGAGATCACCAAAGTTAGTGAGATCTTAGTGCATAGGTTCCATAGAATAACCTAGAAACTGGAGAAGTTATCTCCACTTTAGTGCGTCGTCCCACTTGTATTATTAGTGTGCTTCGCTTTGATCCCTGAAAGTGACGTCTTGCTTCTGAAATGTTAGATTAGATGCTGTGTACCATATCTGAATAAACTATCTTTGTCTACATCATCCTTAGTGGTGTACCCTGTATTACCTGCTGTTTCCTTGCCAGCATCAGTATCCCACCCATTGCAGTTTCCAACTGTGTTGTGGCTTTGTTGTTGCAATTCCTTTGAAACCCATATTTAAAAATTTGAAGTTGCATTGCATTGGCCTGAGATGTGCACTGCAGTATTTGCTACATTAGTCACCTATATGAATAGGCTTTAATGATACTATATTTAAGAGGTGGAAAAATCCCCGGAGAGCCCAGGCTCTTAAGATTTTACTTCTGGTTTCAAAATTTTGAGCATTCTTCTGGCTCTTAAATAAATTGATCTGGCTAACAAGAATTTTCCATTTTTGTCCAAGCCTGTATTATGGAGCATAGGTGTATATGTCACTAAAAGTTGCAAATAATTGGAATGAAAAGTTCTTTAATAGTAACTGTGTGAGACCTGCCAGTATCATTCGTATAAGACATGTTAACCCTTTGCTTCCAGGTGATTATTCAGTGCAATGGATACAACTCAGAGTTAGGGATTCCTATGGTACAACACATTGCTACACAATGAGCAATTTGCAAATAAATCCCTGTTGAGATTGGTTGAACATTCAGGATTATTTGTATGAAAGTGTCACTAAAAAGTCACTATTCAGTTGATTTATTGCAAATAAGTCTACCCTGGCTATCTTTAGTTTTTAGTTGCTAAATCTTTAGTAAGTTCACTTGTTCATTTCTCTCTTGCAGTATATTTGATACATGTGTCTTTAACCCCTTAAAGGGATAGTAATACTTCATTTTCACTTAGCTGATTAGTGTAGTTAGTAAAATTTGCAATAGATGCCTCCTACTCTGATCCGCAACAGCTTACTTTTGTTAAAATTGGTTCTTCAATCTTACCCTTCCCGCCTCTATTCGTGACATCATCAAAACTCCTGCAGATCTGAGATCTGGACGTACGACCAAACAGATAGTGGAGAGGGACAAAAGACCCAAGCTATAGTAATGAATCTGTGCTCCCGTGCTAGGAGCTAGTCATTCACACCTTCCTGCAAATCTCGTCTAGTTTTTCCTCCCCCCCCCCCCCCCGCCTGAACTACTTCCAAACACGTGACCAACACCTTATTTGACCTGTTGATACAATGATACAGTTGCCTCTGTCTCTCACATCCACACATCGCATCTATTTTTCATGAATGAATGACAAGCGCCCCATACTGGATACATTCAATATTGCCTGATCAATTAATGTTGCACACATACTTCCTAGCGAGCATTTCACAACTGAAACATTACATGATTGTAATCCAGTAGTAATAGCTATGTCGTCTATGAGTCTTGCCATAAATTTACTGAAGTAATGCACATTGTCACACTCCCATACATTTCTCCAGTTTAGCCCGATTACTAAGTCTCCAAGCACAAAGCTGCAATGCGCTTCTCCTATAACATATTGCTTATCACTCATAGCAACATCTCCAGTCTTCACACATTAAAATGACATATTTTCATGGCTTACATGCTCCTACACATGGATCAATATCATTCTACACATATGCGTTGCAATGCGAGGGAGTCCAAATTTACTACACACTCATAACACACTGCCGACACACAGCTTACTTGCAGTTCATTAAAGGGATAGTAATACCTAAAATGTAAAAAAAAATGTGTTGTAGGGTTTATCCCCCTGAGTAAAACAAGAGTACTCCCACTGCTGAAAGATGTTTCATTCAAAAGTTATTAATTTTCAAAGTTGAATTTTTTAGGTGCAATATCACAGTGGCCTGAAATTGTACAGTGGCGCTGTTGCTACACGATCCTATGGACAGCTCTGGTCTCAGGACCATAAATCTCCATAGGATGGTGTAGCAACAGCGCCACTGTAAAATTTCAGGCCACTGTTATATTGTACCTAAAAAATTCAACTTTGAAAATTAATAACTTTTGAATGAAACATCTTTCAGCAGTGGGAGTACTCTTGTTTTACTCAGGGGGATAAACCCTACAACATATTTTTTTTTACATTTTAGGTATTGCTATCCCTTTAAGCAGTATTCATCATGGGTCCGTCTTAGGAGACAGCTGCTGCTTTCCAATGTGTAGTCAAGTGTTCTCCACTAGTTCTTCAGTGAGGAGATTCTGAAGTGTCCATATTCTGTAAAAGCAGCCATCACTTCAATGTGATAGTGCTGTGCGATGCGCCGGAGTCCCGGCTATCTTCTTGTTCTGTATGTATCGGCACCGATTGTTTGATTAAGATGACTTCTTAAAGTAATATTGCCCTCATTATGTGGTGGCACTAGAGGTTTTTTGAACCTTGAGAAAGGCGCGCTATTTTAGCGCTGAAACACGTTGGACTGCAGCGGACTTCTTTCACGTTGCTTCACTATGGAGTTGAAAGTGCCACCACATTTGTTTCCTATGGCCTAATTGGTTTGTGCCAGAATTTCTCCAGTTCCTTTTAGTACATTAGCCTCAGTGTATGTGTGGCTCCATGTCTACTAGTGCAGAAATGGAACATTTTATTTGCTATTACATTTCTCTTATCAGCTGTAACCGATCTCCTTTGCTTAAAATTTAATGAATATTTTTATTTATATAGTGCCACAAGTGTACGCAGCACTTTACAATTTAACGGTTTAGACAGTACAGGGTTACAAGTGCTTTGCAAGGTGAAACACTGGAATTGAGGTATTAAAAAAATAAATAAATAAATAACCACTATCCAGGAATGTTTTTCATTATATTATCTTAACCTAAAACTACATTAGGCAAAAATTTAACAGTATGAAGTAGCATTCACATATATACTGACACATACTCTCCAAATATACAGTTTTGTCCAGTACAGCAGCAAATTGTAGGGTGCTGTACCAAACAAAAATGATATCTGTCAGGATTGTAGTAGTTTGTTCATCATCTTCTGACCCATATTCACAAATAGTGGCCTGTACAGCCTGCCATCTGACTGGCTACCGCTCACTGGCCAATTAGCAACCTATTTTTCTAACTAATCAGATCACAGGCATGGCAACTGGAATTGCTGATTGACGCAACAGAATAGGTCACAATGTTGGCATGGAAACAACAGGAGTCAGGGTGCATAACATGAGTGATAAGGCTTCAGTACTGGGGACTTGAGATGAACAGGCTTTTTTTACTGTGACATATGTTACTTATCCCAGCAAATATTTTTTTCCTCACAGTCTCATGAGAGCTTGAAGCTTTCCACACAAGGGATGCACACCTATGGCTAGTCAGCTGCTGTTGGACTACATCTTCCATCTTCCCTAGTCAGGCAATAAACGTCTGAATATGATGAAAATTGTAGTTCAGCAGTAGTTGGATATCTATAAGTTGCCCAACTCTGTTTTAATTTCTACAAACAGTAATATAATTTATTTGTTGGGACAGGAGGGTGTATAAATGATCCTTGCACATACAGGGACGCTAAAACTTAAAAAAAACAAACAAAAAAACGTATTCATGAGTGCAGGTGGGGCTTAATGGACATGCCACAAAAGTGGGAGGAACTTGGTGGGGGAAGGAGTAGAAGAGGGCAGGAAATGGGAGGAACACGGTGGGAAGGAGTAGAAGTGGGAAGAGTTTCTTATGAAACTCCCCACCACCTGAGAATCCGAGACCTGGTAATCGGCTGCAAAAACTGGAATCTGAAGGGCAGATCCAGAGAGTTCCCTGTTATGCTCATTGCAGGCACTTCCTGTCTTAGCCCAGCATTTCTCCCCCCACTTTCTAGTGCCAGGGAAGGTGGTCAATGCATTCTTGATTAATGTCATTGAATGGTGGATTAATTCTTAACTAGCAATATCTGTCTATCTAAATAACTTAAACTAGTTTTGTAAATAAATCACTAGTACATGTAGGTGATTTTGAACGCTCTTTCAGCATTTTTTAGATGACTGTCCCTTTAAAGTGCACGTTACCCAAATGCCCTTTTATCTAAGCTCATATATCTCTTTAAACTGCCTTAACTTGTGCTTTTTTTTTCCAAACCAGATAATAGTTTGAGATATGATTTACTAGTTGGCGAATCTAATCTTGGCAGAACTTTGTTTTCTGACTTGATCAGATAAAGCTACTTAATTACATGTCCAGCAAATCCCTTCTCTTCACCCTCTTATATTGCTAAATCCTGTTGGTTTTCACCAGAGGAGTGGAATAATTTGATAAAGAGGAATAGTAATGCAAATTCTATCCAGATAGAAGCTCACTGTGGACGTGACCTGGAAACGTGATAAGTACTCCTTAACCCCTTAAGGACCCATGACGGTCATGGAATTCCAGGATCCCCGAGCGGCTGCACGCCGTTCGGGAAGTCCGGAATCGGATTCATGAAAAAAAAAAAAAGGTCTGTGGTCCTTACGTGACGGCCACGTGCGTGTGTGACCGGTCCTTAAGGGGTTAAAGAAAACTGAGCATATTAGAAGAAAAATAAAACAGCGTGAAACAAACTTCAAATTAATTAGAAAACTGATTTTAAAGTGATAGGTCCACTTAAAATGTATGCACTTTTAACCCTTTGAGCGCCAGAGGGATGCACAAAGTGTTGCGTAACCCTCTGGAACTCAAAGGGTTAAGACATGAAGACTAAGTTGAATCTGCAGCAGATTACAAGATCCAACATGCAGTAGTGAAAGTGGCCCTGATAGCTTTCCCTCTAGATAAGAAATCCAGAGTTTATACTGTAAATTGCTGATCCACTCTCTCCTCTAGATTAAAAGCTCTGAAAATCATTTTAACTGTAGATTTCACTTTCCTACATGTTTGGGCAATGTAAAGTGTTATTTCATTGCTGTCTGAGTTGTAGTTCAAGAGTAATTGAATGATAAATTATCCCCTTCCCGCCACTTTTACCTAGTGTAAGCGTCCTTCCTTTAGATGTGAATCTGGTTTTAAGACCAGACAGCTCACAGCAAAGGACAATCTTCTTACTGTGAGAACAATTAAACCCCTGTCCCCCTTTACTGTTTTTTTCCCTTATTCTAATTGAACATTGTCCCTCTCTGCAAGCCATCTGGACACCACCTTTCTATTCTTGGGTGCGCAGTGTTACATCAGTAAAAGGGGAGGGAGGGGGATACTTTGTCACTGAATTACTCTTGAACTATAACTCTGACAGTATTGAAATAACACTCTCCATGGCCCAAATACTATGAAGATTAATTGGAGCCGCTTTCATTTTGAAACATTACTATCCCTTTTAAGTCTCTTTTACTGCACACTTCGTCAGTCTCTTACGTGGATTGCAAGCTCTTAACCCTTTGAGTGCCAGAGGGGTATGCAACACATTAAGATTCAATTTTCCCAGTGATAGGATGCTCTGACGTCTCTGAGGTAGTCCAACCCCAGGGCCGCCAGACGTTAAAGTGATAGTAATGTTTCACCAAAAAAGCAGCTCCAACTTATCTTCATCATATTTGGGCCATACTGTCAGAGTTGTAGTTCAAGAGTAATTGAATGATACATTATCCCCCTCCTGCCCCTTTTAATGGTGTAACACTTCTCACCTCAGAGAAGCAAGACTGTCCAGATGGATCTCAGAGAAGGACAAGCTTCAGTGACCACAAGGAAAAAAAACCCCTGAAAAACCTGTCAAGGGGGCAGTGTTTTCCTTATGCTCACAGTAAGAAGATTGTCCCTTGCTATGAGCTGTCTGGTCCCATGACCAGATTCCACATCTGAGGGGAGGTGGTTTACACTAGGTAAAAGGGGTGGGAGGGGGATACTTTATCATTCAATTACTCTTGAACTACAACTCTGACAGTATTGAAATAACACTCTCCATGGCCCAAATACTATGACTATTAATTGGAGCAGCTTTCATTTTAAAACATTACTATCCCTTTAAGTGTCTTTTACGGCACACTTCGTCAGACTCTTACATGAACTGCAATCTCTTAATCGTTTGAGTGCCAGAGGGGTATACAATGTGTTGCATACCCCTCTGGCAATCAAAGGGTTAAGGTTCAATTTTCCCAGTGATAGGATGCTCTGATAGCCATTATAACATGGGCAATCTGATATCAAAAATTTATCAATTGTGTATTTTATATACAATATAAGGGGTGAACTATATAAATGTACCTTTTTTTCATTTGTCAAATGTTGGAGGGTATGTGTTAACCCCTTCCAAACACATTGCTTTTTTAGCATTCAGGGGTTAAGGGATTGTTAGGATTCCACAGAAATTGTGTCTGAAACCAAAGTCTTGCAGCACTGCAAAAAGAGAGCCACTGGTTTAGAGAACTATTAAAATGTTGTATGGGTCAGAGGTGACTTTTCTTTGTTGGACTGCAGCGTTCATCTTATAAAGTATTTGACCTGTTCACATGGGACCTCCCTTTACTACTGCATCGGTATATCTAATAAGACACCGCCATCTGATTTTATTTACATGCGACATCGGTACTTCATAAGCGCTGTAGGGCTTTCTAACCAAATGGGGGCTCTAAGCGGCTGCTTATTCTTTTTATATTCTAGTACCACCACTGCCTTCCTTGTTGATGCCAAAAAAGGAGATGCAGTTACACTGTCTCATAGTGTAAGGCTGCTGCACACCCACTGTTTTGTAATAAGTTCACTGGTTTGAGCGGCTATCAATATGTACAGATATATACAAAGGTGTGTGTGTGTGTATGTGTATATATATATATATATATATATATATATATATATATATATATATATATATATATATATATATATATATATATATATCAGGGCTCAAAATTTCCACTAGCCAATTGCAAGTGAAAATTTAGCCCTGGTGGGTATGTTATGGCTTGTATTGGCGAGTAACTTTTCAGGTCTGGCTAGTAGCAAAGGACTTCACATTTTAAGCCCTGTGTATATATATATATATATATATATATATATATATATATATATATATATATATATATATATATATATATATATATATATGTGTGTGTAAAATAAATATATATATATAATGCATTATATATTCTTGTGGCTTGGTAGTCATTTTCTTGTAACTCAGCCCAAGCATCAGTGTATTGGGATATTATTAATGTATATAGAAATCTATATGTTTATATGAATGGACATGATGTTTGTGCTGAGCTACAAAAACACATCACTTTGTTACAACTGTCAGTGAGTAGTTCCCCTCTGTTGTTTAGAACACTGTACTTGCTTTGAGGAAGAGGATTTCACTTTAATGAATCCATGCCACTGACCCACTTCTCCTTAGATTACCGATGGGTAAAATCTGGCCCACTGACTGATTTTAATCTGACCCTAGGTTCTGGTTGTGTGTAGAAATAAAGCATTGCTTCTATACAGAAAAAAATATCCCATCTATATTTCTCTGCAAAAGAAAAATAATTATACGCTCATAAAGTACAAGTGTGATACAAATGTGCAATTCTACCAATGTAGAGAGGAATGGTATTGATACATTCTATTTGTAGTAGCACAGCTGTTTAAGAAGAAGCATAAGAAACAGTGAGAGCCCTCTGTCCCTTTCAATCATATCTCATACAGGATGGGTTATTAATTGGGGGTTGTGCATATGCCTGTACCATATAAAGTAAGTAAAGATGTATGTGCCCTCCAACAGTACTTTAAACAAACAGATGTCACCACAGCCAAAAAATGACTGCCCACCCTGCCTTGAATGCTAGAGGTCTCAGTAATGCATTGCAAATCAATGTATAGTTAATGTATTTAGCATCCATGAAGATACAAACCGATCTTTCTTCTTTTGGCCTGTGACCAAACTTTCTTTTCTCTCTTCTGAATATTAGTTATTGATAAAAGATTTGTGATACATTTGTATTTACCTGATTCACTTGCCTATATATTATTGTGCACACTAAAGGAAACAAATTGGCATTTGTTTTATATTTCCAACCCTTCAAATGTACAGAATCTGTGAAAACTATGGAATTTCCAACTGCATTAATTAGCTACTGCTCTTATAAGAAAAATGACACCCACTGGTATGAGCTGACATACTGTAGGGGGTGCAAGAAGCATAAAACCACACCAGCCTGTTTTATTTTGAAAATGGCTGCCTGTATCATAATTCTTTAAAAATATGAAAGGAAGATATGCAAAGTATACAATTTTGTAAAGTAGACATTCACCCATATCAAAGGAGGGGTCACTTGCTTTTCTATCCCTAGGCTGGGGTACACTAATATTTTCATAAATTGGTGCTATAGGAACACTTTTTTATTATTATTTTTACATTTCTACCACTAAAACGATCCTAAAATCTTTGAAATCTATAGAATTTCCTACTGTATTCAGTACCTACTACCAGTCTGTGAAAATTGGTACCCCTTGTTTGTGGTTTAGGATACAATATGGGGGTGCCAGGAATACTAACGTATTATTATTATTATTTTTAATAATTTCCGGCCTGTGCTAAAATGGTCATAAGCAATACAGATATACATGAAAGTTATAGGGGTATGCCATTTTGGAAACAAGGCACTCCCAGCATCAACTAAGAGGTTGCTTGCCTTTTTACACCTAGGCTAGTTTGCTCAAATGTTTCTAGAATATGGAGCTACAGGAAGAAAATCAAGCTAGGTTGTATTTCTACCTCTTCAAAGATACAGATGGCTTTAAAAAACATGGAATGTATGACTGCAACCATTAGTTACTATTATTCCAAGAAAAATGACACCTTGTTAGGCTGGGTTGATATTTTGCAGGGCTTGACAAATCCTGGGCACCAGGCCGCCCAGAAACTTGCCGTGCATGTAGGGAAGGCAGGTTTTAACATTTTAAAATATACACAATCCTATTGTGTGTGTGTGTGTGTGTGTATATATATATATATATATATATATATATATATATATATATATATATATATATATATATATATATATATATATATATATATATAATATAATGTGTGTATGTATGTAAGCATCCCCCTGTGGCATGCACAGGATTCTTTATTTTTATGCAGACCTCACTGAGGGTGGAGCGTCAGGTGGTAGGATACTTTTTAAGAACCCCTGAGACCCCTGGCGGAATTGTGAATGGAGGGCCCCCAAGAATAGGCTAACATTTAGGATCCTTAAGTTCAGTTGTAGCCTTCCTTTTCCTTTTTCCTGTGTGTGTGGGAAAACCATCCACATTTACATGTTGTGCACTCAGAACCATCTCATTCCTCAGTGGCCATGTGACCAAATAATTAAATTTTGTGTCTTGCAGTAAAGATGGGACTGTTGGAAACCCAAGGAGAGACTTGATGCCCCCGGCGATGCCTGGGTATTCCCAAGCATTAAAATGTCCCTGATCAGGACCCCTCCAGATGCCCTCCCCCATCAAGGTCTGGATAAAACAATTGTGAAAAAATGTGTGTGTTCAGCAGGGGGTGTCCAACAAATTGCAAAGTAATGTGTTGAACAACTTTATGCTACACACAGGTTTAAATCTTTTTAATTTGTATTAATTAGAATTCATCAGGCGATGGCTCTGGGGGATCAATAATGGTGACACAGGATAGAAATATGCTCTCCTGCTTCACTCCTACATGACCTTGTAGGAGTTGGCAGGATTAAGCAAACTTTCTCATGTCACTAGTGACTATGTCAGTGTTGACGGGGAAGGTTTTCGCAGATCCCTCCCACTCCTACCCAGACATTCGGGAAGGAGTGAAGCATGTAGCTCTACTGGGACACCAATATTGATCTCCAGTGGGCAGTGAGATCAGCTGGGAGATCAGTAGTTTGTGGGGCACCGGGAGGGGTCTTAATACCCCCCAAGCAATGTTTTTGGGGAAGTGTGTGTATATTCGGCAATAACAATGGCACTCTCGAGATTTTCCATAAAATAGTTTTATTTCAGCCTGGTCAACATTTCGGCCCCCATAAGGCCTTTATCAAGACAAAGCCTAATGGGGGCCGAAACGTTGACCAGGCTGAAATAAAACTATTTTATGGAAAATGGTTAACCCTGTGTTGGTGTGAACTGAGCACCGAGTGCATTGGAGAGAGGAGCATGCAGTCTTGAGTTTAACGTATGTGTGGAGGGGGGATGACCCCAGCCACGTGTGGGGCATGGGCTTGGCGACGCAGGGCTGAAACCTCATTTAAATCGTTCAGAATTTTCTTCCCTACAGTTAGGGCTGCAACTAACGATTATTTTGATAATCGATTAGTTGGCCGATTATTTTTTCGATTAATCGGATAAAAAAAACAATATGCAAATTTTTCATTATTTAAACTGATTTAATGAACAAACAGCAGAATAAAAAACTTTGCACATTAACATGTCATTGTTATTATTTTACTATGGGGTCTATGCACCTCTATTTCTCCCCCCTTGTACTTCTTCCTCTCCCCCTTGTGCCTCTATTTCTCCCCCCTTGTACTTCTCCCTCTCCCCCTTGTGCCTCTATTTCTCCCCCCATGTACTTCTCTCTCCCCCTTGTGCCTCTCTTTCTCCCCCATGTACTTCTCTCTCCCCCCATGTACTTCTCTCTCCCCCCATGTACTTCTCTCTCTCTCTCTCTCTCTCTCTCTCTCTCTCCCCCCCCCTTGTGCCTCTTTCACCCCCATGTACTTCTCTCTCTCCCCCTTGTGCCTCTTTCACCCCCATGTACTTCTCTCTCTCTCTCTCTTTCTCCTCCATGTACTTCTCTCTTTCTCTCCCCCTTGTGCCTCTTTCTCCCCCATGTACTTCTCTCTCCCTTGTGCCTCTCTCTCCCCCCCCCCATGTATGTCTCTCCCCCATACCTCTTTTTCATACTTTTCCGCACTGATGACATCCAGGGCGCAACCACGCCAAACGCGGAGACGCCGCGTTGAGAGTGCAGGGGTTTTCTTCCTCAGTCTGGGCGGCAGTTTTAAACTGGCCTCAGAACAGAGGAAGAAATTACCTGCACGCTCCACGTGTCGTCTCCGCGTTTGGCGTGGTTGCGCCCCGGATGTCATCAATGCGGGAAGTAAGAAGACAGCAGTATCCGGTGGCTGTGGGGCTGCTGGGCGGCACAACTAATCGCTGCACAACGAATCGATAATGAGAATCGTTGGCAACGATTCTCATTATCGATTTTTATCGATTAGTTGTTGCAGCCCTACCTACAGTGTAGATGGTTTGCTCCAGTTCATCTTTGTACATATAGCTCTTAGTGGATTGCCATCCCCTTTCTGCTGTGGTAGTTTTTCCTTTGATCCAATACTCCCACTCTTATTAAGCAGCCTATTGTAAAGTAGAGCTAATTACCTTTTTAGCTTTTACAGCTCCTGGTTCAGCAGTTAAGGACATCGAAGAACATTTAGGGCGGGGATGGACAAAGATATCATAAACTTAGTAGCCAGACAGAATTTGTCAGGAGCCAGCTAGGAGTTTTAGGAGCCATTGATTGGGGTGCATGTATACATATAGCAGAAGTTAAAAAAAAAAAAAAAAAAAAATAGGAGCCTGAACTCCCTGGTTCCTGGGATTTTTCCACTCCTGATTATGGGATACAGTTCCTGGCATTATGGATGTGTTTTGCAGCTCTTTGCTTGTGTGAATACGTTTCTGTTTAACAGGAAGTAAGACAGTAACATGTTACATAATCACCATTTTAAATAACTATGGTCTTTAACTCTTAGTGCCAGAGGGGTACACAACACTCTCAAAGGGTTAAAGGTCATTAAAAATAGCACCATATTTTGTTAGGATTTTTTTCCCCTCAAATCACGAAGGCTCAAAAGGGAATAGTCTTCCATTACTTTTAACACATTGTGGCCAGTGGGTCATGTTCTCACCTGAGAGCAAAGGGTCCATGTCAGGATTCCTCTATTCCCTTAGGGAGACCTAACCCCCGGGTTATTTGGTTTAAGACTGGTGAGATAGCTCAGTGGTAAATGCTCTGACTGCAGAGCCAGCTCAAACCTCAAGGTTCCAGGTTCGATTCCCAGCACGGTCAACTTGGCCCTTTCATCCTTTCGAGGTCATTAAATAAGTATATTTGATTTGGTAACAATAACCTCTATTATTCAGCTGCCGATTCGGTTAATTCTGAAATGATGCGCTAAAAAGTGCTTTGAGTCCCACTAGAGAGAGGCGCTATATAAATACTAGTTGTTGTTATTATTATAAGTAATATGCTCCCAATGAACATCTACTTCTGTGAGCCTGGCCATAGAGATTAATATGTTGCACAGAAGTCTGCCAAGCTTTGCCATGTGAATGGGGAACCTCTGAGCTGATCACACAAGGGAGATGTCTGCTACTTTGGCATAAAGTTGGGTTCCGGTGTCGGGGGGGGGGGGGGGGGCTCCATCTGATGCACAGAACTCCCCAGAAAACTTTAAAGGTATAGTAATACTTTGTTTTAACTTTATTTTATTTTGTAGGCATTAAAAAAACACGAAGAATGATATAAGTCTGATCTCTCAAACCTTTATGGTTTGAGAGATATTCACAAGCAAAGTTTCCCCTCCCGCCCCTTTTACCTAGTGTAAGCAATCTCTTCTCAGATGTGGAATGCAGTCCATTGAACAGACAGATAACAGCAGGGGACAGTCTTCTTTATATGAAAACAATGAAAGTCCTGCCCCCCTTGACAAGCTTTTCAGGTTTTTCCCTTATCTTAATTGAAGATTGTCCCTCTGTGCAATCTACCTGGGCAAATCCCTTCTGCTCTGGTTGAGCAGTGTTACATCAGTAAAAGGGGCGGGAGGGGGACACTTTGTCATTGAATTACTCTTGAACTACAACCCTGACAGAACTGAAATAACACTCTCCAAAGTCCAAATACTATGATGATTAATTGGAGCTGCTTTTATTATGAAACATTACTATCCCTTTAAGAGGCTGCTTGATGCTTCTTCTCTTGTATTAAGGTAATAGAGACACCTATGTATATAGGTGTTAGTGTCCCTTTAAAGGGATGGTAATACTTCATTTTATCTTTATTTTATTTTGTAGGCATTAAAAAAACATGAAGAACGATATAAGTCTTTTCTCTCAAACCTTTATGGTTTAAGAGATATTCACAAGCAAAGTATCCCCCCCCCGTTCAGTGAGATCAGAAGGGAGGTGCCCTGGTTGACTGCAGAGAGGGACAATCTTCAATTAAGATAAGGGAAAAAGCTGAAAAACTTGTCAAGGGGGAAGGGCTTTCATTGTTCTGATAGGAAGAAGATTGTCCCCTGTTATCTGTCTGGTCTTACAACTAGATTCACATCTGAGAAGAGATGGCTTACACTAGGAAAAAGGGGCGGGAGGGGAAACTTTGCTTGTGAATAGCTCTTAAACCATAAAGGTTTGAGAGATAAGACTTATATCATTCTTCATGTTTTTCTAATGCCTACAAAATAAAATAAAGTTAAAATGAAGTGTTACTATCCCTTTAACAAGTTTCTTGTGTTGATATGGCAAAAGAAACATTTAGACTCAATTTATTCTATTGTGGTGATGCCACTTGCTCTCAGCCCTGAGCCCTCTTGGTTTGTGTGGTTCCTTCAGATTTTCTTCCAGGCGGTTAGCAATTTAGAGGCCAGGACAAAATTAATCTCTCTCTCTCTCTCTCTCTCATTTATTTATTTATTTATATATATATATATATATATATATATATATATATATATATATATATATATATATAATTGACTTCTCTGTGCATTATTAATGAAAGTATTTCCCCATCTTTTAAACTGCAAAGACAAGTATTTGTGTATGTGTGTAATTTAAAAATGATATATGTATAATTAATTTATTGAAATCATTTTATCAAAACAAGCTTGACAATTATACCATAAATAAGTTAGGTATATCAATTTACAGTTTATTTGCATGTGAACTCTATGGTCTGTAACTGCAGAGGGACACACTACTACTACCTTGAGAACGTTTTCATGACCCATTATTGTGTGGAGATGCATACCTAGAATGGTATACTGCAAAAACTGTACAAACAAATAAATATACCTGGACACCCATAGTCATACCTCACAGGTTTTGCCCCAGAAACTCTGGGTTTGATCTGAATTACCGGGTCTCTGTGGCAGAGTCAAATTCTCTGGATGTGGGGAAACCCTGCCCACTTGTGCTCAATACCACCCTGTTCCTCCACTCCACACCCTCTTTTACCCTTTCCCTAGTGTATTCTATATGTTTTTTTGTTTAGTAGTCCCGCCCCCTCATGGTTAAGCCCCACCCCTTTTTAATAACCTGAATTGCGTCATTTCCCTACCCTCATCGGCACTAGAGGGCTGTCCAGCAGGCAGCCCCAAGTAAGAAGTTCCCAGGTATGCCCATAGTGCTTCTGGTAAACACAATAAGAGCCACTTATTCCTGTTGATATGGCTCCCCTTTAACATCAGGGATATAGTATGGTACAGATAAGTAAATATTTTGTTTAATTACTCAAATCAGTGACTGACATGGCTATCAAACCTCTATCCTTCACAGCAGATTTCACCTGATGATTCAAGTAGAGGTTATTTAAACTTTTTAAAACTCTTGAATACCAAACCCCCTCTGCAGCACATCCCTCCATAATACGTTGAACACCCCCAGGTCTTCAAGGTGGTGTTGTTACCTGTGTGCAAAAAAAATGTTTATAATTCTATATACTAGTGTAAAAGCATGGGTACACCCAAGGTCTGGGTAATGTTAACACTTTGAGTGCCGGAGGGTTATGCAACGTATTGCTTTGCAATGCGTTGCGTACCCCTCTAGCACTCAAAGGGTTAAGAGGCTGCTACCTCAAAACTCCCTGCGATGCAGTCTTGCGTCTCCTCACTCACGTGATGCACCGTGACAAACATCCTAGCGAATTATTATTATATTATATATATAAAATATACATTTCTGTTCTCATTGGCTGTCAACTAATAGAACCCTTGTCACATGCTAAGTAGGACATCACTACACAGCAGGGCAGCAGCAGACAATTGAACATAGTGCATGAAAGAATACATTAGCACCAATTGTTAAGTTTTTAGTTTTTTGTTTACTGATGTGAAGACAGACGTGCTGGCAACACAGTGTGAATGGTTAAATGACATGCATTGCATAGCTTAATGTAACTGAAAGGTAAAACACCTATGTTTATATAATTGTAAGTTTTAGTGCTATAGAAGAGTACTGTTTAGGTTCTTCTCTTTTTTTTTTTTCCTGAAAGATCCTGAATCCTATTTAGATTCTGCTTTCGTGAATAGGGTGTAACTAACTGTATATGAAAAAAAGCAAAACAAAAACACTCTATTGGCGAGTAGGTGTTCCATACTGCCTTTTTAACCCCATGAGTAACACACGACTGTGCAACTTAATGCATTGTATATCCATCCATGCACTCTAGGAGTTAACAGGGCAGGATACAAAAAAATGCATAGTGCAGGTGATGCTATTTTTAGTGCAACCATGCAATATGCATTTGTCAGAAGTGTCTTGTATTCAGTGTTAGGAATGTGCACCCTAATGCTGAGTAATAACTCTGGTATCCAACAGCATGCCTCCCTGGTATGCCTGACATATCTAAATGTTTATATGATGATTGGCAAGAATGAAAATACTTGGTTCATAACTGGCAATAATCAGGAAGAGAGGTGCATTCCTATTGTCTATGGTTCTATTTGTAGCTGTCATTAATTGCTCCAGAAACAAGGTCAGCTTGAAGGACATTCCATCTCGGGCCTCTCCCTGGGTTACTGAGTTGCTTGCAGACTAATGTTTTAGCGTTGGTTTTATTCTAATTTTCTTGTTGCAGGTCATGGCCCTGCACCCTCGACGTGTTCGGCTAAAGCCATGGCTGGTGGCCCAGGTGGACAGTGGGATGTACCCTGGTCTCGTATGGTTGAACAGAGAGGCAAAAAGGTTCCAGATCCCATGGAAACATGCAACGAGGCACAGCCCCCAGCATGAAGAAGAGAACACTATTTTCAAGGTGCGTTACAGGATAAACAAAAGGATATACCCCAGACACAATGCCTAGACATAATAAAGACCAAGGAAAAGAAAACGCTTACAGCACAGCCTTTTAGACCCCATAATATACATAGGCAAAAAGTCACCTGTTTGATTTGTTTTTGATTTTAGGAAATGTGGAGGGTCCCTGCATTTCTTGCTGCACTTCATACATTGTGCACTAAAGTGACTTTTTTGCATACTTAAAAGGCCAGAATTGCTCTGGTCCTCATCTAGTGTGTTAAAGGGATAGTAATGTTTCATAATAAAAGCAGCTCTAATTAATTATCATAGTATTTGGACTTTGGAGAGTGTTATTTCAATTCTGTCAGAGTTGTAGTTCCAGAGTAATTCAATGACAAAGTATCCCCCTCCGGCCCCTTTTACTGATGTCACACTGTTCAAAAAAACCCTGGTCATCAATGGGTTAATATCGAGCAATTTTATTTAACCCCTTGATGACAAGGCCTTTTTCTTTTTTAACCACACTAGAGGACCCGAACAATTTTGGCCTTTCTTCTTATGTCATCGTTAACCCTTTGAGTGCCAGGGGGGTATGCAACGCATTGCTTTGCGATGCGTTGCATACCCCTCTGGCACTCAAGGGGTTAAACCATATATTCCCTCTAATCTAATTTGTGTGTTTTTTTGTTTGTTTGTTTAATAGGTTTTCCTTTCATTTATACTCAGTGGGACTGGATAAAAAGCAGGAATGTTCATTCATACCGCCCAGCCGTTCTTCTGAGACACAAATCCCTATGTCCTATTTTCCCTCACTGATGTGTCTCTCTTTAAAGGGATAGTAATGTTTCATAATAAAAGCAGCTCTACTTAATCATCATAGTATTTGGACTTTGGAGAGTGTTATTTCAATTCTGTCAGAGTTGTAGTCCAAGAGTAATTCAATGACAAAGTATCTCCCTCCCCCTTTTACTGATGTAACACTGCTCAGCCAGATCAGAAGGGAGTGTCTAAGTAGATTGTAGGGAGGGACAATCTTCAATTAAGATAAGGGAAAAACCTGAAAAACTTGTCAAGGAGGGCAGGGCTTTCATTGTTCTCATAGGAAGATTATCCCCTGCTGTTCTGTCTGGCCTATGGACTGGATTCCACATCTGAGAAGAAATGGCTTACACTAGGTAAAAGGGGCGGAAGGGGAAACTTTGCTTGTGAATATCTCTCAAACCGTAAAGGTTTGAGAGATAAGCCTTATATCGTTCTTCATGTTTTTTTTTAATGCCTACAAAATAAAATAAACTATTACTATCCCTTTAAGAGATCAGACTGGGTGGTGTGTATATAAGTGTATCACATTGTTCCACAGCAATAAAATTCACATTAAAGTTTGTGTAAACTTCAGTATATGTTTTCATAAATTGGCAGGTGAAAATAAAATACTTTGGTCTTCCTCTAAATCATTTATTCAGTTACACAAATAGTTAATAAAATAACCAATCTTCTCCCCCCGCATCTCCACATTAAATAAATGTTCCCCTCTCCTTGGCCATTTGACCTGTTGGGATCTCTGTTCTCTGCCTCACTATCACGGTGAGGAGGAGAATTAGAGAACAGTGACAAAGGCAATGTTTGCATATGATAAATGTGGCTCCGCTGGCTTTAGCAGCAATCGCACATGTCGAGCTACCGGGGAATGGCTGAAACTGACTGCTATGGTCATGGAGCAGTCAGTTAAAGCCTCCCTGCAGTGAGGCATGCTGCAATCATTAATCCAGGACCATCATCGGTCCTCAAAGGACCGAATTGTGTGATGGGCCTGGCACGTCCTGGGTCCTTAAGGGGTTAAAATCTCTAATGCATTAAGGTTACCTGCCTAGAGGTGAACACCTGCAGTGAGTGGGCGGGGATCTCAGAACCTGGAATGTGACCACCTTCTTGAAACACCTGCCATTTCTATAGAGGTCTACACCACCAATTCTGTTAACTGCATTGAGCCTGAAAAACGCACCTTTCCAATATGTATTGACTTTAATTTACTTAAAGGGGATGATTAACCCCTTTACAACTTGGCCTAAATTGTTTTATCTACTGCAAATAATGAAAAGTGTATGGTTTTTTTTAAAAAAAAAACCTATTGTTTGTAGAATAAAATAAGCTCTGTATTTCCAGCCAGACTGTGTTTAACAGATCTTTACCACAGTCTGACGCTTCTGTCCAGCCTCCTTCGATGACGGAGGCTGTCTGTCTGTAAGCTGGAGCGCTCTCATTGGACAGAAATCGATCTCTGCCAATGAGAGCACTCCAGCTTACAGACAGACAGCCTCCATCATCAGAGGAGGCTGGATAGGTGCTTCAGACTGCGGTACCTATCTGTTAAACACAGTCTGCCCGGAAGTAGGTACAGAGCTGCTTTTAATTTCTCCAAACAAGAGGTTTTTATTTTTAAAAAACAAACAAACATATACACTTTTCATTATTTGCAGTAGATAACAAAACAATTTAAGTAAAGTTATAAAGGGATTAAACATCACCTTTTATGTGCTTGCTAGAATGGAGATGGGCAAAATGTGTCACTTTGGGCTGAATCCAGCCTTTAGGGCTGGCTGGCTATACCAAACTGATCATGAGTAAGTGCCCTCTTGGTGAGTAACACGTTGATCTTTGCTTGTTGTCTTCCCACTCCTAAGTCTGTCCTTCGTGTCTTCAATACCCACATATATGCAGTTACGATTTTTAGATTTTTGATCAAAGTATAGTTATGATTCTTTTACGTGATTTTCTTTGCCTGCTTAAGAATTTTGAAACACTATTAGCCCTTTTAAAGGAGACAAATCTGCCTAAATGATTACATTGATTGCAATTAGTCTTGAAAACAATGGAGCTGCTGAAATATTTCCTGTTGGTTGCACATAAAAATTCCCCTGATCCCAAAATTATTTAAACAGGGCATTTAGCCCGTTGAAAACTAGAGGGCTCCAGCGCAATGTGTTGGAGCGCACGCTAGCATTCAAGGGGTTGATTTTAAGTCAACTGGCGTTATTTGTTCCCTATGGTGAATTTGGTTTGCTTCAGAATTGCACCATTCTTGCACTGCACGTCTTTCCAGACAATAATTGCAATTTACCTCCCATCTCTTACTCTCAATAACTATTGCCAGTCAGGTAGGGATGTGACTAGCGGGGAAGAGTATTAGGAAGGCACAGATGTGGCTCTCAAACCAAAATAATTTCCCAACAGTGTATACTAAACAGCACGTGCAGCTCCAGTAACTCAAAACCCTTTGATTGGCCCTGGGTATCCAACACATTGCTTGACAACAAGTTAAATACCCCTTAGTGCACTTACAAGGATTTAAAGGGATAGTAACACTTCGTTTTAACTTTATTTTATTTTGAAGGCATTAAAAAAACATGAACAATGATATGAGTCTTATCTCTCAAACCTTTATGGTTTATGAGATATTCACAAGCTAAGTTCCCCTCCCCGCCCCTTTTACCTAGTGTAAGCCATCTCTTCTCAGATGTGAGTCTGGTTGTATGACAGTACAGATAACAGAAGGGGACAATTTTCTTTGTATGAAAACAATGAAAGCCCTTCCCCCCTTGACAAGTTTTTCAGCTTTTTCCATTATCTTAATTGAAGATTGTCCCTCTCTGCAGTCTACCTGGGCATCTCCCTTCTGATCTGGTTGAACAGGGTGGGATACTTTGTTTGTGAATATCTCTTAAACCATAAAGGTTTCAGAGATAAGACTTATATCATTCTTCATGTTTTTTTAATGCCTACAAAATAAAATAAAGTTAAAACGAAGTATTACTATCCCTTTAAGCTATAGTTTAGGAGAGATTTATCTGTGTTTTTGTCAGTTTATACAAATTGGGCATATACTAACACCCCACTCTCCCTTCCAAGGAAATTCTGGCTAATTTACATAAACTGACATAAAGCTAAATACCTCCTACATTATAATTATAAATAAGGAATGCCGACATAAATATAGCTGATTCTGAGATCTCTTTCAAGGTCACCCAAGTCATTCTAAAGGGTTTGCTCTACTTTAAAGGGATAGTAATACTTCGTTTTAACTTTATTTTATTTTGTAGGCATTAAAAAAACATGAAGAATGATATAAGTCTTATCTCTCAAACCTTTATGGTTTAAGAGATATTCACAAGCAAAGTGTCCCCCTCCCACCCCTTTTACTGATGTCACACTGTTCAGCTAGAGCAGAAGGGAGCTGCCCAGGTAGACTGCAGAGAGGGACAATCTTCAATTAAGATAAGGGGAAAAACCTGAAAAGCTTGTCATGGGGGGCAGGGATTTCATTGTTTTCATAGGAATAAGAGTGTCCCCTTCTGTTATCTGTCCAGTCTATGGACTGCATTCCACATCTGAGAAGAGATTGTTTACAGTAGGTAAAAGGGGAGGGAGAGGGAAACTTTGCTTGTGAATATCTCATAAACCATAAAGGTTTGAGAGATAAGACTTATATCATTCTTCATGTTTTTTTAATGCCTACAAAATAAAATAAAGTTAAAACGAAGTATTACTATCCCTTTAAAGCAACAGTTATACCTTCTGAGGTTAAATCTCATGAACTGTGTGTCTGACACAGATCACTTCTCTGTTCTAGAAATATATTAATTAACCTGGCACAGTTTCGGTTGGTAAGATGGGGTAACAGTTGAGTTCCTGGGCCTGCCCTGGGTGTAGTAATATGTAGTCACGCCTCTGCTTAGTTCTGCCAGGAATGTGCACACATTTGTTGCTTTTGGAAAAAAAAAATAGTGTGTGAAGTTCAAGGATATATATATCGGTGAAATAAAACATCAAACAGAAAGTAAAAACAACAACCCAGATAAAGAGAAAAAAAAAAAGTTGTGTGTAGACAGTTTCACGCCATACTTTTTGCTCATGGTTTCCATTAACACCTTAGATGCTAGTGACATCTCTAATGCCTTGTGAAGCAATCACAATTTTATTTTTATGTATATATTCCTATGGATTTCTCTCTGGCACTCAAAGGGTTACTAAAGGTGCCTGTTGTATTCTTGTGTGTCTCATGTGTTGAGAGTTATTGTCTCACATACTTGCAGCTCCAGAGGAAACCAACTTTACCATAGTTCCATTGGTTTAAATGGAATTTTTGTGAATGCTTGAATGCTAGAGAGGTGTCCAAGCAATGAATTCTAGAAATCTCCAACGCAAGGGAGCTAAAAGCCTCATTTAAATAAGTGGGCATTTTAGTTTCCCCTCTGTGCTGAAGCTGGGCTGTCCCAGAACTGCTCATCTTTAGTCTGATGGGTTATATCAATTGCAATATAGTGGACCAGTAAAGATTTCCAATAGGGATTTTAACCTTTTGAATACTGGAGGTCTGCAAAGTTTCATTGCAGTGCATTGGAGACATGGAGGGAGATTAACAATGCGGTGCTGAAGTGGAGATGACTTCTCCAGTTCTTATGTTATTCTGTGGAGCTTATGCACTAAGATCTCCAGAGTTGAAGACATCTTAGTGCATAGGCTCCATAGAATATCATAGGAACTGGAGAAGTGATAAACTGGAGAAGTCCTCTCCACTTTATCACCACTTTGTGAATCTCCCCCCCTGCTCTTTCATTCAAGAGGGTAGAAGCTCTTTTTACATTTTAGTGATGTATTCCATACAGGAAGTCCATGTTGGTAGCCTATTGTGCGTTGCACATAGTTGGCCATTGCCTCATGTGAATGCACCATGGTCCAGCATGCTACATCTTTACTGTATTCACACAAGAAAGCTGTAAAGTTGCGGCAGGGCTGGTCTGCTCAGCTGCCTACGAGGCCACTAGCATATCTCTCACATGAGCTTCATTGGAGATTATGTTGATCACTGAAACATCCAAAGAATGGCTGACTCACAGTTCTGTTCAGCTGACAGTCACGTGGATTGACCCATGGCCCCCTCAATGTAACTGGTTCACCGTGGTAAGGCAGGTGAAGGTGAATTTAAGAGCACATGTGCTGGACATATAGCAGGGAGCTGCTATATTTCTGTTAAAGGGATAGTAATACTTCGTTTTAACTTTATTTTATTTTGTAGGCATTAAAAAAACATGAAGAATGATATAAGTCTTATTTCTCAAACATTTATGGTTTGAGAGATATTCACAAGCAAAGTTTCCCCTCCCCACCCCTTTTGCCTAGTGTAAGCCATCTCTTCTCAGATGTGGAATGCAGTCCATAGACTAGACAGATAACAGCAGGGGACACTCTTCTTCCTATTAGAACAATGAAGGCCCTGCCCCCCTTGACAAGCTTTTCAGGTTTTTCCCTTATCTTAATTGAAGATTGTCCCTCTCTGCAGTCTACCTGGGCACCTCCCTTCTGCTCTGGCTGAACAGTGTGACATCAGTAAAAGGGGCGGGAGGGGGATACTTTGTCATTGAATTGCTCTCGAACTACAACTCTGACAGAATTGAAATAACACTCTCCAAAGTCCAAATACTATGATGATTAATTAGAGCTGCTTTTATTATGAAACATTACTATCCCTTTAAAGAGCACGGAGATGGAACCAAGGATTTTCATGGCAGACCCATCCAGTCTTCCCATTTTCCTGTCTAGTTAAATGCACAGTCTTGCTTACTTCTTAGAACAGATTTGTCTGTCCCAAGCATCTTTGAATTTCTTTGCAATATTTGTCCCTACCACCTCTGCCTGCAGGCTGTTCCATGAGTCTTTCACCCTTCAGTACTTTAGAACATTACTTCTGCATTTTCGACCCTCTAACTTTAGATCGTTTTCTCTTCTTTTAGATTTCTTCTTTTTCTGAAAAGTGCTTCTTTCCTGAACTATATTAAATCCCTTAGTATAGTAATAGTTTGTCATGTCCCCTCTCTCCCTCCTCTCTTTCAGTCTGTACATATTAAGTTTTTTGAGTCTATCCTTCTACTTTTTGTTACGAAAACCCAGCACCATTTAGTGTCTCTTCTTTGAACTGCCTCCAATTTAATAATGTCCTTATGGAGACGTAATCTCCAGAACTGTTCACTGTACTACAGGTGAATTATAGAGTGGCACTTGTACTGCTCTCTTCCTGCTGCTAATGCCTCTTTCTGCACAATACTATAAGATAGACACAAACAATGACATTGATGCACTAAGAAGATTTAGAGCTATTCTAGCTGTGCCATAGGGGACAGATAACCACATACATTGACTTAAATATGGTTTTAACACCTTGTTGGAAAGCTCTTGCCTTCTGAGTGATAAAGTGGTTCACAACCCTGTCCTCAGGCAGTCCTGGCAGGCCGTGTCTTTAGGATTTCACTGCTTGTGCATAGGTTAGTTAATCAGAGGCTCAGTCATTTAATAAATTAATTGGTGCACAAGCAGGGAAATCCTAAAATCTTGGCCTGTTAGGTGCCCAGTTGCAAGGGCTGGGAACTGCTGAGTTAAAGGATCACTAATGTCCACAAATACATTTGTAATGCTTGTAGACTGTGCTATATAGACACCATTTGGTTAATTATTGTACAGCGCTGCAGAATTGGTTGGCGTTGTATAAATAAAGAATAATAATTATGCTTTGTGCTCTCTGAAATTAGACACAAGCTAAAGTTGTTAATCTACTGAGATTTATATGCACTGACCTATTCAGAAATCACATGTAGAAGACCGTTTCAGTGAAATAATTCTTTTTCACTAACGTGATCTCGGCTCTGCCGCAGAGCCGCCTGATGAAAGTCAGACTGGATATCCCTGCAGTCAGTACAAGCTGACTTCAGGGAGGGGGGAACTTTGCCTTCGGTTATTTCTCAAACCATAAAGGTTTGAGAGATGAACCTGGGGCCTATTAAATTATTTTGCAAATATCTACAATATGGGGGATAGTAATAATAAAGTATTACTATTCCTTTAATAAAAAGTACAGGTAGATTTACTATGTATTATACACTTGCAGGATACTTAAGGTCAATATAAAGAGTCATTGTCCCTTTTGAGTGGCTAAGGTACTCATTATATTATTCAAAGTGAGACAGACTGGGTATGTTGATGCTAATTAGATAGTTCTTTTAGAACAGTAGGGATTTCCTGTCACATTACACTGAACTTTTCAAGTGGATTTCTAGCTGACCTAAACTAATGTACAATATAAAAAAAATGTATTCTGCATAGCTATTGAAAAAGTGGTGAGACATGGGAGGGGCCTGGTGTCCTCTGGCTGCTCCCTTTTGTCTGAGTATATTCGTCTGTGTTTGCACTTACCTGCCCCTTTCCCCTAATCTTGTTTATTCTCTAATAAAACCTAGTGGTGGAAAGAAAACTCCTGATTGGTAAACACATGCCTGGTCTCTGGCCACTGAACATCTGCTGTTTGTACTAACTTTTATATATTAGAAAATGAAAGTGGACAAGCATTTACAATTAGCTGTATTGTTTGCGAATTATCGGTTTTCTTTGGGAAAGCTAAATGTCCCTATATAGGATCTGTCCAATTTTAACAAAACAAGGCCATTTATACACATCACACCAAGAGGGAGACATTGTTTTAACCCATGAAAGACCAGAGAGGTGTGCAATGCGCACCCCTCCGGTCCTTCAAGGGTTAAAGGAATAGAATACTCCACAAATAGGTTGGACATAATTAACATAAATGTAATTTCCTGCCAATATTTATTCTAAAACAAAGCTCACCAACGATTTATAAAGGATTTGAGTGTGCTCATTTTATCTTTTGTTTAAACTGATTTTCATTAAGACTAATCTAAAAAGAAATTAACTAATTTGACACTTACGAATCTATGGCTGTGTCCCAAGAGCTATGGGAACAGAGTTTTCATAGCTCAAGATTCCTCTGTTGTGTATTTGCCATATTCACCTGCACTGCACCTGTACTGTTGGCTTTGCAGATCACAGAGGCCTGTAAAGCTGGATGTCAGCACCACATTCATGTTACATTTCTGTTCCCCTTGTGAACCCTGAAGAAGCCCTGTTTTCGCTAATCTGCCATCAATGGGCTTCTATAGAGAGGAGGGGAATCTTACACGAACATAAATTGAGGCTCTAACATTAGCTTGCTTTGCAGATCTCCATTTTCTTTTCTGCAAGACAAACCAGATTTAAACAGAAATGTCTGAGCCATGAGTAGTCTGTTCTCATAGCTCTTAGGGTACAGCAAAGCAATTTTGAGTTTTTTTTTTAATGTACCCTATACTGCCCATTTTAAAAATCATTTTAATTCTCCATGTTTGTTGAAGGGGTTGTCCATACTGATGATCTCCTCCTCAAAAAAGTGACACATACCCAATTTCTTCCATGACAGTCACCCTGGCAATGTGCTGCACACCCCTGGAATGGACTTCATCTTCTATTTGTGTGTGTTTTTATTTTCTTAGGCCTGGGCGGTGGAGACTGGTAAATACCAGGAAGGAGCCGATGAACCAGACCCAGCTAAATGGAAGGCCCAGCTGCGGTGCGCACTTAACAAAAGCCGGGAGTTTAAACTTATGTACGATGGGACCAAAGAAGTTCCTATGAACCCCATTAAGATCTATGAGGTTTGCGACATCCCCCAGTCCCAAGGATCCATCATCAACCCAGGTGAGCAGGAAGCACCAGGATCCAATCATTTAAAGGTATAGTAATACTTAAAATGTTAAAATATATGTTGTAGGGTTTATCCCCCTGAGTAAAACAAGGGTACTTCCACTGCTCATATATTTTATTAAAAATTATAACAGCTCAAACTTGAATTATTTAGGTGCAATATCACAGTGGCCTGAAAATTTACAGTGGCGCTGTTGCTACACCATCCTATGGAGATTTATGGTCTACAGACCATAGCAAACCCTACAACATATATATTTTTTTATATTTTAAGTATTACTAGCCCTTTAACACTTTCTAACCACTCTGAGTTACTGCACTTGATATGGATGGCCAATTAAGGGGGATGTTGCCCCTTTGGACATCTTCCTTCCCAAATACACCATAGAATTCCATTAATATAGCACACTGAGAAGAATCTGATCAATCCAGTTTCAAAAAAGGGAAAAATACAACATTCCCATTGCAAGCCCTATATCAATAAACAGGAATATCTGTCGCCGATAGTGCAGATGGTATGACCTGTCGTCATCTTTTATTTATAAAGTGCAAACATATAATCTTTGGTACTGTACATAAATAGGGCCTAGTCAAACAACATGACATACATGTACAAACTGAGGATAATGGGATTTTAGATCAAAAGCAGCTGCAGAGCAGAGCCAGTCATTTTCTATGCCTACAGTAGTTCTTATGAAGCCTTGCAGAATGAATTTTCAGCAGACTGTGGTTGCTTAAACCTTTGAGTGCCATCGAGGGGTGTGCAATGCATTCCTTACACCTCTGGCAGTCAAAGTGTTAAAAGCTTCATATACATCAATTGGAATGTCTGTTCTCCTCAGAGGTGCAGTTGGTTTGCTTGATAAATAAGGCCTCGGGTCTCAATGGGATGTGGTGTTTGATCTTGTGCATTTGTTTTGCACCCAAATTGCTCCTGTTTAACCAAGATACACGTGCCCTTAAGCAGCTTTTACTGAGATACCTTTAAGAATGAGCTTTAGTGAAGGGATCAGCTGCTGAGAAACTGGCTTTTCCGGTCTATCTGGTTCATAAGAATGAGCCTGTTGTGTGTCAGTTACTAGTAACCAGTGTCTGTTAGTTTTATTCTCTCCTCTGCACACCATAGCACAGTATGCAACATTTTATGGAACAAACTAGTTGAAGAGCCCTTTACACGGCCACAGTGCCACTGCCAGCCAATCACGGGGCAGTCATGCGCTGCTGTATCAGCAGCGGCGCAGGCAGTGTCTACTGCGCATGACTGCAGCACGCGCAACACTCTCTACTGCGCATGACTTTGACATTACACACATTTTAGCGAATTTTTATGTAGGCTGGTTATATGTACAGTATATAGCATAGGTTCCTGTTTTGTCTTTGTGAGAAGGCATGTTGGTTGTAGTTGTGGTGTTGCCAGGTATTTTCGACAAAACCACATCTGTGTGGGTATTTTGTTTTCCTTTTTTAATTTGGTTCTATTGGACTTCCAGAAAGAACAAAGCACATAGTCTGTCTCTTTTTCATAATGCCCTCTCGTCACCAGACCGTGAATTGATACTTACACTGTTGCACAAAGAATGCATCAATTCTGGATCTCTTTGTTCTGGAAAAATAAAACATTGTATCATCATTGTGATTAGTGACAAGTTGCAGCACTTGCCCTCTTCAGAGAAAGACAACTATCACATCTGGCTGTCTGGCACAGTGGTGGGCAAAATGCAGGCCACATCCTATCCGGTCCCCCACATCCTGACCTGGTTTCTTCATTCTGCAGTGCCCCACTTGACATCAGTGTGATTCAATGTCATTCTGGGATACTGACCCGATTGAGGTCACTACAGGGCACTGCTGGAGAAGCTGATACTTGTGTAGCGGTAAGTAAAAATAATAATGAAAGAAACATAAAGTGTGTGTGTGTGTGTGTGTGTGTGTGTGTGTGTGTGTGTGTGTGTGTGTGTGTGTGTGTGTGTGTGGCGGGGGGTGTATACTATGACCCACAAAACACTTATGTGGCCTTTGGACAGCAGCATTTGCTCACCCCCAAGTCTAGCAGCAGTGCTGTATGTGCACAGCCAGTCCGACCTGTCAACTAAGGAAAATCTTCCCACTTGCTATATTTTGTCCACCATACGCCAGGAACAAGTGGCTCTTTGTTTGATTGACTCACCCAGGTAGGTGTCCTTCATAGCAGTCAGATCTATGTAGATACTTTTTTCCAATATATCTGTAGTTTCCTGTATAATAGAGGTGGACTTCAATAGATATCTCCAGGTCACACCTCCTCACATCAAGAAGTGGGCTTCAGTAGATTGAGTGATTTATCAGATTTGTTATACCAGTCCTGAGTATATAGCCTGCACCTAACCACAGAAAAAGAACACACACTTGTTTCCCACTCATTGTCCCACACTGCTCAAAGTGCTTCATACATAGGTACAGTGTGGGTGCAGTACTATTTGGCCCCTTGAAGCAGCCTTTTACTCCTGGAAATGCTCTACTTGTACACGCACTGCAATTTGGTGGAGACCTCTTTAGCATCCAAGGGTTAGTTAGATACCCAGCTTTTGAGATGGACACATTGAAACTTCTAATATCACAATAAAAAATGTATGTGTTTATCAGGATCATTTTTTTTTTTTTTTTTTTCACAGAATATTTATTTTTATTCTATAACGCAGACCAAGGATCCAGTTCTGTGTTTCATTAACCCTCTGTGTGCACGAGGGGGGTAGCCAAAGGAATTCTTTGCACCCCTTCCCCCCTTTCCCCACCACTCAAAGGGTTTCAGGTATCTAAACACTTTTTTTTTTTTGGTCTGGATTTATATTTATCCTCAACTAAGTGGCTCATATCCAAATTATAGTAACAATATTCAGGTGAATAGCTTTAAAAACTCCTACAAAAGAATAGTTCTATATCTTGGCTGAGAAGTCAGAAGACGTTTCTGATTAAAAATAACAATGCTGAGCATGTGGCAAGCTATTGGCATTGGCACCTGCTCTTGGCATGTGATGCATTTGCCTGCCTGTAAGCCTTTGAGACAGTGGAGACGCATGCTAATTAGCTTAGAGAGGCATAGCAGGTAACATTGCTATGGAATCATTACTTTGACCTGTTTGTGTGTACAAAGGTCTATAACATTTGAGAGAGGACAAATAACCCAGTGACTGCCTGATTTGCCCTTTTTGATTACCTCATTTAACCCTTTGAGACCCAGAAGGGTATGCAATGCAAAGAGCTAAATCACAGCTCTCCTCATTTGTTCATTGTACTTTTTATATATCCAAAGTGTTTGAAATAATTTCCAGTTCCTCTAATTACCATCTGCAACCTCTCTTGGCAGACTTCCATGCACTTGACCAGCCTTTCTCCAAGATATTTCCTTTTATCCACCCTCAGCATGCCAAGCTTCGAAGTATGGCGTCTTGTGATGCTTTATTTGTCTTTGAGGAAATACATTTTTGTGTACACACAAACACAAGTCCTTTGCTACTAGCTAGACCTGAAAAGTTACTTGCCACTGCAAGCCAAAACATACCCACCCGGGCTGAATTTCTACTCGCCAGGGCTAAATTTTCACTCACCATTGGCTAGTGGCGAGTGGAAATTTTGAGCCCTGCACAAACGCACAGTTTCAGCTGTGTAGTAGTCAGCAGTGGTGTAACTAGTCATTGCTGAGCCCTGTTGTAAACATATTCAAATATATTCTCAAATGTATAATTCAAACCTATTGGACTTTGGGGCAGATGGGGGTCCCAATGGATGCTGGGCCCTGGCACCACTTTACCCTCTGCACCCCTTGTAGGTATGTCACTGTTAGTCATCATTTATAAGCTGTAATCTAGACTGCTCTAGTACTTGCCATGTTCATGGCCAAACTTTTGTGCCCCCCCCCCCCCACACACACACACCCCAGCATCACTAGTGACATCAATGAGACACTCACTGGTAGCATAGATACTGGAGGTGTCTTTCAAATAGTTTGAAAGTAATTGCTTTGCCATTCCAATTCACTCTGGAGCTACAAACAGTGAGAATGTGCTTTGTTCAGTGATCTGTAGTTTGAGTGAACTGGCACATGATATGACCTACCTGGAAGACCTCTCCAATATGTATGCTAATAGTGAGTGTCTCCCTCCTGTTACTCGTGTCGTTGGGGCACAGAATTAGCAGTTTGGACAAAAACACTGCAATCGTGGCCATTTCTAGAGCTACGTAGACTGCGAGCGATCCAGATGGCAAGTCCTCTCCCGCCCCCCACCTCCTATCCTGCCCCGAAATAAAAGAAGTGCTGAGACTCCTACTCTTAAGTTTCTATTTGAGAGCCAGGAGACTGTGCAGTGCATTAGTGAATACCTAATTGCAACTTTAGATTTGGTACCTTGCCTTCATATGACATGGGAAGCCTCAGGATCACTTTAAGTACCGATATGACCTTTACTGATCTGCAACTACTGAAGAGGAGTGGAGTTGAGACGTAATTGTATCTCAGATGATCGGCAAAGCTTCCATTTGGAAAAAAAAAACAATAGTTACCACCATGCAGTAACACAACCAAGTGATCGTTGGTGGGTGAGTGATCAATATACATCTGAAGATATATCCCAGTATTTATGAGGAACACTGCTAGGCCCTTTTAACACTCCTCATACCCAAATTCCAGTCAGGGTGTGAAAAGGACTGAGTGATAGGATCAGTCCTTCTCAGAATCAGATGCTAATGGGGTCATTTTAAGTTGTTAACCTGGTCAGACACCCCTACCCCAACTCACCCAGCGATTACTGAATCTGGTAAGTCGTGAGATGTATATTCTGCTTCCCCTCCCATCAATAGTCTCTGCCTACAATTTTCCTGGTCTCACTACATCTTATTATCCTCTTCCACTGAACTCTACCTTTAGTAATGTACCATGCCTCCCCTTACTCCCTGTCTCTGCCTGTCATCACCTCCACCTCTTAGCATGCCCTACCTGAGTGTGTATCATGCTTTAAAGGGATAGTATTACTTCAAAATTACTATCCCTCATATTGTAGCCCTTAATAAACTGAGTTAAATGACACCAGCGGCATCTCTCAAACCTTTATGGTTTAAGAGATAGCCACTTTCAAAGTTTCCCTCATCCTGCAGTGGATTGACAACAGCTGAAGATTATGATGAATACACACACACACACACACACACACACACACACACACACA
The DNA here is from genome assembly GCA_037306005.1 of Rhinophrynus dorsalis. NCBI lineage: Eukaryota > Metazoa > Chordata > Amphibia > Anura > Rhinophrynidae > Rhinophrynus > Rhinophrynus dorsalis. The sequence continues at coordinate 194,297,700 of CM074719.1, forward strand.
CACACACACACACACACACACACACACACACACACACACTAGCAGTGTGGGATGAAGTTGGCTGTCTTTGTTTTTCTATCCTTGTATTTAGTTATATAAATTGTCATTTTAAAGTAGCAGAAAAATGCGAAACAAATTGCAATAGTGGCACGGTGTTTCCCATGAAGGTATAACCATCTGCGTGCCAGAGGGGTATCCAAAGCATTGATTTGCAATGCATTAGGTACCACTCTGGCCCTTCAAGGCATAAATGTCTGAGTGGCAAAGAGTATGCAATGCACTACAATGTGTCTGATACCTCTCTAGCATTGAAATGATTAAATATGAAAGGCAATTTATTTGGTACCCCTCTTGCATGTGTGCTCCCACCCACACTTTCAGACTGACACACACACACACACACACACACACACACACACACACACACACACACACACACACACACACACACACACACACACACACACACTGTTGTAGTAAGAAGAACATGGAGAAAATAAAAAAAAATATGGGGGAGAAGGTGAAAGGCATGGAACTGAAGGGGACATGTTTCGGAAAAGGGGAGAGAGAGTGGGGAAGAAGGGTGTCAAACATGGCTGAGAAGCGAGATAAGCAATATGGGGACACTATCACAAAGAAAACATAGAGGCCCCTTACTTGCCTGCTTCAACAGTGTTGGGCTCCATATAAAGTTGGATATGCCTATATGGAGGCCAATAGTATTGAAAGTGCTAAGTAAGTTGGAGGATTCTGAGAAACGTTGGTGGTAAGGACACACACGTTGGGGAGAGGGATGAAAAGAGACTCATTGGAGTAAAGGGGAAGATAAATATGGGGACAATAGGACAAAGGAAACAGCCCCCCTACTTGGCTGCCCCAACACTGTTTTGCTCCATATAAAGTTGGCTATTTGAGTTAATGTGGAGGACCACGGTCTCCATCACAATGCACAAGAATCCAACACTGATAATATAGCCCTGCGTGATGCCCAATAAATCCCTATTACAAGACTAACAGCAAAAATGCATAAATCTATATGAAAATAGTAAATGTAGCATGTGGGAAACATGTTCTGTTCCTCTTACTGTCTTATCACTGGTCTCCTGTGCATCACGGAGCAAATATCTGGATGAAAAGTGACCATGCCATCCAGGAAAGCAAGTATTCACATCTAGACCTAATAACTCTCTCTCCTTGTGTAAGGATACCATAAATAGGAATACTAACTCCCAGTAGGATTTGCAGGACCTCTCCCATCCACTCAAAATAGGTTTGTGCCATGTGAGAACCTTCGCGTCCTGACAGGGCACCATCAAATATTCAATAAGCAGCTGTGTACTTATTGAAAGTATGATCGTGCCCTGTCATGGCCTCAAGATCCTCACATAACACAAAGCTTTCTTGAGTGGAAGAGGTAATGCAAGAGAGACACCGCAGTGGAGAAAGCGGGCGAACCAGGGGGCAGCAGGGCACCTAATTATTAACACTGTGGGTGACATTTTAATTACTTCCCAATAATTTCACCCTGTTTTTGTTTGTGTAATGGCTGCATTGTGTGCACTGCAAAACGTGACCCCCCGGAATCAGCCAAAACATTAAAATTAAATTACAGTAAGGATTAACTGTTTGAGTGTCACAGGGGGTATGCAGCACATTGGTTTGCAATGTGTTGCATACCCATGTGGCATTCAAAAGGTTAACTATATATACACACTAAATGGGAAACAACTTTGGGAATCCGCATTAGAAAAAGATTTAGGAGTAATGATAGACAATAGAACTTCACAGATGTGTGCAGAGTCATTCAGCTGCTGCAGGAGCAAATGGGGAACTAGCCTGCATAAAAAGAGGTGTAGATAAACAGTATGCAAATATAATTCTACCTCCATTTAAATCCTTGGCTAGGCCTCATTTAGAATATGGAGTACAGTTTTGGGCACCGATTCTTAAAAAATACATTATTGAACTGGAAAGTGCAGAGACATACAACAAAACTGAAAAGGAATTGGAGGATCTGAGTTATGAAGAGACTAGACAAATTGGGTTTGTTTTCATTAAAGAAGAGATGTCTAAGGGGTGATATGATTTAACATTTACAAATATATTTATGGTCATTACAAAGAACTATCCAATTAATTATTTAAACAAAGAGCTCAGCTAAGAACAAGAAGTCATCCATTAAGTCTAGAGGAAAGGTGCTTTGACTTAAACAAAGGCAGGGATTTTTTACAGTAAGTGTGGTAAAGCTATGAAATTCTTTGCCTCTGGATGTCGTGCTTGCAGATACTGTAACTGCTATCAAAAAAGCAATGGATATCTAGCACAGAACAATAATTCAAATTATGACATATGGCTTCAATGCAGATAGGTTGTTGATCCAGGAAACTACCTGACTGCCATTTAGAGTCCGGAAGGAATTTTTTATCCGCTTTGGGCTTAATTGGAAATTACTTGTGTTTTTTTTTTGTTTGTTTTTTTTTTCCTTTGTTTTGTTTTTTTGTTTAATTACTCTTGTCCTCCAGGTCTGCTGATATGGCCTTATACTTTTTTAATGAATGCACAATTTTTATTTCTTTTCCCCCACCCTCGTAAAGTTTTATTTTAAGCTGTTGCATGTCATGTAGGTGTCATACAAGGATTGTTTGAGAAAAGGATGCAGAGGAGGAGGCTGAAATTCAAATAAGGTATTAATCGTGCACAGATTTTCACGGCCATGTGCAGGGGGTTCCCTGCACCCTACTGTGAAAATCCCTTGTTTTCTCTTATATTACACAGATGTGTAATATTCCAGACTCTGTACATTAGAAGGGGGTGTGATTACTTGCAGAGATTTGGCCCCCTAGCCACTCCTGTTAGTTAGCCCTTTGAGTGCCAGAGTGGTACGTTAAAATCGCAGCCCTTGCGTGTTGCAAACAGGCAGTCAGGTGGGGATCAGCATATCTCTTCCTTGCTGACACCCTGGGGTGTGTCAGGCATATCCAGAGAATTCTTGGTCACGTGACCTGCTTTTCTTCTATAATAATTGTATATATGATTGTGTGCAGTATCACTTGAGCCACTGTGGTTGTTTCTATCTATACTATAAACCATCCGTTTTATAGAGCGTGGGCTCTGATGGTCCGTTTCTGGTTTGCAGACTCTGTGATTGTATCTGTACTGTAAACTGTCAATTATCCTATAGATTACATGCTCTATTGGTACAGTTTCCTTATTGATTGCAAGCTTCATGTGTTTTTTTCCTTTTTCATTGTAAACTCAATGGGCCGGTTCTTCTATAGATTATACAAGCTCTGATTGTTAAGTTTATTTGTTTATTGTAAGCTCTATCAACAAAAATATGTACATTGTATACAGCTATGGGCTTTGCTAGGTACTGGGTGAGCGGGCTAAGCCCACAGTTCTCATGCTCATGTCTCAGCTTTGAGTATGTAATGACACTGTTCTTCCTACTACTACTACTGGTGCAGTTTAGGCTGCACAGTGCACTTATAATGTATTTGGCTCAAGTACTGCGTCTTTTGGGAAACTGATTTCTCCCCTGACAGCAGAGTTTGGGGCACATTTAATTGTGCTCTCAAGGGCGGGGCAAATATGGCAAAGTGTGGCTTGGACCAGTAACTCTTCCATCCCCCTTACTAGCAACTAGTTCAGTGGTTCTCAATCTTTTCTTGCTCAAGACACCCCTGACCTGCAATCTGGAATTTTCAGGGCACCCCTAGCATTTTATAGGTCATTGTTCAAGGGCTTAATGAAGGGAACAATATATAAATATATAGCCATTCTTAGCTCCTAAAGTGAGAATGACAACAAGGAATGTATTGTGCGTAATAATTTCCCCAAGTATACATTAGGAACTTCACAATAACATTTTTCTCAAAACCTTTATGGAAAACGTGAGGAACCCTAAACTGGTCTTCGAGGCACCCCAAAGTGCCACGGCACCCTGGTTGAGAACCACTGAACTAGTTTATAAATATTTTTAATAAAACAAGAGAGACTGATTTTGTCTCGATACATTTTGATATTTCTGATGACTGGTTTCCATCTTTTCCAGGTTCCACTGGCTCTGCTCCATGGGATGAGGATGAATTTGAAGAGGACGAGTTAAACCAGTCACAACATCACGTACCAATCCAAGAACCCTTCGACTGCTTGAATATTAATGGTTTGTATCCTTCCTTATTGATTTAAATGCGGCTATTTACCATTGCAGTGCAAAAATTCATGAGGCTACAAGCCATATTTAAATCCATGTGAATTTTATTTGTCCACTATGGTGCAATTGACTTCCTTCAGAATCGCTCCACGTTTCATTGTGAATTTGAACGAAATGTTTTATAACGCTGTGCTCCACATACAATATATGCCCCTTCCATTGTTGGGCTTGGGGTTCTATGCACCAAAGAACTTATGGCGGAATGCAAGAAACATGCGCATTCGCTATTACCCATGTGAAAACCACTAGGGAATAGGTTTGCGCATGAAAAAATAGGATTTTAGTCTTACCTGTTAAATCCTTTTCACTTAGTCCATACAGGTCACTGGTACAATGGGAGGCTATCCGCCCCTTTAAGTAGGCAGGAACATTCATTCAAATGTATGCAGGGGGTGGAGTCTCCCCTCCCTCTTAAGCTGCCTTCAGCCAGAACAAGCCAGATTGATTTGAGACACTAAACTGACCAGAGGAAGAAGGAAAAGGAAGACTCCTGTGAGCATGCCCCGAAGGTCTCCCACTGAATGCCACAGGAGAGCCAAGACTGGTCCCTTGACAGGGTGGGAGACCAGTGACCTGTATGGACTAAGTGAAAAGGATTTAACAGGTAAGACTAAAATCCTATTTTCACTGTCGTCCAATACAGGTCACTGGTACAATGGGATGTACAAACATTGAGCTTACCCAGAGGCGGGAAGTAAGGCAAGGACTAAGCGCAAGGTCCAAAAGTCACCAGAACTGCTATGAACCAATTAATCATAGAGCCCAATAACAGAAGTGTCAACGGACACCAACCAGGGGTAAAAACGAACCCCCGAACGAACACAGCACACTGAACTAGAGCCAACAGGGCTCAACAGCAAAGAAGCACTAAGAACCACAGAGTAGAAGGTCCTAAACAGGCAAGACTGCCTCCAGGACCTTCCTCCCAAAGCTGGCATCAGCCGAGGCCAGTACATCAACACGATAGTGCTTCGAGAATGTGTGCACAGAGGACCAAGTGGCCGCTCTGCACAGTTGATCAGCAGACACCTTATTTTTGTAGGCCCAAGAGGCCCCAATAGATCTGGTGGAATGAGCAGTAACCCTGAAGGGAACGTGCTTATTCCGCAGCTTGTAGGCTTCACGAATGGTAGATTTTATCCAAGATGCAATAGTCACCTTGGATGCTGGTCTCCCTGCCCTAGGCCCCTCAGGAATGACAAACAGGGCGTCAGACTTCCTGATAGACTGAGTGCGATGAACATAAAATTTAAGGCAACGCACAACATCCAACAAATGGAGATCTCTCTCCTTGTCAGAGGAAGGGTTAGGACAGAAAGAGGGCACCACAATCTCCTGATTGATGTGAAACTCCGAAACAACCTTGGGTAAAAACTCCTTGGAAGTGCGAAGCACAGCCTTATCCTTGTGGAACACCAAGTAAGGAGGTTTACAAGACAGAGCTTGTAACTCTGCTACCCGGTGAACTGAGACAGTAGCCAAAAGGCCATTTTCCATGTCAAAAGATGTAAAGGAATAGAAGCCAAGGATTCAAACGGGGGTCTCTGGAGAACCCCCAGCACCAAATTGAGGTCCCACTGGTGAGTAGGACTCTTGAAGGCAGGCCGAACGTGAGCCACACCTTGGAAGAAAACTTTAACATCAGGAAGAATAGCAATACGTTCCTGGAAAAATACAGACAGAGCCGAAGTCTGAACCTTGAGAGAACTCGGGCTGAGTCCCTTCTCAACCCCATCCTGCAAAAAGGCCAGGACCGTGGGAAGATGGAAATCAAGTGATAGATCCTTATCAGCACACCATGCCACAAAAGTTGACCATATGCGATGATAGATCTTGGAAGACACAGGCTTGCGAGCTCTAAGCATCGTGGACACCACTGAAGAGGAAAACCCTTTCTTCTTTAAAATTGAGGATTCAACCTCCAAGCCGTCAAATGGAGATGCTGAACATCCTCCTTCCACAGATATCCTTGAAGAAGTAGATCTGGACGGGCAGGAAGCAGAAAGGGATCCGCCACCGACATGGCTAGCAGTTCCGGATACCAGGACTGACGAGGCCAATTCGGAGTGATTAGGATGACAGGACAGCGCTCCATCTTCAGCTTCTGGATGACTCTGATCAACAGAGGGAGAGGAGGGAAGATGTACGCCAGAGGGAACTCCCAAGGGATTGACAAAGCATCCACTGCTAGAGCAAGAGGGTCCCTCCATCGAGAGCAAAACACTGGCACCTTCCTGTTGTGTCTGGTAGCCATCAGATCCACTACAGGTACCCCCCACATCTGGGTTAGAAGGTGAAACACCTCTGGATGAAGTGCCCACTCTCCGCTGTCGACTGTGTGACGACTGAGAAAGTCTGCCATGATGTTGTCTACGCCTGGAATGTGTACTGCTGAGATGACGGGCACATGAGCTTCTGCCCAAGACAAAATGGCCTTGACCTCTAACCAAGCGGTGAGACTTTTTGTGCCTCCTTGTCTGTTGATGTAGGCCACTGCGGTGGCGTTGTCGGATTCCACTCTAACTGGACAACCTTCCAGTTGAGATTCCCAGTGTCTCAGGGCAAGAAAGATGGCACGAAGTTCCAGAACATTGATGGAGAGAAGAGATTCCTCCAGTCCCCATTTCCCCTGAGCACTGAAACGACCCAACACTGCCCCCCATCCCCGGAGGCTGGCATCCGTCGTGACTGTGGTCCAATAGGGAACCCGAAAGGACCTCCCTTTCAGGAGATGAGACAGGTCCAACCACCATTCCAAGCTCAACTCGACATGAGGAGGCAGAGAGACTGACAGATGCTGATGATCTGGATGATTCTTGCACGTCTGAATCACAAACCTCTGAAATTCCCTGGTGTGTGCCATAGCAAATGGCACTGCCTCTATCATGGAAATGAACTTCCCCACCAGAGAAGTCAACTTCGGCACTGGAACCCTTTCGAGCTCCAGGATCTTGGATACACGGAGAGCAATCTAATGAGCCACTTCCTCCGGTAAAAACACCATGCACTGCTGAGTGTCGAACAGGAGACCCAAGAAGAGGATCTGTTGAGATGGGACCAAGTCTGACTTGTCCAGATTCACAATCCAGCCGTGGTGATTGAGTGTCTGTATGCACAACTGCATCTGCTGGTGGAGAATCTCCGCAGATGAAGCTTTCAGGAGCAGATCGTCCATGTAGGGAGTCACCCTGACACCATCTCGATGAAGCACAGCTATCAAAGCTCCCAATACCCTCTGAAAAAACTGAGGAGCTGAAGTCCGTCCAAAGGGAAGAGCTGAAAACTGAAAGTGGCCTTTGTGACAGGCAAACCTGAGATACCGTCTGCTATCTGGATGAATAGGGATGTGAAGATATGCTTCCTGAAGGTTCAGGGAGGCAAGGAACTCCCCTGGAGACATTGCGGCTATCACACAACACAGGGATTCTTGACGATAGTGGGAACTCACAACAAAGGAATTGAGATCCTTGAGGTCCAAAATAGGACGAGCTCCTCCATCCTTTTTGGCCACAACGAACAGGTTGGAATAGAATCCTGAACCTGTGTCCTCTGATGGAACCAATTCCAGGACCTCTTTGTCCAAAAGATCCTGAATAGCGTCGTCGAACAGACGTCTTTTTGCAGGCTCTTGAGAAGGACGAGTAAAATGGAACCGAAAAGGAGGAAGGGAAGAGAAAGGGATCCTGTATCCTTTTGATACTACCTGAATAACCCAAGGGTCCGCCACTGACTCCTCCCAAATCCGCAAAATGTGGAGACGTCCACCTACAGCCGAATGCGGACCCGGGTTTGGTGAGTCATGCCGACGCAGTCTTGGAGGTCTTGGCCTTGGGGGCAACTTTGGGCTTCCAGGACTGTTTGGGCTTGGAGGAGGAACGCGCAGAGGACGGACCCGCCTGGGGCGCAGAGCGTGTCTCAGTTTGGAAGGAACGAAAGGACCGATTTCGTTTGGCTGGAAACTTCTTTTTGAAGACTGATGGTAGAAGAGTACTTTTACCACCAGTAGCCTCACTAATCATCTCCTTAAAGGGATAGTATTACTTCAAAATTACTATCCCTCATATTGTAGCCCTTAATAAACTGAGTTAAATGACACCAGCAGCATCTCTCAAACCTTTATGGTTTAAGAGATAGCCGCTCTCAAAGTTTCCTCTCCCCTGCTGTCAGCATTCTGCTGCCAGCAGGACAATCCGGTCTCTGAATCAAGAGGAGGCTCTTCAGCAGAGCCGATATCTCATTATGGAAGGAAAAATGATTAATTGAAACAGTCTTCTACGTGTGCTTTGTAACCAAGCACACGTAGAAGACTGTTTCAATTAATCATTTTTCCTTCCATAATGAGATATCGGCTCTGTTTAAGAGCCTCTGCCTGTCCCGGGACCGGATTCTCCTGCTGGCAGCAGAACGCTGACAGCAGGGGAGAGGAAACTTTGAAAGCGGCTATCTCTTAAACCATAAAGGTTTGAGAGATGCTGCTGGTGTCGTTTAACTCAGTTTATTAAGGGCTACAATATGAGGGATAGTAATTTTGAAGTAATACTATCCCTTTAAGTTCAGATCCAAACAGTAAGGTCCCTTGGAAGGGTAATGAAAGCAATGCTTTCTTTGAAGCGGTGTCATCGGACCAAATTTTTAGCCAAACAGCATGTCTAGCCACCACAGAGGAAGTGGAGGCCCTCGCCATCATGCGCACAGCATCAAAAGCAGCGTCAGAAACATAATTTTGAGTTTCTGATATATTAGCAAGAAGTTGTAGCTGCTCAGACACTGGCGCATCCTGGCGAACCGCCTCTGTCAGTTGTTCAGTCCAGGCCGCAATAGCCCGGTTAACCCACGCCACTGCAAAGGTTGGACGCATGGCAGTGCCAATAGAGGCAAAAATAGATTTAAGACAAGTTTCTAACTTTTTGTCTGTCCAATCCTGCAGGGCAGAAGCATCAGATACAGCTAATGCAGTAGATTTAGATAACCTAGAGACTGGAGCATCCACTTTAGGAGGATGAACCCATTTTGCCAGTTCAGCCTCAGGAAAAGGATAAAGTCTGGCAAACTTTTTGGACACAGAAGAGGATTTCTCAGGATTCCTCCACGCATCAGAGACTAAACGAGCAAGAGTAGGATTAGTAGGAAAACATACAACAGCTTTAGACGGTTTTTGAAAAACGTCAGTTGGATCATGAGTAGATTCCTGAATCAGAGGAAGGTTGAGTGTGTTTAGAACAGCTCTAATCAAACCCTCAGCAGAGACTTCAGGGTCGCATTCATAAGGGTCACCAATAGACCTGGTAGATTCAATAACAGTGTCTTCCTCAGCATCAGAATCCTGTAATAGTTCTTCCTCAGAAGAATCAGACATATCAGGAGCCCCCTGTGGCTTGGGCAGGGAGGTCCTGACTGTGGAGGGGGTCTGCCAAACCTGAAGAGCCCCCTGAACTTGAGAGGGAAAGAGTTGAAGAGTGGATCTGAGATCCCTAGTGGCAGCCTTGAACTCTTTCACCCAAGTTGGCTCAATGACGTGACTGGAAAGCCCAGGGTTGCTGTGATGACTTTCTGCACATTTTGGGCATAAATGACCAGAAAATTCTCTAGGCAGCCCAGAGTGACAAGAGGAGCAAAACACAATAGGGGAAATTGACACCCCAGCCTCCTTAGTCTTGGGTCTAGCCCCTGACTCCAGTGGAGTAGACATGCTCACAGCGTCAGATATACTCCACTAACAAGAATCACCCAATTGAAGTGTGAAAGATTAAATATTCACCCCAGAAATGCTTAAAATTAAACTTATCTGGCAAGCGAAGGGTTAATCTGCGGAGGAGAGAGAGAAGGCTCGGTCCCTGCGTAGTATACTCGCTGAGAATAACTCACAAAATGGCTGCCGCGACGGGAGCCAATCAGAAAACGGGCACGAAACAAGCGCTCATGGGAAACGTAGTTTTTCTCAGAAGTGCCCCCCCAGACCCCCAACACACCGAATCATGCAACCGGATGATAGAGCAAGGGAAGACCAACAAAATGAGCCCACTCTGAAGTCGCTGTGACAAGCGGTTCCAGAGATACGTCCCACACTGTGTAAACCCATAGAGAGTAAAGGAGCAATGGCGTCTATGCGGGAAAAGCGCGCTTTAAAGGCGCGGAACATTAACTTTTAAAAATTTACTCTGAGAGAAAAAAGTTACCAAACATACACCAAACACATGTAAAGCATGAGAAAACAATATCCCAAAGAGGGAAATAGCAGGGAAAAGGATAAAACCCCCATAAACTGCTCCAAAACCCAGGGAATACACACAGACATTGCATAAATACAGGCAATAGTAAGAAAAACACCCTATGAGTGCTGGAGTGCATAATGAGAACTCCCAAATACATGCCCAAAGAAGGGACAAGTGGACCTTCAGCACTCAAAGGGTGGCTCACCTTTCTGCAGGACTTCTGTCTTCAGGTAACCATGTTAAAAGGGAATTAACCAGAGGAAAATTCCCCAGCAGGGAAGCTACTTGACTCAAGTTGTTCCCTCTTCAGGGCATAAGGTCCACCAGAAAATCCCTGGAAGCTGCACTAGCCATTTTGGGGAGGGCAATTGTCAGCCATGGTCACCCGCCTAATGGTGGTATTCCATATTTGAAGAAAAACAATAAAAAACTAAAGTTGAATGAGAGATGTTCTCCACCTGGTGTGCACAGCACGCAGGAACAAATCAATCTTGCTGAAGGCAGCTTAAGAGGGAGGGGAGGCTCCACCCCCTGCATACATTTGAATGAATGTTCCTGCCTACTTAAAGGGGCGGATCGCCTCCCATTGTACCAGTGACCTGTATTGGACGACATTGAAATCAAGATTAGTGAGCAGCTGCACATATTTATTTTTTTGTGGGCATGGCCAGGATTAACGAATCTGTGTGAGTGGAATAGTGAATGCTCCTAATGCAGGAAGTGCTATTGAGAACGAATTTATACATCTGTGTAGTGCTGTCGTAAAAAAAAAGGTGGTTTTTTTTGTTTTTGTTTTTTTTTGTGCAATTCAAGAAGCGTTCGGTATTCAGCTTACGGGATTAGAACATGCTCAAAATCTATCTGCGCACAAAAATGCCTTTAGCAGATGCGCACATTTCTTTCATCGTGCCAATAGTAATTTTGGGAACAGCCGTCTGTACCACAGGGGATAAATAAAACTTCCCATTGAGTTAAGCCTTTAAGTGCGAGGTATCCAAAGCATTGCGTAGCATACCTCTCTGGCACTAAATGAGACTTTTATTCCCTTAAATGCCAGATGTCGCTAATGTATTGTTTTGAAATATCTCTCTGTAGCAGCTATTGGGTTAAGTGTTTTCAGTGAGTTTACATGATATAGGCTGAAATGTCTGATGTTTAGTTGATGGTATAAGGAGGACATTATCTTTAGAAGTAAGTCCTTCAATTTTGCAAATGTCACACATAATTTAACCTTTTCGGTGTCAGAGCAATGCGTTGCATACCCCTCTGGCATTCAAAGAGTTAAAATGGAGGTAAGGTGAACTTGATCAATACTGCCTGTAACCCTCTGGGTGTGAAGCAATGCATTGTACACCCCTCTGGAACTCAAAAGGACAGATTTTGAGAGAGAGCTTTGTTTACCAGTTAATTCCATAGTCCTGATTTCCACTCCTACCTGTTAATATCGCTTTAGGCTTAGACCATTTTTATTTTGTCAGAAAAAAAATTAAAGAAATTAGACCAAACCCCCCCCCTTTTTTTTTTTTTTATATTGTAACCTTATGGTATGATAGATTAAACCATGCCCCTATTTAGACTACATGTTAACTTTGATAGAGATGTTGGCCCATGCCAAAAACACCTCTGTTGATCCAGAGTAAGGCATAAAAAAGCCCACTGAAGCAATTTCCAATTTAGCCCCAAGTGGATGAATGGCAATGTGTAAGTACGGGAACATGACAGCAATCACTGAGCGTAGAGACTCCTGGTGATGAGTCCGGATCACAAAGGAATTGAGATCCTTTAAATCCAAAGTGGGACAACAGCCGCTGTCCTTCTTGGAGACCACAAAGAGGTTGGAGTAGAAACCCATACCTCTGTCCTGAACTGGAACCAGCTCTAGAACGTCCTTGTCCAGAACAGCCTGAACAGCGCCATGGAACAGACTGCGTTTCTCTGCGCCCTGAGGCGTGCGAAAGGGAGGAAGAGAGACGAAAGGGATCCCGTACCCTTCCGTCACCACTTGTAAAACCCATGGGTACGTCATAGAATCCTCCCAAATGCTGTGATAGTGTCGCAGACAACCACCCACCTCAGAATGTGGACCCGGGTTCCGTGAGTGATGCCGGAGAAGGCTTGGAAGCCTTGGACTTGGAGGAGACCTTGGGCTTCCATTGCTGTTTGGGCTTGGAGGAGGTACGCGAAGCTGAGGGAACCGTCTGGTTCACCGGACGTGTCTCATTCTGAAAGGAATGGAAATTCCGGTTACGCTTAAGCGGTGTTTTCTTCCTAGGAACCAAGGGTAGAAGTGTACTCTTACCCCATGTGGCCTCATTGATCAGATCCTTAAGATCTGGCCAAAGAAAGAAGTCCCTTGAAAAGGCAAGGAGAGCAATGCTTTCTTAGAAGCAGTGTCAGCAGACCAGATCTTGAGCCGAAGAGCCCGTCTGGCAACCACAGACATGGTGGAAACCCTAGCCACCGAACGGATGGCATCAAATAAGGCAGCAGAAATATAGTGCTGTGCCTCAGAAATGTTGGCAAGAAGGCGCAACATATCCGAAGTAGGAGCACTATAATGGACAGCCAGGGTGAGCTGTGCAGTCCAGACCGCAATGGCCCGGTTTACCCATGCTGCAGCGAATGCTGGACGCATGGCAGAGCCAGCAGTGGCAAAGATGGACTTGAGGGATACCTCAAGTTTCTTGTCAGTCCAGTCCTTTAGAGCAGACGCATCAGATACTGGCAGTAGACTTGGATAGCCTGGAGATAGGAGCATCCACCTTGGGAAGCTGAACGCACTGAGCAAGTGCGGCCTCAGAAAAGGGATAAAGCTTTGCAAGTTTCTTGGAGACAGAAGGTTTCCTGTCCGGAGACTTCCACTCTTCGGACACAAGGCGGTCAAGAGTGGGGTAAGGTGGAAAGCACGTAAAGGGCTTTTTAGGCTCCTGAAATACATCAGAAGAGTCAGAAGGAACCTCTTGCCCCAAGAGAATGTTTAAGGTATTTAAAACAGCCCTGATCAGGCTCTCAGTCGAGGGCTCAGGATCAGCCCCAAAAAACTGAGAGGAGCCCACCGCAGAACATTCCTCAACATCTGAATCTACCAGCAATTCCTCCTCAGAGGAATCTGACACGTCAGGTACTCCCTGAGGTTTTGGCAGAGAAGACTTGAGTGAGGAGGGGGTCTGCCAAGAATGAAATACCCCCTGTAACTGGGATGGAAAGAGTTGCAATGTGGACCTAAGGTCCCTAGTAGCAGCCTTGAACTCTTGCATCGAAACTGGCTGTAATGCATGGCTGAAGGTCCCTGGAATACTCTTAGGGACATCAGAACATGCTGGGCATAAATGACCTGAGAATTCTCTAGGTAACCCTGAATGACAAGAAGAGCAATGCGCAATGGGGGATACAGAGACCCCAGCATCCTTAGTCTTAGGTCTGGCCCCAAGCTCCAGCGGTATAGACATTCTCACAGTGTTAAATAACCTTACTGTATAAGAAATCACCCAATTATAGTGTGTAGTATTAAAGTTTCACCCCAGAAATCGCTAAAATAAACTTATCTGGCAGGCAAAAGGTTAATCAGCAGAGGAGAGAAGGAGAGTCCAAGCCCTGCGTAGGATACTCGTTCTTGAAAAAGCACAAAATGGCTACTGCGCTGGGAGCCAATCAGAAACGAGCACACAAAGCAAGCACTCATGGGAAATGTAGTTTTCCCAGAAAAGTACCCCAAACAGTGCCTGAAGCCCCCTGAGCCCACCAACACACTAGAAACATGAACTGGATGATAGCGCAAGGGCAGACAAGTAAAATGAGCCCTCTCTGAAGTCGCTAGGTTAAACGGTTGCAGAGATATGTCCCAAAGTGTACAGTCCCATAGAAGTGAATGGAGCAATGGCGCCTATGCGGTAAAGCGCGCCTTAAAGGCAGAACATGTTATGGCACGTCATGGATTTCTGGGATTGCAGTGAGGGGTTAAAGGGCTAATAGACATTTCACAGTATAAGGCAATGTTATAGCTAAAACTTTAGGTAATTTTAAATTTGTGATTTAGTAAATAGTATCATTGATAGTTTTTACACAGTGCAAAGGAAAAACTGGTTTCTTGTAATAATTTTGCGAACAGGCCATAGAATACACAGAGCCTTTTGTTTAAAAGTGCAAGTCTGAAATCCAATGCATTTGTTTAAGGATATAACAATGCTACCCAGCCTGTCTGCCAGGGGTTTCGTATGAAGTTAAATATGTGACCTGTGATTACCTTGTGTGTTAACCCCTATGAGTGCCAAAGGGGCATTTTATAAATTTTGAAGCAGTGCATCAGACACTGCCCCTGGCACTCAAAGGGGTTAATCTCTCTACAAAGACTTGAGATTTACATCCCATTAAATAATGGAATAAAAGGGTAGGAAAAAGTATACCAAAAAATAGTTGTTGTTTTTTTTTTTTTATAATGCTATGGAGTCTCCATTAGAGGTCTGGGCAAGGCAGCCATATTTCCAATAGTGACAGTAAGCAATTGCCTAGAGTTCCAGTTTTTGAGGGGCACATCAGCTGTGCTGGCCACACCCAAATTTTGAATTGTGGGTGTGGCCAAAACAATTTATATGTCCCTGAACCAGTTTATATGCCTCTTTACAGGTCATTATTTAACACCTTGGATACTACAGAGATTCATTGAGAAGAAAGGTATTAGAGATCTTTACAGCAAACAAGGTGTTAAAGGTATAGTAATACTTAAAATGTAAAAAAAAAAAAAAAAAAAAAAATGTTGTAGGGTTTATCCCCCTTGAGTAAAACAAGGGTACTCCCACTGCTGAAAGGTGTTTTATTCAAAAGTTATTACAGCTCAAAGTTGAATTTTTAGGTGCAATATCACAGTGGCCTGAAACTGTGCAGTGGCGCTGTTGCTCCATCCTATGGAGATTTATGGTCCTGGGACCAGAGCTGTCCATAGGATGGTGTAGCAACCACGCCACCGCACAGTTTCAGGCCACTGTGATATTGCACCTAAAAATTCAACTTTGAGGTGTAATAACTTTTGAATAAAACACCTTTCAGCAGTGGGAGGTACCCTTGTTTTACTAAGGGGATAAACCCTACAAAAAAAAAAAAAAAAAAAAAAAATTATATATATATATATATATATATAATAATTTTTTTTTGTCTTATTTTTTACATTTTAAGTGTTACTATCCCTTTAAACCATTTTGTTCTTGCTTTTTACAGGCCAAAGGAATTTTCTGTTCCAGAAAACAATGTATGGGATCATGTGAGGACTGGGGGTGTGGCTACTGGCACAGCTAAGTGGAGTGCCTGAGATGTAAATCTGGTCCTGGATTTGGGTCTCTGCTTTAATTTTGAGAAGTTCTGGGTGTACAGGTCTTGTAGAGAATTCCTTTGGTTCCAGAATGTATCACAAATCAAACTGGGGAAATGGACCCAAGGAGAACACTACTTGAAAGCATTAGTAACACTATATTCTCTTAAGGCAAACTAGTTAGGGTGACCACGCGTCCCAGGTCACCCCCCACCGGGACAACAAAGAGTCCCGGAATGGAGCAACATGCATCAGTCCAGCCAGCCAATTAAATTTATTTGCTATATGGTCTTCATTGGCTGGCTGGGTAATACCTTCTCAGCTGTCCAAGTGTGGCGCTAAGGTCCACATTTATCAAACGAAGGGGAGCAATTCTGGTACCTTTATGGTTTGAGAGATATTCACTTGCAAAGTTCCCCCTCCCTCTCCTTTCCCTGAAGTCAGCGTTGTAACTGACTGCAGAGGAAGTCTGTCATACAACCATCCGGCAGCTCTGCTGCTGAGCCGAGATTGCGTTAATAGAAAAGAATTCATTCACTTCAAAGGGTCTTCTACGTGTGCTTGCAAACCAAGCACACGTAGAAGACCTTTTAACCCCTTAACAACTGGAAGATCAGCGCGGTCAGTCAAGGACCACGGAGCATTTTTTTTTTTTTTTTTCTTTCTTCAGAATCCGCTTCCGGACTCCCCAAATGGCGTGCAGCTGCGGGGGGAGCCTGGAATTCCATGACGGTCATAGTACATCATGCGTCGTTCAGTCAGATCGACCCTTGACGTACTATGACCATCAAGGGTCGTTAAGGGGTTAAGTGAATGATTTATTTTTTATTATCACAACCGCGGCTCAGCTGCTTAGCCACCGGATGGTCGTAGGACAGGCTTCCCCTGCAGTCAGTTACAACGCTGACTTCAGGGAAAGGAGAGGGAGGGGGGAACTTTATGGTTTGAGAGAGATCACTGGGGGCAAATAATTTTTTTTTTTTTTTTTTTTTTTCACTCCTACAATACTGGGATTAGTAATTTTAAAGTATTACTATGCCTTTAAATGGCTGATCCCACATTTGTCCTTTTTATTCCTGAATGAAAGCACCGTGAAAAAAAAAAAATAATAATATCAGTACAGGTGTATTTAATTTTTTTTAACAGATGAAATGCTGTAGTGAGTGTTTTTATTGTTGTGGGGAAGGTACAATTTTACTCCTTACATTTTATGTAATTTGTAATAGGTGTTATGAAGGTTATAAATAAACCAGCTATTCTTAGCTGTCACATTTAAAATAACTAAAATAACCATATTGTACATAACTATTTCCATAAATGTACAATTGTAATGCCGCATTTATATTTTTTGCAAAAGTCTTTCATAGATAAAACAGGGAACCGAAAGTGAATATACGTGGCACTGTCCTACATGATCTAGTCCCCATAGACAAGGGATGAACAGAGTGGGACCCTTCAGCTGCTGCCTGATTACATCTTCAATCATTGGCTGGGAAGAATTATGTTTATTGAAGATTGGCAGCAGCAGGAGGGTCTCATGTTGCTCAACACTGCCACAGACCCTCTTCTTTAGGCTTGCAAGCCCAAACTGAGGGAGCAATGTTCAAAAAAGTCATCGTAATGAAACAATGCCTTTCAATATGAAGGTAGATTAAACCAATCCAATTTGTAAGGCTTTTTTTCCCTTTGACGAAGATATCTGAATTGGTCGCATAAAATGACTGTAATATGTCTAAGAATTGACAGACCATGTAGGAAGAACTTTTTAAGACTGATTACAGACAGAATCAGTGTTCACTGATGTATGTACACACCCTGTGACATTTTGTAGCTGAGAGCCACATTCTTTCAGGCTGAAATCCAGCAGCCCCAGGCTTTCTAAGTCTTTTTACCAAGTTTGCTCCTGTAGGAAATGTGATAATTGCCTTGCTAGTTAAATAGAAGCCATTTGCTTTGCCACCTTCCATTGATTTGTATTCCCATGTACAGCAAAATATAGACCGACCTACACAAATTTTCTATCCTTTAGGGACAAAGTAATATTTTATTAGTGTCCTGGTTATCGTTGGGTTGTATGATCCATGATTATCGTGTTTACCACAATGGGACTTTTTGAGTGTGCAACAATTTGCTGCCTTAAAACTATTGCTCTTCCTAATTCTTCCATCAGATTCTCCCATGGGTTCCTCTAGTGTGGGCAGCTGTACCCCTGAGCAGACTTGGCCAAAGTCAGAGCCTCAAGACATGGAGATTCCTCCAGCACCTGGTGCTGTGGAGTTCTTCAGTTCTCCAGAGCTGTGGATCAGCTCCTTACCAAGTAAGTAAAACCTGCAACACACTAAATGATTTTGCCTGCAGGAAGCCATCATGCAAACACTAATTAAGAAATGCAGTTACACGGCTAATCATTCCGAATTGTTAAAATCATAAAAACCACAATAATGTGCACAAACCCCAAAAAATAATGGGAAATAACGTTTGTCACAATATCCCAAAGCTAGAGTAGAGACGAGACCATACCATATATATAATAACATATATTAAAATTTGGCTAAAGAACACAGTCTACAAAAGGCTAGCAGCACATTATTGATGGAAACAGTATGATGGCATCTGTTGTCGATCACACTACATGACAGCAATGATCATCACCATCCAACCAGTTGGTCCTGGAACGTGTCTTGTTTTCCTATACCTTCAGATGAAGAAACAAACTCGTCTCTGTACAGCTTGTTAGCCTTTGGGAGATCCCATCATGTTCCCTTCAACTAATAGAACTCTGTCTTAACACACTTCTTAAAGGAGCAGTAAACTTTTGTTATGAAAAAAGTATGAAAACTGATTAGTCATGCTGTCAGTTAGAATGTTCAGGAAGTAAACACATTGTAAATTCACTTCCTGATTATTTCAACTGTTATTACACGTGAATAAAAAAAAACTGACAGGGGTGGGGGTAGCCTTCTTTTACTCAGCATATAGATTTTCATTAAAACCCTTTACAGCTCCTTTAACCCGTTGAATTCCAGAGGGATAAGCAATACACGCTTTGCCACGTGTTGTGTACCCTTCTGGTATTCAAAGGGTTCTGAATTTCATTTAGCTTTAGAGCTTTCAATGTAAGCAACTAGACTATTTTTTTGGTGAGTGCATTATGTTTTTTGTTGCCCCCCCCCGAATAACACTAGCTTTCTACATAAAAAAAAAAAATGTGCATTTTCTTTGTTCCTAGTGTAGCTCCTGTGTAATTTTTAGCAGCATTCATGTCATTTGTCTTTGTTATAAAGGAAAGAAAAAAAAAAAAAAAAACTGAAAACATGACCATTACATAGATATGCATCATTTTCTTTGCAGTGACTGATTTAGAGATCCAGTTTCTGTATCGTGGGAAAGAAATGGGCCAGACAATGACTGTCAGTAACCCTCAAGGCTGCCGGCTTTTCTACGGGGACCTTGGTCCAATGCCCAACCAGGAAGAGCTGTTTGGTCCCATCAGCCTCGAGCAGGTTCGATTCCCTGGAACAGACCAAATTGTAAATGAGAAACAGAAATTGTTCACTGGTCGTCTTTTAGATGTCATGGACAGGGGTCTGATATTAGAGGTCAGCGGACACGCCATATACGCTGTCAGACTGTGCCAGTGCAAGGTCTATTGGAATGGACCCTGCTCTCCCTCTCAAAATGCACCAAACCTCATTGAGAGGCAGAAGAGAGTAAAGCTTTTCTGTCTGGAGACCTTCCTCAGTGGTGAGTTTTAAACTGTTTTAGATGATTGTATGTTTTACAGATTTCTACATTTTTCCTGCTTTATAAAACAAGAATACTTTTGGGAGATGCCTTATTCAAAAGTTATTACAGGTCTAACTTTTTAAATTCAAATTTCAACACTAGGTGGCATGGTTGAATTTAAAGAAAAATGCATTTTGTGGCCGAATTTTGAGCTACAATAACTTTTGAATGACCTCGCAAATGGTGCAGGTTACTAGGTGAGCAAGAGTCTAGTTGCCAACCTAATCTATTTTTTTTCTCAGCATTTAGTAAATGTTGGCTTTAATGTGTATGTCATGGAAAGCCAGCTTATACAGAGAAGAGATTGGTGGTGATTATGTTATATACATCTGGATGTTGATGTACTAAGAAAATGTGGTGTAATTCTGTAGCAAATCAACTGCACCATAAGGAACAAATAAAAATGTCTGATAACCATTGATTTAAAGCGGAACTATCAACATGATAACATTGCCGCCCCCCCCATCCATTACTAGTATAGTGATAGGTAAAGCAATACTTCTATTACGCTGAATAAGTCCATGTTGTTGAAGAAAATAAACTTCTTCTGCAGCCACCAGCAGACAACAGTGCAGACATCTTAGAGCAGACTCAGAAGTAACTTTCCACTATCTGTCCTGTTCACTGTCCGGATTGTTGGTGACGTTTGTTGGTTACCTTAAGGTAACGGAAGTTGCTGACGTTGCAGTGTAGCGGAGGCCTGCAGAAGAAGTTTATTTTCTTCTATAACGCAGACTTATTCAGCATAATAGAAGTATGGCTTTACCTATCATTATATTCGTAATGGATTGGGTGGGGGGCAATGTTATGATGATGATAGTTCCGCTTTAAATCGGCCTTTTAATCCCATAAAAGCTAGAGTGGTCTCCAATACATTGTCCTACAATGCGTGGGAGACCTCGCTAGCAGTCAGTTAGTTAAATAGCCCATTCAGTGAGTTAAAAAAACCTACTTAACTCAATGGGATTTTTTTTTTTCTCTTTGATGCTGTTTGATTT
Source organism: Rhinophrynus dorsalis (assembly GCA_037306005.1). Classification (NCBI taxonomy): domain Eukaryota; kingdom Metazoa; phylum Chordata; class Amphibia; order Anura; family Rhinophrynidae; genus Rhinophrynus; species Rhinophrynus dorsalis. Next base: position 194,318,214 of record CM074719.1, read on the forward strand.
GCCAAAGAATTGATCCACTTCTTCTCTAATTTGGTATCTTTGAAAAATATTGGGTGTTTGCCAGTAGGGTTGCACCAATACCGATACTGGTATCGGTATCGGTTCCGATACTGGCATTTGCGCGAGTACTTGTACTCGCGCAAATGCGGCCGATGCCAGCACCGGTACCCTGTGTCAGGGTCGGTGCTGCAGAGATGGAGCCCGGGGAGCTGCTCACAATGCTCCCCGGTCACATCTCTTTCTCCTGCAGCGTTGGAGCGTTGCCGCGGGTTACCATGGCAATGCTCCGATGCTGACCTCTGCCAGGGCTCGCGAGAGAACAGCGAGCACCCGGCAGAGGAGGGTAAGGGAGGCAAGATGGGGCAGCGGGTGGTGAAAGAGGCAGGGGGGGGGTCAAGAGGTAGAAAAAGAGGCAAAGGGAGGAAGGATCAGTAGACAAAAGGAGGGGGGGCCAAGAAGAGGCAAAAGGAGGGGAGGGGATCAGGAGAGAGAGAGAGGCAAAAGGGTGGGATCAAGAGTCAAGGAGAAGGAGGGGGAGAAAGGGGGATCAAAAGGGAGAGAAAAAAAGGGGGCTCAAAAGGGGGAGAATGAAGCAAAAGGGGAGAATCAAGAGTCTAGAGGTTGTGTGTGTGTGTGTGTGTGTGTGTGTGTGTGTGTGTGTGTGTGTGTGTGTGTGTGTGTATATATATATAGATAGATATATAGATATAGAGATAGATAGATAGATATATATATATAGATATATATAGATATAGATATATATATATATAGATATAGATAGATATAGATATAGATATATATATATATAGATATAGATATAGATATATATATAAATTTTAAAGTGCTTACCGATACTTTTTTTTGCGGTCATTTGCCAGTTTTCCAAGTACCTAAAGCATATAGGTACTTGGAAAACTGGCAAATGACCGCAAAAAAAGTATCGGTAATGGGTATCGGTGAGTACTTGAAAAAAGTATCGGTAATTGGTATCGGTGAGTACTTGAAAAAAGTATCTGTACTCGGTCTTAAAAAAGCGGTATTGGTGCATCTCTCTTTGTCAGTTATCCAGTAGTACAGTCTGTAAATACAGGCACTTGTAGAATTTTTAATCTTACATTCATTATAACGCTATCATCATCCTCCTAATCATAATTTTGTTTATTATTATTTAAAGGGATAGTAATACTTAAAATATAAAAAATATATGTTGTAGGTTTTATCCTTCTGAGTAAAATAAGGATACTCCCACCGCTGAAAGATATTTTATAAAAAAAAATTGTAACAGCTGAAACTTGAATTTTTTGGTGTAATATCACAGTGGCCTGAACATTTACAGTGGCACTGTTGCTACACCATCCTATGGAGATTTATGGTCTGTAGACCATAAATCTCCATAGGATGGTGTAGCAACAGCGCCACTGTAAATGTTCAGGCCACTGTGACATTGCACCTAAAAAATTAAAGTTTGAGCTGTTACAATATTTTAATAAAATCTCTCAACAGTGGGCTTACCCTTGTTTTATTCAGGGATATAAGCCCTACAACATATATTTTTTTAGATCTTAAGTATTACTATCCCTTTAAAGCAGAACTTTCATCAACATTATACTTAGCCTCAAATCTTTAATATGGTAGCAATATACATAGAAATACTTGCCATTTGCAGTATAAGTTCGGCATAAGTAAGAGAGAAGGTTTTTGGCAGGTAGGCACGGCTGGGATCTTGCAGAAGGCTCTTTCTGAGCCTGTGCTGTCTGTCCCTTCCGGTGCCTTAAGGCACAAGGCTTCCAACTCGCCAATCGTGGAGCTGAAGGGGACAGACAGCGCAGATGCAGAGGTGCCGTCTCTGCAAGATGTCTGTGCTGTTCCCCACTGCTGCCTGCCGAAAACGTTATCTATCTTACTTATGCCGGACTTATACTTCAAATGGCAAGTATTTCTATGTATGTTGCTACCATATTAAGAATTTGGGGCCAAATATAATGTCGATTAAAGTTCTGCTTTAAGTCTTGGATTCTAGAGACCCCATCAATGTATTGGAAATCAGAATGTTGATGGACTTCTCAAGCATCCGAGCTGTTGAAGAGAACTTGTTGCTAGGTCTGGGTGTGTATGTTTTGTAATCATCACTGAAATATAGTTCATAATGTATCTAAAATAAAATGATCGTATTCTCTAAACATGAAAGGTTTTTAGTATATATTTAGAATTCACATACTCACAGCCAGAATAAAATATATATATATATATATATATATATATATATATATATATATATATAGATGGTTAAATCTTTCCACTAGTCTGTGTCTAGTTTAAAAAAAAAAATTCAGCAGATGAATATGAGATTACACTGTTTGTCAATTTTTAACACTGGTTGGACTATCAACATTTCATCGCCTGTCTCGTAACTTCTTTCTCTTAAAGGGATAGTAATACTTGAATCAAAATACTGCTCAGATTCCTCTTCATACTATTTCTCCCACGTATCACTGTATTTCAATAATATCGGAGTTGTAGTTCATCAGCAATTGAATGAGAAAATATCCCCCTCCCACCCCTTTTAGCTACCTCCCATCAGTTGTGAAATCCAGTCCTGGTACTGGACAGATCACAGCTAGGGACCATCTTCCTGCAGTAAATATAAGGAAACCCTGCCCCCTTAATGAAGGAGGACAGGATTTTCCTTATACTTACTGTAGATTGTCCCTCGCTGTGCTCCATCCGGACCAGCTTGGGGAGGCAGTGTGAAGCAGGGGAAAGGGGCGGGAGGTTGATCCTTTCTCATTGAATTGCGGTTGAACTGCAAGACTGATAGTATTGAAATACAGCGCTACTTGGGACAACTAGTATAAAGATGAATCAGAGCTGCATTTTGTTCCATGTATTACTATCCAGTGAACATCATATGTATGTATATTTCAGGTCTGCTAAAAATCTCTCTCTCTCTCTCTCTCTCTCTCTCTCTCTATTATATATAATATTAACCCTTTAAAGGGATAGTAATATTTCACAATAAAAGCAGCTCTAATTAATCTTCATAGTATTTGGGCCTTGGAGAGTGTTATTTCAGTTCTGTCAGAGTTGTAGTTCAAGAGTAATTCAATGATAAAGTATCGCCCTCCCATCACTTTTACTGATGTAACACTGCTCAGCTCAGAGCAGCAGGGAGATGCCCAGGTACATTGCAGAGAGGGACAATCTTCAATTAAGATAAGGGGAAAAAGCTGAAAAACCTGTCAGGGGGGGCAGGGCTTTAATTGTTCTCACAGTAAGAATATTGACCCTTGATGTGAGCTGTCTGGTCTATGGACTGGATTCCACATCTGTGGAGTGGGGGCTTACACTAGGTAAAAGGGGCGGGAGGGGGAAACTTTATCATTCGGTTACTCTTGAACTACAACGCTGACAGTAATGAAATAACACTCTCTATGGCTCAAATACTATGAAGATTAATTGGGGCTGCTGTTTTTGTGAAACATTACTACCACTTAAAGGATCAGAGAGATGTCTGACAAATTTCTTTGCAATATCAAAATATCATAAAATATAAAAACATATTTTTTATTTAGCCTCTGGTGCAAGAGCCAAAAATCTGGGATTAAAACATACTTTTGTTACGGATGCGTAGGCAGCAGTGCATAACCACTTTACCTCTGTTTGATTCTTCGTGTTACTAGTATGTGATAAGTGCAATGTGTCATAACTGAGGGACCAAAGAAGACTAACATCAGCATAAGGGGAGAGAGGGGGACAATTTATGATATATCATCAGAAATATAACCATTTAACAACTAGTGATGTCAGGACTATCAATGTCCGTAAGGACCAGTGACACTCCTGGTACGTCATGACTTTTCAGTCCCAGCACGCCTTCAAGGCTCACTATGATCACTGGGATAGCCAGATCAGATCAGAGCAGTCATTTTCAGCCTCTCCAGTGTTCAGATGTACTGGCTCTAGAAACACATTTAAAAAAACAAACAAACAAAAAAAAACCTTCATCCTCCACCCCACCCCTGGACACCGCAGGAAATGACATACCTGTCCTCGTAAGCCATTTCTCATAGTATTTCTAATTTCCTTTTCCTTGTTTTCAGAGCTTATTTCTCATCAGAAAGGAGGCAACTCTAAACAGCCACTCTATGAAATCTACTTGTGTTTTGGAGAAGAGTGGCCAGATGGTAAACCCAAGGAGAGAAAGCTCATCATTGTTCAGGTTTGTTGGGTGCTTCAGTTGTACACTCTGGAAAGTAACTTAACTTTTCTTACATGGCAGGAGATATTTTGCCGATTAATTAATATTAACGAGTTAACTAAGCATTTGTCTTTTTTAATTTTAAGAATAACCTTTTTCTTTTCATTTTACCATTTAAAGCAGGACTATCACTTGTAAATATGTGCCGCCCAATTAATTCTTAGTATAGCATTAATCATTGAAATACTGTTATTAACTTTATTAAATGCCAGCATTATTTGGAAACGAAGTTAGTTCGAGACTTGCCTCAAGATGACAGCGCAGACATCTGTGCACCTGCGCTGTCGGTCCCTGTCTGTACTGTGTGGTACAATGCAACTCCCCCTTTGACAAATAACCTATCAGTGAGGAGACAGGGTTAGCCAGAGCAGGTGCACAGATCCCTCTTCGGTAAGATGTCTGCGCTGTCATTTTGAGGTGAGTCTCAAACAAACTTGTGTTTTCAAATAATGCCAGCATTTAATTAAGATTATAACAGTATTTCAATGATTACGACTATACTAAGAATTAATTGGGGGACATTAATATCAAGTTATATTTCCGCTTTAAGAGACAAATTATTCAAAACACATCTGCTGTGCTTTGGGAGTCTGAATTGTTGTACTCCCAAAATATAATCCTTAAACATTATATATCCCAGAAAAATTAATCTTGACACCAAGATGGCAGACTGATTATTTCCCAAAGCCCTTATTTAACATATTTACAAATGATGTAGTCCTGTATGTCCTCATTTTGCTTGAAATGCACCTAATTACTACTTAGATGTATATATTGTATCTGCCATCACCACAATCTGTAGTATTCACACCTCAACAGACTGTTATAGTGAAGAAAAACAAAACCCATACCTCCTGAGGAAATGGCTAGGCAACAGCATATGCATAGATATCCAAGTGGCTGTATAAACAGTTTTTTATTAATGTAAGTATAGGGAATATATTTTCTTAAACATATTTTGATACCATGTCTGAGTGAAATATATGACTGAGACAGGGATTAAATATACCGGGGGTGGAATAGGTTAAGAGAGCTCCCTGCAAGCATTATAACCAGTGTTGTTCCCTTCTTGGAACACTTAATGATTTACCTGGTGAGTAATGATAAAGTATGCAGAGAATGTGCTGAGAGAGGAAAATCTGATGTATCTAAAAGTGACATGCACCCTTGCTGGCTTGGCTGTTGGGTTTTTTTCTTTACTTCCTCTGCTGAAGCTAAAATCTTGGTCCCTCAAATACTAAGGAGTGTTCTCTACTTATTTGTTTAGGCCATGACATTAAAAAGTCCACTGAAAGATATTCGTATTGACCTCACATGTACCTGTACAGTGTAATCTGCTACCCAGTCAGTTATTCTATGTATTTCAATTCTTCCAATCCATTGATCAATTTTGTTGCTTTTCTCTGTACTTTTTCCAGAATTTCCTCTGTAAGAATATGAACCCCAAAGCATTACATATTGCATTTGAGGTCTTGCTTAATATTTGCACAATGGCAAAATGATGATGCTGTATCAATATTCTTTTTAATAGTATTTTGTTTGCTTTTATGACTGCTGTTTGACATTGATCACCATTGTCAAGTTTGCAGTCCTTGAGTACTGCTTGATTTTTCTCCATAAGTGATTCTATGTTCTTTTTATTCATGCTCACAGATAATACCAGTGGTGGCTCGTATGATCCTTGAGATGTTCTCTGGAGATGCCACTCGTTCCTTTGATAGCGGCAGCGTTCGCCTCCAGATATCCGTCCCTGACATCAAAGACAACATTGTCACTCACCTTAAACAGTTATACCGTCTTCTGCAGAACCACCAGAGTCCAGATGCCTGGCATCTGCTCCAACCATCAAACATGCACCTCACGCCGACACTGCAAGCCCAGTGATGATGGAATGCTCCAGTTCAGAACTTTTGTATAATGTCCGTTAAGGCTTTCCAAGCAGCACAGGCGGCTATTCTAAGCTGAAACAGAGCTCTAAGGCACACTTTTTGCTATCCATCTGAGAGTCTACATAAAAGATTACTATATACATTTTGTTTCTAATGAACAAAATGATACCCGGTTTTGTGCTGATGGTTACAGGAAATATATTACATTTATTATGGCGGAGTGAAACTGTATATCCATTTCTGCTCTGTAAATGATTTGGGAAGAGACAATAGCAGTAGTTGGTAATCAACCAATAACTAGATGTAGCGAACACTGTATCTTAAGTAGCTTTTTCCTCTTTATTTGTTAAAGCCCTTATATGGTTGAGAGATGTCCAATGCATCCCTGGCAGCTAATGGATTTATAGAACACAGTAAATTCCTGTTTCATATGCATCAACTTTTTATCACCAAGTGCCTTGAGAGAGCTGGCTTTTCTATGGCATATAGAACAATAATTGACCTTCCTGCAAATTTTAGCACCCTCTAAAATAGTTGCTACTTATTTATTATTTTTAATGCATCAGAAAAGTATTTTATTTTTTTTCTCCAATTAAATAGGTAAATGCTCTAATAAAATAATTGCTTAGTAATTGCGTTCATACCTGACTGCATGAGGAGATACAATTACGTAGAATGTGTTTCTTATACTGGACTTTAGTCATCAAGTTAAAGAGGTACAATTCTGGGGCAAACCAACTACAGCATAGGGGACGTACCTTGAATTTAAGTGAGGTTTTTAACCCTTTGCATTCTAGGGTGGTCTCCAACCCATTGATTTGTAATGCACTGGAGACCTCTAGCATTATTAACATAAATCAACACTAATTTTTGTTTTGTAAAATATGTAAAAGTAAATTCTTTATTGCTTTCATCCCCTTGTGGTTTATTTACGGGTGAGAGATGATCATTTTTGTTTGTCTACATTCAACGTGACTGGAAATTTGATGCAGAGCAAGAGTTATTGCAACATAACATTTTATTACATACGCTGTACAGGAATGAAATTTATCACAGTTGACTATTCAGTAAGCCTCTTTCCACATTTAACACGGAACTATCATCACATTTATATAGACCCCCAAATCCTAACTATAATAGCGATATGCATATGCGTATTTTCAAGAATAATTGTGGCATTAGTGAAAAATAGAACTTTTTAGGCACGCATGCTGCGGCAGGGATCTTGCAGTAGGCACTCTCTGTGCCATCAGTCCATTCCAGTGCCTTAAGGTAACCAGCCATTCAACTCACCAATCGTAGAGGTGAAGGGGACGGACAGGCAGGCAGCGAGAAACTGCACAGGCATCTTGCAGAGAATGCTTGTCTGAGTCTGCGCTGTTTCCCGCTGCCTGCTTGTCTGTTCCCTTCACCTTCATGATTGGAGAGTTGAATGGATAGTTACCTTAAAGTGTTAGTAATGTCCAAAAAAAAGTTTTTTGCATGTAGAAGAGCTTAAAATGCTGAGCTGTCGTCCAATACAGGTCACTGGTACAATGGGAGGCGATCCGCCCCTTTAAGTAGGCAGGAACATTCATATAAATGTATGCAGGGGGTGGAGCCTCCCCTCCCTCTTAAGCTGCCTTCAGCCAGAACAAGTCAGATTGATTTGTTCCTGCGTGCTGTGCACACCAGGTGGAGAACATCTCTCATTCAACTTTAGTTTTTTTTATTGTTTTCTTCAAATATGGAATACCACCATTAGGCGGGTGACCATGGCTGATAATTGCCCTCTCCAAAGTGGCTAGTGCAGCTTCCAGGGATTTTCTGGTGGACCTTATGCCCTGAAGAGGGAACAACTTGAGTCAAGTAGCTTCCCTGCTGGGGAATTTTCCTCTGGTTAATTCCCTTTTAACATGGTTACCTGAAGACAGAAGTCCTGCAGAAAGGTGAGCCACCCTTTGAGTGCTGATGGTCCACTTGTCCCACAGTGTCCCTTCATTGGGCTTGTATTTGGGAGTTCTCATTATGCACTCCAGCACTCATAGGGTGTTTTTCTTCATATTGCCTGTATTTATGCAATGTCTGTGTGTATTCCCTGGGTTTTGGAGCAGTTTATGGGGGTTTTAACCTTTTCCCTGCTATTTCTCTCATTGGGATATTGTTTTATAATGTTTTACATGTGTTTTGTGTGTGTTTGGTAACTTTTTTCTGTCAGGGTAATTTATTAAAAGTTAATGTTCCGCGCCTTTAAGCACGCTTTTCCCGCATAGAAGCCATTGCTCCTTTACTCTCTATGGGTTTACACAGTGTGGGACGTATCTCAGGAACCGCTTGTCACAGCGACTTCAGAGTGGGCTCATTTTGTTGGTCTTCCCTTGCGCTATCATCCGGTTGCATGTTTCGGTGTGTTGGGGGTCTGGGGGGGCTTCAGGCACTGTTTTGGAGTACTTCTGAGAGACTACGTTTCCCATGAGCGCTGGTTTCGCGCTCGTTTTCTGATTGGCTACCGTCGCGGCAGCCATTTTGTGAGTTATTCTCAGCGAGTATACTACGCAGGGACCGAGCCTTCTCTCTCTCTCCTCTGCAGATTAACCCTTCGTTTGCCAGATAAGTTTAATTTTAGACATTTCTGGGGTGAAATTTTAATCTTTCACACTTCAATTGGGTGATTCTTGTCAGTGGAGTATATCTGACGCTGTGAGCATGTCTACTCCACTGGAGTCAGGGGCTAGAACCAAGACTAAGGAGGCTGGGGTGTCAGTTTCCCCCATTGCGTTTTGCTCCTCTTGTCACTCTGGGCTGCCTAGAGAATTTTCTTGTCATTTATGCCCAAAATGTGCAGAAAGTCATGACAGCAACCCTGGGCTTTCCAGTCACGCCATTGAGCCAACTAGGGTGAAAGAGTTCAAGGCTGCCACTAGGGATCTCAGATCCACTCTTCAACTCTTTCCCTCTCAGGTTCAGGGGGCTCTTCAAGTTTGCCAGACCCCCTCCACAGTCAGGACCTCCCTGCCCAAGCCACAGGGGGCTCCTGATATGTCTGATTCTTCTGAGGAAGAAATATTACAGGATTCTGATTCTGAGGAAGGCACTGTTATTGAATCTACCAGGTCTATTGGTGACCCTTATGAATGTGACCCTGAAATCTCTGCTGAGGGTTTGATCAGAGCTGTGCTAAACACACTCAACCTTCCTCTGACTCAGGAATCTACTCATGATCCAACTGACGTTTTTCAAAAACCATCTAAAGCTGTTGTATGTTTTCCTACTAACCCTACTCTTGCTCGCTTAGTCTCTGATGCGTGGAGGAATCCTGAGAAATCCTCTTCTGTGTCCAAAAAGTTTGCTAAACTTTACCCTTTTCCTGAGGCTGAACTGGCAAAATGGGTTCATCCTCCTAAAGTGGATGCTCCAGTTTCTAGGTTATCTAAATCTACTGCCTTAGCTATATCTGATGCTTCTGCCCTGCAGGATTGGACGGACAAAAAGTTAGAAACTTGTCTTAAAGGGATAGTAATACTTCGTTTTAACTTTATTTTATTTTGTAGGCATTAAAAAAACATGAAGAACGATATAAGTCTTATCTCTGAAACCTTTATGGTTTAAGAGATATTCACAAACAAAGTATCCCTTCCCTGTTCAACCAGATCAGAAGGGAGATGCCCAGGTAGACTGCAGAGAGGGACAATCTTCAATTAAGATAATGGAAAAAGCTGAAAAACTTGTCAAGGGGGGAAGGGCTTTCATTGTTTTCATACAAAGAAAATTGTCCCCTTCTGTTATCTGTCCTGTCATACAACCAGACTCACATTTGAGAAGAGATGGCTTACACTAGGTAAAAGGGGCGGAGAGGGGAACTTTGCTTGTGAATATCTCATAAACCATAAAGGTTTGAGAGATAAGACTTATATCATTCTTCATGTTTTTTTAATGCCTACAAAATAAAATAAAGTTAAAACGAAGTATTACTATCCCTTTAAATCTATTTTTGCCTCTATTGGCACTGCCATGCGTCCAACCTTTGCAGTGGCGTGGGTTAACCGGGCTATTGCGGCCTGGACTGAACAGCTGACTGAGGCGGTTCACCAGGATGCGCCAGTGTCTGAGAAGCTACAGCTTCTTGCTAATATATCAGAAGCTCAAAATTATGTTTCTGACGCTGCATGATGGCGAGGGCCTCCACTTCCTCTGTGGTGGCTAGACGTGCTCTTTGGCTGAAAATTTGGTCTGCTGACACTGCTTCTAAGAAAGCCTTACTTTCTTTACCCTTTCAAGGGACTTCACTGTTTGGATCTAAACTTAAGGAGATGATTAGTGAGGCTACTGGCGGTAAAAGTACTCTTCTACCATCAGTCTTCAAAAAGAAGTTTCCAGCCAAACGCAATCGGTCCTTTCGTTCCTTCCAAACTGAGACACGCTCTGCGTCCCAGGCGGGTCCGTCCTCTGCGCGCTCCTCCTCCAAGCTCAAACAGTCCTGGAAGCCCAGAGTTGCCCCCAAGGCCAAGACCTCCAAGACTGCTTCGGCATGACTCACCGAACCCGGGTCCGCATCCGGCTGTAGGTGGACGTCTCCACATCTTTCGCCGGATTTGGGAGGAGTCAGTGGCGGACCCTTGGGTTGTTCAGGTGGTATCAGAGGGATACAGGATCCCTTTCTCTTCCCTTCCTCCTTTTCGGTTCCATTTTACTCGTCCTTCTCAGGAGCCTACAAAAAGACGTCTGTTCGACGCTATTCAGGATCTTTTGGACAAAGAGGTCCTGGAATTGGTTCCATCAGAGGACACAGCTTCAGGATTCTATTCCAACCTGTTCGTTGTGGCCAAAAAGGACGAAGGTGCTTGTCCTATTTTGGACCTCAACAATCTCAATTCCTTTGTTGTGAGTTCCCACTGTCGTCAAGAATCCCTGCATTCTGTGATAGCCGCAATGTCTCCAGGGGAGTTCCTTGCCTCCCTGGACCTTCAGGATGCATATCTTCACATCCCTATTCATCCAGAGAGCAGACGGTATCTCAGGTTTGCCTGTCACAAAGGCCACTTTCAGTTTTCAGCTCTTCCCTTTGGACTGACTTCAGCTCCTCAGGTTTTTCAGAGGGTATTGGGAGCTTTGATAGCTGTGCTTCGAGATGGTGTCAGGGTGACTCCCTACATGGACGATCTGCTCCTGAAAGCTTCATCTGCGGAGATTCTCCACCAGCAGATGCAGTTGTGCATACACTCAATCGCCACGGCTGGATTGTGAATCTGGACAAGTCAGACTTGGTCCCATCTCAACAGATCCTCTTCTTGGGTCTCCTGTTCGACACTCAGCAGTGCATGGTGTTTTTACCAGAGGAAGTGGCTCATCAGATTGCTCTCTGTATATCCAAGATCCTGGAGCTCGAAAGGGTTCCAGTACCGAAGTTGACTTCTCTGGTGGGGAAATTCATTTCCACGATAGAGTCAGTGCCATTTGCTATGGCACACACCAGGGAACTTCAGAGGTTCGTGATTCAGACGTGCAAGAATCATCCAGATCATCAGCATCTGTCAGTCTCTCTGCCTCCTCATGTCGAGTTGAGCTTGGAATGGTGGTTGGACCTGTCTCATCTTCTGAAAGGGAGGTCCTTTTGGGTTCCCTATTGGACCACAGTCACGACGGATGCCAGCCTCCGGGGATGGGGGCAGTGTTGGGTCGTTTCAGTGCTCAGGGGAAATGGGGACTGGAAGAATCTCTTCTCTCCATCAATGTTCTGGAACTTCGTGCCATCTTTCTTGCCCTGAGACACTGGGAATCTCAGCTGGAAGGTTGTCCAGTCACAGTGGAGTCCGACAACTCCACCGCAGTGGCCTACATCAACAGACAAGGCGGCACAAAAAGTCTCACCGCTTGGTTAGATGTCAAGGCCATCTTATCTTGGGCAGAAGCTCATGTGCCCGTCATCTCAGCAGTACACATTCCAGGCGTAGACAACGTCATGGCAGACTTTCTCAGTCGTCACACAGTCGACAGCGGAGAGTGGGTACTTCATCCAGAGGTGTTTCACTTTCTAACCCAGATGTGGGGGGTACCTGTAGTGGATCTGATGGCTACCAGACACAACAGGAAGGTGCCAGTGTTTTGCTCTCCGTGGAGGGACCCTCTTGCTCTAGCAGTGGATGCTTTGTCAATCCCTTGGGAGTTCCCTCTGGCGTACATCTTCCCTCCTCTCCCTGTGTTGATCAGAGTCATCCAGAAGCTGAAGATGGAGCATTGTCCTGTCATCCTAATCACTCCGAATTGGCCTCGTCAGTCCTGGTATCTGGAACTGCTAGCCATGTCAGTGGCGGATCCCTTTCCGCTTCCTGCCCGTCCAGATCTACTTCTTCAAGGATATCTGTGGAAGGAGGATGTTCAGCATCTCCATTTGACGGCTTGGAGGTTGAATCCTCAATTTTAAAGAAGAAAGGGTTTTCCTCTTCAGTGGTGTCCACGATGCTTAGAGCTCGCAAGCCTGTGTCTTCCAAGATCTAGCCTCGCATATGGTCAACTTTTGTGGCATGGTGTGCTGATAAGGATCTATCACTTGATTTCCATCTTCCCACGGTTCTGGCCTTTTTGCAGGATGGGGTTGAGAAGGGACTCAGCCTGAGTTCTCTCAAGGTTCAGACTTCGGCTCTGTCTGTATTTTTCCAGGAACGTATTGCTATTCTTCCTGATGTTAAAGTTTTCTTCCAAGGTGTGGCTCATGTTCGGCCTGCCTTCAAGAGTCCCAACTCCCCAGTGGGACCTCAATTTGGTGCTGGGGGTTCTCCAGAGACCCCCGTTTGAATCCTTTTCTTCTATTCCTTTACGTCTCTTGACCTGGAAAATGGCCTTTCTCTTGGCTATTGTCTCAGTTCGCCGGGTAGCAGAGTTACAAGCTCTGTCTTGTAAACCTCCTTACTTGGTGTTCCACAAGGATAAGGCCGTGCTCCGCACTTCCAAGGAGTTTTTACCCAAGGTTGTCTCCGAGTTTCACATCAATCAGGAGATTGTGGTGCCCTCTTTCTGTCCTAACCCTTCCTCTGACAAGGAGAGAGATCTCCATTTGTTAGATGTTGTGCGTTGTCTTAAATTTTACGTTCATCGCACTGAGTCTATCAGGAAGTCTGACGCCCTGTTCGTCATTCCTGAGGGGCCTAGGGCAGGGAGACCGGCATCCAAGGTCACTATTGCATCTTGGATAAAATCTACCATTCGTGACGCCTACAAGCTGCGGAATAAGCACGTTCCATTCAGGGTTACTGCTCATTCCACCAGATCTCTTGGGCCTACAAGAATCAGGCGTCTGCTGATCAACTGTGCAGAGCAGCCACTTGGTCCTCTGTGCACACATTCTCGAAGCACTATTGTGTTGATGTACTGGCCTCGGCTGATGCCAGCTTTGGGAGGAAGGTACTGGAGGCAGTCTTGCCTGTTTAGGACCTTCTACTCTGTGGTTCTTAGTGCTTCTTTGCTGTTGAGCCCTGTTGGCTCTAGTTCAGTGTGCTGTGTTAGTTCGGGGGTTCGTTTTTACCCCTGGTTGGTGTCCGTTGACACTTCTGTTATTGGGCTCTATGATTAATAGATTCATAGCAGTTCTGGTGACTTTTGGGCCGTGCGCTTGGTCCTTGCCTTACTTCCCGCCTCTGGGAAAGCTCAATGTTTGTACATCCCATTGTACCAGTGACCTGTATTGGACGACAGTGAAAATAGGATTTTAGTCTTACCTGTTAAATCCTTTTCACTTAGTCCATACAGGTCACTGGTCTCCCACCCTGTCAAGGGACCATGCTTGGCTCTCCTGTGGAATTCAGTGGGAGACCTTTGGGGCATGCTCACAGGAGTCTTCCTGTTCCTTCTTACCTCTGGTCAGTTTAGTGTCTCAAATCAATCTGGCTTGTTCTGGCTGAAGGCAGCTTAAGAGGGAGGGGAGGCTCCACCCCCTGCATACATTTAGATGAATGTTCCTGCCTACTTAAAGGGGCGGATCGCCTCCCATTGTACCAGTGACCTGTATGGACTAAGTGAAAAGGATTTAACAGGTAAGACTAAAATCCTATTATCTCTCAAACTGCTATGGTTTAAGAGATACAGGCGTTTAAAGTTAGCTGTTTCCTGCTGACCGCTGTAAAGCAGTCAGCAGGAGATTTCTGTCGGTCGACACGGAGGTGCTTGAGAAGTGCCGAGATCTCGTTACTTACAAGGAATCCCTTCATTGGAATGGCCTAAAACGTGTGCCTAGTGTTCAGGCAAGATGCCTAAAAAGTTCTATTTTTCAATAATGCTGCAATTTTTCTTGAAAATCCAAGTACGTATATGCATATCGCTATTGTAATTAGGATTTGGGGCTCAATATAAGTGCAATGATAGTTCCGCTTTAAAATAAAATGGGCCTTATGTATAAAAGAAAACTGGAGCAAACGGACTGCACCGTGGGGAGAAATAAATTATTTGAGGGCTTTTAACCCTTTGGGTGCCAGAGGGGTACGCAACGCATTGCTCTGGCACTCAAAGAGTTAATATCGTGAATGCTATAGAGGTCTCTGATTCAGTTGGTTGGAGAGCTCTCTAGTATTTAAGGGGTCAAAAGAAACACATCTTTGGTGGGGAATGCTATGAAGTTTTTCTTCCCTTCTTGTGCATTCCTGCAGGATGAAAATGTAACAAGTGTCCCTCTTTAAAATGGTGATCTGATCACAATACATTGCAGAAATCCTCCAGTTTGCTCTTATACATAAGGCACTTTGGGGGAGATTTATAAATATCGTTCTTGTTTGTTTTTGTGAATGGACCCATAATCCTTTAAGGACTGAGAAAATCTGAGGTGGATTGCACTTAAGGACCGGTGTGACCGGTGCAATTCTGACCTTTTTGACTGTTTTTGTTCAACAGAGTGTTCCCTCTAAGTCTTTTATTCCAGCCACATAAATTATATACCATTTTATCACACACTAGTAGAGCTTTCTTTTGATACCACACTTTATATGGATAAACCACCAGTTATTTTATTAAAACTAAAGAAAACGGTAAAAAAAACCCAACAACACCTTTTTTTTATTTTTTCTTTTGGGATCATTTGGGTGCAATGAGCTCCATTTTTATGGAGACTGCATGAAAGGTATGACCGGTCAATCATACCTACAAAATGCACAGTTTTAGGGGGCCACTGTTCCTCTGGGGCAAAAATCCCCATGTCCCTCTTTCCCTCCCTATTTTGCCACTTTCTTTCCATATATATTTGTTGGGTGTGTATTACTTTGCTCATTAATGCCATTAATGTTTGTTTGCTATGGATTTAAACAGACCAATGTATAAGATGAGCTGCTGTTAGCAGGTTATAAAATGACCTGCATTCATCCAGCTCCGGTGCTGAAGGGGTTAATACCCCCAACTCTGGCCTTAATTTCTTCCTTTATTTGTCTGGTCTCTGCTTCTCTCCCCATTACTTTCAGAGTAAGGAAGAGAGAGGCAGAGAGCAGTCACAGAGGCAATGTGTAAGACACAGGGGTGGACTGACCATACAGGCATTCAGTCACGGACCGAGGGCCCGGGACCGAAGGGGGCCCGCCGCCACCACCAGCAATTACAGTTTTAACGTAGGGTGTCCGCTTGCCTGCCGCTTAGGGGCCCGTCTGTAGCTTAGCATGGCCGCAGGCGCGCCATTCTAGTAATAGAGTGCTGGGAGATGACATCCTCTCTCAGCCTCTGCATTACTACAGCGGCGCGCAGGAGTTTCATTTGTTGAGATCTGTGCTGAAGGAGGCACAGATCTGTCATAGAAACATAGAAACATAGAAGATTGACGGCAGAAAAAGACCACCTGGTCCATCTAGTCTGCCCTTTAGTATTCCTTTATTGTTATCTTAGGATAGATACATGTTTATCCCAGGCATGTTTAAACTGTGTTACAGTGGATTTATCAACCACCTCTGCTGGAAGTTTGTTCCAAGTTTCTACTACTCTTTCAGTGAAATAATATTTTCTAATGTTATTCTTGATTTTTCCTCCAACTAGCCTCAGATTGTGCCCCCTTGTTCTTGTATTCAGATTCTTATTAATCACACTTCCCTCCTGAACCTTGTTCAGTCCTTTAACATATTTAAAGGTTTCAATCATGTCCCCCCTTTCTCTTCTTTCCTCCAGACTATACATATTTAGATCTCTGAGTCGTTCTTGATAAGTTCTATGCTTTAGACCTTCCACCATTTTTGTAGCTCTTCTTTGAACCCGCTCAATTTTAGTTATATCCTTTTGCAGATGAGGCCTCCAGAACTGTACACAGTATTCCAGATGTGGTCTCACTAGAGCTCTATACAGAGGGATCACAATCTCCCTCTTCCTGCTTGTTATACCTCTAGCTATGCAGCCAAGCATACGATTTGCTTTCCCCACCGCCTGGTTGCATTGGTTACTCATCTTGAGGCTGTCAGAGATGACCACCCCCAAATCCTTCTCTTCTGAAGTCTTTGCTACCACAGAACTGCCAATACGATAGTCAGATTGAGGGTTTCTTTTCCCCAAGTGCATTATTTTACATTTGGAAACATTGAACTGAAGTTTCCATTGTTTTGACCACTTATCTAATAGTGCCAAATCATTCTCCATATTACAGACACCTCCTGGAACATCAACCCTATTACACACTTTTGTGTCATCAGCAAACAAGCAAACCTTCCCTGCCAAGCCTTCCCTTATGTCACTTACAAATATGTTGAACAGAACAGGGCCCAGAACAGATCCTTGTGGCACTCCACTTGTAACCAGTCTCTGCTCAGAATACACTCCATTAACAACAACCCTCTGGTTTCTGTCCTTCAGCCAACTGCAGATCCACTGAACTATCCAGGGGTTAAGTCCAATTCTTGATAATTTATCTATCAGCTCTTTATGGGGAACTGTATCGAAAGCTTTACTGAAATCCAGGTAGGCGATATCCACAGCACCACCTTCATCCAGCACTTTAGTTACATAGTCAAAGAAATCAATGAGATTAGTCTGACAGGATCGGCCCTCAGTGAAGCCATGCTGGTTTGGGTCCATCAGGTTGTTTTTTGTTAGATGGTCAATTATCTTCTTCTTTAGAAGAGTCTCCATCATTTTTACCACTACAGATGTCAGGCTGACTGGCCTGTAGTTACTAGCTTCTTCTTTACTACCCTTCTTGTGAATGGGTACAACATTGGCCATTCTCCAATCATCAGGAACTTCTCCCGTAAGAAGGGACTGGTTATACAGATTAGTCAGGGGGCCAACTATGACAGATCGGAGTTCTTTAAGAACTCTAGGGTGGATTCTATCCGGACCCATCGCTTTATTTGACTTTAGCCGGACAAGTTCCTCTAGAACATCGGCCTCTGAAAACACTGGGGCTAAAATTATACAACTAGAGGCAATGCTGTGTTCAGCCATTTTCTGATTATGAGGGCCGCCGTCTGAAAAAACTGAGCAGAAGTAGTTATTCAGATGGTCAGCGACCGCCTTTTCCTCTTCTATATACTGATTTTTTCCGTTGTTAATTTTTGTAATCCCGCAGTTTTTCTTCTTCCTGTCACTGATATATCTGAAGAAGGTTTTATTCCCCTTCTTAACAGATTTGGCCATTTCTTCCTCTTTTGAGGCTTTAGCAGCATTTATCATCTGTTTAGTCTTCTTCTGTATAGTTTTATACCCTTCTCTGTCCGCTTCACTTCCAGTCTCTTTATATCTCTTATAGGCAGACTTTTTATCTTTCACTATAGCTCTTACCTCTCTAGTAAACCATAGTGGATTTCTCTTTCTTTTCCTCTTGCTAATTTGTCTAACATGTAATCTTGTTGCCTTTAAGAGGACTTCTTTGAGTGTCTTCCACTGAGTACTCACTCTCGGTGTTTTATCCCACCCTTTTAATTCTTTCTTTACATATTCTCCCATATCCTCAAACTTCGTCTTCCTAAAGTCCAATACTTTGGTTGCAGAATGGGATTTCTCGTAGTCAGTCTGGATTCCGAACCACAAACATTGGTGGTCACTGGAACCTAGATTTTCTCCCACCTTCACCTCAGATACCAGGTCTCCATTTGTGAATACTAAGTCTAGGATATTGTCCCCTCTAGTTGGCGCCTTCACCAGCTGTTTTAGGGACATCCCCGTCAGGGCTTCTACGATGCTCCTACTTCTACATGTGGACGCACAAGGGATATTCCAATCAACATCAGGCATGTTGAAGTCTCCCATAACTACTATATCTCCCTTTACTGCCATTTGGGTAATCTCGTCCACTAGCATGTTGTCTTGCTCTTCAGATTGCCCCGGAGGCCTGTAGACTGCACCTATTCTTGTAACTGATCCCTTTTTATTCTGCAGACAGATCCAGAGAGTCTCCAACTCTTTACATGAATTCTGGATCGCTGTGGATTTTATGCTATCTTTAACATAAATGGCTACCCCACCCCCTCTTCTCTCAGCCCTATCTTTCCTATACAACGTGTATCCCGGAATGGCTATTTCCCAGTCATTACAGTCCCTGAACCATGTCTCTGTTATTACAATCAAGTCCAAGTCATCTCTACAAACTATTGATATTAGCTCGCTGAGCTTGTTGCCTAAGCTGCGAGCATTAGTACACATTACACGAAGAACATTACATTTATCACCAACAACAACTCTATCTACCGCACCATCATCTACCTCACCAACATCTGTATGTAAAGCACCAGCAACTTCCTGTGCACCAACATCTGTATCTATCACACTAACAAACTCAGAACCCTGGTTCACCAAAACTGTTCGGGGACAGAAATCAATCTTCTCAATGAAATTCCTGCCCCCTCCATCTAGTTTAAATGCCTCTCCAAGAAACACCTGAACTCTTCTCCAAGTACCTCAGTTCCTCTGTGTGACGGGTGCAGACCATCTCTCTTGAACATTTCTTTACAACTCCACCTTCTAACACTGTGACTGACAAATCCAAAACCTTCTTCTTTACACCACTGTCTTAGCCAACCATTGAACTCCAGGATACGAAGTCTCTTACTATTTTCAGAGCGGACTGGCAAAATCTCTGAAAAAGTGATAGAGTCTGTCATTCTGCTCAGCTCCAGGCTGAGACTTTGAAATTCCATTTTCACCTCTTCAACACTTTTCTGGGACAAATCGTTTGTACCGAGATGAATGATCAGATCAACTTCAGTCTCCTTTGTTGCAGCCTTGACAATATTTGAGATGCGTCTTTTATCCCTGCTTGCAGTAGCACCAGGAAGACATCTCACCTCCTTCAGTCCATCCTCATTCTGCCCTAAAGCAACACCTCTAACAATCGAGTCACCAACAAGGAGATGCTTTCTCTTCTTTTTAAGTCCATTTTCTGCTCCTGACTGCTTGTTACAATTCTCTCCTTTGGGACTCACAACATCCCGTACCTGAGTATCTGTGCTTTTATCTTCTGAAATCTCACTTTCCAATTCAGACAGGACACCAAAGGGATTACACACCGAAATACCAACAGTGTTGTGCTTCTGCTCCACAACTCTCAACCTCCCGGAACCAACTGTCTTCCACACAGCCTTTCTCTTCATGGGCCGTTGGGGCTGCGGTGGTGGATTACATGGTTGCTTGACTTCACACTCTAGCTGGGAAAGATTCACTTCTTTTGATTGCAGATAACACACCAAAGACTGCAGCCTGGAAATTTCACCATACAATGTGGACAGATGCAAACATACTGGACAACACCCCAAACTCCAGAGAGTACTGCGGAACACAACAGCCAGACAAGTGTTACACTGCACCAAACCAGACATCTTAGAATTAAAGCAGTTACTCACCAAACTGACAAAACCAATGCCTTCACCAAACTCCTGCCGTTTTCAAACTACTGCAGTTTTTGAAACTACACACTTCTGTCTGTCTGCTGCACTTGTGTCTGGCTGCAAACTACTTACAGAGTAAACTCACAGAGTTGAAACCTCCTATAAATACACCTACTGCAGTTGATACGCTAACGAAGCGAGCCAAGCCTTTTCTTATGCTAATCTAATGAAACCAGTTACCAGCTACACCCAAATAGACACCTATGCACACTATGCAGAAACCAAAACAAGCCAAATACAAACTTAAGCACTAATGATCCAAATTAACCAAAGTAAATAAACACACAATTCAAACTAAATACTAAATGCAACACAATTCCAAGTACTACAACATAAGCAGTATTAAAGAATGATAGTAAGATTTTTTATTTTTTTTTTTTTAAGTTTTTTGTCTACAATAGAAAAGAAGAGAGAAGTAAGAGTGAAGTAATAGTAATAGCCTGAGCTTACCTCAAGCTTGACTTAAGTACTGCAGTTTTTGAAACTACACACTTCTGTCTGTCTGCTGCACTTGTGTCTGGCTGCAAACTACTTACAAGCCAAAGCCATGCCGCTAGACCACCAGGGACTGGAGGTAGGGGTATTGTAGAAGGGGCAATGTGGAGATGAAGGGGCATTGTAGAAGGGGCGATGTGGAGATGGGGGCATTATGGAAATAAAGGGGCACTACGGAGATGAAGGGGCAATGTGCAGATGGGGGCATTGTGGAAGGGGCATTGTGGAGATGAAGGGGCAATGTGGAGATGGGGGCATTGTGGAAGGGGAAATGTGGAGATGGGGGCATTGTGGAAGGGGCAATGTGGAGATGGAGATGAAGGGGTAATGTGGAGATTTCTGCAGGGGGGCCCAGGCCTCTTTTCGGACCAGGGGCCCTGGGTCCTGTCAGTCCGCCCCTGGTAAGACACATTGCCTTTGTGAATGAAAATGCTGTTACATGTGATCGCTCCTAGAGCAATCATGTGTACCGTCCGAACAGTGAAGAACTGCAACTGAGCGCTCCGGTCCTGGAGAGCTCAGCTTCAGCCTGTTCAGCATGATAGTAGCATGCAATGAGAAGCGCTGCTATCATTTAACCCATGATGTGCCAGGACCTTCATGTGTACTTATGGGAAGTTTACCCATGATGGTCCTGGCTTGTTAAGGGGTTAAAATGTCCTTATTTCTTTTTATGAATGTTGGCATTTATAACGTGTTCTAGTTACATATATAAATGTGGTGACTGCAAAAACAAGAAGAGGTCAGACATGGCCTTAAATATTTGGAGAAAATGCTGTTGTTAGATTGTCACAAATAGCGGCATTTATTTATAAATGCTCTGCACGCTTTTTACACACTTCCTTATGCCTTTTTTTTTTTTTTTTTAAATGTACTACAAAACGTTCTGTCAAGTAAAAAAACTTAATGCATTGATTAAGTACATGTGAAATAAGGAGGGTTTGGAGTTTTCATCGCACTGGACTGACACTGCTCTTGGGTGCAATCTTTATAATTGTGATGGATTGCATCTAAATTGAAAAAGTGAGCTTCTGTGCTAGGGGACAGAGTGCTTAGAGAACTGGGTATGCTTTTAAAATAGGAAATGGGGATATGGCTCTTGAGAAATTAGTCGATAAGACATAGGTACAAGTAAAGGTTCATATGGGTGGAGAAAGGGTGATCAGTGTTAACAGGGGAATACCCTTATTAAATTCAGATATAGACAAAAGGCATGTAGTTGGTAAAATATACAATGACCACAAAAATAATTTTCTCTGTCGTCCAATATAGGTTACTGGTAACTTTGGGTAGGCGACTGCCCCTTTAAGTAGGCAGGAACAATTCTTGAAGAGAATGCTGGGTGGAGCCTACCTCCTCTCTCAGCTGCATCTTGCCACTTCCTCTCCAGAAAGATTTGTTCCTTGATGAAGATATAAGGCAATGGTAATCGGAAGACAGAAGACCTGCTGAATAGGTGAGCAACCTTTTGAGTGTTGAGGTCCACTTGTCCCATGCTTCCTCTCCGCACAGAAGTCTCCTTTGGAGTTACTAATACATACTTCTGCACTCATTGGGTTTGTCTGTATGTCTATTGAGGGCTTGGAGCAGTGTTTCTGTTGTACACGTAACCCTCTGGCTGCTGGTTTGGCATCCTTTTGGGCGTTTTGGCACTTTTCCCTTCAGGGTATGGTGTTTTATTGCATTTTAGTATGTTCTGTGATGTTATTTTAACTTTTTTTTTTTTTTTTTTTTTTACTTCATTGTAAAAATTCCCAATTTTCAATTTACCGCATATACGCCATGCTCCATTCACCTCTATGGGACTTTACAGTTTGGGACATATCTCTGCAACCGCTCAACGTAGCTATTTCAGAGATGGCTCATTTTGTTTGTGTGCCCTTGTTTTATCATCCGGTCAATGTTCTGTCTGTCTTGGGGGGCTCAGGGGGCTTTGGGCACTGTTGGGGTACTTTTCTAGGGAAATTCTACATTTCTCATGAGCGCTTGCTTCACGCCCTCGTTTCCGATTGGCTCCTGTTGCGGCAGCCATTTTCTGCTTTCCCTTCACGAGTATCCTACGCAGGGCTTAGACTCTCCTCTGCAGATTAACCCTTCGCCTGCCAGATAAGTGCAAATTAGCTTTCTCTGGGGTGAAATTTTAATCTTACACACTGTATTTGGTTGTTTCCTTATACTTGTGACGTTTTGACACTGTGAGGATGTAAACTCTGTTGGAACTTGGTGCTAGACCTAGGACTAAGGATACTGGGGTGTCTGTGTGCCCCATTGCGCACTGCTCCTCATGTCAATCAGAGAATACTCAAGTCATCTATGCCCAGCATGCGCTAATGCCCCTATGGTCTCCCCCAGGGACCTCCAGCCACGCAATAATGGCAGTTTGGATGCAAGAGTTTAAGGCCACTACTAGAGACCTAAGGTCTACCTTACAACTCCTTCCATCCCAATTGCAGGGGATCTTCCAGTCTTGGCAACGCTCTACTCCTATCGGGTCTTCCCTTCCAAAACTGCAGGGTGTATCTGACTCATCTGAGGAGGAACTGTTGTTGGATTCTGACGAGGGGGAATGTTCTACAGTGGTCTCTTCACAATTTTTTGGTGACCCCTTTGAAGCTGATCCTGATCCCTCAGCTTAGGGCCTGATCAGGGCCCTGTTAAACAGCTTGAACATCCCCTTGGTTCCAGAGGCTCCCACAGACCCCTCTGATGTGTTTCAGGAGCCTAAGAAGCAGTCTACCTTTTTTCCACCTAACTCCACTCTTGATCGTCTCGTGTCTGACGAGTGGAAAGCTCCTGACAAGAAGCCTTCAGTATCTAAGATGTTTGCTAAGTTGTACCCCGTTTCTGAAGCGGCACTATCTCAATGGGCTCATCCACCCAAGGTGAAAGCCCCAGTCTCTAGACTTTCTAAGTCCACTGCCTTACCTGTGGCAGATGCTTCTGTCCTTAAGGACTGGACTGACCGGAAGCTTGAGACATCCTTGAAGACCATCTTTACTACAGCTGGTACTTCGTTGTGCCTGGCGTTTGCTGCTGCTTGGGTAAACAGGGCCATTGCAGTTTGGACTGAACAACTGACTGTCGCTGTCCGCCAGGGTGCTCCTACTGCTGATATGTTGCAACTCCTTGCCAACATCTCTGAGGCTCAGCACTATGTTTCTGCTGCTATCTTTGACACTATACTCTTGGTGGCTAGAGTATCTACCATTTCTGTGGTAGCCAGATGGGCTCTTTGGCTGAAGATCTGGTTTGTTGACACTACTTCTAAAAAAGCCTTGCTTTCGTTGCCCTTTCAGGGTACCTCTCTGTAGGGGCCAGAGCTTAAAGACCTCATTAGTGAGGCCACAGGGGGTAAGAGTACCCTACTGCCTGTGGCGCCTAGGAAGAAGCCTCCAGAGAAGCGGAATTGGCTTTTTCATCCCTTTCAGACTGAGGTGAACCAGGCAGTACCCCAGGCTCTGCGCTCCTCCTCCAAGCCCAAACCACAATGGAGGGCCAAGCAGTCCTCCACCAAGCACAAGAGTTCCAAATCTTCTTTGGCATGACTCGTCCAACCCCGGTCCCCACTCGGCAGTGGGTGGTCTTTTGCGCCACTTCCTTAGTGTCTGGACAGACACCGTGGTGGATCAGTGGGTTTTGCAGGTTGTGTCAGAGGGGTACAGGATCCCTTTCGCGCCTCTTCCCCCGTTCAGGTTCTTTCCTTCTCACACTCCTCAGGGAGTAGAGAAGCGCTGCCTGTTCCATGGTGCTATCCAGACCCTTTTAGACAAGGAGGTTCTGGAACCAGTTCCGGAAGTAGGTTTGGGGTTTTACTCCAACCTATTTGTGGTTTCCAAGAAAAACGGTGGCTGCCATCCAATTTTGGACCTCCGTTCCTTTGTGGTCAATACACACTATCACCAGGAGACGCTGAGGACAGTGATCTTGGCCATGTCTCCTGGGGAATTTCTCACCCCTCTGGATCTTCAGGATTCATACCTGTATACTGCCATCCATTCAGAGAGCAGACAGTACCTCAGGCTTGCTTGCGACCAAGGTCATTTTCATTTTTCTGCTCTTCCTTTGGTCTGACTACAGCTCCCCAGGTCTTCAATGATGTCCTGGGGGCGTTAGTGGCTGTCCTCCACAGGGACTGCATCAGAGTCATTCCATACATGGACGACTTGCTGCTGAAGGCTCCATCTCCGGAACTCCTTCATCAGCAGGTCCAACACTGCATTCATGCAGTGACCCATCACTGCTGGATCCTCAACATGGACAAGTCAGTCATGGACAATCCCAGAGACTAGTTTTCTTGGGTCTCCTCTTTGACACCCAGCAGGGCATGGTGTTTCTCATGGACGAGGTGGCTCACCAGATCATCCACAAGGTGTCTGCTGTTCTGGCTCATGACCCAGTTCCAGCCAAGAAGCTGACCTCCCTGGTGGGGAAGTTCCTTTCTACCACAGAAGTGGTTCCGTATACCATGGCTCACACCAGGGAACTCCAGAGGTTTGTGATCCATGCATGCAGGGGCAAGCCAGACCTACTGAAGATATCAGTGTCTCTTCCTCTTCATGTGGAACTGAGTCTGTCGTGGTGGCTCAACCTCTCCAGTCTACTGAAGGCAGGCCCTTCCTAGTTTCCTTCTGGACTACCATGACAACAGATGCCAGCCTCTCAGGATGGGGAGCGATCCTGCGTCAGAGCAATGCCCAGGGTCAGTGGTCCCCGGAGGAATCTCTCCTTCCCACCAATGTGTTGGAGCTTCGGGAGATCTTTCATGCTCTTCGCCACTGGACGCGTCACCTGGAGGGATGCCCAGTCAGAGTCCAGTCCGACAATACCACGGCCATGGCTTACATCAACAAGTAAGGTGGCACATGAAGTCTTGCAGCTTGGTTGGAGGTCAAAGCTATTTTAACCTGGGCAGAAGAATATGTTCCTGCCATTTTTGTGGTTCATATTCCCGGTGTGGACAACGTGCTGGCAGACTTCCTAAGTCGACACACAGTGGACAGCAGAGAGTGGGAACTGAATCAAGAAGTGTTCAACCTCATTTTTCAGAAGTGAGGACTTCCTTGCATCGACCTGATGGCGACAAGACAATCAGAAGGTTCTGTTCTGCTCTCGCCGGAGGGACCCTCTAGCTCTGACGGTGGATGCCATGTTGATCCCATGGCACTTCCCTCTGGCATACAATTTTCCTCCCGTTCCCATGCTTCCCAGGGTGTTGCAGAAACTCAATCTGGAGGGCTCTCCAGTTCTGATTGCTCCGTACTGGCCTCATCAGGCTTGGTTTCCGGAGCTCCTGGATCTTTCTGTGGAGAGGCCCTTTTGGCTTCCCCGCTGTCCGGATCTTTTTCTGCAGGGGTACCTGTGGAAGGAGGATGTGGACCGCCTGTGTTTGACAGTTTGGAAATTGAACCCTCAATACTGAAGAAGAAGGGTTTCTCTTCTGGTGTGGGGGCCACTATGCTTAGTGCCCGCAAACCTGTTTCTTCTAAGGCATACCGTACAGCCTGGTCCACTTTTCTATCTTGATGTGCTGATAAGGATCTTTCCCAGGAATTTGATCTTCCTACGAACCTGTCTTTCCTGCAGGATGGACTGGATAAGGGCCTCAGTTTGAGTTCCCTTAAGGTTCAGACTTCGGCATTCTCTGTATTCTTCCAGAGAAGCATAGCTATCCTTCCGCATGTCAAGGTGTTCTTTCAGGGCATTGCTCATGCTCACCTTGCTTTTAAGAATCCTGTTCCTCGGTGTGATCTTAACTCTGTCGTGGGCGTACTTCAGCGTCCTCCATTTGAGTACTTGGCTACTATTCCTTTGCGTATGATGACTGAAAATTTCCTTTCTCCTGGCGATTGTGTGTTCGCTGTATCAGGGAATTGCATGCCCTGTCTTGTAAACCACCCTTTTTGATGTTTCACATAGGTAAGGCGGCTCTTCAGACTTCTCAGGAGTTTCTTCCAAAGGTGGTCTCTGAATTCCACATTAATCAGGAAATTGTGGTGCCCTCTTTCTGTCCTGACCCTGCATCCGACAAGGAGAGGGACCTTCACTTGCTGGATGTGGTGCGATGTCTCAAGTTTTATGTGCACCGCACTGAGTCTATTCACCAGTCTGATGCCCTGTTCGTCATTCTTGAGGGTCCCAGGGCAGGGAGACCGGCATCCAAGGTGTCTTGGATTAAGTCTACTATTCGTAAGGCTTACAAATTGCGGAAGAAGCCTGTTCCCTTTAGTTTTTCATCTTATTCCACTAGATCCATTGGGGTATCTTAGGCTTACAAGAATCAAGCCTCAGCTGATCAGTTGTGCAAGGCTGCCACTTGGTCATCTGTGCACACCTTTTCTAAGCACTACAGAGTGGATGTGCTGGCGTCGGCCGATGCCATCTTGGGACGGAAGATCTAAGAGGTGGTTTTGCCTGTCTAGGTTCTCCTTTCGTCTCTTCATTGCTCCTTCACTTTTGAGCCCAGTTGACTCCAGTTTTGTGTGCTGTGCTACATTCCTGGTGTGGTTATGCACTGTTTTTTGTGTCCATTGACACTCCAGTGTTGTTGGGCTGTCTGTGATCTGATGGTTCATATAGGCTCTGGTGACTTTGGGGGCGCCTGGTCCTTGCCTTCCCACCTCTGGGAAACTCAATGGTTGGACATCCCAAAGTTACCAGTAACCGATATTGGATGACAGAGAAAATAGGATTTTAGTCTTACTTGTTAAATCATTTTTTCTTAGGACCATGCTTGGCTCTCCTGTGACCGAATGTGGGAGTCCTTTCGGGGTCATGCTTATAGGAGTCGTTTCCCTTCTTACTACCTAGTCGCTAGTTAGTGTTGTAAATCTTTCTGGAGAGGAAGTGGCTAGATGCAGCTAAGAGAGGAGGTAGGCTCCACCCAGCATTCTCTTCAAGAATTGTTCCTGCCTAGTTAAAGGGGCGGGCGCCCACCCAAAGTTACCAGTAACTTGTATGGACTAAGAGAAAAAGATTTAACAGGTAAGACTAAAATCCTCTTTTATGTTGTGAACGCAAAAAGTATGGTAGGCATGATAGAAGAGTTGGAAACGCTAGTGTTTAATTGAGCATTTTTACTGGTAGTACTGAAAAATGGTGGGATAATTCACATGACTGAGCTTTAAATATTGAGGGCTATTTCGTGTTTAGGATAGAAAGAATTAAGAGAAAAAGGGGAGGCATATGTTTATATGTGAGACTAGATCTAAATCCAATCTTAAGGGAAGATATTTGTGAGAAACCTGGTGACATCACCCAATACTGATAAAAATAAGCAGGCCCAAGTGTTCTTGCAAATGGGGGAAAAAACTGCACATCTTTGGTAAGCTCTAATTATAAGACATTTTTACTATCCAGATATAACCTAGGGTAATAAGACCTGTCCTACAGCTAGAATTAGCAGGCTTGTGAGCATTATTATGGATAGCTATATGTCACAGATGGTGGGAGTGCCAACCACAAATAATTTATTGGACCTAGTGACAAATAACAAAAGGGGGAGGGGGGTATATATTAAGTCATGATAAAGTGGAGATGACTTCTTCAGTGATATCTCTTCTCCAGTTCCTGTGTTAGTTTATAGAGCTTATGCACTAAGATCTCCAAAGGTGGATAAATCTTAGTGCATAGGCTCCATAGGAACTGGAGAAGTAATCTCTTCTTTATCACCTCTTTATTATGCCTTACGGAATCTCCCTCATGATGTCCAATATTTAAGTAGGTGAACATTTTGGAAACTGAGCTCACAACATGGTTTCAAATGAGATCTGCTTCAAGAAGCAAAACTTTATAGGTTCAACCAAGACTTGATTTTAAAAAGGCTAACTTCAAAATTTTAACCGCATGAATGCAAGACAGACTAGGATGAATTATTAAAAGGAAAAAATACTGAGGAAAAGGGTCAGAATTGAAATTTAGGCAGCAGAAATATATTAAATCTGAAGGAACAGAGAATTATTTCTTGAAATAAGAGTGCAATAAATATTGCAAAAAGGCAGCTGGGTTAGCAAAAATGAATGAAATTCTCACTGCAAAGAAGAACAAAACTAATTCAAACACCAGTAGCAAAAATATACAAAATAATATCCTGCAGAAAAAGGGTTTTTTAATGCTCTCTTAAGTTGGCTTAGCCAGATATCCCAAGCTTTTATATACTGCTTGTATTGCTTGTTTGAGTTTCTAATGCTCTGGGGGAACTTTTACACTGTTCCAGGCTCAGTCCCTTGCTGCTGGTGTTCCGTTTATGCTTATTCTAAGCTGCCTCACTATTTCATTTTACTTTTCCCCAATGTGTATTTCACGGTGATGTGTACGTGCATGTGGTGGCCATCTTGCCTACAGCATAGGAGCACTTTTGTGGAACTTATCTTGCCTCTCACTCAATTTCAGAGGCACTAAAGTAGCTGGTTGCTTCCACCCCTCCTGGTTCTTGTGGAACACAGATCGTTGGCAGCTGGGTCGCAGTGTGGCCCTTGTACATTCTGCATGGTCTGCATCTGTCGATCAGGAACCTGCATGGATTAAGGCTCTCATTTCCTCAGTCAGTTCCATACACTTCTATCAAGGTGGTCTTTGTTTGTTGGGCACACTGTGCCCCCCAAATGGCGTTTCAGGAGAGGAATCTCCAGTAATTGTAAACTTTTGCAGACAACATAGACTTGTCCTTTTCTGTTGGGGAATCTTATGAGGAAGACCTCTGTTCTTTTGCTGAGGGCCTTGTTAGGTCTGTTCTAGAGACCCTTAAAGGCCTCCTTTTTGCTGGATATTTTTAAGAGGCAAAAGAAGGTGGCATTATTCCCCGCCCCCCTCCCACCCACACCCTCTTTTAGACCAATTGCTGATGGAGGAATGGAAGACATCTAACAAGAGATTGTCTCCTAATCAGCATATTGTTTATATCCTTCTGCTGACAGTTCAGCAAAGTGGAGCATTCCTCCCCTGTGGCTGACACAGCAAATTTTGCTGCTTCAGGTGTTGCTTTACACCCTACTTTCACCATTGCATGGGTCTTTCGGGCGATGGCTGTCTGGTAGTTTCACGTTTAGGATGCTGTCCATGAGGATGCATCCAAAAAGGGCCTAGTGATCCTCATATCCAAGATCCTTGAGGCAAATGCTTAACTCACTGAAGCAGCATTTGATTTCACTATCCAATGACCATGGAGACATCCAGCTCTATCCCAAAAAAGGAGGGAGAGAAAATTCTCAGTCATGGTTATGGCAATCTATAACACTTGATGGATTATTTGTATTAAGCCTGTAGCACAGGGGAAGTGTGGCTCTCATGAATCTGAAGTCCTGCAAAGTCCTCTGCCAAGCTACTGGAAGTAGAATTGGCCGGTGCTCACGGTTATTCACATAAATTTGTGTGCTGCGATGCCTTGCAGTGTAGACTGCAGTTCTGATCATGTGTCTGATGAATCCGTGTTCCTCAATTAATTCCTCCAATATGGGAGCACTGAGGATGTATATGTCACAACACTGGTATACTCCTCTCCGACCAGCAGTAAATATAATTAAGCTGTGCTCCGCAATGCGGTGGAGTCCCGGGAATGGTGTGTTGCCTACAGGGTTGGCACGGAGTAGTGAAATCAGTTAATGCCCTTCTTTGGTGTTATTCAGTACTACCACTAGTGCTGGATGATTGGGCAAATGTGTCAGTAATGAGTCTTTCTCAAGGATTCATTTAATTGGCTGGTGGTGGTGTGTTTGCTGCACTAGGTAGGCTGTGTCATCACTGATGTTGAGTGAGCCACTGTAGAGCAGAGTGGAAATTGCAAAGGGCCCAGTGAATGGCAGAGATTGTTTGTTTTTTCTGTGGGTGCTATCTTTGTTGCTCCATTTCCAGGACTCTTTGTTGTCACTGTGGGGGGGGGGGACCCGGGACGCGGGACACAGACCTCCATTATGGGACAGTCCCGGGCATACCGGGATGCGTGGTCACACTAATTGTTGCTCTCCATCTATGTATTTACTCAGGGCAATTGTTCTGACCAAAACAATTGTGAGTGCAATTATTTTACTTTTATCAACGTGTAGTGAAATTTATGACATTATTGGTCCCATTCTCTTTTTGTTATATCCACAAGAATTGGAATCTGAACACTATGGGGTACTGTTATCCTTCCTATATCATACCTACCAACATTTCAAATGGCCAAAGAGGGACACTTTGTTTTAGGGGGTGTTGCTTGGGGCCGTGGGTGGGAGCATTAACCGTAATATTTGTTATTTCATGAGCTAGTGAGAGCACTTTGTATAATTGAACAAGTTATATAGAAAAATGTACTTTATACACACAAACTAATTTATAAACATGTATACTAAAGTTTAAACAAACATTAATGGTTGTTTCATTACTGTGGAGAAATATGATACATTTATATATTCACCACACAGTTTGATCTAAAAAAAAAAAAAAAGGACACCAGCGTGGGAAAGAAGGGACATTTGGCTCTCAAAAAGTGACTGTCACCTGAGCGATATACTGAGACATTAATACTCCTCATGTTCTTCAGCCATGCTCACCCATTCTCTCTCCACTATTCAGCCTCACTCATCAATCTCTCCCTTCACACCTGATTAACCCTCTCCCTCCTCAGAAACACCTGATTAACCCTCTCTCCTCTTTTCTCAGCCCTGCTTACCTCCTCCCCTCTCCAGTTCTTACTGCTGCACTCCCCCCCCACCCACCCCATGAGGTAAAAACCTGCTGAGCTCCTTAACCCTTTGATTACCAGAGGACAGCCCTCTGGCACTCTAAGATCAGGTAAAGTGTATGGAAGTTGCTGGTGGTAGGGGAGAATGGAGGCTTCAGTGTGAGGAGGCGAAAGGAAAAGTTCCATGACTGTATAGAGGGAGAATCTCCTGTTATAGTGAAGGAAGCCGTGACGAAAGGGCATTATGGCATACACTGAGTATGTATGCATCTTTTGACATGCAGCATGCCTCATTGCAATACATTTGTGCCCCCACCATGCTGCTACAGTCTCCCCTCCGTGAGTGTGTGCAGTGGCTACTGGAAGAGGTATGCGAGTGCTGCATGACCACTCCTCAGATCCACCACTGTCTGACACTGCTCTGTCCGGGTGTCTAAATTGATTCAGACACTACCAGCAGCTGGGCTACTATCCTCCCGAACGATGAAAGGATGCCTCTAGGCAGGCTCAGTGTGGCAGAGCCAGACAGCGCTGGGCCGTGCAGTGCATCTAGCAGACGGCAACCCCACCCCCCCACACAAATAATAGCAGCGGTGGCTCTCATACAGAGCTATCTCTGACACACTGAAAATGATATGTACTTGAGGCTGTAGGGTACAGGAGGACCAGGATGCAGTTGCAGAAATTATCTATATTTGTCACTCAGGCTGAGGCGCGGTAAACCAGGTATGCCAGCGGGAGGAGAGAGTCTCTGTGCAGTGGCTATTTCAGCCTCACTCTTAACTCACCGCTGCAGCAGGCGGACTAAGGCACGGTTGCATGCGCACATTTAACAAGTGTGTGGCACGCATGCGCAGAGTAAACGATGATGTCCCTCAGCATGGTGGAGCTGCTCACACACACAATCTCACCCAGCGTGCCGTGCGTCTAGCTGCTGCTGGAGCCGGTAGCGTGTGGGCAAAATGTAACAGGCCTAGTAAAACAGGACAGACAGTAATGCGGGTGGGACAGTGGGTTTGGGCCATAAATTCGCGCTGTCCCGTGTAAATCGGGAGAGTTGGCTGGTATGTAGCTTATATAATAATTTGCTAAAATGTGTGCAACCACACAGTCATGCGCAGTAGAGACTGTCCGCTCCACGGCTGATACAGAGAAGGAGCGTCCAGTTATGTATCAGCTGTGGCGCAGGCAGTCTTTACTGCGCATGACTGACCCGCACAGTGCACTGTGGCCCACGTAACGGGCTCTTCAACTAGTAATCATACCTGGGAACTCTCCGGATTTGCCCTGGAGACTCTGGTTTTGACAGAGCTTTACCGGGTCTCCTGGGCAGAGGCAGATTCCTCCGGATGTGGGGAGTTTTTCTTGAAACTCTGCCAACATCTGCTGTTTCTCTGGTGTTTCTCCTTCCCCAGCCTTCTGTGTGTCACCTTTAAGCCCCGGCCCTTTTGACGTGATTTGCTTCATTGTCACCCACTAGAGGACTCCCCTCCGGGCAGACCTCAATTGGAAGTTCCCAAGTATGCTAGTAATGTAAAAAAAAAAAATAAAACTTTAAACGAGCAGTAAACTTTTTTTTTTTTTTTATGAAAACACATATTTTACAGAACATTTCCTGCTGAATAAAACAAGGTCACTCCCACTGCTGTCAGATGTTTTATTCAAAATTTATAACAGTTTAAATAATCAGGAAGTGAATTTACTGTGTTTACTTCCTAGTAGTTCTAACTGACAGGAAGTGACAGGCAGTTTCTATCACATTCTATGGAGCACTGTATGTCTGACTTTTCTCTCCATTAGAATCTAACAGGAAATCTAATTAGAATTTGACCACTAGAGGGCACTGCTAATGTAAAAAACATGGGTTTAAACTGTAATAACTCTGGAAATATAAATTTCTCGGCAGTGGGAGTACCCTTATTTTACTCAATAGGAAAATCCTTACTATATATTTTTTCATAAAAAAAAGTTTACTGCTCCTTTAAGAACTCTGAAAATATGTATCCTTCATTGGTGGGAGAAGCATTGGTTTACTCAACAGGGAAATCCCTAAATATGTATTTTGTTAAAAAAAAGTTTATTGCTCATTTGAAACCCTTTTTATAACAGAGAGGTATCCAGCGCGTTGGATTCCTCTCTGGCACGCAAAGGGTTAAGCGCCACCCACAGCCCAGATTAAAAACCACCGTTTTACTAAAACGGCCACTACGCAATAAGGGCAACGGTGCACTAAGCACTTAAAGAGATTAGTCTGATGTATAATAGCACATTTGAGCAATTTATCTCATACTATGTAATAGGTTTGCTCCGGAACTGCTCCTATTGATTGATAGCTGTGTCACCGTCTAAGATTTTGTGGTTGCTTTGTGCGCATGCGCGGCGTCCATATGCGAAAGGAAGCGGAAGGAGGTCGTGCTCTTTTATCATGTGAGTCTAATCTGTGGTCCATTATCGCTATATGAAGAAACGGGGCGAATGGGACTAAACGTGAATTATTGAGTAGAGGTTATGACGGGAGACAGCATTCGCAAGCCCTGCAAAAAATTAAAATAGATATGTCCTGCCTGCTAATGATAAATCAGTAGTGGGTACTGGTAGTTCGATGTCATCCAGCTGTTTATGATCGCAATTCACATTACCCCAGTAAACTACTGGCTAGCCGGGGGTGATTAGAATAGTGTGATCTTGAAAAGCTATAGGGCCTCCGCGTTCTCAGAAGTGAGATCGATTGATTAGACATGTATTTGCGTGTACTAACAGATCTGCCATTTTACTGGTGCAGGCCCAGGGGAGTCGCCTAATTTATTGTCCATCATTGCGTCTTTCCAGTGTACATCAAACCAGTGGGGCTCGAGTCAAATACAACGAAGGTTCAGTTCCGCAGTCTTCGTTCAGATACTTATGTGCATAAAGCTTGAGTGGGTTTTATGTTTCCATTGCTGTGACTAGTTTATTTACAAATAAATGCTTGCAACATTTGGTTCTCCAGCACAGTTAAACAAATTCCTGAATTGTTGCAGATGATGGGCGCTGAAGTCCAATAACTTATAGAGACGTAGAAGCCTACATTCTTCTTATATTATTTTTAACAATTTAAAGACCAACATATAGGTGTGTAACATATCGTGAAGAGAGGTGCACTGTTGGTGCATTGTCATACCTGGAACTCTCTGGGGTTGACTCTGAGTCTCAGGGTTTTCACCCAAATCTCAGGGTGAAGGGCCAAATTCTCAGGATGAGAGAGTTCTGTGTTACCTACTAAATAATTTACAGTAATTAAATGTTTCTTTAGTCTCTAAATTTGTGCCAGTTGTTCCAGAAAGACTGACAGAGAGGTCCTAGTTGTCTTGTTTGTGTTTAGGCAGTGATCACTCTAATTTATAACATGATAAAAGTTCCTGGAGAACATCTGGGTTAGTGCAAGCAGGTATTTATTGATAATAAAAGTTACAGTTCAAAGATCTCAGGGTCAGCTCATTTTTAAAGTTCCCAAGTATGTTCATTGCCAAAATCTAATTCTCCTGTTCTATACAATTTGACTGCTACAAAACAGTTGTCTGTGTCAAAGCA
Organism: Rhinophrynus dorsalis; assembly: GCA_037306005.1. Classification (NCBI taxonomy): domain Eukaryota; kingdom Metazoa; phylum Chordata; class Amphibia; order Anura; family Rhinophrynidae; genus Rhinophrynus; species Rhinophrynus dorsalis. Next base: position 194,352,894 of record CM074719.1, read on the forward strand.
GCCTAATACATGCATTTATAGTGTGTCTTGAAAGTCCTGTTTAACATTGTATTTTCAATTGACAATCGCTAATTAAACTTTGTCCCTTTTAGAAATTTCTTTCCAGCAACTCAACCTTTTGAAAGCCAGATAGGTGAACTAAATATTGCTTTGCTGGAGAGCAGTATAAAGTGGTTTTATTGGTGGTCCTACTGGATAGGCGATCAATGCCATGGGGCATGCCACATCCCCCCCCCCCAATGTCTGATAACAAAAAAATACTATAATAATAATCTCACACCCCAACACTGTTAGTTGCTCACTGGTAGCCAGCTCCCCACATGCACCCAGTGTCCCCCCCCCCCCCCAGCCTTGTTCCCTGTCCATTGGTAACCACAGATCCTTAAAGGGATAGTATTACTTCAAAATTACTATCCCTCATATTGTAGCCCTTAATAAACTGAGTTAAATGACACCAGCGGCATCTCTCAAACCTTTATGGTTTAAGAGATAGCCGCTTTCAAAGTTTCCTCTCCCCTGATGTCAGCGTTCTGCTGCCAGCAGGAAAATCCGGTCTCTGAATCAAGAGGAGGCTCTTCAGCAGAGCTGATATCTCGTTATGGAAGGAAAAATGATTAATTGAAACAGTCTTCTACGTGTGCTTGGTAACCAAGCACACGTAGAAGACTGTTTCAATTAATCATTTTTCCTTCCATAATGAGATATCGGCTCTGTTTAAGAGCCCCCGCCTGTCCCGGGACCGGATTCCTCTGCTGGCAGCAGAACGCTGACAACAGGGGAGAGGAAACTTTGAAAGCGGCTATCTCTTAAACCATAAAGGATTGAGAGATGCTGCTGGTGTCATTTAACTCAGTTTATTAAGGGCTACAATATGAGGGATAGTAATTTTGAAGTAATACTATCCCTTTAAGTATACTGTCTGACCCCCTGCAGCCTTGTTTCCTGTCATATCCACACACTGACCCCACCAGTCTTGTTCCATGTTCACTGGTATCCAGATCCTGATAACTGTCTGATCCCCTACTGCCTTGCGTACTGGTATCCAGAGAGCCCCATTTACACTGAATGACCATACCAGCCTCGTTACCCTGTCTATTTGTAGCCATAGGTCCCACATATACAATTTCTGACCCCCCGTTTCCGCTGGTGGTCATAGAACCCAACATGCTGTCTGACCCACCTTCCTGCCTGGTTTTACTGTTAGCTGCAGAACCACACTTTAGCCTCTCTCTGACAGTCCAGTCTTGTTCCATTGGTAGAAAAAGAATGGCACACACACACTGTCTGCTTCCCCAGCCTTGTTCCACTAGGCCGCTGCTGAAGTTTCTCCTCTGATGCTTGGTCTGGCTCCTAGAGTAAAATCAAATTTGTCAAGCTGTGGCTGAGGTCTCTTTGATCCAATATGACAGTGCAGTAGTGTGCTTTGCTGCAAGAGAAGATGTTCTCACACTGCAGGTCCCTAGACTTTTAGATGGCTCTAATAAACCTGGGGAATTGCAGAGAAGCTGTAACTGGTTTGCAGAGACAACACTGCTTTTAATTAAGTAATATATTGGGGTACGGTTTAATTATTTTAGAGAGTATGGTCAGTTATTTATTTTAGGTGGGGGTAGTGGGGTACAACTATTTATTTTAGAACAGATCAGATTAACCCTATAAGTGCTGTGCAATATATCTCACAACTCAGTCCTACATATGGTTAACAAACCTGATGAGATACTGTACAATCAATTACACTGTATTTAATCTCCGCTATTTAGGAGATGTGTGCTCAAATGCATTTCGCGGCACTGAGGACTCAAAGGGTTACTGATGACACATCACCACAAATTCAGATGGCACAGTGGGGCATTCAAGGTCTGGTCAGGGAACCCATCTGGTGGGTTGACACAGCATCACAAGCTGGAGTTAGGTAACTGCATCCTGACTAATAACATGCATTGTGCATTCAAGAGAACGTACAGTGTATGGTATCAAAGAGCAAGTGGCTCAAGACAAGGTTCTCTTTAAACATATTCACAAAGTATGTAATAGACTTTCTGCAAAAGCATGCTGCACATTCTTTGTAATTCACACTGACTGCACTTACACCTTTAACCATTTGGGTACCAGAGGCACGAGCAATGCATTTTCACCCCTCTGGTACTCAAAAATGTAATTGCCACCTTCAGGATGCCTTCCTCCTGCCTTTATAAATGACAATGCCATGTTTCTCTTGCTTGTGAGTGTTATATATATCTCATGATGAAATATTGCTTCTCCGTTAATATTAATGTCTGCGCTTTTCAGAGTAAATGACCTCAGTAAGTGGGGCAAGCACCATTCCCTTCAATGGCAACATCCCTCCAGGAGGACCTGCATTCAGCAGCTAGTCGGCACCTTAAAGAGCAGAAGAAGAGGGCGATCTCAATGTCTCTGTCTTTGAATCTAGCTGCTGAAATTTTGGCAGTTGACTGTGGCCTGAAGCCATGTTTTCTGTATGACTATAGCACCTCTGGAGTACACCAGATCTGGAGCTACCTCAAGGAACTACAGCACATGGGTTTGATATTGGGACATCTTCACATACTCAATGTTGCAGAGAATATTCTCATCATCAATGTGCCCAGGGCTATCTCATATTTGGGAACATTGCTGCATAGTGAGGATTTACATCTGATTGATGTCTCTGCCAGTCTTCACCAACCAGTGATGTTCAGCCAAAATCAAGTGCACCAGATACGCTCCCAGCTGGTAGAGTTAATTAATCATCTGAAACCTTATCAGAGTGAGCAGCCTGCTTCTATATCTGTCGGTGACATCCAGTCTCCTGTGTGGAATCTTTGCACCATGTTTGGATTCCTTCTCCACTTCCCTGCCACTTACTGGTTCGACACTGTAAGAGGCTTTGAGAACTGCTTGTCTTTGACCCCCCTGAGACGGTTTACTGTCCAAGCGACTTGCTCGAGGATCGGCAACCACAGAGTGCAGATCTACTCGTTCACAGTTCCTGAGTGTGTATATCAGTACATGCACGCTCACCTGGAGGACTGGAGTGAGAAGCTGAAGCAGACTTTCCATGGGCAAAGTCATTTTATAGACCTTGAAATTATCACAGATACTGTAACCCTGACAGCTGTGGCACTGTAAAAATGTCTTTTCCTTTATTTAAATTTCAGATGGTTACTAATTACTAATCTGTTTGCTTCTTTTTGCAATCTAAGCTTTAAAGTTTTGCCTTTTTCCTTGTAGGTGCATTCTACAAAATACATGTTTCTTTGAATGATGAGTTTCTTTACATTTATTTGAGTCTTTTTATAGGATTGATCATTTTAAAATAGCCACACCTATATATATATAATGTGTGTGTGTTTTGGTAGAAAGCAGCACACAAAGGATTTATTCATGGTGGAACATTAGATGAAACATTTATTGTACCAACTTGACGCTTATGTATTGATCCTGTGCCGTTATCAAGACATTTAACTGTGCACAATAGCCCCCATACTCATTTGAAACCAGAAAGTAGTGGGAAAACCAGAATGCCAGTACTAACAGCCACTGATTTGGTTGGATGCAAATATGCTTCCAGTAAAAATAAAGACTGTATCTCCTACTGTTATCTCATGGTCACCATGCTTTAAACCAAAACAGCGTACTGACATTTAATGAAAGTGTTAGAACAATGTTTTAAATTGGGCATACTGCTGAAATGTGATCACAGTACAGAGCATTAATAATCTGCATTGGCTGGCATTGCAATAAACAGACCATTTATGTAATACATGATGAAAGGGTAACTCTTCATTTGACTGTTAATAACATTTTCATTGAATAACATTACATTATTTTGGATTGTATAGCGATTGAGATAACCTGGTGGGAGTTAAAGTCTTGATCTTTACCAATGAGCACATTTTCATACAGCCAGTCAGCAGGTGTCCAGTACTGGGGTCCCGGTATTCCCACTATTTTCTGGTTTCAATTGGGTATTTATGGAAGTGATTGCACACTGTTGAATTGGCTTGATAAAATTAATGGACTAGCTTTGAGACATTGATTTGCTAAACATTTCATCAGATTTTGCACCATGAATAGTCCTGTGAGTGTCGCTTTCTACCCAGACCTGTTTATCATATATGAGCATGCACCAGTGCAAAAGGATTCATTTCTTTTCTCTACAATTTTCTATTTTGGTGACCAGGTAATGCTGTTCTTATCACTTGCTAGCGAGAGCTGTAGGCTGTGACTCAAGCTTTCCCATACGGTGAGACCTTTTTTGAACACCAGTTCGCACAATAAAAATAAGTCCATTTGACAAGTCAAAATTGCTGCTTTTGTCTATGTTTAGGACTGGGCGGTAGTAACTTTTTCTTGGAGACCCTCATTGATCTTTTTGGAAACCTGCACAATAAACAGGGCAGGACATTTCCACTAGACCGTTATTAGTAAAGAGCTAGACAAATTTGGTTTGACTCTAGGAGCCAGACTCTGCATAACAGAGGAGAACCTTCCCTCTGGGTCTAGTGTAACAAGGCTGGGGAAGCAGATAGTTTGTGTGGTTTGTTTTTTTTTTTGTTTGTTTTTTTTTCTACCAACGGAACAAGGCTGGACTGTCAAACGGTAAAGTGTGGTTCTGTGACTGCCAGTGAAATCGGGCTGGGTTGGAGGGGAGGGGTTCAGACAGTGTATGTGGGGTTCTGTAACTACCAGTGGAACCAGGCAGGGGGGACCACAGTGCATGTGGATTTCTATGGTTATCAGTGGGCAAGGGAAGATCCTCGGGGGTACACTGTGCATGTGGAAATCTGAGGCTAACATTGGGCAAGGGAAGACGACTGGTGGAGTCACTGTGTATGTGGGGATCTGTGGCTACAGAACAAGGCTGTTTGGGGGGGGGAGGTCACACAGTGTATGGCTGTCATGGAACCAGGCAGGAGAGGGGTGTTATTACTAATTTTTTTATATTATGTGTTTGTTTTGTTTTTCCACAAATCAGAATTTGGGGGCGGTGTGTATTGAGAACCCTCAGGATGCCACTCCAGGCATTGATAGTCTATTCAGTCTAGGATAGGAGACCAATGCCGTGACCAGGAAGGTGATCGCTGCCTCCCCCCACGTCGTCCTTTTCATCCCGTTGTTCTATGAACGTCTGGGTTGAATAGGAGGACCTTCAAGTCCCACTTGCATCATGCGGGTCTTGAAGGTCCTCCTACTAAACTCAGGCATCCACAGAACACCAGGATGAGGAGGAGAATGGAGAGGGAAGGCGGCAATCCCCTTCCTTGTCACTGCATTGATAATCTATCACACTGTTGGGCTGGATCCGTATGGGAACCCTGGAGAGACTGAGACCAACTCTCTGCAAAGCTAGGCGAAAAACCTGAGGCTCCAGAACATTGATGGACAAAAGATTTCCTATCCTTTTCCAAAGACCCTGACCCATTTGAGGGCCCATGGCGGCACTACAGCCTGTCAGTTCGCCATCCTTTGTGACTGACCCAATTTGGAATGATCAGTGGACATCCCAGTGACAGATGGGACCTCTGCAGTCGCCAACAAGGAACACTGGACATGAAAAAATGACTGGGAGGTAGGGACATGAAGTCTGTGGAACTCTTCCAAAATTACCAGCAAAACCCACGGATTCACCATGGAAAGAGCCCAAGTGCTGTGAAAAAGGCCTCCTATTGCTTGAGGCAGACCAAACACCTGCGAGCATGCTGAGGTGGACATGTCAGCTGTGGGTTTCTGAGCAGGCTTCCTGCCTGTCCAGCCCTATTTGGATTTTTTGGGTATAGCAACCCTCTCTGCTAAACAAGCCGAAGCCCTGGGTGCAAAACCATATACACACATGCATGAAAAAACACAAACAAGTGCATAAAACACCATAACACACAAGCACAATACACACATGCAATGCACACACCAAATACACCACTACAAACACATGTACAACACACATTCGCAAAACACACACACACATAACGCACAACACCCCCAATACATACATACATGCAATAAACTTGCACACACAACACCCACATACTCAACAAAAAAAAACACACCACAACACTCACACAGTACAGACACACACATACAAGCAATACACAGAGACACAATACACAGCAACACATATGCACAATACATACATACATGCAATGCACAACACACACGCACAGACAATATACACACACACACAAGCACACGTACAACACACCAAAAATACACATGCACAATACACACACGCATACAACACTCATGCAAAACACATGCACAATACACATATACACACACACACGCACATACTAGCAATGTGCAACAGCATTGGCCATAAAATCTGGATGAAGATTATTATTAAGAAAAAGTATTGAATGTTCTGATGCTGTCAAGACAAAAAAAATGCACATATACAAAGGGCATGAACTTCATACCTGTTTTTTTGTTTTCTTTTAAAGCAATGCATTGCCTACCCCTCGGGCACTGAAAGGGTGAACTTTATATGTGAAGTTATATTATAGTGTGCCGGTTAATCGTTTCAGCACCAGAGAGATGCTTCCATTTGATATGTGTGATTTTTTTTTTATTTTATCATATGGTGTCTCGTTGAGTTATAGAGAGTAGCTTAACCCTCTTAGCACAGAGAAGTGAATGTATTTTGCACCCCTGTGGCACTCAAAAGGTTGACACTCACAGAGCTGCCTCCTGAGAGAAGCTGTAGCTCTTGCTTTAACCCTTTGAGTGCCAGAGGGGTAAGCAATGGAGTGCAGATCAATGAGTTGAGTAGCCATCTGGCACTCAAGGTTAATGTCATTGCACGATTTCTCTGTCAATGACCCCTGTGAGGTGTTTCAAGTTTGGGAGCGATGCGGACGATGTGTGATGTAGAGAGTCGCAGATCTACAGCACTAGCCCGGCACCTGCGACCTCTCGAACTCAGTAAGTGGGAGGGCCAGTGATATAGGCTGGTAGACTGATAACAGGTCTGAGGTAGTCTGTTTAGACAGGGCAGCAATTGAATGGAACCTATAGTCGCAGGGAGCACCCGATGTGAGCCAGGCAAATAGGTGAACCCACTGACTGCCAGAGGGGAATGCAACACATTGCAGAGCAATGCGTTGTGTACCCCTCTGCAACTATAAGGATTAAACTTGGGTAAGATCTAAGAATCAAATGGGAGAAGGCCTAAAGTTGGGGCAGCAATTGGACGGGACCAAGCATTATACTGACCTGGAAGAGCACACATCCTACATGTCTGAACTGATTTTGCTGTAACAAGATGAGGTCCGGATGAAGGCAGAGTTAGTGAGTGTTTGTGTGTGGGAGACACAGTCGGTCAAGTTTTTTTGGTTTTATTGTGTAGTGGAAAAAGTAAGAGTAGGACATGAGACATTTAATGGAGGAGTTGAGAGTGGGACATGAGGCATTTTGTAGAGAATGTGAGTGGGGCATGTGTGTTGTTACATTGAGCGTATTAAGTCTTGATGAAGGTTACAATGTGTTAACCAAAACGTTGATCTGTAAATAAACCTTTGTTTTTTCTTCACACATTCTGAAGTCCTGAGAGTGCTCCTTTCAACCTACAGTTTATATATATATATATATATATATATATATATATATATACACACACACACACACACACCAGAAATCACCCAAATGGCCCTGTTCAAAAGTTTACATACCCTTGGATGTTTGGCCTTGTTACAGACACACAAGGTGACACAGGTTAAAATGGCAATTAAAAGTTAATTTCTCACACCTGTAGCTTTTTAAATTTCAATTAGTGTCTGTATATAAATGGTCAATGAGTTTGTTAGCTGTCATGTGGATGCATTGAGCAGGCTAGATACTGTGCTATGGGTAGCAGAAAAGATCTGTCAAAAGACCTGCGTAACAAGGTAATGGAACTTTATAAAATGGAAAAGGATATAAAAAGTTATCCAAAGCCTTGAAAATGCCAGTCGGTACTGTTCAATCGCTTATTCAGAAGTAGAAAATTTGGGGATCTCGATACAAAGCAAAGGTCAGGCAGACCAAGAAAAATTTCAGCTAGAACTGCCAAAAGAATTGTTCGGGGTACAAAGAAAAACCCACAGATAACCTCAGGAGAAATACAGGCTGCTCTGGAAAAAGACAGTGTGGTTGTTTCAAGGAACACAACACGATGATACTTGAACAAAAATGAGCTGCATAGTTGAGTTGCCAGAAAGAAGCCTTTACTGCACCAATGCCACAAGAAATCCTGGTTAAAATATGCCCGACAACACCTTGACACGCCTCACAGCAATTTGGAACAAGGCCTATAACCAAAAGAATACCATCCCCACTATGAAGCATGGTGGTGGCTCACTGATGATTTGGGGGGGGGGGGGTGAGCTCTAAAGGCACAGGGAATCTTGTGAAAATTGATGGCAAGATGAATGCAGCATGTTATCAGAAAACACCGGGAGACAATTTGCATTCTTCCACACGAAAGCGGCGCATGAGACGCTCTTGGACCTTCCATCATGACAATGACCCTAAGCACAAGGACAAGTTGACTCTCCAGTGGTTACAGCAGAAAAAGTTGAAGGTTCTACAGTGGCCATCTCAGACTCCTGACCTTAATATCATTGTACCACTGTAGGGAGATCTGAAACGGGCGGTTCATGCAAGACGACCAAAGACTTTGCATGACCTGGAGACATTTTGCCAAGACGAATGGGCAGCTATCCCACCTGCAAGAATTCGGGGCCTCATAGACAACTATTACAAAAGACTGCACGCTGTCATTGATGCTAAAGGCGGCAATACACAATATTAAGAACTAAGAGTATGCAGACTTATGAACAGGGGTCATTTCATTTTTCTATTTGTTGCCATGTTTTGTTTTATGATTGTGCTATTCTGTTATAACCTACAGTTGAGTATGAATCCCATAAAAAAATAAAGAAATGTGTTTTGCCTGCTCACTCATGTTTTCTTTGAAAATGGTACATATATTACCAATTCTCCAAGGGTATGCAAATGTTTGAACACAACTGTATATTATATATATATATATATATATATATATATATATATATATATATATATATATATATAATAGTTTTGGATATGAGTGTGTATATTTACATACAGCTCCTTGCCCCCAAGCTTCTCTCCATCCTTCTCCCCGGTGCACCCCACAAATTTAATGGTAAAGAGAATGCCAATACAAGACTTTCTCAGCACCCAAGTAGTTCAAATTTAACACTAAATAAAATGCCAACTGATACAAACAAATTATAACTAACCTTTTCTTATATTTGAGAGAACAAACACAGCCAGTTTGCATTCATAAATCATTTTCTAAATGTGTAATATACTTTTATCTGTACACTGGCGGGAGAAAACATTTTAACCTCACATGAAGCTTGAATAGCTTGACTGGAGCTTACAGGGTTAAAGTGGATTAACCCTTTGAGTGCAAAAGGGCTGGTGGTATGAAATGCATTGAAAAGCAATGTTTTGGATACATTCCTGGCACACACAGGATTAATGGGTTGGGAACATCTTTAGCACTGAAAGTTACTACTTTTATAAAAGGGATGTTTCACCTGTCACTCTCTAGCTGCTGTTGCAATCCAACAACAGCAAGATAGCCACAGGTTCAACATTTCTTTTGCTGCAGTAATTCTTTGTGTGCTCGACCAGGTGAGACAACATATAAAAAGGAGGGTGGAGGTGCATTAGCAACATGAGGATGAAAGTGGCACAACCACCAGGGACAGCAGTTCCTACAGGGGAGTGCACACATGCGGCACTCTAGGAAGGAGGGTTATGGCAAACACTAGCAGCACTCAATTAGGTACCACCAGCAGCCAGTCTGAACGTGCATGTGCCTGCCATCAGCCTCACATCCATGAGCCAATTTCAAACATGCTCAGTAACACAGCAGTCACTGTGCATGTTTGAACTTGACCCGCCAACCCACAGTGCCTTGCATCACTGATCGATGAAGAAGATATATAGTATGATGTGCAACCGCAGGAAAATTGGAACTAGGCCTCATGGACCTATGCCTGTCAGCAGACTGGCAGTTGAGAACCACAATTCTAGATTACCAAATTTTATATCTGTTAACAAAAAAAAAAAAAACAACAAAACATAAAAAAACACACCACCACTTTCTTTATTTAAACAATGTATTTAAATTACAATTTGGTCCACAATGTTTCTCATTAGCAAATAAAAAAAACAAAAAAAACTGAACACTTGAAAAAAAATTGATTGAACAGCTAATTCAGTCAGTATACAAACTTTGAGGTAGTCTGTGTTGTGGTTTCAGTGTGTTACGTATTCTACATTGTTGAAGAATATAAACATAATTATTACAGAGAGTATGAGAATGAACAGTGCGGTCCAACAAGAACAGCGTTTCTGTGGAGAGATGGAAATTAAATTAATACTGCAATCATACTATGTATTTTCAACAAAATGTCGTATTTAATGAAGCAGGAAATGTTATATATGTGTGTGTGTATATATATATATATATATATATATTTTTTTTTTTTTTTTTTTTTTCCCTGTTGCTTAAAGGGATAGTAATACTTCATTTCAACTTTATTTTATTTTGTAGGCATTAAAAAAAACATGAAGAATGATATAAGTCTTATCTCTCAAACCTTTATGGTTTAAGAGATATTCACAAACAAAGTACCCCTTCCCTGTTCAACCAGAGCAGAAGGGAGGTGCCCGGTTAGACTGCAGAGAGGGACAATCTTCAGTTAAGATAAGGGAAAAAGCTGAAAAACTTGTCAAGGGGGGAAGGGCTTTCATTGTTTTAATACAAAGAAGACTGTCCCCTTCTGTTATCTGTCTGGTCATACAACCAGATTCACATCTGAGAAGAGATGGCTTACACTAGGAAAAAGGGGCGGGAGGGGAAACTTTGCTTGTGAATAGCTCTTAAACCATAAAAGTTTGAGAGATAAGACTTATATCATTCTTCATGTGTTTTTTAATGCCTACAAAATAAAATAAAGTTAAAACAAAGTATTACTATCCCTTTAAAACAAAGGTACTCCAACTAGGGGTTATTACAGCTTAAACTTGTATGTGTGCATGGGGGGTGTAGTATGTTAAATTGCACTTTTCTAGTGTGGTTCCCAGGTGGTGCTGTCCTTGGCTCTTACTTCAGATAGCTGTAGTGTGCAACCAAAGCTCTCCTTTTGCCCACCAATTGTCACTTTTGCTAAGTTTGATTTAGAAAAATCCCCAAAAGATTAATAACTTTAGAATGAAAAATCTTCCAGTTACCCCCTATGTGTCACGGTTTGCAGGCAAAGAAGGAGAGACACAAAGAATATAAAAAAATAACCACCTTTATTAATAAATAGTGCAATAATAGTAAAGCCCACACAGAACCCCAGACAAAGGCTGATAGGACCCAAGGTCCTTCCCGGAACTGCACACTGCGCTGTGCACTGCACTACTGCGAGAAACTGAGACTAGGGGAGCAGCTTGAGTGGGACAACAGGGAGCGAGAGCAGGCCAGAGCCACAGAGCATCGAGACTACATGTCAGACAAGCTAGTAGTTTATGGAGCAAGTAGGCAGCCAGAGACACAGGTCAGACAAACCGGGGACTACACAGAGCGAGTAGAGCCAGAGCCACTGGTCAAGCAAACCGAGGACTACACTAAGCGAGTAATAGCCAGGGCCTCTGGTCATGCAAACCGGGGACTACACTGAGCGCATTGCAGCTCAGTAGTAGAAGGACTCCTAGCCCCAAGGAAGATTATAAAGGAGCAGAAGAAGGCGGGACCCAATTAGGCCACCCAGAATAGGCCCATAGACAGGCGTTCGTGCTAGTGTCTGTTACCTGATGTCAGCAATGTGAAAGTGGCCGCGGGCCATGGCGGCCGGTGGCCATACAGAGGTAGGAAGCACAGGAGTGCTAGGCTGCCTAGGGATACTGTGATACTATGTTACTCAGTAGTTAAAGAACTGTAACATTTTTTAATAAAATAAAATAGAAAGACATCTTCCAGGACCTATGGGTTTCACTGTAATTAGTCATGCAATAATCACCAGCTATAAACAGGGGTTTATGGTGAGCTATTACATTTTCATGTATTACCTTCGGTTTGTGGCGGTGACTTCCCTTCATCTCCTCTCTGCACTGCTGCAGTTTTCTCTGACTTGTCATGTACTCCTCAGTCAGATTGTCCACTTCAGACTGCAGCTCTGCACACTGACAGACAGGAAGATATTGAAAGGACTGTTACTAACACTCACAGTATGATCTGTTCTCTTACTGTAACCCAATGGGGAATATACATTACTATTCCACTGTAAAACGGGCACTGGAATTGGTTTTCTGTCCCTACATCTGCCTAATGTCAATGTACTAAGCTACTTAAAAATTCCCCTCTTAAAGGGATAGTAATGTTTCACAATAAAAGCAGCTCCTATTAAAGCGGAACTACCACCGCTAAACAACTTGAGCTCAAATAATTCCCCATCTGGCGACTAGCTGCTTAGTAGCGCTAGTCACCATAATTATTACCTTGTTAAATAGGATTATTCATTCTTCTCGGACTGACAGGAAGGACGAAGCACAGACATCTTCCCACAGTGACGTTTGCACGCCTGTCAGTCCCTTTTGGAGCCAAACAGCTCCTAGCAACGCCTCCTAGAGCCGGATGGGACTGACAGCGCAGGAGTGCAGATGTCACTATGGGAAGATGTCTGCTCTCTGTCCTGCTTGTCAGCCCGAGAAGAATGGATAATCCTATTTAACGAGGTAATAATTCTGGCGACTAGCGCTACTAAGCAGCTAGTTGCCAGATGGGGAATTATTTGAGTTCAAGTTGTTTAGAAGAGGTAGTTCCGCTTTAATCTTCATAGTATTTAGGCCATGGATAGTTTTATTTCAATAATGTCAGAGATGTAGTTCAAGAGGGATTGAATTATAAAGTACCCCCCTCCAACCCCTTTTACTGATGTAACACCGCTCACCTCAGAGCAGCAAAATGGATCGCAGAGAGGGATAATCTTCAGTGAGCATAAGGAAAAAGCTGAAAATCCTGTCAAGGATGGAAGGGTTTTCCTTATGCTCACAGTAAGAAGATCGGCCCTTGCGGTGAGCTGTCTGGTCTCAATACCAGATTCCACATCTGAGGGGAGGTGGCTTACACTAGGTAAAAGGGGTAGGAGGGGGATAAGTTTATCAGTCAATTACTCTTGAACTACAGCTCTGACAGTATTGAAATAACACTCTCCATGGCCAGAATACTATGAAGATTATTTGAAGCTGCTGTTTTTGTGAAATATTACTATCGCTTGAACACCTCGTGGGCTGAGGGGAGGGCAATGTGGGTGTTTTAGGTGCTACTTTTCCTTAATCTTTGTTGTATATGATGTCCTAAATGGCCCAGAGGAAACTGGCGTTTACCAAACATTTCCCTGCACATGATATGAGGCAAAGATGGCAAAGACTGTGCAATGTTATGCACTAAAACATTCATATACCCTTGAACTGTGTAGTCAATTGTCAGACCTCCAGCTGTTGTGGTCTACAAATCCCATTATCCCCAATAGCTGGGGGTCCGACAGTTCTCTACCCCTGCTCTAGTGTATACCCAATACACTCAACAGAACTGAGCTGGGAGATTCATACATTCAGACTTTCAAGAGTAATTTGTGGTTGGCCTTGACTGCAGAGTGAATGTAGACCACATTCCTGCATTCAGCCTCCCTCACTTTCTAAATTTATTTAGCAGTATTTTATGACAAGCAAAATAATTTCATGCAAACTGTAGGGGGCAAAATCCAGATTTCTTTTTGCTAAAAATTATATATATATATATATATATATATATATATATATATATATATATATATATATATATATATATATATATATATATATATATATTCAATAAAAATATGGAATGTATATTTAAATATGGTACCAAATGAAAGCTTATTATGGGTGCACTAAACAATAAACCAGTGAAACCTCATTTAATAATCATTAAGGTACAAAATAGCCCGTCTTAAAGTGGTTAAGGAGCAAAATACCTCCAGCCCTTATTAACGTCAATCTAGTTGAAACTCATCTATATTTATCTCACAGTTTACTGCATTTCTTATGCACAGGGAAAAAACATCCTGTTTTATGTGTATTGGTTTACATGGGCTGGAATTCTTTGCAGATGATAAATGTTATCACTGGTTTTATCTCATGGATTTCTTTTGAAGCCTACGAGGGAATTTGTAGATTAAACCAGTGATAAAGTTGTCACATGCGATGGAATTCAGACCACAATTGTGTATGCTTTGTTCTAGGCTTGAGATACTCTTTCCAGTACCCACTTAAATGTCTGTTCAAACATTATCCCTATAGCTCCTGCAAACCCTAACAAGAACATTGATGGACTGAACTCAGCCACTCAGAATGGTGTCCATCTTGAACAGAATCCATTCCTGAATCACAAAGGAGTTACCCTGTTTCAGGTTGCACCTGAGAAAGAGGTCGTCCAGATAGGGTGTTGTTATGTCCCTTGGGTTTTACTGCTTGAGGGTGAATAATGGAGGTCCACAACTGCTGGAGGGTCAATGGAGTGGCATCTGGCCAGCTCCGTTTATTGAATATACTGCTTAATTAAATATCTCTTGACTCTGGATTGACTCCGGATCACAACTGACGTAACTGGGACCCTTGCCAGCAAATCAGTTGGCCCAAGTGCAGAGCGGCAGCTGAAACGTGTTACTGGAGCGGTGACTTTCGCCCGACTAAGCTCTCTCTATGCGCAGGCTTCCTCTCAATGACACGCCCAGTGGAAATAACGTCATCCGCCGGCACCGGATGTTTCAGTGTCACTCGGCAAGCCTCCAGACGAGCTCCATCATCTCCCCTGCTCCATAACAGGTGTTATAGAAATGCCCCGGGTGTGAACGTAGGCTGCTATGGCCCCCTTGACTCAAGTGAACACCAGAGGAGCAGAAGCCAGGCCAAATGGTAGAATGATGAACTGTTAATGTTCTGAGCTGTAGGCAAAATGCAGATACTTTGGCTGTTGGGGTGGACTGGGATGTGTAGGTATGCTTCCTGAAGGTCCAGAGTAGCCCAATACTCCCCTGGGCAAATTGCTGCGATAACAGAATGCAAGAATTCCATCTTGAAACGTGCTGTCTCCACATACTTATTGAGACATTTGAGGTCCATCCATCATCCTATTTTTGGAACCACAAACAGGATGATATATTATTAACCATTATTAATATAGTGCCAACTTATTCCACAGCACAGGAATAAACCCTGAACCTTTCTCCTGGGGAGGTACTGGAACCAGAACCTTCTTTTCAATTACAGAGTTCACTGCCTCCCGAAACATTGTTTGGCTCCTTTGGCACCCTGAACAAGATAAAATGAAATGGAGGAAGGGATCTGAAGTCTATTCTGTACCCTTCTGAGATTATTCACAAAAACTCACTGGTCCGCAACTGTAGACCTTCCAGGCATCTCAAAAGAGGCAAAGACACTTGACAGACAGCCCTTGAAGCTGTTTGCTCTGGTAGCCACTGCTGTATGGACTTGGCGTGTGGTTTGCTGCCTTTGCGCCTCCGTTTGGCTTGGGAACGAAAAAGACGCAGTTTCCTCGCCATTGTAGGATTTTCAGAGGGCATTTGTGGTAACAAGATGTTCTTACCCCCAGTAGCATCACTAATGGAGTTGCACTGAAAGAGTAAGGAAACCAGTGACTTCTTGGAGGATTGGTCCGCAGAGCAAATCTTAAGCCACAAACTACGTTGCACAGTAACTTAGAAGACTGAGGCCTTAGCAGACAACCTGACCACCTCAAAAAGAGCCTCAGAAACATAAGTGTTAGCCTCCTTCATGTTGGCTAAAAAAGACAAACAGATCCTCCTTGGAAGCATCAGCATGGACACCTTCCAGCAGCTGTTCACCCTACATTGCAAAGCCCTATTAACCCAGGCAGAGGCAAAAATAGGCCTCAGCGTGGTCCCAGTGGCTGCACATTTTGCCCTGAGGATATAATCTAGCTTCTTATCTGCTGTATCCTTCAGGCCTGCTGCATCCATCAATGGCAGGACAGTAGACTTGGCTAGCCCGGAGACTGGGGAATCAACAGTAGGAGGAGAGGCCCAGTGCACCAAAACTGCCTCCAAAAAAGGGTATTGTCTAGAAAACCTTTTGGTGATAGACAACCTCTTATTAGGGGTCTTCCATTCAACCAGAAGGATCTGACCAAGAGTGGCATTAGGGGGAAAAACAGTAGAAGATTTCTTACTCCACTGGAAGACATCCACAGAGGAAGATCTCTCATTAGGGGTGTCAGGGACCTGAAGGGTGTCCAAGACAGCCCTAATGAGTCCCTCAGCCGAGGAAAGGGAGCCAGTCTCATAGGAGTCTCCATAGGAATATGAAGAATCCATATCCTTATATTCCACTTACTCATCCTCCCCATCCAAAATATCCTCCTCTGAGGAAGCCCCTAGAAACATAGGAAGACTTTGAGATCTGGGGGCAATATGTTTAAAGTAGTGGTGGTGGTGGTGGTGGGTGGGGGGGGGGTGTTGCAAGATTGAAGGGCCCCCTGGAGGGAGAATGGAAGTTGGGCCACTGTAGACAGCAGTGTTTCACCCAAGCTGGCTCTTGTTCAGTGCTGGATGGCCCTGGTGGGGTAGTAGGGGCCACAGTACAAAAGGGGAAGAGAGATGCGGAATACTCTGTAGGGAGCCCTGTTTGACAAGAGGAATGGTAAGCAAAGTGGATAAGAGAGGCCCCTGAGTCCTTAGTCTTAGGTCTAGCCCCATGTCCCTCGGAATCCAACATCCTTACAGGAGAACTGTCTGAGACTAGTAGAAATCACTAGAAACAGTTCCTCAGACTAAAAATTCACCTTAGAAAGCCCAAAAAATGTACTTATCTGGCAGGCGAAAGGTTAATCTGGGGAAGGACAGGAAGGAGAGTCTGCCTCTGAGTAGGGTAAGCAAGAGACAAGTACAATGGTGGCAGCAAAACTGGCAGCCAATCTACAGAAAGCCCAAGAAATGGGCATTTGGGGAATTGCTGTTGTTTAGCAACGCCTACAACTCCATCTGTGGAATCACAATGGATCTTCAAGACACACACCAGAAAATGGACAATTTACCAAGGTAACCCAAAAATAGAATGACCTCTGGGAACATGTGGGGGACACCCAACAGACAGCCCACTAAAAGGAAAAGACAAGGAAAAGCCTCCAACCCGGTTAGAACAGTGGGGAAGGGGTTAACTATACCAAATCCAACCATCCTTGCTCCAAAACTCAGGGCATGAACAGATAGATATAAGAAACATACCCAACATTAGTGCAGGAGCCCAAGGGTTCAGAGAAAACCTCTGTATGCAGAGGTACAAGGTAGGTACAATGTGGACCAAAGGCACTCAGATGGTTACGTAACAATCTTCCTTCTACAGGTTGCCATTGTGAAGGATGCAGAGCCCCAAGGGACTCTGTCTGGAGGGAAAACTTGGGCTGCAAGATTCCCTCCACAGGGCTTCAAGGGTCCACACAGAACCTGTACACTCGTCAATCCATTCCAGGGGAAGCCCAGTAATGGTAAGCCGCCAAATGGGGAAATTTTGATAGCCCGTATCCATCAGAAAATAATAAAATGTAAAAAACAAAGAAGTGTCACTGGCCATGTTTTCACATATCATAACTGGGGATGCAGGGGGGAAGGGTTGAGCTAGAAGAGTGGCTGAGAGTCTCCATCCACAAGACTGTCTTTTTGAGATGTGTCCTGCCCTCCAAAGAGAGAGTCAACCACTTGGTACATGTGCTCCATATTGAATGTGAGAGAAAGTCAAAATTGCCCTCTTAAATGCAAACCACCCCAGATTTCCCAGTCCTTAAGGGGTTAAATAAATTAGGACAGTTTAAAAATGCATAAAAAGCAAGCGTGGGATTATATTTTAGATAAATAATAATTATTTTATACATATGCTAACTGTAAGTGCATGAAATGTAAAGTTATATCAACCAATTTCATTTTTAGGTTTCACTATTCCTTTAAAAGACATAAAAAATAAGAGTGGGCCCAGGACTAGCTGCATTTTATAAAGATATAAATGTACAATACTAAATAGGAGGAAAGTCCTTTTAACACTTGAACACTAACTATGAATAACTTACAGACACCTGGGAACAATGCTCTGCATCAATGAACCCCTCATTGTATTCTCTGCCTTGTCTCAATATAATTATGCTTACACTATGCTTTTAGAAGCCTCAACAGCACAAAAGGAGAAACATCAAACTGCTAAAAGCTGTTGAATAACAATGAGGCCGATGTATTTAAAAGATTAGGGGAGATGCACTAAGGGATGATAAAGTGGTGATGACTTCCGCAGTAGGCAAGTATAGTCAAGTTGAGAGTTGGTACTGTGTTAGCAGTAGAAATACAGTTTACAGTAGATATAGTTTATATCTTTACTGGATAACTAACAGATAGAAAGCAAGCTTTAAAGACCTTGAAAACATGCCTGAGGAAGAGACCTTGAGGTGTTGAAAGCTTGCATCCTAAATTTGCTTAGTTAACCAATAAAGGTATCAGCTTGACTATGCTTGCCTCCTGTATGTCTACTGCTATTACGGTACCAACTCTTGACTTCTACAGTGATTTCACTTCTCCAAATTCAGTGTTATTATTTGGAGTCAATGCACTGAGATCTCTAAAGTTGGAGAAATCTTAGTGCGTTGGTTCCAAGGAATTACATAGGACTTGGAACATTTAGATGTCATTTACCCTTTATCACCTGCTTATCACCTATATCACAATGTACTGCATCTCCCTCTGGGTGAAAATCTATTAATTCACATGCATACCTGGTAACTTGACAGGCAGGGTTACCCAGAGGGCAGCCCTGCCAGTGCCGACAGGGGAGAGAAATGATGCAATTCACATGAATAAAAGGGGTGGGGCTTAGTCACGAGGGGGGGGCGGGACAAAAAAAAAAAAGGGAAAAATATATGTTGAATGAGTGTAAGGGGGCAGGGAGTGGGAGGAACTGGGGCGGGATGGAGAACAACCCGGAGATTGAGAGACTGCCCCGGAGACCCGGTAATTCACTGTGAAATCCGGAGTCTCTGGGGCAAAACCGGAGAGTTCCCAGGTATGTTCATATGTGAAGCCTATGCACTAAGTTACAGGGGAAGTCAATAGTTCAACCTCAAGCTGGTTGTGAATGATGGGAATTGTAGCCTTCGATAGTTGGAGGTCCTGCAATTGACTACACATTCACTAAGCTCTCTCAAGTTGGAAATATATTAATACATTAGCTATCCTGCAAAACATAGGAAGTGGATCATTTATCTCACTTTAGTGCATCTCCCCACCTCGAGAAATCCTGGGGCAAACCAGCGGCACCATAGTGGGAGACAACTACAAACTATTAATGCATTGAATGCCCCCTTACCATTTAACAAGTTAAATACCCCATATATATATAAATGGTCATTTCGTGAATTGTATTTGTATAGTGTAATCTAGGGGTGATAAACAGTACCTTTTGTGATACATTCTTCAATTCCAGTGTTATTCTATAGAGCCTATGAGACAGGGATTATTGGCTCCAGACCTCAAGGCAGACCCACCAGACCTCAAAGCAGACCAATAGGTGAGGTTTTCAGGATATCTCTAATTAAGCACAGCATGAGTAATCTCAGTCACTGAGACATTTATTACTCACCTGTGATTAAGCAATAATATCTTGAAAATATGCACTAATTTCTCACCAACATGAGAGATCTTAGCACATAGAATCTGTAGAATAACACATAAATTGGAAAGCTTATCACACTGGAGAATGTATATAATCTTTTTCACCCTTTTATCACATCTTAGTACATCCCCCTGTTCTTTCTAAAATTCCAGTGTAGTATGATAGAGACTTTGGGACACAGAACAATGCACAACAGTGAAAAAGATGGGTTTAGATAAGAATGAACCATGCTGAACCTCTCTCTCTTTTGCCGTTAGCTTTTCTTCAACCAGATGTAATGTGTCATTCTGAAGCTGACAATCTGGAGCGTGGGTGAGAGATAACCTTCTTGTGTCCTGAGTGAGGCTCGGAGAAGTTCTCCTCTTCAGGGATAAAACCTCATCTGAAATAACAGCAACACTTGAGCAGTCAGGAGAGACATTATATATATGTCTATATATACACAAACAAATGACAGTGGCACAGACCGAGTCTAATATCATAAGATATACATGTATTGTACTCAGTCTAGGGTATCCTTCATCAGGGCAAAAGCAGGCTTAGCACAACGACTACACATATAAATAGGGCTACTTTTGACTACTGAGATTTGAGAAGCACAAATAAGAGCAACGCATTCACTGGCACCGCCTCTCTATATAAGTCTTAAAACAGACATCATAGTATATGGATATGTTAACCATTTGAGTGTCACTAGGGTATTCAACGCATTGCTTGGTAATGCTTTGGATACCCCTCTGGAAACCAAAGGGTAGAAAAGACACACCAGTGCGGGACAGTTATGCACTGAATAACAACATTTTATTTATATAAGGCAAAACTGCTGCTGTTCTTTCTGCCACTTCTCACAATGAACCCCAATGCATAGTGTGCTCAGAGTGAGGCACTACAACTCTGTATCCCAGGCGTCACTTGCATGCCGGCACATGCTGTCTGGAGGGTCATACAGTAAGTTAAAAGAGTCAACGGTGACAGTAGCTCTCACTGTCGACTCTGGTAACTTGCTGTATGAGTCTGTGGACAGCATTTGTCAGCATGCGTCACGTGTGGGATGCAGAGTAGTTGAGCACACTATGCACTGGGGTTCGTTAGGTCTGCCAATACTTTAAAGGGATAGTAATACTTCGTTTTATCTTTATTTAATTTTGTAGGCATTCAAAAAACATGAAGAATGATAAGTCTTATCTCTCAAACCTTTGTGGTTTAAGCGATATTCACAAGCAAAGTTTCCCCTCCCCGCCCCTTTTACCTAGTGTAAGCCATCTCTTCTCAGATGTGGAATGCAGTCCATAGACCAGACAGATAACAGAAGGGGACACTCTTATTCTTATAAAAACAATGAAATCCCTGCCCCCTTGACAAGTTTTTCAGGTTTTTCCCTTATCTTAACTGAAGATTGTCCCTCTCTGCAGTCTACCTGGGCACCTCCCTTCTTCTCTAGCTGAGCAGTGTTACATCAGGGGCGGGTGGGGGATACTATTTCATTGAATTACTCTTGAACTAAAACTCTGACAGAATTGAAATAACACTCTCCAAAGTCCAAATACTATGATGATTAATTAGAGCTGCTTTTATTATAAAACATTACTATCCCGTTAAAGGGAAAGAGAGCAAGATATATATACATATATAAATATATACACACACACACACACATACTGTATATATTTTTTTTTTATTTAATTTTTTTTTTTAGTATGAGTTTCCCTTTACCCCATAGATGGTTGAAATGTATCTAATGCATTGCCTTGATATGCATTGGGGATGTCTCCGACATTGAAGGTCTTAACACTTGTTATCCCTATCTCCTCGGACTGCTTATTAAATTATATTCACAACTTACTTTGAAGGTCAATTATCTTCATCTGCATCTCCAGCTTCATCTCCTCTGCGTTCCTCAAGCTAACTAAAAGTAAAGGGGAAACAATCAGATTATTAGCTGTCTAGGCCACAGATTCAGTTTACTACAATCTACATTGTCCACACTGTACTATTTATTTGTGTGCCAATATTTATTCAAAGAGGGCATGACATTAAAATTACTGTATCATGGGTGAAATTTGCCAGTTTCACACAATACAACTTAACCAAAGCACTCCTCTATTTTTTGTCTTGCATCTGTTTGTATTTTTATATGCCTTCAGTAGATTGTTTTGCCATTAATATTTATATAATAAAAACAAGCCAAAGTTTATGAGAGGCTCTAAGGAGGAATAGCTAGTCACCGCTCAAGAGCATCACATTTAGCTCGCTAGTGTCATTACAGAGGAAACATTTCCACTTACATGTTAGGGAGGTTTAGTTCCAAAAGAATGGGCAAGTCCCCTCCCCACAGGAAACACCAGCCAACCCCAGACGTACATTTCAGCCTTGTTTAGGCCTTGTCAGTGAGGTGCAGCTAGTCCCACTAGCAACGGGTCCACATCTGAATTACCCTCAAACAGGCTCTGAGAACAAACAAAATCAATCTTATTTGTTCTACAACTAGTCTGCGCTCAAGAGCGTCATGTTTTAGCTCTCTATTGCCATTAGAGAGGAGAAATCTCCACATACATATTAGACTAATTGGGGCAGTAGAGTTCAACAATGATAGGCAAGTCCCCTCTGCTAAGAAAATGCCTGCCAACCCCAAATGTATTTTTTGGCCTATTTTGGGCCTCATCAGTGAGGTGCTGCTCAAACAAAAGCATTATTGTCATTCTATGGCTAGTCACAGCTCAAGAGCATCACATTTTAGCTCTCTAGGGTCATTACAGAGGAGCAATGTCCACATAAATATTAAACTAATCCTGCCCAAAAGGAGGATCCAGTTTCAAAATAATGGGCAAGTCCTTTCTTCAAAGGAAACACCAGCCAACCTCAGACGTTCATTTCTGCATTGATTTAGCCTCATTAGTGAAATTCAGCTGATTTCCCTAGGCACTGAGAGCAAGGAGTTCAGGTCTGGATTACCTTTTACTATTAGAGCGATACCCTAAGCGTTTTGAAAAAGATAAGCCTAAGTATACAAAAGACACTGAGGATGAACAAAAGTAATACTGTCTGTTTTACAGCTGGTTATCACTCAAGAGCATCCCATTTTAGCTCTCTAGTACTATTATAGAGGAGAGATTTCCACATGGACTAAACCCTACCTTAAAAAAAGTCTAGTACCAAAATGCTGGACAAATCACTTTTGCAGCCAAGCCCAGATTTAAGTTTCAGCCTTGTTTGTGTTTTCTCAGTGAAGTGCAGCTGGTTTTCCTAGGCACTGAGAGCAAGGGGTCCAAGTGTGGATTACCCTTTACTCTTAGGGAGTTCTAAAAAAAGACAAGCCAAAATACATGAGAAGCTCAGAGGACGACCAAAAGAAATATTTCCCACTGTTTTGGAACTGGACCGCCCTTTTGGGCGGAATTAATCTAATATGTATGTGAAAATTTCTCCTGTGTAATGGCACCTGAGAGTTAGATATGATGCTTTTTTTTTTTTTTTTTTTTTAATTAAAGCTTTTTTATTATTCCATTTTAAACACACAAAAAAGAAAAAAAATAATACATTCCAATTTACATTCCCATATATGATCAATACAGAATATTTAAGACAAAGAATATAAATTCCATCCACCACTCTTCATTCACTCCCACTCCCAGCCACAGACCCCTCGGGGGATTAATTCTTTTTTTTTTCTTATAATCAGCCATATTTCTTCTCCCAAGCATCCCAAATCGCATGAAACTTCTGTTGCTTCAAATTTACATAATAACGACCTTTTTCCATTAAACATTAATTTTGAATTTGATTCCTTCCTTCCTTCCAAGACACCTCTCCCTGTCTTTGCCACTCTCTCGCAATATACATTTTCACAGCCAAAAACACTGTATTACAAAAGCACTTTGGGGGGCAGAATGATCTCCAAGACCCAGGTGCACCAATGCTATTTTCGGATGTGGGATCAATACTACACCTGTTAACCCTAAGATAGTGCTGAAGATTTTTTCCCATGTAGCATTTAGAAATTCACATGCCCACCAGATATGGCTATACGTCCCCTGATATTTATTACATCTCCAACACATCGGGGACGTTGACAAGCAATACCTGGAAATCATGTAGGGAACCCGATATCATCGGTATAAAACATTATAATGTACTTCCTGTAAATCCATACTATGTATTATTTGCCCAATTGTAATACAACTCTCCCTCCAGGCTTCCACATCCACCTGGGTCCCCAAATCCCTCTGCCAACTTTTTACTGTTACAGGAATTGCATCCTGGTCCCTATCAGAAAGCAGGTCATAAATCTTTCCCAAACAACCCTTTAATCAGATGTTATTAAATATTTTCCCCATCTGCTTTACAAGGCTTCTTTCCCTCACCACCACTATGTGACTCTTTAAATAATCCCATATCCACCTCATGTGGTATTCCATTTCTAACAGAAAAATAAAAAACTTCTAAAGCTATAGCAGAACTGTTCTCTTTCCTGTGTTATCTTCACCAAGAAACAAATCTTTCTGGAGCTGGTTGGCTAGCTGCAGCCAAGGAGGGAAGGTAGGCTCCACCCCCTGCATACAATTCTAGAATTGGTCCTGCCTACAATTAAAGGGGCGGGTCGCCTACCCAAAGTTACCAGTAACCTGTATTGGACGACAGAGAAATACACATTTATACATGAATAGAAAACAAGAAATTAAAATTACACAGTACCATTTATATACATGTTGTTTTTAGATACAACAACTAAATTATTTTAGGGATTTTAAACTGTCAGATTATTATATTTTTTCTGGTAGGTTATTCCAGGCTTGTAGAGTGCTGAATGAAAGCAGACTGACTCCCTTCATTCTTGTAATGAGGCATGGCAAAGGAATTGCTGGCAGTGGACCAGACATTATAGAAAGTGTGGAGAGTTGGAGTGAATAATTTCCACCTTTCCGGTTTTACCACACACCATGTTGATTTGTGGGTGTTGTTATCAAAATCCCAAATGTCTCTGCACCAGACATCCACTCTTGGTTTTTATATATAGTTCTGTAATATCCAGTTAACGCACTAATTTCCCAGTTTATATACCGCAGTCAGTTCTGTCCAGTTAAATAGATGTTTTTTGTTTTTCTGTTTAAGGCTGGGCTCATACGTCACCTTGGTAGCCCAGCATTGTCACAACGAGCAATTCTCCTGTGCAAATGCACCTCTCATATTCCTGTATTCCCCTAGCTATCCAGTTGCTGGAGGGAGTCCCAGAGGTGTGACTGATGGGTGGGACAAATGGACCTCAGCCAAATATGAGCGATGATGTTTATGTGGGCCTATACTGATTGTTACTATGAGCACCACAGCAATTCAGTGGCATGTGTGAATGATGGTATTGCAGTAAAGATGCAGCGCTCTGCATTGGGGCTTCAACACATGAGGCAATAGTCCCCCATGTGAACAGCTCCATAAGCAACAAGCTGTTGCAAATTTTGGAATATTAGCACAGTGATAGAAATGCTATGCTAACACCTCTGTGTGAACCCAGACATATGGTATTCTACTACTAGACAGAATTCATGGGGGTTGGATCATGAGAAATGTAGAGGTGTGACCAAAGGAAGAGCTAGAGACAGCCAGGGTGCCTTGCCTATGGGTGCCTGAGGTGTAATCTGACCCTGCTTTCCTCATTTAGACCAGGATTACATTGAAGTTGCTAACTTTATCAAGGGTTTTAACTCTGCATTTCTCCCTAGACTTCAATGGGAATCTTTTAGATAAACCATTGGTAGACAACTGGAAGGAAGTGCTCAACATATCCACCGAACAGTCAACAGCCAAAGAATCGTCAAACTTTATTTGTACAAAAAGTAAATAAAATATTCATGGTTGAAGACAATGTATAGGTGGTCAAAAAACAGACATGACCCGCCTTACGCATTTTGTGAGAGGTTGTGTCTGTTCTTTTTACCACCTATACATTCTCTCCAACCATGAATGTTTTTTATTTAATTTTTGTACAAATAAAGTTTGACGATTTTTTATTTCATCTGTTGACTGGCTATTGATCATTCAGCGGATCTGTTGAGTGCTCCCTTCCAGTTGTCTTCCAGCTTGTAGAAGCCTTTGCCGAGGTTGTTGGGGGCTGTCCCGGATCAGCAAGGCCTTAGTGGCTTGGTGAGTGAATCTTTGTGACTCTTCCATGTAATTGACAAACTGTAGCAAACTTTGTTACTGTATATATATGTTGATAAACCAATGGTAACATCTATCAAACCTCAACGGAATCTAGGCCTTACTCTTTACTCCCCATTATTCACTGGGCCTTTTGCCCAAAAAGAAAGAGGAGCGATTCTGGAGAAAACCAATACAAATTTCCAAATCTTGACTTGATTTAAACTGGCCTTTTAACCCCTTGAATGATAGAGAGGTATCCAACTCACTGCATTTTTAGCATTCAAGGGGTTAAACTCCCCATTTAAATAAATTTGAAATTTGGCCATTTTTACTTATATTCATGGTGCAGGTGGCTCGGTCCAGAATTGCTCCTATTTTCATTGGTGCATAAGAGCTGTTGGATGCAGTCCCATGCCTACTGTTTGCTATCAACCACTGGGGAGTTACACACCTTTCAAGGAGTCAAGCTGTTCCTTTTTGTGTTCATTGTCTTCCTGCAGGAGTTCATTCCATGCCTGTAACTCAATGTTCTCTCTCTCCATAGTTTGCAGGCGATTCTGTAACTGCTGAAATTGTGAGTCTTTAGTTTCCACCCACTGACAAAACAAAAGAAGAAATAAAAAAGAATTTATCAGAGAGGAATAAACCCATATAACATGAAATCCTGTCTGTCATATCCTAAATCGAGATGTCTATAAGAATTAATATGAATGGTGAAACGTTGTTTCATAGATAATTTGTAATTTTTCATTTTATTGGGGATACAGCTTTAGCAGGTCTTTCATTTTTCAAGCAGGATGAGGTAGTTGGACCCTTCTCTTCTGAAATGGGATGAGAGTTAAAGGGATAGTAATGTTTCACAAAAAAAACAGCTCAGAATAATCTTCATAGTATTTGAGCCATGAAGAGTATTATTTCAATACTGTCAGAGTTGGAGTTCAAGAGTAATTGAATGATAAAGCGTCCCCTCGCCGCCTCCCCTCAGATGTGGAATCTGGTCTCTTGACAAAACAGGTTGCAGAAGGGACAATCTTCTTACTTTGAGCATAAGGAAAACCCTGCCCCCCTTTACAAGTTTTTCAGGTTTTTCCTTATACTCACCAAAGATTGTCCCTTGCTGCAATCCATCCGGACAGTCTTGCTGCTCTGAGGTGAGCAGTGTTACATCAGTAAAAGGGGCGGGAGGGGGATACTTTATCATTTAATTACTCTTGAACTACAACTTGGACAGTGTTGAAATAATGCTCTCCACAGCCCAAATACTATGAAGATTAATCGGAGCTGTTTTTTTTGTGAACCATTACTATCCCTTTAAGCCACAGAAGACAGGATCCCATTAGGCTGTTCCTTCTTAGTAGCAGCTATCACCACCATGTAAAAAGCATAAAAAATGGTAGACCAGTTGCATGGGGGAGAAAGTTGGAGTCAGTCAGCCTGAAATAGTAGCTGTAAAGTCTGTAGATGTAGATCAGCCTTTTCCTACACCAATCAGTCAGCCTGAAATAGTAGCTGTAAAGTCTGTAGCTGTAGATCAGCCTTTTCCCACACCAATCAGGTATATGATAATGAGGTCCGGGTACTCTCTGATGTTGCTGAGCTGGCTGATTCACATACATTTCCATTCCAACTGTATAAAGGCCCTGATATCTTGTATGTTACTACAACAAGGCCTGTTCTGTACTAAAGGCAAGGTACCAGTCCCCGAGTGCTATTGACAGGATACATTTTAAGAAAAGGAGTACAGTTGGCTTAAAGGCCAGCCATCACTCTGATAAAGACCCATGGGCATGTGTGCTTTCCTTGGAGCAGACCTGCTGTTCATGGTATAAAACACATTTCTATGAACATTTACCTACTATACAGACATTTTCTTTTTTTCTTTTCCATACTGGTAGCTTTAAACCTTCGAGTGACAGAGAGGGTATCTAACAAATTTCACTTAAAGGTTTAAGGGCCACATTCATAAAGACAGAAGTGAAGTAATTATGTGTTAAATTAACTGTACCATAAGGGATACACAGACATTGTGCTGGACAACTCTGTAGCATCTGATTGCTTTAAAGCTCATTGAAATAAATGGGCATCTTTATTTGTTCACCTATGATGTAGCTGGTATCATCTCGAATTGTTCAACTTTTTATGCATATGGTCTTATATCTCATAAATAACAATATCACTTTTTAAAACATCTGAGACCTTTTCATGTATTAACTCATTTATGCTGGGGCCCAAATGACATAGCTATAGTAGGTAAAACCATGAGCCTGGCTCAGAAAAAGCCACTAGGGCCTTAAGCTACAATATAAAGAGGAGCAATTCTGGAGCACACCAACTGCACCAGTGGGGAGAAGTGAAAACTACCAGTGATTTAAATGGGGCTCCAATACACCTCTATGTCTTACGGGTATTCAGTATAGACAAAAACTGTTACCTGGAGTTTACTTTGCAGAATATGAACTTCACTCTTCAGCTCACAGTGTTTGCTGGTCAGTTCACTCCAATCCGTTTTCAACCTCTCATATTCCTCCTTCCACAATTCACATTCACCCACTGATACCGCTAGTGACACCTGTAAGCACAAACCAGGGAGGTAAGGTCTCCCACACCACATTCAACTTCAAATATTATATTTCTCTACCCCTATACCTGCCTGATGCCAATTTACTAATCAACTTATGCCAGAAATGAACCCCTTAACAATGCTTATGCCATGGAGAGGGCAATGGGACCATATATGGACATTAAAGTGTATTTTTTTTTCCTCTATGTCTTGTTCCACACCATGGGGGCTTATGAACTAAGATCTCCAAAGATGGAGAAGTCTTAGGGCATTGGATCCATAGAATAACACTGGAACTGGAGAACGGGTATCACTGGGTAAGTCATCTCCACTTTATCACCTCTTTATCACACCTTAGTGAATAACCCCCATGTAGCAGACAAGTCTCAGAGGCCATTGCGTAACTTTATGTCATTTGTCATGTCATGCCTATGCTATGGGGCAAGCATAAGGGACATATTGGGATTAAAGTCCTAAAACAGTGGAGTATGTCCA
This sequence comes from Rhinophrynus dorsalis, assembly GCA_037306005.1. Classification (NCBI taxonomy): domain Eukaryota; kingdom Metazoa; phylum Chordata; class Amphibia; order Anura; family Rhinophrynidae; genus Rhinophrynus; species Rhinophrynus dorsalis. The sequence continues at coordinate 194,381,830 of CM074719.1, forward strand.
AAGTTATGTATTACAACATGCTGTAGTGCATATACTTGTCATTCCTGGAAACTCTCATGGTTTGATCCTGAAACTCTGGGATTTACCTGAAATCTCTGGGTCTCCATTTACAGAGCAAATTTTTAGTGTGAAAAAGTCCAGTGATTCCTACTACCTGATCCGTGCCAACTGACTGCTTCTTTAATCTCTGAATTTGTGCTGGTTCTATTAAAAAGACAAAGGGAGAAGTCCTGCTTGCCTTGTGTCTGTTCATGTTCATGGCGACTGATCGGAACACCTCTGGGTTAAAGCAAACTGCTAGCAACGGGCATATCTGCCTCTATGGACATGACATCCAGAAAGGACTGAAGATGTTAACTCTTGACCCAAGGAGTAAATGCAAAATTCATTGCGGCCATTAGAGATTTTCTGGCCAGAGTCAGGAATAATAAGGAAAGCATTATTAGGAGATGTTAGTGTTCCTTTAAATTCTAGGTAGGGCATTACAATTCTGATATGACTCAGAATTCAGTCTAGTTGGGTGGCAAATATAGTCCCAATAGACCCTATGTGTCTGGCATCAAAGCTCAACACAGAGGGTCATTGGAGGCTGCACGAGCAACCCGCAAAGTTTACAACTAAATGCCACATAATTCTGGGTTGTGTTCCAGCCCGCTGCCATTGGAGAGGGCAAATAGCTGGATAATAGTTACAAATGATAACTGCCATTTTTAATGTTCCACAAGCAAGGACAGAAGAGAGATGCACTAAGATGTGAGTTTTCCCACCTAGACACATCTCTCAAATCCCTATATTATTCTATGTAGCCTCTTTTTCAAGTTATAGAGATTTCAGACATTATAATGTACAGTTAGGCAATTTTTGGAGACTACAGCTCCCATCATCCTAACAGATGGTTGGGGATGATGGGAGTTGTAGTCTCCAACAGATGGAGAGTCAACATTTGCTAACCCTGCTTTGTGCATATCCTCCACCCTAGTGTTCCTACTTTGCAGATGTACAAACCTGTGTGTTCTGGAGATGTCTTTCTGTAGTTAATTTTTCCTCTGTTAATTTCTGGAGGGATTCTTTGGCCTTCTGTTCATATCTCTGCTTCTGTTCCTCCATCTCTAACAAGATTTTTTTCACACTTGTCTTTGAATAGTTCTGTTAAAATAAAAAACATCCTTAGTGCTTTATTCTAAAGACAAGCCAGCTGCATCATAGAGGACAAATATCAGTTTCCAAAACTACCACTGATTTTTGTTGGGCCTTTTAGCACCTTGAATGCTAGAGATGTCTCCAGTGTGATGCTTTGCACTGTGTTGGGGAACTTTCTAGGATTCAAGGGGCTAAAAGCTTCATTTAAATGAAAAATAGGATTTTAGTCTTACCTGTTAAATCCTTTTCACTTAGTCCATACAGGTTACTGGTACAATGGGAGGCGATCCGCCCCTTTAAGTAGGCAGGAACATTCATCTAAATGTATGCAGGGGGTGGAGCCTCCCCTCCCTCTTAAGCTGCCCTCAGCCAGAACAAGCCAGAATGATTTGAGATACTAATACTGACCAGAGATAAGAAGGAAAAGGAAGACTCCTGTGAGCATGCCCCAAAGGTCTCCCACTGAATGCCACAGGAGAGCCAAGCATGGTCCCTTGACAGGGTGGGAGACCAGTAACCTGTATGGACTAAGTGAAAAGGATTTAACAGGTAAGACTAAAATCCTATTTTCACTGTCGTCCAATACAGGTTACTGGTACAATGGGATGTACAAACATTGAGCTTTCCCAGAGGCGGGAAGAAGGCAAGGACCAAACGCAGGACCCAAAAGTCACCAGAACTCCTATGAACCAATTAATCATAGAGCCCAATAACAGAAGTGTCAACGGACACCAACCAGGGGTAAAAACAAACCCCTGAACTATCACAGCACACTGAACTAGAGCCAACAGGGCTCAACAGCAAGGAAGCACTAAGAACCACGGAAGCAGAAGATCCTAGACAGGCAAGACTGCCTCCAGGACCTTCCTCCCAAAGCTGGCATCAGCCGAAGCCAGTACATCTACAGGTTAGTGCTTCGAGAATGTGTGTACAGAGGACCAAGTGGCCGCCCGGCACAGTTGATCAGCAGACGCTTGATTTTTATAGGCCCAAGAGGCCCCAATTGATCTGGTGGAATGAGCCGTAACCCTGAAGGGAACGTGCTTATTCCGCAACTTGTAGGCTTCACGAATGGTAGATTTTAACCAAGATGCAATAGTCACTTTGGATGCCGGTCTCCCTGCCCTAGGCCCCTCAGGAATGACGAACAGAGCATCAGACTTCCTGATAGACTCAGTGCGATGAACATAAAATTTAAGACAACGCACTACATCCAACAAATGGAGATCCCTCTCCTTGTCAGAGGAAGGGTTAGGACAGAAAGAGGGCACCACAATCTCCTGATTGATGTGAAACTCGGAGGCGACCTTGGGAAAAACTCCTTGGAAGTGCGGAGCACAGCCTTATCTTTGTGGAACACCAGGTAAGGAGGTTTACAAGACAGAGCTTGTAACTCCGCCACCCGGCGAACTGATACAATAGCCAAAAGAAAGGCCATTTTCCAGGTCAACAAACGTAAAGGAATGGAAGCCAAGGATTCAAACGGGGGTCTCTGAAGAACCCCCAGCACCAAATTGAGGTCCCACTGGGGAGCTGGACTCTTGAAGGCAGGCCGAACACGAGCCACACCTTGGAAGAAAACTTTAACATCAGGAAGAATGGCAATGAGTTCCTGGAAAAATACAGACAGAGCAGAAGTCTGAACCTTGAGAGAACTCAGGCTGAGTCCCTTTTCAACCCCATCCTGCAAAAAGGCCAGGACCGTGGGAAGATGGAAATCAAGTGATAGATCCTTATCAGCACACCATGCAACAAAAGTTGACCATATGCGATGATACATCTTGGAGGACACAGGCTTGCGAGCTCTAAGCATTGTAGACACCACAGAAAAGGAAAACCCTTTCTTCTTCAAAATTGAGGATTCAACCTCCAAGCCATCAAATGGAGATGCTGAACATCCTCCTTCCACAGGTAGCCTTGAAGCAGCAGATCTGGACGGGCAGGGAGCGGGAAGGGATCCGCCACTGACATGGCCAGCAGGTCCGGATACCAGGACTGACGAGGCCAATTCCGAGTGATTAGGATGACAAGACAACGCTCCATGTTCAGCTTCTGGATGACTCTGATCAACAGAGGGAGAGGAGGGAAGATGTAGGCTAGGGAGAACTCCCAAGGGAGCCATCAGATCCACTACAGGTACCCCCCACATCTGGGTTAGAAGGTGAAACACCTCTGGATGAAGTGCCCACTCTTCGCTGTCGACTGTGTGACGACTGAGAAAGTCTGCCATGACGTTGTCTACGCCTGGAATGTGTACCGCTGAAATGACGGGAACATGTGCTTCCGCCCAAGATAAGATGGCCTTGACTTCTAACCAAGCGGTGAGACTTCTTGTGCCGCCTTGTCTGTTGATGTAGGCCACTGCGGTGGCGTTGTCGGACTCCATTCTGACTGGACAACCCTCCAGTTGAGATTCCCAGTGTCTCAGGGCAAGAAAGATGGCACGAAGTTCCAGCACATTGATGGAAAGGAGAGATTCTTCCAGTCCCCATTTTCCCTGAGCACTGAAACGACCCAAGACTGCCCCCCAACCCCGGAGGCTGGCATCCGTCGTGACTGTGGTCCAATAGGGAATCTGAAATGACCTCCCTTGCAGGAGATGAGACAGGTCCAACCACCATTCCAAACTCAGCTCGACATGAGGAGGAAGAGAGACTGACAGATGCAGATGATCTGGATGAGTCTTGCACATCTGGATCACAAATCTCTGAAGCTCCCTGGTGTGTGCCATGGCAAATGGTACTGCCTCTATAGTGGAAATGAACTTCCCCACCAGAGAAGTAAACTTCGGCACTGGAACCCTCTCGAGTTCCAGGATCTTGGATACACGGAGAGCAATCTGATGAGCCACTTCTTCCAGTAAAAACACCATGCACTGCTGAGTGTCGAATAGGAGACCCAAGAAAAGGATCTGTTGAGAAGGGATCAAGTCTGATTTGTCCAGATTCACGATCCATCCGTGGCGGTTGAGTGTCTGGATGCACGTCTGAACCTGCTGGTGAAGGATCTCCGCAGATGAAGCTTTCAGAAGCAGATCGTCCATGTAGGGAGTTACTCTGACACCATCTCGATGAAGCACAGCTATCAGAGCACCCAAGACTCTCTGAAAAACCTGAGGAGCTGAAGTCAGTCCAAAGGGAAGAGCTGAAAACTGAAAGTGGCCTCTGTGACAGGCAAACCTGAGATACCTCCTGCTCTCTGGATGGATAGGGATGTGAAGATATGCATCCTGAAGGTCCAGGGAGGCAAGGAACTCCCCTGGAGACACTGCTGCTATCACAGTACGCAGTGATTCTTGACTACAGTGGGAACTCACAACAAAGGAATTGAGATCCTTGAGGTCCAAAATAGGACAGGCGCCCTCGTCCTTTTTTGCCACAACGAACAGGTTGGAATAAAATCCTGAACCTGTGTCCTCTGAAGGAACCAATTCCAGGACTTCCTTGTCCAAAAGATCCTGAATAGCGTCGTCGAACAGACGTCTTTTTGTAGGTTCCTGAGAAGGACGAGTAAAATGGAACCGAAAGGGAGGAAGGGAAGAGAAAGGGATCCTGTATCCCTCTGATATCACCTGAATAACCCAAGGGTCCGCCACTGACTCCTCCCAAATCCTGCGAAAGATGTGGAGACGTCCACCTACAGCCGGATGCGGACCCGGGTTCGGTGAGTCATGCCGAAGCAGTCTTGGAGGTCTTGGCCTTGGGCTTCCAGGACTGTTTGGGCTTGGAGGAGGAGTGCGCAGAGGACAGACCCGTCTGGGACGCAGAGCGTGTCTCAGTTTGGAAGGAACAAAACTTCTTTTTGAAGACTGATGGTAGAAGAGTACTTTTACCACCAGTAGCCTCACTAATCATCTCCTTAAGTTCAGATCCAAACAGTGAGGTCCCTTGGAAGGGTAATGAAAGCAAGGCTTTCTTAGAAGCGGTGTCAGCAGACCAAATTTTCAGCCAAAGAGCACGTCTAGCCACCACAGAGGAAGTGAAGGCTCTCGCCATCATGCGCACAGCATCAAAAGCAGCATCAGAAACATAATTTTGAGCTTCGGATATATTAGCAAGAAGCTGTAACTGCTCAGACACTGGCGCATCCTGGCGAACTGCCTCATTAAGCTGTTCAGTCCAGACCGCAATTGCCCGGTTAACCCACGCCACTGCAAAGGTTGGACGCATGGCAGTGCCAACAGAGGCAAAAATAGACTTAAGACAAGTTTTTAACTTTTTATCCGTCCAATCTTGCAGGGCAGAAGCATCAGATACAGCCAAGGCAGTAGATTTAGACAACCTAGAAACTGGAGCATCCACTTTAGGAGGATGAACCCACTTAGCCAGTTCAGTCTCAGGAAAAGGGTAAAGTTTAGCAAACTTTTTAGATACAGAAGAGAATTTATCAGGATTTCTCCATGCATCAGAGACTAAATGAGCAAGAGTAGGATTAGTAGGAAAACATACAACAGCCTTAGAGGGTTTCTGAAAAACATCTGTTGGATCATGAGTAGAATCCTGACACAAAGGAAGGTTGAGGGTGGTTAGCACAGCCCTGATCAAACCCTCAGCGGAGAGTTCAGGGTCACATTCAAAGGGGTCACCAATAGACCTGGTAAACTCAATAACAGTGCCCTCCTCAACATTAGAATCCTGTAATAGTTCTTCCTCAGAAGAATCAGACAGATCAGGAGCACCCTGTGGCTTGGGCAGGGTGGTCCTAACAGTGGAGGGGGTCTGCCAAACTTGAAGAGCCCCCTGAACCTGAGAGGGGAAGAGCTGAAGAGTGGATCTGAGATCCCTAGTGGCAGCCTTGAACTCTTTCACCCATGTTGGCTCAATGGCGTGACTGGAAAGCCCTGGGTTGCTGTCACGGCCTTCCGCACATTTTGGGCATAAATGACCAGAAAATTCTCTAGGCAGCCCAGAGTGACAAGAGGAGCAAAACGCATTGGGGGAAACTGACACCCCAGCCTCCTTAGTCTTGGGTCTAGCCCGACTCCAGTGGAGTAGACATGCTCACAGCGTCAGATATACTCCACTAACAAGAATCACCCAATTGAAGTGTGAAAGATTAAATATTCACCCCAGAAATGCTTAAAATTAAACTTATCTGGCAAGCGAAGGGTTAATCTGCGGAGGAGAGAGAGAAGGCTCGGTCCCTGCGTAGTATACTCGCTGAGAAGAGCTCACAAAATGGCTGCCACGACGGGAGACAGTCAGAAAACGGGCGCGAAACAAGCGCTCATGGGAAACGTAGTTTTTCTCAGAAGTACCCCAAAACAGTGCCCGAAGCCCCCCAGACCTCCAACACACCGAATCATGCAACCGAATGATACAGCAAGGGAAGACCAACAAAATGAGGTCACTCTGAAGTCGCTGTGACAAGCGGTTCCAGAGATACGTCCCACACTGTGTAAACCCATAGAGAGTAAAGGAGCAATGGCGTCTATGCGGGAAAAGCGCGCTTAAAGGCGCGGAACATTAACTTTTAATAAATTAACCCTGACAGAAAAAAGTTACCAAACACATATAAAACACATGAACAACATGAGAAAACTATATCCCAATGAGGGAAACAGCAGGGAAAAGGTTAAAACACCCATAAACTGCTCCAAAACCCAGAGAATACACACAGGCATTGTATATACAGTGCAAATAATGAAAAACACCCAATGAGTGCTGGAGTGCATAATGAGAACTCCCAAAAACAAGCCCAAAGAAGGGACACTGTGGGACAAGTGGACCTTCAGCACTCAAAGGGTGGCTCACCTTTCTGCAGGACTTCTGTCTTCAGGTAACCATGTGAAAAGGGAATTAACCAAAGGAAAATCCCCCACCAGGGAAGCTACTTGACCCAAGCTGTTCCCTCTTCAGGGCATAAGGTCCACCAGAAAATCCCTGGAAGCTGCACTAGCCACTTTGGAGAGGGCAATTGTCAGCCATGGTCACCCGCCTAATGGTGGTATTCCATATTTGAAGAAAACAATAAAAAAACTAAAGTTGATTGAGCGATGTTCTCCACCTGGTGTGCACAGCACGCAGGAACAAATCAATCTGGCTTGTTCTGGCTGAGGGCAGCTTAAGAGGGAGGGGAGGCTTCACCCCCTGCATACATTTAGATGAATGTTCCTGCCTACTTAAAGGGGCGGATCGCCTCCCATTGTACCAGTAACCTGTATTGGACGACAGTGAAAGGATTTTTCGCTTCTCCGTTATGGTGCAGCTGATTTACTATAGAATTGCTCCTCTTTTCTTATTGAATATGGCTGTTCATGCACTCCCAATGTAAATTATAAGTACCGGTAGGTCAATTCAGAGTCTAAACATGTCGATATTCAACCTCTTGATTGCTACAACCTCCTCCACATCATTAAGAAGCGATGCATTAGAGACATCTCTAGCATCCAAGGAGTTAAAGGAACAGGATTTTTTAATGAAATTAAATTGTCTCCCTCGCTCTCTCTCTCTGTCTATATAAAGTATTTCTGGTCCGCTGTTAGCCATGCCCTGGGGTAGCAGAAAGGCGGAGTCATGCCCAATACAAATCCCTACACATACACACTGCATATACTGCTACTCAATAAATCTTTTTCCATGCCTAGCCAGATATGGAAGACCAGGAGGACAGCAGCAGATAAACAGCAGGACACATGTACGTTAAGGCAGGAGGGGACATACAAACATCATTGTTGCAATATACATAATGTATAAACATCTATTTAAACCCTTGAGTAAAAGCGGGAGGGCAATGTATTGCCAAGCAATTCATTGCTTACCCCCAATGGTCCTCAAGGGTTTGCAATACCTATATTATAAAAGGCAGAGCTCATGGAACTGTTAAACACACTATCTCTCTCACACCATTTAGCAAGTACAGGGTTACTGCTGTATGCTATGTGACGTGCTAATAGGCAACTGATCTCTCTGTTCTCTGCAGTTAGTATGTGTACATCCATTTGCTGAACAACTGTCTGACTTCTGGCACAGAAGCTGAAACAAAGACAGTTCTCCACCACACAAATGTACACATACCCCCGGCAGGTAGCAGGGAGATTAGCATGTCACATAGCACATAGAAATAACCCTGTAACTGCCAAATTGGGTCAGAGAGAGAGACAGTGTATATTGGCTCCATGAGCTATTCAAATTATATATATATATATATATATATATATATATATATATATACACACACACACACACACACACACACACACATTCCTGTAAGTACAGGAAATTCATTGGTATTTAAGGAATGCAGCTGCATCAAATTATATTAAACGTGCTTAAAATGATGTCAGAGCAATATATAAACCACAGCTATGGGGAGTCTTGCGTGTCATGTGTGTGTCTCTCAGTAAAAAATTTATGTCTGTCTCAAATAACAGCACATCTTCCATCCACGGGCAACAGAGTGCAACATATGCTAGTACACTATAAGGCATATCCTGCTGACTAAAACAAGAGACACTTAGGCCTGAATTCAATTCAACCCGTCGCCAAAAAACACCCTCCTGCATTTTTTTTCAAGCACAGTTGCACATCTAGGCTAAAGTTAGCTCCCATTGAAACCCATTAAAACCAGTTCCATTCTCTGATTCAATTCCATGCGTTAGGCAGAAGTACCCAGTTTTTTGGGTGCAGAGTCCCCTAATGCATGTTCTCTCCTGCCGATGCAGGAACTGAAGGCGAAAAAAACCTGCAAACAAAACCTAAGCCCCATATCAATACTTCCAAAGTATGAAAGAAATGTGTCAAATGTTAGTAGAATTAACCCTATGAGTGCCAGTGGGATATGCAATGCAACTGGCACTTACAGGGTTAATCCAAGTAAGTTAAAACAAAACAAAAAAAAAACCTGAAAAGAAACACCTTCCTGTAATTCTGATATGCAGCAGTGTCTTCAGCACCACGGCCAGCTACTGTCCATCTTCTGTCATCTTCTATCTTCCTTCTTCTTTCTCGTCATCTTCTGACTTCTTACCCTCTGTCTTCTCATCTTCTGTTGTTTCCCAGACAATCTCCATGTAAAAAAGAAATATAGTCATCATTAAATTGTGCTGTAAAAAATTATGTTTCCAATATATTCAGTCATTATATCTGAGCTGGCATTTCATGAAGGAAAAATATTTCTGGCCCAATTTGAAAAAAATAGTTTTCTAATGCATTTGACAAAATTGTATTGAAGTCCCCCTTGAACATATCTTTTATTGTCTTCCCAAAAACTAATTTGAGGCATGGGTTAATTCATGCTGCCGCCTCCACAGATGCCGATAGAGGCAGGAATGCAGGCCAAAAATTCCCCCTCCTTCCTACCTCTCAGGTGGTTGCCCTAGCATCTCTGTAAAAAAATTGAACAGAGACTGGCTTTTATATGGCAAGTCTCTGTGCAAAATGGTTTCCAGCCTACCACTGGTTCGATGACAAAACCAGCTAGAAGATGATTTGCTGGGAGGTGTGTAAGCATGCATCCCAGGGAATGGAAGGCTGGAAACCATTTTGAACAGAGACTGGCCACATAAAAGCCAGTATCTGTTCAATTTTTTCACAGAGACGCTCGGGCATTGGCCTGAGAGGTATGAAGGAGGGTGGATTTTTGGCTTACATTCCTGCAGCCACCTCCAGTGACAGTGGCGGAGGTGGCAGTATGCAGTGCCTCTTCAAATTTGTTTTTGGAAAGACAATAAAAGATTTATTCAGTGGGGACCGCAATACAATTTTGGTGAAATGCATTAGGAAACAATTTTTTTCACACTGGGCTAGAAATATTTTTCCTTCATGAAATGCTGGCACTGATTTAACTCTTTGAGTGCCAGAGAGAACAACTAAATATTTTGGAAACAATCTTTTTACAGTACAATTAATGATGACTATTTCTTTTTTTACAGGGACATCATTTGGAGAACAGCAGAAGACAGAAAATGAGAAGCAGGAGAAGAAGACAGAAGATACGAAGAGAAAGAAGAACAAAGACAGAAGATGACAGAAGAAGACAGGTAAGTGTTATAAAACTGTGGGTGTTAGGCTAGTGTTAGGGCTAGTATTGATGTACATCACTGTAGGGGTAGTGCAGGGTTAGGGTTTGGGAGGGTGACTGAGTGTTGAGCTCATGCATGATTATTGACAGTGTGTCCAGCACAGATTGTTAGCATTTTTCCTTTAATGTTCCCATTACTCATTCTATTTAGTGTGGGTTTTGGGAACTTAAAACACACGACGGATGTTTGACCACAAGTCAGGTTCTGTGGTTCAACGTTCGTTGTGGCACAAGTCTTCAGACCCGGTCACACTATGGCGATTTTCAGTGTCAAGTGCGCAGTGCTCGTGACAAGTGATAGTCCAAATAAATAAGTGAAAATCCATAAAAATCAACTGTGCAAAAAAGTGCACAGTGACTAAATAAATAAGTGTTGGTTAAGGCCCCAGCCTCCTGGCTGGAATCATACAAATTCTTCATATCCTGCCAGAAGGCAAGGGCGGCAGTGAAAAAAAATAATATAAAGTCCATAGTGCTATGCCAGTGCTCTACCAGATGCTCATGGCTAAGGATCATGTGCTCCATGTCACAAAGAAAAAAAAAAACATCTTGGGCTTTAGCCGCTCCCAGGTCCCTGGCCTCCGACCAAGTGCCTCTCTGTTCCCCAATCAGGCATACTCTTCATATCTCGCTGATAAGAACAGCTAATACACTTGATAATAACCAAAACAACTCCACTCCCCAATCCTGCCTGGTCCACTGCCAGGCCACTTTGAGAAAAAACAAACAAACAGGGATTTGCTTTTATGCAACCAGTCATTGTTTACATTTTTTTCCCACACACTGATTGTTATGGAGAGCATAGAACATGCCCTGGGATAACTTGACCTCCCAGCAAATCAGAAATATGAAGAAGGGGGTCACACATGCAATATGTGGACCTTTCCTCTTCTCTCATTGGATTGCAAAAGCGGTCATGTATTGCACGTGTGACCCTTTCTCCGCATTCCTGAATGGATGGGAAGTGAGGGTATTCCAGGGCACATTCTGTGCCCTGCAATGCCCTGCTTCGCAGCCAGATTGTAGGAAATAAATGTAAACGGGACTGGCTATATAGAAGAGTCAGCAGGATTGCTTCTTTATTTATACTGGCAGCAAGAATTTTTTTATTTACTTACTCTGTTTCTTTAGATGAATGATGTCGGGGACCAGGGAGTCGTGGCCACTGCAGAACCACCAACATCATATACACACACCATGTGTGTGTGTGTGTTTATGTGTGTGTGGGGGATTCAGACCGCATATTCATTTTATTTTCACAGTTCTACACTAAAATATAACATGGGATGACTGGAACTCATATTTTTATTTTCTTCACTCATTAATCCCTCCACTGCCAGTGAGGCTAACTGTAGCAAAGGAGGGTTTCATCTTTTTGAGTATGGGGGGGTAGTGTTTTTTCTTTTTTTTTTTAAACATTTTTTTCATGTTTATCCCCACTGTTGCTACAGCAACAATGTCTCTATGGTTTCGCAAGGAAGGGGTTAACCATTGTTAGAGGGGATGTTGGAAGGATGCTCCTGTATGCAGTGGATCAGTCAGGGAACCGTGGGGGCTACTTGTCCCTGGTTTCCCATGCCTGATCCAGCCCAGGAAAGAGGATGATGTTCTGTCACTTTCTGAGGGCTTCCCCAGTCTTGATTTGGAGTCTTTTTTGATGAGCTCAAAAAAGATTCCACAGAGGCACTTTTGAGTAACCCCCCCCCCACACACACACACACAATTCAACAATCCAATTCTGACCTTCAGTCAAAATATGACTGTAGATTTTACCAAACGGAAATATCTGCCAAATCAAAAAAATTTGCAAATATTTCTGGCCATAACAGAATTTCAGCCTTTGTGCTGTTTTTAATGAGATAAGAGCTAAAAATCAGTTTTATCTCAGTCCGTTTAAAGACAATCCTGGACAATTATCTGAAGATTGCTATAGTACTTGGAGCCGTGGAAAAGACATGAATGGCTGGTAATAATGACCATTAGGATTTTATGCCCATGTTAAGAGACATATTGGTTTATTATAAGAAGTTAGTGTTCCTTTAAATTGCACTCCTCACTTCCTAATCAGCAGGCTGTATTCTCCAGACTCATATACAGAAAGAAGTGAGGAGTGCAAAGATAATTACTTTCACCAACCTATTGAAAAAAACAGATTATATCACACATACATGCATGCTAAGATGGAAACGTGAATACTACATGTGCACCTCTCACATTTCAGACCATAACCCACAAAACACATGCATACTTAGCACTGAGTACACTCACTGTTTTTGTACCACTGTTTAATGCTGGTGTTTCATACAAAGATTACACTGTGACATTCAACACTATTCTTATTCCTGCATTGACGCAAGCTGTGCATATGATGACATTACCTGGGAATATATAAATAGCTGGTTTTCTAAGTCAGAGACCTTACATTTGAGCTTGTCTTCATCCAGTTGAGCCTGCAAGATGTAACAGAGTACATTAGATACATAAAAAGAGGGACAGGTCAGTATATTGACCTTATCAACAAATATCTACTATCACATAAATAATGAAAAACACAAAATATCAAATTCACATAAGCAATGAACACACAGATGGCAGAAAATATATATAATCTGTACTTAAAAGGTACAAAAATGTTTGCAGCAAATGAAAAAAAATCTGAAAAAACAGGACTCACAGATGTGCCGTTGTAACTCATATACAAATGGAGACTGTCATCACTTACAGTGACACATTGTGGTGTTGAACAGGATGCTGCTGATTAGCACAGTGAGACTGATGTATTAAGTAGAACTGGAGAGGGGGGGAGCAAGGTTAGACTAAGGCAGTGGTTCTCAATAATTTTTTGACTCAAGGCACAGTTAACACGTAGGCTGGAATTTTCAGAGCACACCTAACATTTATAGGCCATTTGTCAAGGATTACTGAAGGGTACAAATACAGTACAGGTTTCAAGCGGAACTACCACCCAAAAAGTATACTGGCCCACATAATTGCACATCTGGAGACTAGCAGCTCAGTAGCGCTAGTCACCAGAATTCTTACCAGAGTAAAGAGAAATCTCTGTTCTTCATGGACTGACAGCAGGACGGAGTGCAGATATCTTGCCATAGTGACGTCCACTCGCCTGCACTGTCAGTCCCTATTGGAGACGGACAGCTCCTAGCAACGCCTCCTAGACCCGGCTGGGACTGACAGCTCAGGCGTGCGGACGTCACTGGCAAGATGTCCACACTCTGTCCTGCTGTCAGTCCATGAAGAATAGCGATTTCTCTTTAATCTGGTAAGAATTCTGGCGACTAGCGCTACTGAACAGCTAGTCTTCAGATGTGCAATTATGTGGGGCAATATACTTTTTGGGTGGTAGTTCCACTTTCACAATCAGAATAACTAAAATAAACATAATGTGCATAACAATTTCCATAACTATATATATATTTGAAACTCAACATTTAAGTTTTTGTCAAAGTTTTTATATAAAATAAGGGGTATGCCAAAGTTCCATTGCCCCCTGGTTGGGAACCACTGCACTAAGGTCTGATATATTAAGCACAGGGGTACATGCACCATTGCAGACACGTCAAGGCCCCCTCCACGATGCACTGCAGCCCCCGGCCTCTCCTTCTTTTACTCGCTCCTGGGCAGTCCTGTGAATTTACCAGTTACCCCTGGTTCTTAGTTATAGTTGTGTTTAGCACTAATGCCCTGCCTCACCACTCAGAGTATGCAGCTATGTTACTATATGGAGAGGAGAGGGGCTGCTGTACATCTTACTGCTAACAGAGCTTGTTTTGGAAATGTCTCAGCAATGAGATGCACAGCAGAGGCCTAATGACAGTGGAACAAGACTAGTATGGCAGACACTGTATGTGTGGTTATGTAACTACCAGTGGACAGTGGAACAAGGCTAGGGTGTCTGACAGTATGTGTGGTTCTGTGATCACCGGTGGACAAGGTAACAAGGCTGAGTGGTATACATTGTATATTTATGGGTCTATACCTACCACTGGACAGTGGAATAAGGCTTGTGTGTTGGACCATGTATATGTGGTTCTGTGACTGACAGTGGAATAAGGCAGACCTGTCAGATGGTGTACATGTGGTTATGTGACTGACAGTGGAATAAGGCAGAGGTGTCAGACATGTATTTGCAGTTCTCTAACTACCAGTAACAGGGCTGGGGTGTCAAACAGTATGTGTGGTTCTGTGATTACCAGTGGACAGTGTAACACATCTGGAGTGGTAGGCATTGTGTATGAGTAGTTCTGTAACTACTAGTGGACAGTGGGACAAAGCATCAATATTGTTTTTGTGACTACCAGTTAAAAGTGCCTGGGATTTTAAAGCAGACTTTTTCCTAGTTCGGCATCTCTGACCAGTATTTTCCAGGTCCTCTGTATTTGGCTCCATCCATGTCCTCAGTCTTGGCCAGTTTTCCAGGCCCTGCAAATAAATAGCATCCTTACAACATGATGCTGCCTTACCATGTTTCACTGAAAGGATGGTGGTCTCAGAGCAATGAGCAGTGTTGGCTTTGTGTCACACATAGCATTTTATGAGGTCAAATAGATCCGTTTTGGTCTCATCAGACCAGCGAACCTTTTTGCACATCTCACCTATCTACTACAAAGCCCAGCCTTATGGAGTGTCCAGGTGATAGTTGTCCCATGAACCATTTCTTCCATCTCAGCTGTGGACTCCAGCTCTTTCAGTGTTACAATTGGCCTTTTTATTGCTTCTTTGACTGGTGCACTGAGTTTTGGTATATAGTCTCCTCTAGGCAGAATCACAGTTTGACATAGTCTTTCCATTTTTAATAATGGATTTAATGGTGTTGCAAGGGATGTTCATAATTTGGGATCATTTGTTTTAACCCAACCCTGACCAGTGGCTTGTTTTGATAGATCCTTCATGATGCTGTTTGTTTATATATGCTCCCTAACAAACTCTGGAGCCCTCCAGAAACATGTATATTTAATCTGAGATCATGTACCAATTTAATTGTATACAGGTGGTCTCCCTTAAACTAAATATGTGACATCTGAAGGTAGCTGGTTGCAACAGAGCTTATTCAGGGGTGTCACAGCAAAAGAGGTGAACACTTATGCATTCAAATCTTTTCAGATTTTCACTTGTAAATCATTCTGTAAAATATGTAGACTTTTTTCCACTTTGACATTATGAATTATTTTGTGTAGATCAGTGACACAAATGTCTAAATCAAATCCATTTTAGCTCCAGGTTAAAACACAATGAAATGTGGAAAAGTCAAAGGGGGAGTGAATACTTACGCAAGGCACTCTGTCTGTCTGTCTATCTCAGTTCAGTCTCTCTCTCTATTCTACCTCAGCACCTAATACTCAGGCCCTCCTTCAATGCAAATATTGAGTATGAGTCATGCCTCATGCCTATACTTAGGTATGTTAAAGGTAAGAAGAACTGCCCAGTCAGATTGTGAGGATGATTTACTAAGAAGAACAAGTGATTATGCACTAAGGTGTGATAAAGAGATGACAATGAGGAGAATACTTCACCAATGTGATAAACTCTCTAATTTCAGTCTTATTCTATGACGCCTATGAACTAAGGTATCTCACACTGGAGACATGTTAGGTGATAGACTCCATAGAATAACATTGGAACTGCAATTTATCTCACTGGAGAAATTACACCCCTCTTTATCAAACCTTAGAGAATACCCCCAGGTATTCTGGAGCACCCTAACTGCACCATAGGGGACAAATTAAAATTCCTATTCATTTCATTGGTACTCTTAACCAACTTGCTGCAAACCCTTTCCACCCTCCACCCCCCAGTACTAAGCATGTTTTCACAGTTCTGCTGCAGTTTACAGGTAATGCGCATGTCTTTTTCACATTTTACAGATAGGAGTATAAGTGTACTTTTGCTGGAAGTTCAATTGATCACCCACCATTTTCGTAAAGTAACCTCAAATGAAAGAGAGGCATTGGCACATGTCCTCTTAGTGTTTGTGTTTATGAATGTATGTGTGTGTATGCGTATGTGTGTGCATGAATACATATGTGTATGTATGCATGCATGCATGCATGTATATGTGTGTGGATTTGTGCACATGGGTCTGTGAGTGTGCAGGTGTGTGCAAGATCCGGGATCCCCCCTGCTCCATTTGTTTATTAAACAACTATGACATGTTGGGCGATCAGTAGATCACACAACTTGAACACCATTAATAGTCTGAATGCCAGAGGCATAAGCAATGCATTGTGAAGATATGAATTGCTTTCCCTGACACTGAAAGACATAAAAGGGCACCCAATACATTTCTTTAGTGGAAGAGGTGGTGTGATAGGGGCACGTTAATAGTTCCCAAAAATGGGGACTCTGTAATTAACCAACATATACATGTTAAATGATACCCTTGTTTGAAAGATAGGACCCCCCTCTTTCTAACAAGGGTAGCCCCATAATCGTAGGTTCAAGGGGGGTGAAATTGTAGGAGCTTCTTCCTCCCCCCATCCTATACTGTATTATAATGTTGGGTGATCGCAACATCACCTGACATTATTACACACGAGTACCCTCTTATGAGAGAGAAAATTCCCTTCTTTCAAAAGTGGTTACTACAAGCCCATTTGGAGCAGAAGGGCTGAGATCTAGACCCTTAAAGAGCCTTTCCCTGCTCATGTGTAAAAAAAATATTGTATTTGGTGTTCTGTAGCTAGCCAGAATATAAATGACATCATCACACTGACATCATTTTTACAAATTGTATTCCACAGTTAGGGACTACCATCGGGACTGAGGACTTCCCTGGGTAGTAATACCTTCACTATGGGAGTGTAAAGGACGTGGATGTTCCAGGTCCTTAGAAGTTTTAGACCAGTTGCTGAGGAAATCCTTGCAATGCTAGCAATGTTTTGGAGATCTCTTCAGCATTCAAGGGGCTAAAAGCCCCATTAAACTCAATGCCATTCTTGGGAACTTTTATTTGCCCCTATGGTACAGTTCTAAGAATATCAGCCTCTCTCACTCCCCTATTAAGGCCTGGTGTCTTCTAGGAATGGTGGGGGAGGGGTTGCATTGTACCTTAAGGTACAAGCTGGACTTCTCAATAACACCAGACTTATTCAGGATAATACTAGTATTGATATGAGTATCACTATGTGCATAATGATTTGGGGGGGGCACTTTAATTTGAATGAAAGTTCCACTTTAATGGCAAATCTCACTTAAGATTGAAAATATTAAGTTTAATATTAGAATACTAGGAAGAACTTTGAAATACACTACTAGTGAGTAGTTTGACATCAGCCTTGTTATCAGTCTGACTGCAGGTATACCATTACAACACATCTGCAATCTTTAAAGAAGCAGTAAACTTTTTTTATGAAAACATATTTCATAGATAATTTCCTGCTGAATAAAACAAGGTCACTCCCATCGCTGTCAGATGTTTTATTAAAAAATTATAGCAGTTTAAATAATCAGGAAGTGAATTTACTGTGTTTACTTCCTGATAGTTCTAACTGACAGGAAGTGACAGGCAGTTTCTATCACATTCTATGGAGATCTGTATGTCTCTGACTTTTCTGGCTTTCCTCTCCATTAGAATCTAACAGGAAATCTAATTAGAATTTAACCACTAGAGGGAACTGCTAATGTAAAAAAACATGGGTTTAAACTGTAAAAACTCTGGAAATATAAATCTGTCGGCAGTGGGAGTACCGTTATTTTACTCAACAGGAAAATCCCTACAATATGTATTTTTTCATAAAAAAAGTTTACTGCTCCTTTAAGCTAATATCATGTGGTAATCATCAATGTCTCTCAGCCTCCACAGGCATATCTAATTCTTAGTACATACAGCATAGTGTATTTTATTTGCCAAAAGGAGTGTTCTCATAGCCCCCCAAAAAATCCGCCATTATATAAAACCTTTGTGCATTTTCCCAAGTTAATCTTAGTATATCAGCCTCAGTATCTTAGGCAGTAACACTTTGAGTGCCAGTTAAGTATCCAAAGCACTGCAAAGGAATATGTTGGAAATCTCCCTGGCACTCAGAGATTTAACCCTTTGAATGTCAGAGAGGTGTCCGATTAATTTTGTTACAATGCTTATTAAGAATCTGGTACCACACAGAAAATGTCTGTCTGTGGCTCTCCAGATTCACATCTGACAAGAGATGGCTTACACTAGGAAAAAGGAGCAGGAGGGGAAACTTTGCTTGTGAATATCTCTTAAACCATAAAGGTTTTTCATGTTTTTTTAATGCCTACAAAATAAAATAAAGTTAAAACGAAGTATCACTATCCCTTTAATTACGACTTCTTTTTCTGCAATACTTTGCTGGCCACTTTCACAAAAGACAATTTTAACAGATGCCTAATAGTGTTATTTATTTATTTTTTTGCATTTGTTTTTTGTTTATATGCAGTGGCTTATCATCCCCTAAAAGGACTAACATATGTCTTATTTGCTTTTCCAATTTGGAAGTGAATCTGTTGTTGAACTACATCTTCCATCATCTTCCTCTAGCAGTGGACAGTTGTAGGCCAACAACAGATTCACTTCCAAATTGGAAAAGCAAATAAGACATATTTTTGTTTATATGCAGTGGCTTATCATCCCCTAAAAGGACTAACATATGTCTTATTTGCTTTTCCAATTTGGAAGTGAATCTGTTGTTGGCCTACAACTGTCCACTGCTAGAGGAAGATGATGGAAGATGTAGTTCAACAACAGATTCACTTCCAAATTGGAAAAGCAAATAAGACATATGTTAGTCCTTTTAGGGGATGATAAGCCACTGCATATAAACAAAAAACAAATGCAAAAAAATAAATAAATAACACTATTAGGCATCTGTTAAAATTGTCTTTTGTGAAAGTGGCCAGCAAAGTATTGCAGAGAAAGAAGTCGTAATTAAAGGGATAGTAATACTTCGTTTTAACTTTATTTTATTTTGTAGGCATTAAAAAAACATGAAAAACCTTTATGGTTTATGAGATATTCACAAGCAAAGTTTCCCCTCCTGCTCCTTTTTCCTAGTGTAAGCCATCTCTTCTCAGATGTGAATCTGGTTGTAAGACCAGACAGATAACAGAAGGGGACAATCTTCTTTGTATGAAAAGAATGAAAGCCCTTCCCCCCTTGACAAGTTTTTCAGCTTTTTCCCTTATCTTAATTGAAGATTGTCCCTCTCTGCAGTCTACCTGGGCACCTCCCTTCTGATATGGCTGAACGGGGGGAGGCATACTTTGCTTGTGAATATCTCTTAAACCATAAAGGTTTGAGAGATAAGACTTATATCGTTCTTCATGTTTTTTTAATGCCTACAAAATAAAATAAAAATAAAACGAAGTATTACTATCCCTTTAAGAACGCCCACTTGCTCTGCTTATGCAGCTCAACCGAAGCAAACCTATGTTTCCTGCCTGTTTCAACTTGACGCTGCTTTGTTTTCCTGTTGTGTTTGTCACAGGCACATCACAGAGGAAGCATTAGTAGACCACAGTTAATTTATCCACTGCTGTTCAAACTTACATTTCCAATACCCTTGCTGAATTTGCATTAGTTAAAAAAGTTGCTTTACTAGTGGACCATCCACTGTAAGTTTAGTTAAATTGAAGATACTTAAAAACTGCCTATATGCTGCACTAACTATATGTTTGTAATATATATTTTCATAAAGTGACCTTTATTTATTATTGGCATTGTATGAATGAATCTAGACAAAGCCCACACACTCTGGTCAGCTCTAATAGCACAGTGAGCTATAAGTTTGGTCTAAAAGATAACTAATTAGTCTACTGTGGAAGTAATTAGCATAAAGTTCCAAACTGTGCCACCAAAATGTAGTGCTGAATGCCATTACACCTGGTGGGTAGTTCAGTCAGAAAAAGAATTGGAAAAAAGTTTTTTTTTTGCTTTTTTCCAAATCTTCCAATTCTATTATGACTGGTGTGTATGCAGAATTTAGCAATTTCGGGTACATACAAAGGCCTAGAAGACACTGCAGTTGATAAGTGTTACCACTAATGTTAGCTAATAGATTTCCACTGAAGTGTATGAAAAAAATTGCAAATAAAACTATCATCTGCAGTGGAACTAAAAAACCATTGCAAGCAGCCATTCTATCAGGGTATAGCAGGGTGGCCTTTGCAATTTCCCTTTTGCAGCCAGACAGGCCTTCCCATGCTTCCCTATTCAGCTGTATAAAGGCGGTGACCATCTCAGCTCTCTAGTGTCCCTATGCACACTTACCCTTTCCAACATTCAGCCAAGTTCTCCTTAAAGGGACAGTAATGTTTCTTGTGACACACAGCTCAGATTGTTCATCATATTTAATAGTACTGCTGTCTGATGCTCTTACTCTTCAAAACTTGCTAGTTAGGCTGTAATGATATGATGAAGTTTATCCCTCCCACCCCTTTTCCCGATTGCATGCCACCTCCCTATAGATCTGAAAACCTGTTCTGGGACTGGACAGATCACAACAAGGGACAATCTTCACTCTTTCAATATATGGAAAACCCTGCCCTCCTTGACAATATAAACTTTCACATATCTTTACAGCCTAACTAGCAAGTTTTGATTAGTAAGAGCATCAGACATCAGCACTATTAAATATGATGAACGATCTGAGCTGAGTGTCAAGGGGAAACATTACTATCCCTTTAACCCTTCAAATGCCAGGAAGCTTGCAGCACATTGTCAAACTGTCTGGGAATGCACTGCAATCAATGCTTTCCAGCTGGCCCAACAATGAAGGGGCTAAACCCATCCAAAAGTAAACATTCATTAAATATAATGCCAAAATAAATTTTAGTGTGTAACATGATCTCCCCATCCATCTTTAAAAGGGCACTTTTGTTACCTTCTTTAACAAATTAAAGAAAAAAATGTAGGGTTCATTCACACCACAGTTTTTAAACAAAAAAATAAAACAAAATAAATACAGTTTGTATGATGCATACATATATATTTAAATGGTTAAATAAGGGGAATATATCCTCAGCAAGCCTCCAACAACTTCAGTCCTGTGCCTTTTGTACCAAGGTGTACCAATAAATCTGGTAATTTCATCAATCCATCTTGTCTTTAGTCTTCTTCTTGGGCATCTAGTATTGAGTGGAATCCATTCCAGTTATTTTGGTCCATCTACCATCAGGTCTTCTTGCTATGTGGCCTGCCTATTTCCATTTCAGGAGCTTTACACTCAATGTCATAGACCTTTATTTCCCGATGAATCCATGCACACATTCTTTGGTCTCGTTTTGTTAGGTTTAGAATCCACCGCTCCATACTTCTCTGTGTAACCTTACATTTTTTGTATGGCTTTGGCATTCAGTGTCAATGTTTCACAGCCATATATAAGGACTGTTAGGACACACTGGTCGAAAATCTTTCATTTGAGGCAGAGTGTTAAATTTGTCTTAAAGACAGTATTAGTAAGTTTCCAAAAGCTTGCCATCCGATTTTATTCATTGCTCAGTTTCCATCATGGTGTTTCTATATGATGACATTTTCTGTCCAAGGTAAACACACCTATCAACTTCTTCTAGTTCTTGTCTATCTACTGTTATTTTCCTTGGTATGATAAACCTGTTACACCTGACTTGTGTTGTGTTATTAATTATCTTCAGACCCACATTTTTGCTTTCCTGTTGTAGCTCTTCCATGAGTTCTTGTTGTTCTTCAGGTCTACTGGCAAAGGAGTATGAAATCTTTCAAAACGTAAGTGATATAGGTAGTGTCCATTGATTTTAAGTCCTTTTTTTGTCTCAATTTAGTTTCAGAAATACTTCTTCTAAACAAGCAGGAAATAATTGTGTCATCTTGTCGGACACCTTTTTCTGTGTTGATCAGGAGTTTATTATTGTTTACCTGTATTGATGCAGCAGCATTTTCATATATAGATTGGAGGATATTGATGTAAGCTATATCTATTCCTTGGTTGATCAAAGTCAAAGGCCTTTTCATAGTCAATGAAGGGTATGCATAATGGACGGTTCTATTCATTATGTCACTCTATAAATTGTTGCACTGTTTGGATATGGTTCATTGTACTGAAACCACTCCTGAAGCCTGCTTATTCTTTTGGTTGTGCCTCATTAAATATTGTGTCCATTCTTCATGAAAGAACCTTTGTGAAAACCTTGCAGACCACCTCCAATAAAATTATTGGCTCGTAGTTTTTAGATCTGCCTTTTTTTGTGCAGAAGGATGACTTCTGCATTTTTCCATGTTTCAGGCACTTAGCCGAGTATTAAGCAATTTGAAAATACTTTAGCTATGGCTTTGCATAAGGGTTGACCTATGGCTTTCAATATTTCAATAGTAACTTTATCAGGTTAAACTGCTTTGCCACATTTCTTTGATTTTATTGCAGAATCTACTTCTTCTACCAAAACCTTTGGCACAGCTTCAGCCCCTGGCACTTTATTCAGAGGTTGTCCTTCATTTTTATAAAGATTTGACTAGCATTCTTCCACTTGTTTTAGTATTTGTTGTTGAGGTTTTGCTTCTGTACCATCTTCAAGCTTTAATGCAAACATTTGGCTCCTATGTGTGGCCATCTTTCGTCTTGCTTTCTTTAGCCCTTGGTTTTCTTCCAGTGTCCTTTTGATGAGCTCAACATTGATCTTGCACATTTCTTCTTTTATGTGCTTCCTTATGGTCTTGCATATTTCTACATACTCTGCCATGTTTCTAATGTTAATTTTGCTTAATTTATCTTCTTTTTTCATCAATGGTTTCTTTTGATATTCAGGTTGTTTTTTTCTTGATTTAGGTGCAAGGGCATGGACAGTGTCTACAATAGGCTCAATAACTGTTTCATTGTGGGGGAGTTGAAATATCTGTTTCTGGATGGATGTGCAGCATATATATATATATATATATATATATATATATATATATACACACACACACACACACATATATATATATTCTCAAAAATGATTTACTTTACAGAAAAAGGGCTAGTTCAACATATAGACAGATTTTTAATCCTCTGTAAAACTAACAATGGGAAGGGTAGTGCAGGAGTGTGTTGTAAGTTATATTCCTCAGCCTTGGTGCAAAGGAAATTGGTGGAGCTGTACTGCATTTTTCTGTGCATGTTATAGAGGAGACAGCTGGTAAGAATAACCCTTTGAGTGACAGGTATGCAATGTACTGCGTACCCCTCTGGAACTCAAAGGGTTAACATTTTAAAAACAGCTGAATATGTGCTGGCATGTATTGAATGGATTATACTCTCTAGTGCAATGGTGCTCAATATGAGCCCTACCAGCTGCTGACAGACTGTAACTCCAGTCATTCACTGCCTGCCAATGACTGATGGGGAACGATAGGTATTGGAGTCTGGCAGCAGTGGGAGGATCTCACATTGACCATCCCTACTCTAGTGCAGACCCTGAGATGCAGAGGAGCTTAACATCCTAGAACAGAAAAGGTTAGACTGTCAGAGTTATAGTAAAAGGTTAGCATCTTGAGTATAATGTAAAATGCTTAGTATATTGGGGGGAAGGAAAAAAGTTAGCATAATGCGGGTAGGATAAAAAAGGTTGGCAAATAGGTTTAAGTATAAATGCTTATCTTTCACTGCTTATCAATTTGTGTTTCTTCACCTTACGAAAGCAGTGAAGTACACTCAAAATAAAACTGCACAAATACGACTATTCTGAATATATTTCCATGGGATATGACAATCTGAAGCTGGCAAACTGAATTGACTGCTTTAAACAGCACTTGCTCATCAATGAATGAGTGAGTGCCAGATACAATCCAGCCATTGATAAACAGGCAAATAACTTATATGAGAGGAAATTCTCTGATATTCTAGCACATTCAGCCATTTGCCTCTTCATGAATTCCCCTCCCCCTGTCCTATGTATTAGTAATAAGGAAGTAGTCATACCTTCCAGGACTTATCAGATGCTTGTATGAGTGCGTGTAGCAGCTCCTGTAAGATGCACAGTTTCTTCTTCAGTTTTTGTTCCCTCTGAAGAGCTTCCTGCCAAATCGAGAGAGAGAGAGGTATGATGAGTACAAATTATAATTTTTATAAATAACAATTACCTTCAATATCAACACCAGTTGCCCTCAAGTCCTCCAAAGCTGAGTTTCTCCGCAGGTACCCCTAACAGTGTTGTTTTCTGGATTTCCCTGTCTGAGCACAGGCATACCGATTAGTTCACCAGTGTTCAGGCAGGGAGATTACAACGTGCACCGTTTCTGAGGACAACAGCTGAAATATTCTTGCTTCAAAATGCGCTGGAGACCTCTCTACCACTCACTAAATTACTGGGACCCTATAAACTAAAAACAACTTCAGTGATTTTGAAAGAGCTTTTAAAACCATCTATATGTTGTATACCCATTTTGTAATTAGCAAACTAGTTTGACTTATTTAAGTTTAAGTTAAAACAGAAATCAAAGCACCAGAAATCCACCCCCACTGCTGCTTAAAACAAAAAAAAATGAAAACACCCACTACCCCCTAGTCCTGACTGTGCCATCACCCAGGGTATTGCAAGGGGAAAAATACAAAATTAACTAACTTACATATGGCCAATCCCGCTTTAAAAATGTTCCCATACTCCCATTGGCTGGGAGGTTGGTTTAAGTAGGGCACCTCACCTTTCAGCCAATCACAAATGAAAAACCGGGGTCATGTATGCACAATATGTGAACCCTTCCTCAGGTTTCTCATTACTTAGAATTAGGAGTCCAACATTGCTTATGAGAGACACTTTCTTCTCATCCATGATTTCCTGGGAAGTAAGGATATTTATTGGCACATTCAGTGGCTACGTAACCCCAGCTCCCAGCCAGTGGGAGCATCAGAACATTTTTAAACAGGGATTGGGCTTCAAGAGGGGGGCAGGTTCAGACATCAGTTCAGACATTCATTAACCTACGCTGGTGCTGGAAACCTACAGCTCCATTATCCCCAAACTGCCAAAGGTTGCATACCACGATCTACACAATGACTTGCTTACCATAAGGTATTCAGAAAGCTGAACCAACTCCTGAAAAAACAAAACAAATGTAAAGTAAATTTAAAGTAAATTATTTTATTTAGTTATTTACTTGGCAAATATTCCCTTTATGACATAATTTAATGCATAAATACACAAACCTTGGATTCTGTTACGAACCTTCAGCAATAGTCAAACATTTGGGTTTTTTTAACTTATTTTTATTTCTTTTTGGCCTTAATTTGAGAAAGAAAGTTGAATCATTTTTGGACACGCTAATTGAATCAAAGGGGTGAAAAAAAAAAGCTTTTAAAGAGGCTTTATCATCTTAAAAACTGTTTTGCCTATTAATTAAAATGAAGTTTTACTATACATCATTTTTCTAAAGGACTCAGTTTTCTTAATTTTTTTTAAATAAAACTTTTCTAAGTTCTCCCCTTAGAATCATCTGGAAAGGATTTTTAGTATTACTCCTCCTTATTCTACCCCTCTGGTGGGAGCTGATAGGTTCTTGCAACCTAAGTACCAAATCAGAGAAGAAAGCTCTGCTGAGATTAGATTCCCCAACTATTAAACTAAAAATCCTGAAAACTATTGAACAGATTGGAAAACAAAACACAGAAGTTAGA
Organism: Rhinophrynus dorsalis; assembly: GCA_037306005.1. Lineage (NCBI taxonomy): Eukaryota > Metazoa > Chordata > Amphibia > Anura > Rhinophrynidae > Rhinophrynus > Rhinophrynus dorsalis. Next base: position 194,407,587 of record CM074719.1, read on the forward strand.
GGTAATTTAAAATTACAATTCTGCAAAATTCAATTGTTTTAAATGGCATTTTTTAAACAATTTTATTGCACTATTTTATACTGCAACATCACAAGATACCACAAACTAAAGCTTTTAATACAATTTGTTTTCATTTTCCAGCAGTTTTACAGTATACACTTATTAAAAAAAAAGTATATCTAATTTTTAATGAACTAGTGCTTCTCCATGTTTATTTAGAAACCATGATGTCCATATGTTGTAATAGATCACTAAATTGATGTGTTTGATGTGCATTCAAAACTTCAGTCTTACAAACATCAATACACCCATGTATTACACTTATAAAATGCAATTCCTCCTGAATCCATGAGGGGGCACACAAACAAATGTAAGTAGTATTAAACATTTGCTTCATGGCATCAGCCAGCGGACCAGGAGGGGTATGCACTAATGTGTGTAAAAGAGGTGATATTTTACCCAGTGTGACAAACTCTGCAATCCATATGTTATCCCAGGCTCCCTATTAACTAAGATCCCTCAACTTGGAGCAATATTTGTGCATGTTGCACAACAGCTCCCATTATCCTAAGCCAGCCAACAGCTGGCTGGGGATGATGGGAATTGTAACCTAATCACAGGTTGCTCAGCCCAATAGTAGACTGTTCAACAAACATGTCAATGGGTCAAGCTGCATTCTCAGTGTCAGTGTTAACTCCCTATGTAATGTAGCTATGACCTTGTCTTAAATATGTACAATGGTCCCCAAATTTGTACAACAGCAAAAACAGTTTTCTTTGCACTCCCATAACATTTGTGAATGTGCATATACCATACAGGTGATGTAGTATGTTACAAAATTACTCTCTATTCATCACAGGCTGATAATTGTCTAATCAGCATTGTTTCCCTTGCAATCTGCTGCAGTCTTCCACAAAAGAACAAAAAATTCCAGTGCACTCAATTTTGACAAAAGTTGACTCATGTAATGTTATCACAATACACTGTGTACATGTCTGGTGCTTGCAGGGGGAGATGCACAAAATAAATGGAGAAATAAAGATACACTGCCTAATTAGCACTCTGAGATGTGATACACCAGTGTTATCTGAATGCAATGAGCAGTAGAATAGGATAAAACGTAACTTTTAAGGAGTTAAAACTAAAAGAAGAAAAGCGAATAGAAGTGAGATACCGGGGCAAAAAGAACCGGTTTGCCACAACTGAATATGTATCTGTACATATACTGAGCATATGAATAATACATGAGCACTGATGCCTACAATCATTCAGTGACAAAGATATAATAGTCCCATGTAATGCTCAGGAAAAGCTTGTTTATAAAAAATTAGCCATGTGGGAGGGAATAAGATTTATGCAACTCGAGCAAGTCCTAGCATACCGGACTGGATCGATCAATGTAATTCACACACATTATGTTCCCTAAGCACAAGGACACACACAGATGCAAAGTGAATGTGCCAATCTGTCACGGTGTAACCCTATTACCAGCCCTAATCATGTGCCACCTAGTAGAGGTCTAGAGACGTTACTCTAATATACCGGGGCACAAAAACAGCTTGCCAGTAATTAATACGACAGAATGGTCCTAGATGGGCCTAATCAACCCAAAACTATGGATTATTAACGTCCTAATTACCAGCCCTGATAAGGGCATTTGTACCCTATGAATAATAAAGCCCCCAGGTAGGGCTTATCAATTATTTAATGTAGCAAAATACCATTGCGTATGAGCATAGATATAGCTCAAAGCTAAGATGAGGGTATAAATCAGGCTGCACGAACCGAGTCTGCCAGCTCCAGTTTACTCCAACGGTATCGTTCCCTTCCTATTACCACCCCTAAAAAGGGCCTTAAGCACCGAGATATTACCAGTCCCGAAAAGGACCTTTAGTTAGAGTCTAAAGAGGTAAAGGCTGTGCTGCACGAATGGAGTCGGCCAGCTACAGCATACCTGTATGGTATCAAGACTGGCTGCATGAACCGAGTCTGCAAGCTTCAGGTCTGACCAGACGGTATCGTACCTTCCTATAACCAGCCCTAAAAAAGGGCCTTGAGTACCATGAGATTACCAGTCCTAAAAAGGACCTTTGGTTGAAATCTAAGGAGGTAAATGCTGTGCTGCACGAACAGAGTCTGCCAGATACAGCATACCTGCACGGTATCAAGATCGGCTGTCTTGTGTTGCGGGAAAGGCTGAACAAGTTAATTAGTAGAAGGCAATTAGCCTTTTGAAGAAGCAGCATGGCGAAACACGCTTCAGGCATCTTGATGTCTTAAGAGAACTTGTTTCTCTTAGCAATTACCATTCTTTAATCTTCTAACAATTAACTTGTTCATCCGTTCCCTCAACACAAGACAGCTGGACTGGTGCATGGACCAAAAAGCATTGGTGGACAAAATCCATGTTGTGTCCAAATGCACGTTGTAGATTTTTGTTCCCTCAACTCATGCTAAATAACATGAGTTGTAGGAAAATCAAAGGAAAATAGCCAACTCTTGTTGTTTGACACAGTGTCAAACGAGAGTGAGCTCAAAACATAGTCACCACCCCCACCTCCAAAAAACTAACCCTACACTATCCCTAACATGACAGTTAAGCAATACTACCCCTAACACCCAGAACGGTAAAACTGTCATCCACTGTCGGTCTTCTTCTGTCATCTTCTATCTTACGTCTTCTTGTTTATATAATCTTATTCTCTTCTTTCTTCTAATCTTCATCTTCTTCTTTCTAAATCAGTATCACACATCCCAGCCAAAGGTAGGCTGGAAACCATTTTAACAGACTGGCCATACAAAAGCCAGCCTCTGTTCAAAATTCCCTCATTCTGACTCGGGCAATGGTCCAGTAAGTATGAAGGGGGGGGTCTTTTACTCTGCATTCCTGCCGCCCCCAGTGGTGGCAGTGGAGACATATTAACCCTTGGGATGGATGCATGCTTGGGACACAAGGAATGCCTGACTACTAGGGTTGCACCGATACCGATACTGGTATCGGCGCCGATACCAGCATTTGCGCGAGTACGAGTACTCGCGCAAATGCAGCCGATGCCAGCACCGATACCCTGTGTCAGGGTCGGTGCTGCAGAGAGGGAGCCCGGGGAGCTGCTCACAATGCTCCCCAGTCACCTCTCTTTCTCCTGCAGCGTTACAGTGTTGCCGCGGGTTACCATGGCAACGCTCCGACGCTGACCTCTGCCGGGGCTCGCGAAAGAACAGGAGCACTCAGCAGAGGAGGGTAAGGGAGGCAAGATGGGGCAGCGGGTGGTGAAAGAGGCAGAGAGTGGGGTCAAGAGGGAGAAAGAGGCAAAAGGAGGAAGGATCAGGAGACAAAAGGAGAGGGGCCAAGAAGAGGCAAAAGGAGGGAGGGGGGATCAGGAGAGAGAGAGAGGCAAAAGGGTGGGATCAAGAGTCAAGGAGAAGGAGGGGGATCAAAAGGGAGAGAAAAAGCCAAGGCAAAAGGAGGGGGCTCAAGAGGGGGAGAATGAAGCAAAAGGTGGGAATCAAGAGGGGGAGAAAGAGTCAAAAGAGGAGAATCAAGAGGTGGTGTGTGTGTATGTATGTGTGTGTGTATGTTTGAAGTGCTCACCGATACCAATTACAGATACTTTTTTTTGCGGTCATTTGCCAGTTTTACAAGTACCTAAAGCATATAGGTACTTGGGAAAACTGGCAAATGACCACAAAAAAAGTATCGGTAATTGGTATCGGTGAGTACTTGAAAAAAGTATCGGTACTCGGACTCGGTCTTAAAAAAGCGGTATCGGTGCATCTCTACTGACTACCTTTTTAGGGAAAGAGTGCCAGCATCAGTATGTTTTGGCTTAGGTAGACGTGATATGCCAGCATGCATTTAACCCCTCCGGCACTCAAAGGGTTAACACAAGGATATCTTTGAGGCATTTTTTTTTTTTAAAAGGAACCATGAATTGGACTTTTTTTCAGATACTGATTTGTAAAGAAGGCGGCGAAGATGAGAAGAAAGATAAGAAGAAAGAAGATTACAGAAACAAGAAAACGGAAGAGAGAAGATTACATAAGAAGACCAGGGTGCAGAGGACCTGCTGGACATCAGGATTACAGGTAAAGGTTTATTTTCAGGGGATGCTGTTAACTTTAGGGGGATTAACCCTCTGAGTGCCAGTGAGGTATGCAACACTCTGCAATGCATTGCAAACCCCACTAGCACTCATAAGGTTAATATTCTTTTCCATTTATTCACATTTCTAGTCACATGTGGATGTACTGATATGGGGCTTAGTGCCCCATATCAATACATCCACATGTGACTAGAGTAGGGATCACTAGCCACGCACGCATGTGTGTGTTTAAAACCGCTGCTCTAATACACATCGGTGGTTTTCAAAGCACATTAGGGATTTAGCTTCTACTTTTGATGTCACAATTTTTTCACCAAGAAAAGTGTGTCCCTTAATGTGAGTTGAAGCCATCGTATGTATTAGAATGGCAAAATCGACTACTTTTTCTGTGTTGGGCATTTTTATGTGTCTGTGTTTTTGACAGCACAGTTAAAAGAATACCAAACTTTGCTTTCAAAACCGTCATCAGGTTTGTTTGTTTTTTTTTACCATGGAGAATAGTATCGAGCCCCTGATGAGCTTATAGTTAAACCTGAAAATCTAGTTTCTGTCTATGTGCTTATGAACAAATGTATTTATTAATTATGGTGCACGCAGCTCCACCAAAACAGGTTTTAACCCTTTGTGTGCCAGAGGCAACACATTGTAGAGTAATGCATTGCATAGCCCCAGGCACTCAAAGGGTTAAAACAGAGCTGTCAGGTTTTATATATTTGAAGACATAATTCAAAACTGCCGCTATATCATGTTGTCCAAAAATCAACAGCTATACTGCTTACTAGACATTGATATTTTTATTTCAGAAAAGTGATCTGCCTGTTTCCTGTACCATATAGTAATTAAGATTTCAGTGTAGATCTGATCGTAACTAGTATATGGTGTGAGATTGAAAGAGACTTGCGATTTCAGAAATACAAGCATCAGTATCTCCTAAACTGTGCTTCTGCTGGTCTTTTGGCTAACAACACACACAGGCAGTTTTTAACAAAATTTTCCAAAAGGTAAACAGTTTAATGAAAGCAAACTTTAAAGGGATAGTAATACTTCATTTTATTTTGTAGGCATTAAAAAAACACAAGAACGATATAAGTTATCTCTCAAACCTTTATGGTTTGAGAGATATTCACAAGCAAAGTTTCCCCTCCCCCCCATTTTACCTAGTGTAAGCAATCTCAGGGGACAATCTTCTTCCTATGAGAACAATGAAAGCCCTGCCCCCCTTGACAAGTTTTTCATGTTTTTCCCTTATCTTAATTGAAGATTGTCCCTCTCTGCAATCTACCTGGGCACCTCCCTTCTGTTCTGGCTGAGAAGTGTTACATCTGTAAAAGGGGCGGGAGGGGGATACTTTGTCATTGAATTACTCTTGAACTACAACTCTGACAGAATTGAAATAACACTCTCCAAAGTCCAAATACTATGATGATTAATTAGAGCTGCTTTTATTATGAAACAGTACTATCCCTTTAACTTCACCCCTACAGCATGCACAAAAAGTGTGAATATTTTCATTGCAATACCTGGATGTTATCTCTAGCATTCAAGAAATTAAAGTGATAGTAAAATTATTGTATAAAAAAAAATCATATATTGTAGAGTTTCTCCAGATGAGCAAAATGGGAGTATTTTCATTGCTGGGAGATGCTTTTTCAAAAATTGTCACAGCCCACAATTCTACTAGCAGAAACTTCCAGGGTGAGAAACATACAGACAAACCAATGTCAGTCTGACTATTTCTCTCTCTCTCTTTCAGTCTCATCTCTTAGCAGTCTGTCTTTATTTCAGTCTACATATATCAGTCTCTCTCTCTTTCAGTCTTTCTCTTTCAAGCTGCCTTTTCTTGGGGGTTATTGGCTAAGGTATGAAAAAGAGGTGATAAAGTGGAGATGACTTCTCCAGTGACATCACTTCTTCAATTACAGTTATTCTATGGAGCCTATTCACTAACATTTCTTAGGTTTTGGAGATCTTAGAGCATCGGCTCCATAGAATAGCATAGGAAAGCGAGAAGTGATATCACTAGAAAAGTCATCTTCACTTTACCACCTCTTTATCACTCTTTAGTGACTAACCGAATAACCCCCTTTCTGTCTCTCTTTCAGTCTATATATCCGTCTACGTATCTCTCTTTCAGTATTTGTCTTTTAGTCTGTCTCACATTCAGGTTATTACTCTCTTTCAGTCTATAGGCTCGATGCATAATGTTTGCGCTAAAAAGCCAGTAGGGCAAAATGGATACCGACCGACAAAAGAAAATGTCTATGTCGGTATTCAAATGTCACTCTAATCTGATTGGCTGGGATGTGCGAAAGTACATCTCAGCCAATGGCTGTGAAGGAATTGGATCAGAGACTGCCCATATATAAAGGCAGTCTCTGCTCAAATTCCCTCATTGCAGAACAGGCATCGGCCCATGAGGCAGAAGAAGGAGGGACCTGTGGCACACAGCACTATCTCCTCTGCTGTCACCTCTAAGGCCGCACCCAGCGGTGGAGACATTATTAAGCTAAGTGTATTATTATTATGTTTTTTGGACATATTATATTGGGGCAACTTTACCATAATTGCTTATTTCTTCAAAAAATAATGGCAGCATATTTCTATGAACCCGGGCACTAATACATTGCTTAAAGGAGCAATAAACTTTTTTTTATGAAAAAATATATATTGTAGGGATTTTCCTATTGCATAAAATAAGGGTACTCCCACTGCCAAGAGATTCATATTTCTAGAGTTATTACAGTTTAAACCCATGTATTTTTACATTAGCAGTGCCCTCTAGTGGTCAAATTCTAATTAGATTTCCTGTTAGATTCTAATGGAGAGGAAAGTGAGAAAAGTCAGAGACATACAGTTCTCCACAGAATGTGATAGAAACTGCCTGTCACTTCCTGTCAGTTAGAACTATCAGGGACTAAACACAGTAAATTCACTTCCTGATTATTTGAACTGTTATAAATTTTGAATAGAACATCTGACCGCAGTGGGAGTACCCTTGTTTTATTCAGCAGGAAATGCTCTGTAAAATATGTGTTTTCATATAAAAAGTTTACTGCTCCTTTAACTCTTTGAGTCCCAGAGAGGTCCTCAAAGCATTGCTTTGCAATGCACTGTGTACCCCTCTGGCACTCAAGGGGTTAAACTATGTATTATTATTATTATTATTATATTATTCTGCATTGTATTAATACATTCATTTTGTTTTACAGCAAGAATACTGAAGAGTAGAAAGAAGACTGAATAGAAAAAAGAAGAGAAGAATGAAGAGAAGGACAGAAGATTGCCAGCATGCCGCTTACTCTGCTGGACACCAGGATTAATGGTAAGTGTTACTTTTAATGGGATGCTGTGTGTTTTTTTTTTTTTAACTTAGTTGGGTTAACCCTATGAATGCCGATGGGGTAACTATACCCCACTGGTACTCACAGGGTTAATTCTAGTAACTTTTGACACATTTTTCATACTTTGGATGTATTGATATGGGGCTTAGGGCCCCATATCAATACTTACGTATATATGGGACTTAAATTTTATTTTTACGTTCAGGTATTTTAATAGCTTACCTAGCTTGAAAAAATGCCGCCGGTAGAAAAAAACAGCCATCTCCAATATTTGCATCGAACACTATACCTCCATCTCTTTTCATCTTTCAGTCTGCTTGTCTCTATTTCTACCTATCTCTCTCTCTCATTGTCTATCTCTTTCAATCTGTGTCTCTCTGTTTCAGTTTATCAATGGCTGGAGAGCCACAGCTTTAGTCTGTGCTCATTATAGCAGACCATTTTATACTGATAGTCTGGGAATTCTGTCAACTTTTATGATCACATACAAATAACGGAATCAAATACTGTTAGGCAAGGCATTAATTATCTTTCAGTTTTGCAGGGCTGTAGTTTTCTAAGCTCAAGAGCTGCAATGAAACAGAAATTAAAAAAAAAAAAAATCAAGACTACAAATCAATCCCACAATGCACTGGTCTTACATGCAACACCTCGCCCACTGTCAGCCCAGAGGCATGGTAGGCACATAACCATAAACTAGGAAAAGTTACGAATCAGGTGATTAAAAGTTTGTAGTCTACTCACTGTTTTACATGGAGAACTACTGAAGAGCCCTGAGGCCCAAAAAAAATTCAAATTTTGACTTTAAAACTCAAAATTCTGACTTTCTTTTGGCCCCAGGGCTCTTTTGTACAGAACAGCATCATTTCTAAATTACCTGCTATTTTTTTTCTATACACAGGTGACTGGAAATCTCCAACACTGCATATATAATATCTATAAATTCTGTATCTTTCAGCAGTTGGATTAATGTTGTATTACAGGAAAAACCCAAATACATTCAGGGCTGTTAATTTTCACTAGTCTGTGACACTTTTCTCTTACCAGTTATTTTCTCTATTAATGGTGGTTTAAGTTTTTCATCCTATACATTACCATTCAAAACTTTGGGGTCACTTCAGAAATGTCCTTGTTTTCCATGAAAACATACATCAAATAAGTTACAAAATGAATAGGAAATGCAGTCAATCAGTTGACAAGGTTAGAAATAATGATTTTTAATTGAAATAATAATTGTGTCCTTCATCAAAGAATCCTCCATTTGCAGCAAATGTAGATATTCCATTAAAAATCAGCCATTTCCAGCTACAATAGTCATTTACAACATTAACAATGTCTACACTGTATTTCTGATCCATTTTGTTATTTTAATGGACAATATTTGCTTTTCTTTCAAAAACAAGGACATTTCTAAGTGACCCCAAACATTTGAACGGTAGTCTATATCTCTCTCATAAAACTATTTTACTATCACATTAAAGTGAACAAAACCAATAAGCACTAATAATTGCCACTGTTCTTCAGCTATGAGAAAAGATATTCCCAATAAATTAAATGTACAGAGCAATATACTTACCCCGTTCAAAACAGCTGTCGTGCAACTGTAAAAAAAATAAAAATATGTAACGCACAATGTAATCTTACAGATGTTTCTCTTGTCATATAGCTCTCTCTTTGGTGCCTGTCTTAGATTATAATGACAGAAACATGCAAATTAACTGAACCACATGAGGGAGAGATTAAAATTAACATTCATTTAAATGGCCATTTTATCCCTTGAATACCAGAAAGATCTCAAACGCACTGGGAGACCGTTCTACCATTCAAGGGGTTAAAATTCCCATTTCAAAAATAGGAAATGTTTCATTTTCCCTCATGGTGCAGATTTTCTTCACTTCTGTTTTGTCATGGCACCAATATTCAGAATGTATTTAACCCTCTGAGTGCAGAGGGTCACAGAACGCACTGCAGAGCAAGGCTAAACAGCACCTATCATCATGCAGTTGTCCTATCGGCAGATCTGCTCCTCTGAGAACAGATCTGTTGATTAAGCCAGGGCTGCATTGTGTGCCCAGGTAGGACAACAATGGAGCAGAATGGGAGTATATACTGTATGCTGTATTGCACAGGACAGTTTTCTGTCCTGCATAATGCAGTCCCCCATAGACCCACAGTTTCAGGCTTGAAATCCCACCACTGAGGGTCTACAGAGGCTGAGTGCACAAAGTTAGTGGCTGCAAGCCACATACTTCCATTTTGCATTCCAGCCAAGTGGGTAAATTTTCTGACCACCTGATTGGCTGATATGGTCATGGTTCTCATTCTTGAAGACTAGAAGTGGACATAAGTAATCATTAAAAGTGATATTTTATTAATCAGAGCAAAACATACCACTCTGGCTACAAAGATCTTACTCGCTTTGTGTGGTTAACCCACGCTTAATCATAGATCCCCAATATGACATTGCTAATGCTAGGCAGCCAGCTGATCTCCTGGCAAGTGGCCAAAGCTACCGGGTAGCATCCAGATAACCCCCGATCCCTCTGGCATTATTAATAAATGGATTATGACCAGTTGCCACTCCAGTAACAACTTCAGTGTGTGGACATTCTTTAATTTAAACACCTGCACCTAAGGGGACATGTTAATAACTAAGTACAACCTAATCTAAAGGACATAACAAATGATTAAAATTAACATTCATTTAAATGGCCATTTTATCCCTTGAATACCAGAAAGATCTCAAACGCACTGGGAGACCGTTCTACCATTCAAGGGGTTAAAATTCCCATTTCAAAAATAGGAAATGTTTCATTTTCCCTCATGGTGCAGATTTTCTTCACTTCTGTTTTGTGCATTAGTCTCATGGTATCAGTGTGTGGACATTCTTTCATTGAAACACCTGCACCTAAGGGGACATGTTAATGACTAAGTGCAACCTAATCTAAGGGACATAACACATGTATTAACTCTTTGAGTGCCAATGTATTGTGTACCCACTCAAAGGGTTAACAGAAACACACGTTTTGTTAGGAATACTTGATGTATGGGGTGTTTCTGGGCAAATGTCACACACTACCACTCTTCCTCCATTTGTCCCTTGGTTTGGTGATATATGTCTTACACTATGGGGGTTGAGGTTTAGGTGTTTGGAAAGGTGATATGGGGCAGTTAGAAAATGTCATGTGATGCATGTATTTTTGTTGTGGGGTGAGTTGAGGAGATTGAGGTTATGGGGGTTTGTGAGGGTGGGTGACCATATGGTTTACTGGGGTAATATCAGGGTTAATAAGGGAATCTAGCTCCCTGAGTCATTGCTCTGGCACATATCTGGGTTGGAGAAGGGTTAGTAATGTCTTGTGTTAATAAAAAGTAATATTGTAGATATTAAAAAAAAAATCAATTGATGCCAGTCCGATCTCTCAAACCTTTATAGATATATAGAGAGATATACGATGTTAAAGTCCATCCCCTCCCCTTTCCGCAGGCAGGTGGCCTCAGCGAGCCCAAGCAATGTGCTAACAACAAATATACAGCGGCACAGGGCAGCTTCACATGAGGATCGGAGGAGTAGAGCAGAGAATCTGGGCACCTCTCTAGTCCAGCCTGTGTTGGCTGGTAAGTGTATTCTTTTTTAATTTAACCCTGTGAGTGCCAGATGGGTAGGCAATACATTGCAAAGCAATGCATTGTGTACCCTTCTGGCAGTCAAATGGTTAATAAATTCGACCTGTTTCTGAGCATTAAAGGTTAATCAAAAAAAGATCTCCGGGTGACCCTATTGTAAATGTTCCCAGCTATGGACATCAGTGTCTAGCCGACAGAAGAAGATCCTGATCCCGGGAACAGCGGCTCTTCAGCAGAGCCGAAATACTGCAATCTAAAAAGAAATACTTCATTGGAACGGTCTACAAAGTATGCTAACAAACCAGGCACACTTTGTAGACCGTTCCAATGAAGTATTTCTTTTTTAGATTGAGGTATTTCAGCTCTGCTGAAGAGCCGCTGTTCGCGGGATCAGGATCTTCTTCTGTCAGCTAGAGGCTGACATCTGAGAAAGGGGAGGGAGGGGGGAACTTTATCACTGTATATCTCTCAAACTATAAAGGTTTGAGAGATCGGACTAGCATAAACTGATTTTTTTTTAATATCTAAAATATTATTTTTTATTAATACAAGACATTACTAACCCTTTAAAAGGATAGTAATACTTAAAATGTAAAAAAAATATGTTGTAGGGTTTATCCCCCTGAGTAAAACAAGAGTACTCCCACTGCTGAAAGGTGTTTCATTCAAAAGTTATTAATTTTCAGTTGAATTTTTTAGGTGCAATATCACAGTGGCCTGAAATTGTACAGTGGCGCTGTTGCTACACGATCCTATGGACAGCTCTGGTCCCGGGACCCTAAATCTCCATAGGATGGTGTAGCAACAGCGCCACTGTACAATTTCAGGCCACTGTGATATTGCATCTAAAAAATTCAACTTTGAAAATTAATAACTTTTGAATGAAACACCTTTTAGCAGTGGGAGTACTCTTGTTTTACTCAGGGGGATAAACCTTACAACATATTTTTTTTTACATTTCATGTATTACTATCCCTTTAAAGGTTTTCATAGAATAATAAGAGATGTGGTGAAAAGCAACTAAAACCTAAAGTGGCAATACAGACTTGGTGAAGCATTGGACGCTTAGCCAAGCTAGGTGCCTTCTTGGCAAAGCATCCACTGCCAGAGAGGCAGTGGATGCTGCTTAAAAAAAGCAGTTACTGAAATTGGAAAGATAGATTATGTTACAAGAAGCATATTCGGAAGACTGCTGTAATTGAGACTTTCTCTGTCCAATTTCATGATAACACTGTGATGCGGAGGAGACCAGTTTCATCTCTGCATTGCCAGAAGCCAGTAGTGTCACTTAGTTGGTCTGCACCGCATCTCTGTTTATTCTACAAAGAAGGCCTTTACTTATCTTCTTCTGTAGAGCAGATTTTCAGTGAGGAGACTGCAATAGTTTGGGCTCCATTTTTATTAATTTTTTTGTAAGTTCCATGATCTGAGGGAGATTCGCTTCATCTCTACATCGCATAACACCGATTAACCCCATCCCAACAATGGACGTACATGTACGTACCGCAGAAACTGTCACTTAGTGACAGAGGACGTACATGTAAGTCCAGGAAGTCGTTCAGAGCAATGGGGAAAAAAAGTTCGGCGGGCGTTAAGTGCAATAGGTTCAATAGTGCTAGTCGCCAGAATTATTACCTCGTAATAAAGAATTCCTACTGCTCCTGGGACTGACAGCCAAGAAACAGCGCAGACATCTTTGCATAGTGACGTCTGCGCGCCTGCACTGTCGGTCCCATTCTGCTCAATGAGGCAACTGCTAGGACCCGCACGGCACCAAAAGGGACTGATAGTGCAGGCGCGCAGACATCACTATGCAGCTGGTGAGATAGCTCAGTGGTAAATTCCCTGGCTGTTCAAACCTCGGGTTGCAGGTTTGAATCCTGGCAGGGTCAACTCAGCCCTTTATCCTTCCAAGCTCGATAAATGAGTATCACCGACTGGGTAATAATAACACCTATTATTTCAGCTGCCGATTTGGTTAATTCTGAGAGCGTGCACTGAAAGTGCTTAGAGTGCCACTGTGAGACAGGCGCTATATAAATACTAGTTAGTGCACATTATTATGCAAAGATGTCTGCTCTGTTTCCTGGTGTCAGTCCCAGGAGCAGTAGGAATTCTCAATAACGCGGTAATAATTCTGGCAACTAGCACTATTGAGCAGCTAGTCGCCATGTGGGTAATTATTTTGGAGCAAGTTTAGAAGGGGTGGTAGTTCCGCTTTAAACAAATTTTGGCAAAAAGATGCAACAAAAACATCTTTATTTTTAAATTTATCAACACTCTGGTATAATATATGCTTTATACAGGGTTCCCATCTGGGTAACATTTATGGAGAAGCGCAGGTTTGTTTTTCTGTTTTATCATGACTTGTGTGCTAGGTTTATAGAACCATACTCACTCCGTCTGCTGGCTTGAGTCCCTCTTTATACAGATTCTCGGTGGGCCTTGGACTGTCTGTACTCCTATAAATAAATAAACAGTTGAGATTGACAGTCCATCCTTCTTTTAACTTTAACTTCATTAATTATATGTATATATTATGGTGAGTTAGCACTGCAAGCTATTCTTTTCTTTGTTTTTGCTGTTGCACATCCTCTTTGCTCATTCTAGCTGCTTCTTGTTTATTCTATTCAATCACTAATATAACACACAAATATTTTATTGCACTATTTCCTTTTCTCTTTTCTATATTTAGAGGCCTTTAAAGACATAGCTATAAGCCTGTCTTGGCTTGCACATACATTGTCTGTAATTAATTATTTCTCATATGGCCTGTAAGGGTGGGAACATTTTGCCTATAAGGAGGGCTGCTGAATCCACAGTGCTCTTGGATGGGCACCCACTTACTGCAGGCCTACAGATTTTTTTTTATAACATGTAAGACTTTCTTCTACACCATTTTTAACCCCTTAATGACCCTTGATGGTCATAGTATGTCAAGGGTCGATCTGACTTAACGACCCATGACGTACTATGACCCACTAGAAAACACCTGAATCAGTACTATGACCGTCATGGAATTCTGGGCTCCCCCCGCGGCTGCACGCCGTTCGGGGAGTCCGGAAGTGGATGGAGCAAAAAAAAAATGCTCCGTGGTCCTTAACTGACCGCACCGTGCTGATCGGCCGGTTGTTAAGGGGTTAAAATGTTGTATGTCATTTGTTTTTAATTGTAAACACTGGGACCCTCAAGCATCAAAAACACTATATATAAAGGGTCCCCCACCAACGCGCTTCTTATAACATCTCATCAGAGACGTTTTTTAATTTAGATAGGGATTAACAGGTGTATTAGAGTAGGTACGTGACATAAATTGAAGTACTTTGAATGGTTTGGTGAGCTTATACAATGTTTGGCCAAATTTTGGAACTATATCCTGATATTTATTAACACAGTAGTATTATATATGCTCAAAGGGCACAGATTTGCACCTTGTATAGAGAAGCGCAGGTTTGTCTTTCTCGCTTGCATTTGACTTAAGGTTTCGACCTAATACTTGGGGGACTGGGAAAACTTCTCATTGTCTGCTGCTATCTCTGCATTCATTACTTTATTCTTATTTACAATTCATTAATTATATGTTTATATTAAGGTGAGTTAACGCTGTGAGGTATTGTTTCCTTAGCTTTTTTAACTTTAAAACTGTAAAATTATTTTCTCAGTATGCTAACAAATTACAGGAATAGTAATCTTTTATTTAAAGGATCAGTATAGTATTATCAAGAAATACATGTATCTGTATGTATGTTTGTGTGAATGTGTGTGCGTGCTCACAATCACAAGGGTGTAGCTGAATTGTCATTTCCAGTACTTTTGTTGGCATGACTGAGAACATTAATGTTGGTGTTAAAGGGATAGTAATGTTTCATAATAAAAACAGCTCTAATTAATCATCATAGTATTTGGACCTTGGAGAGTGTTATTTCAATTCTGTCAGAGTTGTAGTTCAAGAGTAATTCAATGACAAAGTGTCCCCCTCCCGCCCCTTTTACTGATGTAACACTGCTCAACCAGAGCAGAAGGGAGGTGCCCAGGTAGATTGCACAGAGGGACAATCTTCAATTAAGATAAGGGAAAAACCTGAAAAGCTTGACAAGGGGGCAGGGCTTTCCTTGTTTTCATATAAAGAAGATTGTCCCCTTCTGTTATCTGTCTGGTCTATGGACTGCATTCCACATCTGAGAAGAGATGTCTTACACTAGGTAAAAGGGGCGGGGAGGGGAAACTTTGCTTGTGAATATCTCTTAAAATATAAAGATTTGAGAGATAAGACTTATATCGTTCTTCATGTTTTTTTAATGCCTACAAAATAAAATAAAGTTAAAACAAAGTATTACTATCCCTTTAAAGTAAGTGGTATTTGAAGTTCCACTGTTTTAATGTTTTATTGATTAAAGGGATCACCCCTATACAAGCTAGCCTTAATAGTTACAGTATATAGCGAATAAGTGTAAAACTGTGTTAATTCCATTTTTAAAATCTCTATTTAGACGAAATTGAAGTAATAAATACTGCCCTGCACCTGCTTCTGGACAGACTGCGGTTACCTGCTCTATACCGCAGTCTGTCACCCTTCCTCTGTTCCCCTCCCTTTATCCAGCCTCCTCCGATGACAGATGTTTTCTGCCTGTAAGCTGGAGTGATCTCATTGGCTAGAGTAACTGGGGCTCTTTGGTGTCCCTCCAGGAAACCTGAAGGAAATAATGGTCTCCGTTAAATTAAAATGGGGCCTTTAATCTCTTTGATGCTAGCAATCCAATGTATTGTAGGAGACATCTCTAGCATTCAGTGAATTAAAAGTCCAATTGGGAATTTTAATTTGTCCCTTACTGTGTGATTGTTTTGCTCCAGAACTGATCCTATAATATCTTCTGCATAAGACCCTCAATGTTTTATGTGTACCCATTGGCTGTGCAGTATAATCAAGGATATGCTTACATGCACAACTGTATAGCAGTGATAGGTAGCTTAGGATGATGGGAGTTCTAGTCTAATAACAGCTGAAGAGTCATGAGTTGCTGAAGCACAATGTATAGTATAAATATTTGTAATATTTATTTGAACTTAACTTGATATTACCAATAATAAAATGACTGTACTGAAGCCGCCAAAGTCACCTTACCTCTATGTCTATGGGACACTTCCCTCTTGTTTATTCTGTCGTATACAGATTCCAAAGGGTGATTGTTATTCAAAGTTCCCTGAGTTTCATTTGTGCAGTCAAGCGGGTAGGTTCTAGAGCGATTATGACGCCAAGAAAACTGAAAGGATACAATAAAAATAATATAATAATGTAATCAGCTGAAGAACAGCTTTTCCTACTGTGTAAAACAGATATACTCCTACACAGAAGAGAGACTACTTACTAAGCAAAGTTGCATTTTTTCCATATCTTGAATTCATAATTTTTTGCAAAAAATAGCAACAACACTTCCTGCTCACAAAAAGTCTTAACCCTTTGAGTGCCAAAGGGGTACAGAATGCATTGCTTTGCAATGTATTCTGTACCGCTCTGGCACTCAAGGGGTTAATTAATCTTACAAAACGTCTGTTCTGTAATAACTTTTAAAAAGGGGTTAATTCATTTTGCAGAAAGTCTATTATGTAATAACTTTTAAATGAAGAATGTTTTAATGGTGGGTGTGCCCATATTTTACTCAGCAGTCCTATAATATATTCTTTTTTCATAGTAGAAATGTAAAGTCACTTTGGTTGCCGGAGGGGCATCCAATGCATTGTGAATGTTAGAGAGGTCTCTGAGATGTCTCTAACATTCAAGAGATTACAAGACTATGGGAAATATGTGAATTTTTATTTTTTCCAATGGTGCATTTAGTTTGCCCCAGAACTGATGCAATTCTTAGTACATCAGCCTTGCTGATGTGTGCAGTTTCACATTCTACTGAAAAATGGCAACAAAAAGTAACATAATTTCTGATTTACGAGTATCCCTTAAAGTGGAACTTTCATCAACATTACATATAGCCCCAAATCCTTAATATGTTAGCGATATACACAGAAATACTTGCCGTTTTCAGCAGGTAGACAGCGGGGAACAGTGCAGACATCTTGTAGAGATGGCATATCTGCATCTGCACTGTCCGTCCCCTTCAACTCTGAGATTGGCGATTTGAATGCCTTTGTGCCGAAAGGGACTGACAGCGGAGGCGCAGAGAGCGCCTACTGCAAGATCCCAGCCAGTACCTGCCTGCTGAAAACGTTCTCTCTTACTTATGCCGGATTAATACTGCAAATGGCAAGTATTTCTATGTATATCACTAACATATTACAGGAGCAGTAAACTTTTTTATGAAAAAAATATATATTGTAGGGATTTTCCTATTGAGTAAAATAAGGGTACTCCTACTGCTGAGAGATTTAGATTTCCAGAGTTATTACAGTTTAAACCCATGTTTTTTTACATTAGCAGTGCCATCTAGTGGTCAAATTCTAATTAGTTTTCCTGTTAGATTCTAATGGAGAGGAAAGTCAGAAAAGTCAGAGATATACAGTTCTCCATAGAATGGAATATAAACGGCCAGTCACTTCCTGTCAGTTAGAACTATCAGGACGTAAACATAGTAAATTCACTTCTTGATTATTTGAACTGCTATAAATTTTGAATAAAACATCTGACAGCGATGGGAGTGACCTTGTTTTACTCAGCAGGAAAAGCTCTATAAGTGTTTTCATAAATAAAAGTTTACTGCTCCTTTAAGGATCTGGGGCTAAATGTGATGTTGATGAAAGTTCTGCTTTAAAGTGGAACTAACACTTTATAACAATATGGTGATCCTGAAACCGCTTTCAAAATCACATATATTTAAGTTAGCCATTCTTTACTTAACACTATAGTTTATGAAATATTTAGCTTAATTTATTTGTCAAGGTATACAAGTTAGTCAGTACTTCCAGGCAGGAAATGTCAGTTGGGAAGGAGAGTAGAATGTTAGTATTTGACACAGGCTGTGCTGGCCAGTACTAATTCATTTGCATGATTTGACAAATAAATAATGATAAATATCTCAAACTATAATTTTAAATAAGGAATGGATAACATAAATACAGCTGATTTTCAATGCTCTTTCAAAATCATCCACATCATTATAATGTGTTAGGGTAACTAACACCGCATCAGCAGTTCTGCTCCTCTGGGGAAACCTAGTGGACCAACATGATCCCTCGTTCTTTGTGCTGGAAGAGAATGAAAAGAGGGTCTGTGGAGGCTGAGCTTCCAACCAGTAAAGTTTGTGGCTGAAAGCCACATACTTTCAGGTGGCAATCCAGCCAAGCAGGTCAATTTTCTGACCCCAAATTACAGGAGCAGTTTTAGGGGTGCATAATGCAACCCCAAGGATTTTACTTAGTCGGCAGCAGTCTTACTGAGACATGATAGAGAACATCCCAAGTAAATCTGGCCTTGGTTCTTAGCCTATGTGGTATTATAAATACTACTAAAACATTTTTTTACATAATATCCACTTTATTTTTTTTAAGTGGTATGCAGTAATAAATAAGCAAAATCATTCTAAAAGGCATGTATGAAATAATCAGCATGTAGTTTGGCAATTATGGGGTTAAAAGTATAAATTGCACATATTTTATAAATATAAAATAACTTTATTCTTATTTTAAATATTTACAATGTTTAATCTTTATGTTACTAAGGGGTACAGGCTGTCATGCTCAATCCCTTAAAATGATGAAATCTGTGACTCAGATCCCAGCATAAGAAGGAAAGCCACGTTATCTCTAACAGCATGGCTTTTCTTTTGGGTGTGCTTAGGAGTGCAGGTGTACACAGAGGGCTGGATTCCATTGCAGGTGCTAAGTTTATCACTGCTTTTATCTCCAGTTTAACCCATAGACTTCAATAGGAAAATGTTTGATAAAATGGGTGTTAACAGTTATCACCTCCAATAGAATCCAGTCCACAGACAGCAATGCACCATCAATACTGACAGAAAACACCCACCCCCATTTTGTTACTAATATGATCTGATGGATGTCAATGCTTTAACATTAAAGGGATAGTAATACCTAAAATGTAAAAAAAAATATGTTGTAGGGTTTATCCCCCTGAGTAAAACAAGAGTACTCCCACTGCTGAAAGATGTTTCATTCAAAAGTTATTAATTTTCAAAGTTGAATTTTTTAGGTGCAATATCACAGTGGCCTGAAATTATACAGTGGCGCTGTTGCTACACGATCCTATGGACAGCTCTGGTCTCAGGACCATAAATCTCCATAGGATGGTGTAGCAACAGCGCCACTGTAAAATTTCAGGCCACTGTGATATTGCACCTAAAAAATTCAACTTTGAAAATTAATAACTTTTGAATGAAACATCTTTCAGCAGTGGGAGTACTCTTGTTTTACTCAGGGGGATAAACCCTACAACATATTTTTTTTTACATTTTAGGTATTACTATCCCTTTAAAAAAAGCAGTAAACCTATATATATTAGCTGGCTTTTCCTGCTTAGTAAAACAAAGTAAAAACAAGTTGTTTCATTCAATAGATATAACCGTTCAAACTGTCAGGAAGTGAGTAACAGCTTTATCACTTCCTGACAGTTCAAACTATCAGGAAGTAATGGAGTTGTTAATATAGGCAGAGACTGAAAATCTATTACCAAGCCTGATTTAGCACATACACCCCAAGGAGTCACTACCATATTTTATTCATATGTACTTATTAAAAGGGGCAGTAATGGGTTAAGTAAATTAAACAATATAACACCCATATTAATACATGCTTTATGAAGGGTTTCCATTCTTGATTAATAAATGGTCACATTGCAAAATAAATTAACTTTACTTTCATCTTCCTTTATGGTGATGTCTTATCTGCAACAAGAGCCTCTAGGATCCTTAGGGCCAAATGCACAAATAAAACTGAAACAATGCTTGTGCAAACCAGCTGAACTACCTGGAACTAATAAACATTCATTTACATATAAACAGAGGTTTTAACCTTTGGAGTGCAATGAGTTGGATACCTCTCTGGCACTTCAAGGGTTAATGCCTTGAATGATAACCGAAGTCTCCCACTCAGACCACTCTGGCATTCAGGGGCATTCAGTTGGATACCTCTCTGGCACTTCAAGGGTTAATGCCTTGAATGATAAGCGGCATTTCCCAATCAGACCACTCTGGCATTCAGGGGGGTTAATAACTCCATTCAAATCAAATCAAAATTTTATTTAGCCCTGAACTGATCCACTTTTCTTTGTGCATTTGGCCCTAAATATCACCTAAGAATGAACAGTTTTCATACTCTTTTAAATGTCATGCATTGCTAGCCAGCACTTGTAAAGCAAAACAAAAAATATTTCTTAGGTGCATAAATCCCCAAAAATATAACTTACACATGCTATGTTATGGATTTGTAAGCAGCTAGGTATGACCATATGACCCAGTTTGCTTATGCAAGCTCAATGTATATCAGAACTCAGGTAAACTAACAAAGAACAGATAAGAGTCTCTATGAACTGGAAAGGGATTTTTTTAACAAGCTTGATAGCAAATGTTATTCTATGGAGCCTAAGCACTAAGATTTCTCATGTGCCTAAATCTTAGTCCATTGGCTCCATGGAGTAACATATGACCTGAAGAAGTGATATCATTGGATATTTAGCTGTTAATCACACCTTATCTGCAAATTCCCTTGTTGTCAGAGAGGCTAAGGTTACTGTGGAGGGACAAACATAGATGTGGACTATAAAACCACTTTCATTGTGATCTCTGACATCTGGGGCTAAAACTACCTCCCGTAGCCCTTCTGTATCTTCCATTCCCCAGAGCTCTCTCACCTTACTGCTACAAGGTTAAGTTTACTAATTGTAGAGGTGGAGGTTCTAAGACTAGGCTGACTGGAAATCAACTATAACTGATGACATATGAAAAATGCATACTGCAGGGCTACTTTGATTTCAGTGCAACCCTAAAATATGTATATCCCCTATGTGTCCTCAGTTAAAGGTAGTAGATAGCTCAGTTTATCCAATACCCCTCTCTCCAGTGTATTAAAGGGTTAGTAACACTTAATATGTAAAAATATATATATTGTTGGGCTTTTCTTCCTGAGTAAAGCAAGGATACTCCCTCTGTCGGGATATGTTTTA
Organism: Rhinophrynus dorsalis; assembly: GCA_037306005.1. NCBI lineage: Eukaryota > Metazoa > Chordata > Amphibia > Anura > Rhinophrynidae > Rhinophrynus > Rhinophrynus dorsalis. The sequence goes on from CM074719.1 coordinate 194,428,784, forward strand.
TTTCAGAAGTTACTGCAGGTCAAACTGTGATTTTTTTAGGTGCAGTATCTCAGTGGCCTGAAATTTTACAGTAGTACTGTTGCTACATCATCCTATGTAAAGTTTTGGTCAACTGACCATAAATCTCTATAGGATGGGATAGCAACAGCACCACTGTAAAATTTCAGGCCACTCAGATACTGCGCCTAAAAAAGTTTGCCCTGTAATAACTTTGAATAAAACACATTTCAGCAGTGAGAGAACCCTTGTTGTATGCAGGATAATGCACCTTACAATATAAACATTTTAAAATATATTAAGTGTTATTATCCCTTTAAAGTATTAAAAATTTTCACACATGGTACAGTAACCTGAGGTATCTCAGACTATTAAGGATGCAATGTCATAAATACATGGGGAGCAGAGGATGCAGCTGTACCCGGGCCCAGAATCCCAGTGGGCCTACAGCCCCTATACAGATTTGGATCTGCTATAATGAGATCTGGCTTCAGCTTCTAACAGTGAGATGCAGGGACAGGGCCGGCGCTGCCATTAAGGCAGAACAGGCAGCTGCCTTAGGGCGCCGCAATGGAGGGGCGCCGAAAAGAGGGAAGTTGTGGTTTGTTGTTTTTTTTTTTTTTTTCCTGCGGTGTGTCGCATAGACGCCGCGAGGGAGCGCTTGGTAGTGTAAATCAGCGCTCCCTCGTAGCATCTATGTTACACACCGCAGAGAGACCCAGGCTCTGTAGTAATACAGAGCGCTGAGAGATGACATCATCTCCCAGCGCTCTGCATTACTGAGAGCAGCGCGCGGGAGCCTCAGCTCTGTGCTGAAGGAGGCACAGAGCTCTAAGCTGTGGCACGCCGCTAGACCACCAGGGACTCAAGGTAGGGAGATGAAGGGGAATTATGGAGATGAAGAGGCATTGTGGAAGGGGAATTATGGAGATGAGGGGGCATTGTGGAAGGGGAATTATGGAGTTGAGGGGGCATTGTGGAAGGGGAATTATGGAGATGAGGGGGCATTGTGGAAGGGGAATTATGGAGATGAGGGGGCATTGTGGAAGGGGAATTATGGAGTTGAGGGGGCATTGTGGAAGGGGAATTATGGAGATGAGGGGGCATTGTGTAAGGGGAATTATGGAGATGAGGGGGCATTGTGGAAGGGGAATTGTGGAGTTGAGGGGGCATTGTGGAAGGGGCAATGTGGAGTTGAGGGAGCATTGTGGAAGGGGCAGTGTGGAGTTGAGGAGGCATTGTGAAAGGGGCAATGTGGAGTTGAGGGGAGCATTGTGGAAGGGGCATTGTGGAGTTGAGGGGAGCATTGTGGAAGAGGCATTGTGGAGTTGAGGGGAGCATTGTGGAAGGGGCATTGTGGAGATGAAGGGAGCATTGTGGAAGGGGCATTGTAGAGACGAAGGGAGCATTGTGGAAGGGGCATTGTGGAGGTGGGGAGAGTGTGGAGGTAAATATGTGGGCGGGGGCAGGGGATTGTGGCAAGGTCAGGGGGGGGGCATCAAAATGCACCTTCGCCTGTGTATACAAAAATCCTTGCACCGGCCCTGTGCAGGGACAGACCAGAGCAGTCCACAGGATGGTGTAGCAACAGCGCCACTGTAAATTTTCAGGCCACTGTGATACTGCAACTAAAAAAAATAGGATTTTAGTCTTACCTGTTAAATCCTTTTCACTTAGTCCATACAGGTCACTGGTACTCTGGGAGGCGATTCGCCCCTTTAATAGGCAGGAACAATTATGCAAATGATTGCAGGGGGCGGAGCCTCCCCTCCTACTTAAGCCACCTTCAGGCCAGAGCCACTAGATTGATTTGAGACACTAAAACGGACCCCAGGTAAGCAAGAAGAAAGACTCCTGTGAGCATGCCCCAAAGGTCTCCCACTGAATGCCACAGGAGAGCCAGGTCTGGTCCCTTGACAGGGTGGGAGACCAGTGACCTATATGGACAAAGTGAAAAGGATTTAACAGGTAAGACTAAAATCCTATTTTCACTGTCGTCCAATACAGGTCACTGGTACTCTGGGATGTACAAACATTGAGCTGACCCAGAGGCGGGAATAAGGCAAGGACCAGTACAAGGCCCAAGTCACGAAAACTGCTATGAACCAATTAATTACATAGCCCAAACTGAAAGTGTCAACGGACACCAACCAAGGGAACAACCCCTGAACTAACACAGCACACGGAACTAGAGCCAACTGGGCTCAACAGAAAGGAAGCACTAAAGATCACAGAGCAGAAGTCCTAAACAGGCAAAACTGCCTCCAGGACCTTCCTTCCAAAACTGGCATCAGCCGAGGCCAGCACATCAACTCGGTAGTGCTTTGAAAATGTGTGCACAGAGGACCAAGTGGCCGCTCTGCACAGTTGATCAGCGGAAGCCTGATTCTTGTAGGCCCAAGAGGCCCCAATAGATCTGGTGGAATGGGCAGTCACCCGGAAGGGAACATGCTTATTCCGCAACTTGTAGGCTTCACGGATAGTAGCCTTAATCTAAGAGGCAATGGTAACTTTGGAAGCCGGTCTCCCTGCCCTAGGCCCCTCAGGAATGACGAATAGAGCGTCAGACTTCCTGATAGACTCGGTGCGATGAACATAAAACTTGAGGCAACGCACCACATCCAACAAATGGAGATCTCGTTCCTTGTCAGATGAAGGATTAGGGCAGAAAGAGGGAACCACAATCTCCTGATTGATGTGAAACTCGGACACAACCTTGGGTAAGAACTCCTTGCTAGTGCGAAGCACAGCCTCATCCTTGTGGAACACCAGGTAAGGAGGTTTACAAGACAGAGCTTGTAACTCTGCTACCCGGCGAACTGAAACAATAGCCAAAAGGAAGGCCATCTTCCAAGTCAAGAGACGTAATGGAATGGAAGCCAAGGATTCAAACGGGGGTCGCTGAAGAACTCCCAGCACCAAATTGAGGTCCCACTGGGGAGCAGGACTCTTGAAGGCAGGCCGAACATGAGTCACACCTTGGAAGAAAACTTTCACATCAGGAAGGATAGCAATCCTTTCCTGGAAAAACACAGACAGGGCAGAAGTCTGAACTTTGAGGGAGCTCAGACTGAGCCCCTTATCAACACCGTCCTGCAAGAAGGCCAGGACAGTGGGAAGATGAAAATCAAGGGATAATTTCTTATCAGAGCACCATGCAACGAAGGTTGAGCTAATGCGATGATAGATCTTGGAGGACACAGGCTTACGAGCACTGAGCATAGTCGACACCACAGAAGGAGAAAATCCTTTCTTTGCTAGAATCGAGGATTCAACCGCCATGCCATCAAATGGAGAGAGTGAACATCCTCCTTCCACAGATATCCCTGAAGAAGTAGGTCCGGACGGGCAGGAAGTGGGAACGGATCCGCCACTGACATGGCCATCAACTCCGGATACCAGGACTGGTGAGGCCAGTTTGGAGCGATCAGGATGACAGGACAACGCTCCTGCTTCAACTTCTGGATGACTCTGATCAATAGAGGAAGAGGAGGAAAGATGTAAGCCAGAGAAAAATCCCAAGGGATCGACAAGGCATCCACTGCTAGAGCAAGGGAGTCCCTCCACCGGGAGCAAAACACCGGAACCTTCCTGTTGTGTCTGGAGGCTATCAGGTCCACCACCGGCATCCCCCACCTCTGGGTGAGCAAGTGAAACACCTCTGGATGAAGAGCCCATTCTCCGCTGTCGACGGTATGACGACTGAGAAAGTCCGCCATGATGTTGTCTACGCCTGTAATGTGAACTGCAGAGATGACAGGCACGTGATCTTCTGCCCAAGACAAAATAGTCTTGACCTCCAACCAGGCGGTGCCGCTTCTTGTGCCGCCTTGCCTGTTGATGTAAGCCACCGCAGTGGCGTTGTCGGACTCCACTCTGATTGGACGACCGGTCAGTTGAGATTCCCAGTGTTTCAGGGCAAGCCGGACGGCACGCAGTTCCAGAACATTGATGGAGAGAAGAGATTCCTCCAGACCCCATTTCCCCTGAGCACTGAAACGACCCAACACAGCACCCCAGCCCCGAAGGCTGGCATCCGTTGTGATCGTGGTCCAACGAGGAACTTGAAAGGATCTCCCTTTCAGGAGATGGGAGAGATCCAACCACCAGTGCAGACTCGATTCCACATGAGGAGGTAGAGAGACTGACAGATGCTGATGATCTGGATGATTCTTGCACGTCTGGATCACAAATCTCTGAAGTTCCCTGGAGTGGGCCATGGCAAATGGAACCGCTTCGATCGTGGAAATGAACTTCCCCACCAGAGACGTCAACTTCGGTACCGGAACTAAGTCCAGTTCCAGAATCCCCGCCACTCGGATGGCTATCTGATGTGCATTGGCGAGTGTCGAACAGGAGACCCAGGAACAGAAGCCTCTGAGATGGGACCAAGTCCGACTTGTCCAGATTCAGGATCCAGCCATGACGGGTCAGAGTGTGTATACACCTCTGCAGTTGCTGGTGGAGAAGCTCCGCCGAGGAAGCTTTGAGGAGGAGATCGTCCATGTAGGGGGTCACCCTGACCCCGTCCTGATGAAGCACAGCTATCAAGGAACCCAACACCCTCTGGAAGACCTGAGGAGCTGAAGTCAGCCCAAAGGGAAGAGCTGAAAACTGAAAATGTCCCCTGTGGCAGGCAATCCGGAGATACCGCCTGCTCTCTGGATGGATAGGGATGTGAAGATATGCATCCTGAAGATCCAAGGAGGCCAGAAATTCCCCTGGAGACATAGCGGCAATCACAGAGCGCAGGGACTCCTGGCGGAAGTGGGAAGTCACCACATAGGCATCGAGATCTTTGAGATCCAAAATAGGACGAGCCCCTCCGTCCTTTTTGGCCACCACAAACAGGTTGGAATAAAATCCTGAACCTGTGTCCTCCGGAGGAACCACTTCCAGGACCTCTTTGTCCAAGAGATACTGAATAGCGTCGTCGAACAGACGTCTTTTTGTGGGTTCCTGAGAAGGACGAGTAAAATGGAACCGAAAAGGAGGAAGGGAGGAGAAAGGGATCCTGTATCCCTCTGACACCACCTGAATAACCCATGGGTCCGCCACTGACTCCTCCCAAGTCCGGCGAAAGATGCGGAGACGTCCACCTACAGCCGGATGCGGACCCGGGTTCGGCGAGTCATGCCGAAGCAGTCTTGGAGGTCTTGGCCTTGGGGGCCACTTTGGGCTTCCAGGACTGTTTGGGCTTGGAGGAGGAGCGCGTAGTGGGAGGACCCGTTTGGGCCGAGGAGCGTGTCTCAGTCTGAAAGGAACGAAAGGACCGATTGCGTTTGGCTGGAAACTTTTTCTTAAAGACTGAGGGTAGAAGAGTACTTTTACCGCCAGTAGCCTCACTGATCATTTCTTTGAGTTCAGACCCAAATAGCAAATTCCCCTGAAAGGGCAAGGAAAGCAAGGCTTTCTTAGAGGCTGTATCAGCAGACCAAATTTTCAGCCAAAGGGCACGTCTAGCCACCACAGAAGCAGTGGAGGCCCTCGCCATCATGCGCACAGCATCAAAGGCAGGGTCAGCAACATAATTCTGAGCTTCAGTAATATTAGCCAGAAGCTGCAACTGTTCACATACTGGTGCATCCTGGCGAACTGCGTCAGTCAGTCGCTCAGTCCAGGCCGCAATAGCTCTATTAACCCACATCACTGCAAATGTTGGACACATGGCAGTGCCAATGGAGGCAAAAATAGACTTAAGAGAAAGTTCTAGCTTTTTATCCGTCCAATCCTGCAGGGCAGAGGCATCAGAGACAGCCAAGGCGGTAGACTTGGATAGCCTGGAAACAGGAGAATCCACCTTGGGGGGGATGAACCCATTTTGCCAGCTCAGTCTCAGGAAAGGGGTACAGTTTAGCAAACTTTTTGGAGACAGAGGAGGATCTATCAGGATTCTTCCACACCTCAGAGACTAGACGGGCAAGGGTAGGGTTAGTTGGAAAACAAACAACAGGCTTAGATGGTTTCTTTTGAAAAACGTCAGTAGGATCATAAGTAGATTCCTGAGTCAGAGGAAGGTTGAGCGTATTCAGCACAGCTCTAATCAGACCCTCAGCCGAGACTTCAGGGTCACATTCATAAGGGTCCCCAATGGACCTGTTAGACTCAATAACAGTGCGTTCCTCAGCATCAGAATCCTGCAATAGTTCTTCCTCAGAAGAATCAGACACATCAGGAGCTCCCTGTGGCTTAGGCAGGGAGGTCCTGATTGTAGAGGGGGTCTGCCAGACCTGGAGAGCCCCCTGTACCTGAGAGGGAAAGAGTTGAAGAGTGGATCTGAGATCCCTAGTGGCAGCTTTAAACTCCCTCACCCAAGATGGCTCAATAGCATGGCTGGGAAGCCCAGGGTTGCTATCTTGACCAGTGCAGTTAGGGCATAGATCCCCCAAATTATCACTAGATAGCCCAGTGTGACAAGAGGAGCAAAACGCCATGGGGGGGCAGACCCCCCATCCTCCTTTGACTTGGGTCTAGCCCCTAGCTCCAGTGAAGTAGACATGCTCACAGCGTCAATATACCCCACTTTAAACTCTATCACCCAGTAAAAGTGTGGAAGATTAAAGTTTCACCCCAGAAATGCCTAAATTTGGACTTATCTGGCCAGCGAAGGGTTAATCTGTTGAGGGGAGAGAAGGCTCGGTCCCTGCGTAGTGTACTCGCTGAGGAAGAGCACCACAAAATGGCGGCCGTCAGGACAGCCAATCAGAAACGAGCGCGAACCGGGCGCTCATGGGAAATGTAGTTTTCCCCATACAAGTACCCCAAACAGTGCCCGAAGCCCCCCTGAACATCCCACACTTATAAAACATACACCGGATGATAGAGCAGGAGCCTAGCATTAAAATGAGCCCTCTCTGAAGTTGCTGTGACAAGCGGTTCCAGAGATATGTCCCACACTGTGAAATCTCATAGAGAGTAAAGGAGCCATAGCGTCTGAGCGGGAAAAGCCGCGCTTAAAGGCGCGGAACACCAATTTTAATAAAGTTTAACAAAACATTAAAAAGTGCCCAAACATGTATTAAACACTAGTCAAAGCTCCAAAACCCAGAGAATACCACAGAAACTGCATTAAATCATTGAAATGCAAATAAAAACACCCTATGAGTGCTGGAGTGCAAAGCAAACTCCCAAATACAAGCCCAGCAAAGGGACACTGTGGGGACAAGTGGACCTTCAACACTCAATGGGTGGCTCACCTTTCCTGCAGGACTTCAGTCTTCAGGTGACCATGATGAAGAAGGAATAAACCAGAGGTAAATTCCCCAGTAGGGAAGCTGCTTAACTCAAGCTGTTCCCTCTTCAGGGCTAAGGTCCACAGAAAATCCCTGGAAGCTGCACCAGCCACTTTAAAGAGGGCAATTCACAGCCATGGTCACCCTCCTAATGGTGGTATTCCATATTTGAATAAAAAAATAACAAAATACTAAGTTGAATGCATAGATGTTCTCTACCTGGTGTGCACAGCACCCAGGAACAAATCAATCTGGTGGCTCTGGCCTGAAGGTGGCTTAAGTAGGAGGGGAGGCTCTGCCCCCTGCAATCATTTGCATAATTGTTCCTGCCTATTAAAGGGGCGAATCGCCTCCCAGAGTACCAGTGACCTGTATTGGACGACAGTGAAATACTTTATTAAAAAAGTATAACAGCTCAAACTTGTATCTCTCAGCAATGGGAGTACCCTTGTTTTACACAGGGGGGGGGATAAACCCTACAACATACTTTTTTACATTTTAAGTATTACTATCCCTTTGCATTGGACTTTTAACCCCTTGAAACTAGAGCGGAGTCAAATGCATTCAAAGCAATACCTCAGAGACCTCACTAACATTCAGTGTGTTAAACACTATGAGTGCCAGAGGAGTACGGAACGCATTGCAAAGCAATGCGTTGCGTACCCCTCTGGCACTTAAAGGGTTAAAACACCATTTAAATCAATTGGAATTTTGCAAATTGGTATTTGATCTCTATGGTGCAGTTGTTTTTTCCAGAATTTATCCAGTTTTTCTTGGTACATGGTACTCATTACCACTCTGATGAGTGTTTGCAAGGATTATGAGCTTATATTCTCTTGCAAAGGCTGGAGATTTTCCTTGGAAGTTGCATTACATCAAGTTTCCAGTCTCTTCTAAAGGTATCAAGATACCTGCCACTTTGTTTAAAGGGAAATAATATGGCACCTGCATTGCGATTTGATGTATGGTGGGAAGATGATTCCAGCTTAAGTGAATTCAACAGTTTAAGCAGACAGCTGCAGATATCCCTTAAAAGGATAGTAATGTTTCAAGATAAATTAAGCTTTGCTCGTTCTTCATAGTTTTTCAACACTGCAGAGTATTATTACAATGATAGTTTATGTGCAACTATGTAATTACATGTCCTCCTCCCTCCCCTTTTATATATACATAATTCTGCCCCCCCCCCACACAGTCTGGATGGATCAGGATGAGGGACAATCTTCTGTGAGCATAAGGAAAAACCTGCCCTGAGAGACAGGGGTTTCTTATACTGACAGTCAGGAGTTTGCCCCTCATTGCGATCTGTCCGGTCCAATGACCGGATTCCAGATCTGAAAGGAGGCAGTATTATGTATGAAAAAGGGGTGGGAGGGGAACACTTTATAACATAATTACACATAACTAGATAGATTACAGTATTGTAATAACGCTCTGCAATGATGAAAAGCTAAGAAGAATGATCAAAGCTTAATTTATCTTGTAAAATTACTATCTCTTTAATTTAATCTGGAATCAGGAGCAATTCCAGATTTTTACAGCTAGTCCCAGAAATGTCATGTTCTAATATCCAGCAAGTAGAAGGATGCAGTAGACATTTGGGGCCAAATAGTCCTCACAATATATTTCATAGTTCAAGATCCTAAGGCTTTAAGTATGGCATATCTGGACTCATCTGTGCTGAAACTACCTCACCACTCCTGAAGCTGCCAGGTCACCTCTGTGTCCCCTGCTCGCATTAAACCAGTGATTCTCAACCAGGGTGCCGTGGCACTTTAGTGTGCCACGAACATCAGCTCAGGGTGCCCCATGTTTTCTATGAAGACTAACAAAAATGGACTTTTAAATAAAGATTTATAGAAATTGTTATGCACAATGTATTTAGTTTTGTTATTATGATTATAATACCTAATAATAACTGTATATTTATGTATTGTGCCCTTCTTATGCCCTTGATCAAGTACAATAAATATGTTCGGGGGGCCTCGAATGTTCTAGATTATGTGTTAGGGGTGCCCTGAACAATAAAAGATTGAGAACCACTGCACTAAACTATTGCTACAAACAGGGGACCTGTACGTCAAGATCCATGTGACACGCAGCAATGCGTTGCATGCCGGGGAGCCACTTTTAAACTTGTTCTCGGTACACAGACTCTCAGTGTGAGTTTGAAAGTGGTGACGGCTGATGGAGAAAGCCCCAGCATACAACACATTGTCGCTTGTCACTTGCATCTTCAAATACTTGTCCCCTGTTCCTCACAATAGTTTAACGTGGGACATAGAGATGCCACAGCCTGCATTCATATCTGTCCACCAACACACTCAGGGATTCTGTTCCCTTAGCCCCCATTGACAAACCAGGCCCCTATGAATCTTGCCCTGAGACTACTTAACGCTTTAAGGACCAGAGAGGAGGGAAAAACATTGAGAAGCAATGCACTGCATACCCCTCTTATCCTTAAAGGGATAGTAATGTTTCAAAACAAAAGCAGCTCCAATTAATCATCATAGTATTCGGAGTTTGGAGAATGTTATTTCAATTCTGTCAGAGTTGTAGTTCAAGAGTAACTCAATGACAAAGCATCTCCCTCCCCCTTTTACTGATGTAACACTGCTCAGCCATGGCAGAAGGGAGGTGCCCAGGTAGACTGCAGAGAGGGACAATCTTCAAGTAAGATAAGGGAAAAATCTGAAAAATTTGTCAAGGGGGGCAGGGTTTTCATTGTTCTCATAGGAAGAAGATTGTCCCCTGCTGTTATCTGTCTGTTCTATGGACTGCATTCCCCATCTGAGAAGAGATGACTTACACTAGGTAAAAGGGGCGGGAGGGGAAACTCTGCTTGTGAATATCTCTCAAACCATAAAGGTTTGAGAGATAAGATTTATATTGTTCTTCATGGTTTTTTAATGCCTATAAAATAAAATAAAGATAAAACTAAGTATTACTATCCCTTTAAGTTTACCAAGTCCAGTGTGAAGAGTCTAAGGTCCTGTGGTCCTGCTAGCATGTGTCATGTCCGCCTCCATGGATACGATATCCAAGACTGACTATGTTATCTTTTGAACAAAAGCACAAAGGCAGAATTCATAGGGGCCATTAAGGTTTTCTGGTCATAGTAAGGTAAGGGAGTTTACTATTAGGAGGTGTTAGTTCTTAATTAACATTTACCTGATTGTCTGCTGACGACTCTTGGTCTTTGTTTATTGATTGATATTCAGCTCTTTGGTTCACAGGTGAATATTTAACATAATTTCTTGCTCTGGGGGGAGACCTCACTCGTTTTTCTTCCCCATCCACAGCCCACAGATGTCTTCTGCGGAAGAACTCCTGATGACGTGGGGACTGTCCCTGTCTTTCCTGCTCCCTACCCCAGCTGGGATTATCCTGGCGACATGACGTGATGTTGTAGCGACTCCGTAGGATTTCGTGGAATTCCAACCTCCTTTCATGCTTGTCCTCAAAGCTTTCCTGTAAAGGCTTTTGGCCTGTGGGGGACTTTGCAGCTTTAGTGACCATGTCTATTACCGAGCCAGAGCTTTAGAATAGTCTCATATCATTCATATGATGATGGATCAGCCTCCAATTTGTACCTTCCGAATAAGAAAAGAAAAATTAAAAGAATCAATTCCCCCTATTCAGTACACTGAAAAAAGTGATGTGTTTACCAAAACAGATAAAAAAAAGTAATAGTTTTTAGACAGATCAGTAATCTCAAACTGTATTCTGTAAATATCACATGCCCCCATAGAGCCAGTGCAGGATTTCGGCACTATTCAAGCATATGGGCTCTATGGGGACTTGAGATGTCAGTCCCAGCTACCAGTTTCCTTATGTGGAGCAGATGAGGAGGATCTTTCGTCCTAGTTGAAGGAAAGCATTGTGGGATCGGCTGTGCTAAGTATTAACTTTTGAGGTACCAGTGCAAATTAGCAGTAGTCAGGGCATATAGTCAACATTTTAGTTGATGAAGATTTACTGTTCCTTTAATAGAATACTAACTAGGGGAGTACCGAAATGAAAATTCTGAACCGAAAGCAAAACTTCATGATGCACTTGGCCGAAAACCGAAAATTACTTTTTTTTTATTTATGGGGCGATGCCTAACAAAAGAAACAAAAAATATAGCAGAGCAAGTATACATGGCACAATTAAAGTGAAACTATTAACCACTTCAGTGTCACAGGAGAGTTGCCCACTTCCGGCAAAATCTGATGGCAGCAATATGCTGCAGATCACAACCTATTTGTTGTAAATCTAAAGCTCTGTTTGTTGCTCCACCTCCACCTTCTTCCTCTGATTGGTGACTGCTGCAATGATAGCTAGGACTGATGACTCATGTCCCCATAAAACCAGCACACGTAAGGACCATTACATGTGGTCACATTACCATAGGAAGTTAGCACCTGCACTCCCAGTCACCTGAGGCATCACATCACCATAGCAACACAATCACTCCAGCCACCTGAAGCATCATACCACCACCATGGCAACACCATCACTCTAGTCATCTGAAGTATCACATCTCCATAACACCATCAGTCCAGTCACCTGACTCATGAGATAGCAGATCACCATGACAATACCATCACTTCAAGTCACCTAAGGTTTCACATCACTATGGTACCACTATCACTGTAGTCATTTGACATACCATATCACCAAGGTAAAACCTTCACTACAGTCACCTACCTGCCGGGATATCCATCATCATTGCTGTATGTAAACAACTAGATGTCTTGCTATCACTAAGCTCAAAAAAGACAGACTATCTACACTTGGGTCTTTTGTAATTGCACTGGCAGGTAACTACAGCATATAGATGTGTGATCAGCTTAAAGGGATAGTAATACTTCTTTTTATCTTTATTTTATTTTGTAGGCATTAAAAAAACATGAAGAATGATATGTCTTATCTCTCAAACCTTTATGGTTTGAGAGATATTCACAAGCAAGGTTTTCCCTCCCGCCCCTTTTACCTAGTGTAAGCCATCTCTTCTCAGATGTGGAATCTGGTTGTAAGACCAGACAGATAGCAGAAGGGGACATTCTTCTTCCTATGAAAACAATGAAGGCCCTTCCCCCCTTGACAAGTTTTTCAGGTTTTTCCCTTAATTAAAGATTGTCCCTCTCTGCAGTCTACCTGGGCACCTCCCTTCTGATCTGGCTGAACAGTGTTACATCAGTAAAAGGAGCGGGAGGGGGATACTTTGATATTGAATTACTCTTGAACTACAACTCTGACAGAATTGAAACAACACTCTTCAAAGTCCAAATACTATGATAATTAATTAGAGCTGCTTTTATTATGAAACATTACTATCCCTTTAAGTATGTAGCCGACTACATAAGCATACCCAGTAGTAGAAGTTTGACCTCGTGGTCAGCTTTCTCTCCATCCTCCAGTAGGTTCCTATCTATCATTTTACTCCTCTCTACCGCCGCCTTGTCCTCGGCACTCACTCAGCATGCATCCCATGGTGATTGGTGACGGGTCTCTGAGTAACCCAACGGGTAGCGGCAGGCCAGGGCAGCATCAATAAGGACAGGAGACAACCACTCTCTCCACTGCCCGCACTGATGACAGCCGGGACAGTGACACACGCAGAAACGCCTCATGGAGCATGATGGTGTTTTCTTCCTCTGTTCTGAGGCCAGTGCAAGTTTAAAACTGGCTCCCAGACTGAGGAAGAAAACTCCAGCATGCACCACACAGCTTCACCATGTGTGACACACCCCCAGGCTGTCATCAGAGCAACACGGGCAGTTTCATTGTGCAACGGATGAGGGAGGCAGTGCCCGTCTGGACACCTAAAGAAGGAAGCACAACTCTGACACACAGCTGGACCGGGACATGCTTACTGATACACAGTACTGCTGCACACACTGATAAGCTCAGCATAGAGGGAGGGGTCCGCCACCTCACTGACCAATAACAACATGCTGCTAGGTTGGCCAACCAATCAGCCCCTATAAAGCAATGTAGGGTGGAACAAACAAGCAGGTAAACATCCGCACAGTTTCTGTGACATTAACTGGGCAGTATTTACTTCCCCTGTTTCGGCCATTTTTTTTATTTCGGCTTTTTGCCGAAAATGCCATTTTTGGCCGAAACATTTTGGCTACGGAAATTTCGGTGCACCCCTAATACAAACTACTCCTACAATAAACCCTTACTTACATTAAAAAGGGAAGAAAATCACAATGGCCACTATGAATCAATTAAGTGTGGATTGACTCTCCAAATGTAATCTTTAATGAGTACTGGATTTTATGTCCATGAAGGCAGACATGATTTTTGTTGCAGGACCTCTAGAAGCCAAACCCTCCAAAAAGAAATATGTCTGCCTGCATGAACATAACATCTGTTACCAATTAAAGATTAATTCCGGAAAGCTGTTCAAGAATTGTTTCATAATGGCTGTTAGGATTTTCTGTAATAATTGCCTCTATATAGTGCTAGCCATTTGTCTGTAATACAGTTTTTCTGCAAATTATTTGCTGCTGGCATCATGTGACACTTTATGCTAATTAATTTCTGGGTCATTATTATCACACACTGTGCTATGAACAAGTCTAGGCAAAGTCCACACACTGAGGTCATTTTTAATAGCACAGATTTAAAAAAAAAAAAAAAAAAAAAAACACTCCTCGTGCAATATCCTTTGTTACAGATAGATCACCACACCCTCGCCATCACTTTTGGCGCCCCTCTTGTTTGTGTTTTGTTTAATAGCACAGATAGTAATATATATATAACCTGAAGCATAACTAGGCTTAGGTTAGATTGTAATTGATACGTGTTATCACTGGTTTGATTCAACAGATTCTCTTTGAAGTCTATGGAAAATTTCAAGATAAAACACTTGATAAAGAAAACTGCAATGGAACCCATATCCTAATTAGCATACTGTGCATGCCCCACTGTGTCATTAAAATATAAAAGGTACATTGCTGAAAATCTATTTTATAGAAAAAAAGCTAGTACAACATAGAGGCATATTTTCATTTTCTTACAAACAGACTAAACTTATCTTAAAGCGGATCTCTCACCTTCACTTTTGTTTTCCTCAAATGAATCCTCCTTACGCGCTGTTATATTTGCTGTATGTATGTATGATTAACTGACCTGTACCCAAGTAGGGAAATTCTAAAGACATGGCCTATTAGTAGGGATCCCTGAGAATAGGGTTGTAAACCACTAGTTTAGGGAGACATTCATACTGTTATTTCTGCATGGTGTAAGCAAGTTGAGTGTGGTAACATATGCTAATATATTGTAATGAAACCACCAGTACAAACCATAGCTTAATTAGCACATGAAACTGCACTGTCTGGGAGGCTTTCACTTTCACTTTCTTTAAATAATAGTATCAATATCTCCGAACTAGGCATCTGCTGGTCTTTTAGGCAGTTTTGCACAGTTTTCGAAAATGCAGACTAAGGTGACAGGTCCAGTTGAGTGCCAGATGGGTAACCAATACATTGCTTTGCAATGCGATGGATAACCCTCTGGCACCCAAGGGTTAACGTTATTAAATGTACCACTAAGATGAGACCAAGAAAATTAATAAAGACAAAAAAAATCAACACACACTGCTACTTAAATGCTGCTAACAGGTCAGGGTTTAAGGATATTGCTGTTTGAACATACATGTCCTATCAGTAGCACTGCAAGTTTAACTTAAAGGGACAGTAATATGCCATAAAAAATTCTTATAGTTTTATAGACAATAAAAAATAAAGTTCCTTCTCCCTTCCTTTCTCCTGATGTCAGCTGTAAAGCTGACATCAGGTGATTCAAGTCGGCCGACTCGAGGAGGCTCTTCAGCAGAGCCGAAATTGCGTTATTTAAAAAGAACTACTTCACTGGAACGGTCTACAAAGTGTGCTTGCAAACCAGGCACACTTTGTAGACCTTTCCAATGAAGTAACTATTTTTAAATAACGTGATTTCGGCTCTGCTGCAGAGCCGCAGGCTGGTCGCCGGAATGGGATCTCCTGCTGTCAGCACAGCGCTGATGTCAGGAGAAGGGGAGAGAGGGGGGGGGACTCTGAATGCATATATATCTCAAACCATAGCGGTTTGAGAGAAATGATTTGTGCCATGGAGTTTATTTTTTTATTGTCTATAAAACTATAAGAATTTTTTGTGGGTCATTACTGTCCCTTTAAACACCTCAAGCAGAACTATACTTAACACACAGTCTGTTTGAGGTGATTTAGGCATGGAGTACATATCCTGCCTCCATGCATGACTGCATGTGTAAAATGTAATTTCATTTTAGAGTTTAGTTTCACCAGTGTATGATAATCCTGTTTATCATAACAAGTTAACCCTAATTCAGGAAAGTTCTATTTTCTTAATATATTAAACAACTGTACAGGTGATTGAAATACATAACATTAAGAGAAGCGTAAGTAAAATTGAAATGTTTACACCAAGATAATATCGTACTTTTTATGGCATCTATATCTGGGTTGGGCTACTATCGTGCAAGTAAGACCACCAACAATGCTCAAACAAAATGTTCAGGCCTAATTTACAAGGCCTAGTAAATGTTCAACAATAGGTTTTCCAAAACAGATATCATTGCATTCTATATGGTAGTTTACATGGGTGACTTTCGGGCTCTCTCACAAAGCCAACATCAACTCAGAGTCAGTGCAATGCTTATGTCACCCACGTAGAAAGGTATGTTGGTGGGCTATCATCTCACATGTCCGTACAGTTTACTGTGCCCACACAGCAATGTTGTAGCTGGGCTTATCTGCACAGAGGTGTAAGGGGCTGCAGGCACTTCTGTAACAGAAGCTGCATTGGAGATCAGAAGATGGAAAGGTGAGAATAGCAATTCATTTGTTAACCCCACCCCCACCCCTGAAAAATGTTTTTATATGTGGAACACTGGCATGCTGGGGTGTTTATTGAGGCAAACTAACTGCACCATAGGGAGCAAATAAAAAATCCTGTTGATTTAAATTGGGGTATTAAGTTCTTGGAGAGATTTCAAACTCATTATTTATATCGTTGAGGAACCGGTGCAACTTAATGGTAGTGAGTCTGTCAAAATCCCTGCCCCTGTTAATCTCGTTGCAGCGATTTTAACACAATCACTTCGCCGTCGCAATTCGCTGGTGTGCGGGTGAAAAGAGAGGTCTCCAACTCACTGTCCCAGTAGGTTTGCCTCAAAGTTGCTCCAAGTTTCCTCCTTTGTGCATATAGCCCTTATTTAATACCCCATCCTGTCTATGTCCCATACACAGATCACATATACACAATGTTTGAGATGGTTTCAACAGCCCCTCTAAGGAATGAATTTCTAGTTTCACATTTCCATAGAAATATCATAATCATATAAAGCCTCTAGCCATTCATTCCATCTAGAACAGACGCTTTCCATTTAATCATTTAACCATCTAATTTCCTGCTTGCTTTTGGGATCAACACTTGCTATCACTTTATGTGGACAGCATACAATCCATTTTTCCTTAACATACATTGGAATTAACATCACCACATTTGATGAGCTGGTTTATTAACCATCTGTCAATAGTTTTACCCTTGTTTTACTATTTTTATGCATTAACTATTTTGATTTGTATTCTGTGGAAAAAGCAGCTTGTAATTGAAAGCATATTCAATGGATTTTGCATTGTTTATTCACTATTTGTGTCCTTGTGGTTCATCACTAGTTAGTTATGCACCGTTCACACAAGTGAAGTTAGGGTACAGCATGTCTGTGTTTTCTTTTAACCCTTTGATTGCCTGGGAGATATCCAAGGCCGGATACTTCCCTGGGGCTCAGAGTTAACCATCTGAGTTCCAGAGGTTTGTCCACTGCATTGAAAAGCAATTTTTCTGGCTCCCTCCCTATGGCTGGTTCAAAGGAAAATGAACATCTATTTAAAATGCATCTCCTTCAAATTAAGAAATTGAGATAATTGCTACTAGACCCCAAAACATTTATTTTACCTGCACAGTGTATATAAACTGAAACATATAAATGGATGAAGCTCCATCTTTGGAGATTTCTGACCTTCTGCTTTACATCACACTATGCAGAATAACCAACTTGTGATAATGTTGTAACCAGTGACAACCTCTTATAGTTTCCTGCACAAGAGCTTACTTGCACAGTGGATATTAACCTCAGCAATTTGAAGCTCACAAAAATGGTTGCCAGCACTGTGAGCTAATACTGCTGCAGGTTTTTTGTCCAAGTGATTTGTGGAGCGATGCAGGAAAAGTACGCAATCGCTATTTCCCATGTGAAAACCATAGGGAATAGGTATGCGCATGATTTTGTTGAATTGCGCATGAAAGTCAAGATTAGCGAACAGCTGCGTATATATATTTATTTTTTGTGCGCGTGGCTAAGATTAACGAATCTGTGTGAGTGGAATAGCGAATTCGCCTAATGCAAGAACTGCTATTGCGAATTAACTTATATGTCTGTACTGTTGTCGTAAAATGGAATTTTTCATGCGCAATTCAAGAAGCGTTCGGTATTTAGCTTCCTGGATCAGAATATGCACAAAATCTATCTGCACACAAAAATACCTTTATCTGATATGAACGTTTCTTGCATCGCTCCATTGGTTCTGTGGAAACATCTGTAAGTAGGGTTGCTACCTGTCCAGTCTTGGCTAGCACAGTCCAGTTTTGGGAATCCCTGTCCAGTTTTGTCAACCCAGTCAAGGTTTCAGAGGTGCTGAACACAAACAGATTCTGTTTCAAGCTCTTGTGCTCCCACTGGTTAGAGCACACATCTATCAGCAGAATACTAATTCTAATTGATTGGTCTTGTAGCTCCCTTTCAATGCTAGAGAGTTGATTGGTGCATTACTTGCTTATTACAGGCCTGCAGGGCATAAACTAAGCTTTTCAACAGAATTACTTCTAAACTTAGAAATTTCAGTTCACTTTTGGCAAGAGTAAAAAAGGTGTAAACATGATGTGTAATTGCTACAGTAGTCTTATGTACTAGTTAATGTGAGCTAGGCTGCTTGTTTTATGGTGTTTCTTCTCCTTTAAGTATATTTTCACAAGAGCACATCACAACCTGTTGGGGAGGACTTACTTGCCAACATTTCAAAAATATTTCTACGGAAATGTTTCCCTGGACAGTCACATTACAGAGATCACTAGAGAGCCATAGTACCATGTAACCAGACACCAAGAGGAAACCTTGTACAACAGACTCAGAGTTGTACTTATACAGCAGAACATACATTACCAACACCTAACTACAGTAAATTATATAAATAAGCAATATTGTCATGTTCGGAAACACATATTCTTTTAAAACTAATGACAAGCACGAAGAATATGGGGCCATATTCAAATGAGAAAACAGGAGCAATACTGGAGAAAAAAATATCTGCACCAAGAAAAACAACAACTCCCCCAAACTTCCTTTGATATAAATGAAGCTGATAACGCTTGAATTCTAGACAGGTCTCCAACGTAGTCCTCGGAATGCCAAGCAATGCATTGGAGAACTCTCTAGCATTCAGGGGGTTAAAAATTAACTGGAGGTTTCATTTATCCCCTTTGGTGCAGTTGTTTTGCTCTAAAATTATACCTCTTTACTTTTGTGAAGGTGTTATTATTAAATTTTAACACCTTAGTGACCTAGGATGTGCCAGGATCATCACGTTGCTCCGGACATAAAGGACCAATGACAGACCTGGCACGTCATAGAATTCTGGGATGGTAGCATAGCTCCATGCCGGTTTGGGCGGTGGTTAAGGGGTTAAAACCAGGGACAGCCAGATCCCAGGACAGGAAGCCAATACCTGGGACTGTCCCTAGAAATCAGGAACAGTTGGCAGGTATGACAGGCTGTACCAATACAATTCCCCTCTAAAACAGGCCCAGGAATCGATTTTGTAGCCCTACATTTGCCTAACAACAATTTACTAACCTACTTATGCCGCAAAATCTCCCCTTAAGGACATTTGTGTCAAGGTGTGGGTAGTGGGGCAGTGTTTGAGTCTCCTTATCTAACAATTCTGGGGCAAAGCAACTGCACCACAGGCAAGATATTAACATTCCCCAAATTCTCTTTGATTTTTATAGGCATTTTAACCCTTTAAATGCCATAGAGGTATCCAACACATTGTGAAGAAATGCAATGGCAACCTCCCTAGGTTTCAGTTGATTAAAAATTCCATTTAAAACAATGTGGGTTTGCATTTTTACCCTAGAGTGTAGGTGGTTTGCCCCAGAATTGCTCCAATTTGTGTTTATGCATAAGATCGTATGTATTAAACAAGGTGCAGTGGAAACCGTATAACTTCCTCCATTTTCTTGTGCATGCTATGGGGCAGCTAGTTGTACAGGACTGTGTACTGGTATGCATTAAAGTGGCTTAAAAGTGGTCCACATCAGCCTCAAGGGCTGATGGGATAACCCAGAGAGACAGACATACTGAATTGAGGCACTCAGAGGCCAACCATCAAAAAAGACATATAGCTGATGTGGAACTCTTTTAAGTTGTTATTACATATTCGGTCCTAGAGCGCACCACACTATTTGAGTGTTTATGCAATCTATATCATATTTACTACTGGTGTGAGTCATTTGTTTAGTTTCTCCATTCTGCATTAAAGAGATCATAAGCTCTACTGCATACCCACCTGAGTGCAGTCACTGGTTCACTGGCGCTGGACACTGATGACAACAGAGTTGTGCTGGCACATTTATATATTCCCCACAATGTGAGGATATTCCTACATCCTGAACTGTTGGTTGGTTTGGGTCGAAGGCTTAGATTTAAAGGAGCAGTAAACTTTTATTTATGAAAACACATATTTTATAGAGCTTTTCCTGCCGAATAAAACAAGGTAACTCCCACTGCTGTCAGGTGTTTTATTCAAAAATTATAGCAGCTTAAATAATCAGGAAGTGAATTTACTGTGTTTACTTCCTGATAGTTCTAACTGACAGGAAGTGACAGGCAGTTTCTGTCACATTCTATGGAGAACTGTTATGTCTCTGACGTTTCTGACTTTCCTCTCCATTAGAATTTAACAGGAAATCTAATTAGAATTTGAACACTAGAGGGCACTGGTAGTGTAAAAAAACATGGGTTTAAACTGTAATAACTCTGGAAATATAAATCTCTCAGCAGTGGGAGTACCCTTATTTTACTCAATAGGAAAATCCCTACAATATATATTTTTTCATAAAAAAAGTTTACTGCTCCTTTAAGAAACTGTAATCTGGTAACCAAAGAGAAGCAATCCTGGAACAAACCATCTGTATCACAAAGAACACATACTAATTCTCCAAACTCCCACTGACTGAAATGTGGATTTTAACTCCTTGATTGCTAAAAAGATCTCTAGCACATAAATTTGAAAGGCATCAGTGATCTCTCTAGCATTCAATGGAGATTTACCTCCATTTAAATCAATGGGCATTTTCATTGCCCTTTATGATGCAATTTCAGGAAAATTGCTGATCTTTAACACCTTAAGGACCCATGACGGTTCTGCACCGTCATGGGTTAAACTCTTCCATCGCGGCCGCACGGAGCGATGGAAGAGTTCAAGCCGCTTGTTACTAAGTGTCCCGGTATCGGGACACTTAGTAACAAGCGGCTGAAACATTGTTGCAACATGCGATTCGCTTCAAAAGCGAATCACATGTTGCAAAACCTGAATGACAGGGACAGTATTTGTAAATACTGTCCCTGTCAGATCTCTCTGCCTCCCTCCACCTTGCATACTGCTGAGGTGGAGAGAGACAGAGAGACATGCTGTTACTGCCTTACTGTAAAAAAAAAAAAGTCAAAAAAAAAAGTTTAAATAAAGAAATTTAACCCTTTGATCACTGTTCTGCAGTGATCAATAAGTGCCCCCCCCCCATCTGATCACTCTTGGAGTGATCAATTTGCTGCAGATCAGTGTTTTCTGGTCTGTGGGACACCCCCCATCCCCCTAGATTTTTTTTAGATTTTTTTAAAAATTTTTTAATTTTTTTTACATTTTTTTTTTTTTAATAGTAAATATTCTTTAGGTATTTTGGTAGGTAGTTGGGTAGGTTTAGTGTAGACGTGTGTTAGGGAAAGTTTTAGGGATAGATTTAGGTTTAGGGGAAAAAAAAAAAAAAACCAAACCCCCCCCCCCCCCCAAAAAAAAAAAAATATATATATATAATAAGTGCAGTTTAGATAGGTAGTTCACTTCGGTTAGGTAGGTTCAGGATATACGTAGGTTAGGGTAAGTTTTAGGGTTAGATTTAGGTTTAGGGATAGCGTAAGAAAAAAAAAAATAAAAATAAAATAAATTATATATATATATATATATATATATATATATATATATATATATATATATATATATATATATATATATATATATATATAATTTAAGTGCAGTTTAGATAGGTAGTTCATTTGGGTTAGGTAGGTTCAGGATATACGTAGGCTAGGGTAAGTTTTAGGGTTAGATTTAGGTTTAGGGATAGCGTAAGAAAAAAAAAAATAAAAATAAAATAAATTATATATATATATATATATATATATATATATATATATATATATATATATAATTTAAGTGCAGTTTAGATAGGTAGTTCATTTGGGTTAGGTAGGTTCAGGATATACGTAGGCTAGGGTAAGTTTTAGGGTTAGATTTAGGTTTAGGGATAGCGTAAGAAAAAAAAAGTTTTATTAGTGGGCAAAATGCAGCGCAGGTACAGCGTTGAAGAGGCATATGCCTTTTTGGCGTCTGACTCTGAGGCAACAGACACTGCGTCAGATTTTGACACAGCGCAGTTTTCAGAAAGTGAGAGCAGCTCTAGTGATGACGCTGGGCCTTCTGTCAAGAAAAGACGCACTGCCCCAAGAGCTGCTCTGGCAACTGCCCCAGCACCTGCCAAAAGAACTGCCCAAAGACCTACCAAAATACCTACCCAAAGAAATGCCCCAAGTGCTGCCCCAAGAGCTGCCCTGGCAACTGCCCCAGCACCTGCCAAAAGATCTGCCCAAAGACCTACCAAAGAAATGCCCCAAGTGCTGCCCCAAGAGCTGCCCTGGCAACTGCCCCAGCACCTGCCAAAAGATCTGCCCAAAGACCTGCCCAAAGAAATGCCCCAACATCTGCCACTCCGGATCCTAATGAATGGGTATCAATTTATGCCCACAAATCTCAGAATTCACAGGCAACCCAGGGATTCAAATTGATGTGGAAGGATTTACCCATGATCATTTTTTTGATTTGTTTTTGGGGGAAGACATTTTAGGTGAAATTGTTTCCCAAACCAATTTGTATGCAGCCCAGTATACTGCCGCCAACCCTAAGTGTGAAAAACGCTGTTTTTTTTTTTTACTTACGTCATGGTTTACGAGGGATTGGTGGTAAAATGGCTGTGTATAAAATTGGAAAACACACCTAAAACGAGAGCCTGGGGTGTCTACTTTCCAAAAATATACACTTTTGGGGGGAAATCTTAAAAAAGAGCACCGTTACACAGCCCCAAATGAGACATGGCACCAGTAACGCAAGCTGTGAAAATTCAAAGTGTGAAACTGGAAACGCGCATGTTCCAATTTGGCCCCCGTAGCTCCCCCAAACCATGAGAAAGCTATGCATATGGGGTATTGCCGTACTCAGAAGAAGGAGCTGAACACTAATCAATTCAGTTTATAAAATCTTCACCTATTCTGTGCTTGAAATTCACATCAGCATTGAAGGCAAAGTGTGAAAAACGCTGTTTTTTTTACTTACGTCAAGTTTATGAGAAAGTGGTGGTAAAATGGCTGTGTAAAAAATTTGAAAACATACCTAAAATGAAAGCTGGGGGTGTCTACATTCCAAAAATATACACTTTTGGGGGGGAATTCTGAAGTGCAGCACTGGAACATAGCCCAAAATGAGTAATGGCATCAGTTAACCAAGATGTGAAAATTCAATATTTGTTCAAAATTGGGCCCCGTAGCTCCCCCAAACCTTGAGAAACCTATGCATATGGGGTATTGCTGTACTCAGAAGAAGGAGCTGAACACTAAACAATGCATTTTTAAAAATCTTCACCTATCATGTGCTTGAAATTCACATCAACATTGAAGTGCAAGTGTGAAAAACGCTGTTTTTTTAACTTACGTCAAGATTTACGAGCGATTGGTGGTAAAATGGCTGCGTAAAAAAATTGAAAACATGCATAAAATGAAAGCCTGGGGTGTCTACTTTCCAAAAATATATACTTTTTGGGGGAAATCTTAGAGTGGAGCACTGTTACACAGCCCCAAATGAGACATGGCACCAGTGATGCAAGCTGTGAAAATTCAAAGTGTGAAACTGGAAACGCGCATGTTCCAATTTGGGCCCCGTAGCTCTCCCAAACCTTGAGAAACCTATGCATATGGGGTATTGCCGTACTCAGAAGAAGTAGCTGAACACTAAACAATGCATTTTTAAAAATCTTCACCTATCATGTGCTTATCAACAGTAGTATTGAAATGTAAGTGTGAAAACTGCAAAAAAACAAAATATTACCACAATTTTGAAATTTTTTTCTGGAAAAATAGGTGCATGAAAAACTCCAAAATTCTCCTGATTATTTACCTTATGTTGTCTAGTTTTCAGAAACATATACCTTTGTGGGACATTTTTGGTTCTGGCACCGTCAGCTAAGCTATGATGCTCACATGCCAATTGTTGAGAAATCACAAGTTGGAAATAACGGCAGCCATCTTGTAATATTTACCTTGTAAATGTGAGTAAAGGACTAAAATACTAGGCATATGGGGTATTCTTATATTCAGGAGAAGCAAATGAATATATTTAGGGGTATTTTTTTTTCATTAACTAATAGTATGCAAATCCTGAAAGAAAAATGTAAGCAAAATGTTGCTTTTTTTCAATTTTTTTCCTCTTTTTTCTATTTTAATCAAATTAAACAATGAGGTATTCATATAATTGTGGTATCAAAAGAAAGCCCTACTTGTGCTTAAAAAAACAGTATATAATTTATGTGGGTGCACCAAAGGAATTAAAGAGAAAACATGGTTGAACAAAGACATAGTCAAAAAAGTCAAAATTGCTCCGGTCCTTAAGGGAAAACGACATCAGATTTTCCCGGTCCTTAAGGGGTTAAGGTGTCTGAACACTGCATTTTGGACTTGATAAACAAAGGAAAGTATCTCTGGAAGAAACCAGCTACACCATAGGGGATGAACAAAAATTACCCTTGACTTAAATGTTTTTTTTTTTTTTTTTTACTACATCTGCACCAATTAACTGCTTCTTTACGCTCTAATTCGGTGAGAATTCTACCAGACAGGCAGGGGGAAATTCCTGCAGTTCTATATGTGTTGAGGCAGTTATACCTCTAAATTACAGCATATTTTAAAGGGGATCTATCACCCCTCTAAATGTGTGTCATAAATGTTAGGTTATATAGCGACTAGGTGTATTTCTTGATTAATTTTTAACCCTATTTGGTCGAAAATGAATGTTTAAAGAGGACCTACCACCCAATAAAAATATTGTCCCACATAATTGCCCATCTGGCGACTAGCTGCTCAGTAGCGCTAGTCGCCAGAATTATTACCAGATTAAAGAGAAATCTCTATTCTTCCCAGACTGACGGCAGGACGGAGCGCAGACATCTTGCATAGTGACGTCCGCGCGCCTGCACTGTCAGTCCCTTTTGGAGTCGGACGGCTCCTAGCAACGCCTCCTGGACCCGGCTGGGACTGACAGCTCAGGCACGCAGACGTCACTATGTCAAGATGTCCATGCTCCGTCCTGCTGTCAGTCTTGGAAGAATAGCAATTTCTCTTTAATCTGGTAATAATTCTGGCGACTAGTGCTACTGAGCAGCTAGCCGCCAGATGGGCAATTATGTGGGGCAATATTTTTATTGGGTGGTAGTTCTCTTTAAAGAGTGCGCTTCCGGATAGACTGCGGGTACAGCTCTATACCTGCAGTCTGTAACTCTGCCTCCACTCCCCTCCCTCTATCCAGCCTCCTCTGATGACGGACGCTGTATAAGCTGAAGGGATCTCATTGGTTAGATATCGATCTCTGCCAATGAGATCCCTCCAGCTTACAGACAGAAGCCTCCATCATTGGAGGAGGCTGGATAGAGGGAGGGGAGCGGAGGCAGAGTTACAGACTGCGGTACAGAGCTGTGCCCGCAGTCTATCCGGAAGTGCAGTCTAGAAACATTCATTTTCAGCCAAATACGGTTAAAAAAATTAATCAAGAAATCCACCTATTCGCTATATAACCTAACATTTAACACAGTTTAAAGAGATAATAATGTCAGCATATTAAGTTCAGATCGATTACCGTAAAATCTCAGGCAGGTGCAAATTATACCCAAGATTTTTGGTAAAAAAGTTAGTTTCTATGTATAATACGCACCCCCTACTCGCCTGCCCCCATTTCTGCAATCACCCCCTGAAGTCCAGCACCCCCCATCTGGAGGCAGCGGGTGGCATTCCTGCACTCACCGCCTGCTTCATCTGTGCTACAATACTGCAAAAACATTAAATCCACCTTGATAACCAGGATCCCCCCTCTGGAGTCCAGGCAGCCATGAAATAGGGGCAGCGGGCGGCATTCTTGCATTCGCCACCCGCTTCTTCCGCTCCTGGAATGCCTCTGCCTATCCGGGTTGCCCTGTCAGGACCTAACATAGATTCAATACGCATGAAGAAGTTGGCAGTGAATGCAATATACTATTTTTATAACGAACAACACTATTATAAACGTCCATAACGTTGTACTGTTCTTGTAATTTAATTTTAAAGTTCCCCCTCCCACCTCTTTTCCCTACATCACGCACAGTCTCCTCAGATCTGAAAGCTGGTCCGGACGGATCGCAACGGGGGACAATATTGTATTAGCATAAGGTAAACCCTGCTCCCCTTCGTCAATTTCCTTATAATGACAAACACAATATTGTCCCTCATTGAGATCCGTCTGGACCAGCTTTCAGATCTGAGGAGACACTGCGTGAGGTAGGGAAAAGGGGCAGGAGGGGGAAACAATACAAAATTACAAGAAAAATGGACATTTACAAAGATATTGTTCATTATAAAAAAAAAAGTACACAGAATAATCAATCTTAACTACATATGCTGACATTACTATCTCTTTGTTACTTGAGGAATTAAATGAGCATCTCCAGTTTACAAATAGCTTATAATGTACAGTATGGGGATGGCTAGGCGTAATAATTTAACAATCTCTGGGTCGGCTCATTTCAAAAGTTTCCAGGTATGATTATTTAGAAATCCATTGAAGACCTCTCAAGCATTCAAGGGGTTAAAACTCCCACTGAAACCAGTGGGAATTTAGGGAATTGTTATTTTACCCTTCTGGTGCAGCTGATATGCCTCAGAAATACTCCACTTTTACATTATGAATATTCCCTTTTGACATGTAAGTATAACGGGTAGTGAGTTGCTTGGGCAATTAAATTCTCTAATAGGGCTGCCATCTGGTTGGTGTTTTACTGACAGACAGGTAAAAGTTAGGCTTACAGCCAGTAATAAGTATATGGGTGCAATAGAATGGCTGTATTTTTTTTTCTACAGAAAATGTGGCAACCCTCTAAACAAAACGTGACCACATTCTTCCAATAAGAGGTGTAGAAGCAAGGGATGCTAATATTATCCTACCTCTGTATAAATCCTTGGTTAGGCCTCATCTAGAATATGGAGTACAATTTTGGGCGCCTGTTCTTAAAAAAGACATTATTAAACTGGAAAAGGTGCAGAGACGTGCAATAAAACTGGTAAAGGGATTGGAGGAACGGAGTTATAAAGAGAGACTAGCCAAACTGGGTTTGTTTACATTAGAGAAGAAATGTCTAAGGGGTGATATGATTACTATTTACAAATACTTTCAAGGTCAATACAAAGAACTATCCAATGAATTATTTATGCAAAGTGCTGAGCTAAGAACAAGAGGTCATCCATTAAGACTAGAGGAAAGGCGCTTTTGACTAAAACAAAGGCAGAGATTCTTTACAGTAAGGGCAGTAAGGCTATGGAATGCTTTGCCTCAGAATGTTGTGCTTGCAGATAACTGCATTCAAAAAAGCAATGGATGCCTATCTAGCACAGAACAATATTGAAAATTATGACAGACTGCTTCAAAGCAGATAGGATATTGATCTGGGGGACTATTTGACTACCAATTGAAGTCAGGAAGGAATACATTTTTATTTTTATTTATTTATTTCTCCCACACACACACTTGGGGCTAGTTTGGAAACGGCTCCAGAGGGATTTTTTGACTTCCTCTGATTCAACAGGGGTGTTTTTGGCATGGGCTGGACACGTCTTTTTTCAGCCTCATCTACTATATTACTCTGTTACAATAATATCAGGTTACCTTTGGTCTAAGTCAGGAACAAATGAGCATGAGCTGTTTGAGATAAATCAAACAAAGTTTATTTTGCTTTATGGACAGCACCACCAGACTAATGAATATCCATCACAGCCTCTTTCCAGCAAGGAAGCCTAGCCCCACCCATGGCCACACCCTTCCTCTTCAAACCATAAGACCCCAAATACTTCCTGGCATAGTAAATTCCCTTAGGTTTTGGGCCCACATGAACACAGACAAAAATGGAGCCATTCTGGGGCAAACTAACTTCACTGCAGGGGACAATTAAAACCCCCCATTGAGTTAAATTGGGTTATTAACACCAGCACTCAAGGGTTTAACCCTTCAAGTGTCAGACGGGTATGCAATGCATACTGAAGCTCCATTTAAATAATTGAGAATTGTTTCACTTTAACCCCATGGAGCTGTCGATGTGTTGCAGAATTGTTACTTTTTATGCAGAAAATAAAAGACAAGCAAATCTAGTGCATACCAAATACACCATAGGGAACAATTTTTTTTTTTTTAAATTCCCAAGCGTATTTTTATTTTTTTGCAAGAAAATGTCTTAAAAGTTCTATTTAAATAAATGGGAAGATTTACTTCCCTCCTCTTGGTGCAGCTGGTTTGTTCCTCTTTTGCTTTCTGCATGAGGACCATCATTTTTATACTTACATAGTTAACTTTTTACACTAAGTTGAGAAAGCCTTGCATACATGCAAAATAGGAGAAAATAACCAAGCTCATTCTTAGTCATAAAATTGCTTTGCGATGTGATGGAGTCTTCCCTAACATTTACGGCGTTAAAAAGCCCCACTGAAATCAATGTTTCCGCTTTGGTGCAATTGCGTCTCTTTTGTCTTGGTGCTTATCCTAGATAATAATTTGCTAAATGGTTTGTCAGAAGCAGTCATGCGCACTACAGACTGCCCGCGTTGTGTCTGATAACGGAGCGGGGCTCTGAATTCAGATCGTAATCCTCGTCTATGGTCTGAATTCGGAGCACCCCGCTCCGTATAAGCCTCGCCTCGGGCTGTCTCTATAGTGCATGACTGCACCACGGCCGTTGCTGGTTGGCACTGTGGCCCATGTACACGGGCTCTTCAACTAGTGGATCTATAATTTCACCAGAGGAAGGTGGTGCTGCAACGAATATACTACACAGCTGGAGACATCCATGTGTGATATCCAAGGAAAGTATTTTGGGCCTTATTTAATAAGCTAAAAAGGTGCAATTCTGGAGAAATGCAACTGCACCATAAAGGACAAATAAACATTCCCAAAATTCCCATTTTGACCCCTTGAAAGCGAGAGAGACGTCTCCGATGTATTTTTGAAATATGTTGGTGACCTCTCTAACATTGAATGATTTAGAAATCCTGTTTAACCCTTAGAGTGCCAGGGAGGTGTCAAACACAATGCAGCTCAATGTGTTGGCTACCTCATTGGCAATCAAAGGGTTAACCTAATGAATATTGTCATTTCCTCCCTAAAGTGCCACTGGATAACTCCAGGATTGCACTTCTTTAACTTGATAAATGAATGAACAAAAATCTTTATATAGTGCCACAAGTGTATGCAGTAACGGTTTGAGTGCCAGAGAGGTAAGCAATGCATCCCTCTGCAATGTACTGCACACCCCTCTGGCACCGAAAATCACCAGAAGTGGAGTCCCTGCTCAAAAGCTTACAATTGAAAGGCTCCATGAATAAGACTCCATATACCATAGTTACAAAAGTTAAAAGAGTTAATTTGGAGTAAACCAATAAAAAGTTCTACATTCACATGCCTGTGAATAAAGAAGTTTTTAACCCCTTGAATGATAGAGAGGTCTCCAAAGCATTGTGAAGCATTCAAGGGGTTAAACCCCCAATTTAATTTCACAGGAATTTTTAATTGCCTTCTATGACACAGTTTGTTTACTCCCCACGAGACTGCATAGGACATACAAATTCTTAGTGTTTTGGAGACCTTTCTAACATTCTAGGGGTTAAAAGCCCCATTATTATTATTAGAGGTTTTCAGTTCTCCCCTGTGGTAGTTAGTACACTTCTTTAACTTATTGAATAATACTATTATTTAGGTTTTGTCCCATGTTGTGACAGAAAGAACTGAACTGTGCCCCTTTAACCCTGAGGGAATATGTAGGATTGCATCATAAATAGCAAACAAGATGTCTATGGCATCTAACTGCAAGTGGAATTAACAGTAAATTCGAGGCTCTAAAATCTAAAAATGTGCTTACATTTTTAGCTTACAAATACATTATTAATGGGTACATACAATTAACCCAAGAGACAACAGAGGAGGAATTCGGAGCCTGTTCTCTACTTATTTACATCCAAAACAAATAAACTTGGATGGTCAGCTCCACCCTTGTGTCCTTATGAAAGGGTTTTTTTTCCTAGGAATAAATTACTTAATTAATTTAGATAGATAGAAGTCATTAAAACAGCAATAAGCCATGGCTAAAATGTTGTTGAGCTCTACTGCAGTCTACTGATAATTGTTCCAGTTCATTATCTGCTAAAAACTAATATCCCTCACAGGTCGATTAAAGACCATTGTTTCCTGTGAGGAGTGACATCAAAAGAAATCACTATATACGGGAAAGTGCATCCATAATGCAACAATAGATTTACATGACTGCCTTATAACAACCCCCACCTACGCAAGTCAATGTGAGCCAGTTATTCCTAGGTGAAAAAATCCCCCTTAACTCCTTGATAGATAGGTCTCCAACGCGTGCCATGTGTCAGAGACCTCTTTAGCACCTAAGGGGTTAAAGACGCATCATACCTTGCAGCAGTCTCTTTGAACTGAAGTTTAATGATAGATCAGGACATGTTCTTACTTTGCAAGAAGAAAATACCTGGCTGCCTCCTGTCCTCATCAGGATTTTGACAGACAATAAGCATTTACTATTACCAACCAGTTAATGCTGCTCAGTCCGAGGAGTACATGTGTTTTCCTTTAGGGGAGGATCCTGTTGTCTCTTTGTGGATTCTAATAGGCTGATGACAAATAGGTGTGACAGATGCATGTCTTCGCTTGCAATACTGATCCAGGAAGATCTTAGTAAGTCTGAAAAGACAAACTTTGGTCCCTGTTTCCTAAGCAATATTCTACAGACAAATGATTTAAGACTGGTTAATCAGGAGTAAATCTATCTAAACATGTAGTGTTATAATTTGATCAGTGATGGGCAACCCGAGGTTCTCCAAACTAGCTCTTACGGTGTATAATTACCTGCCATTGGCCATATAGGGATGATAGGGGTTGTAGTCCGCAACAGCTGGAGGATCTCTGGTTGCCCATCACTGAATTAGACCAACGAATGGAGGGAGTTAGTGAGTGTGTTAACATCTTGGTTTTAAGAAGCGTTTTAAGAAAATGATTTAAAGTAGAAAAATGTATTATTTGTGGAACTTTGTATTGCTCTTTTAAGAACCACCTCTAAACCTCTTATTGACCCTTTGAGTGCCAGAGGGGTACGCAATGCGTTGCGTGTACCCCTCTGGCTCGTTTCAAAGGGTTAATAGGGATACGGTTATAGAACAGGGTCAGGCACTCTTTTGACTCTCCACCGGGGGTATACTACATTTCTCATCATCACATCTAGTTGAGGATTTGGGGACATGCCTACCTCTGTGATGGAGTAAGTGGCATTTAATGGAGGCATAAACTTTATTATGAAAAGTGTTTTTGTTTCTCTATTTAAAAAGGTAGTACTCTTTCATACAAGAGTCACATTTATCTATATATGTGCACAGTGTTTGCAGTTGCCTGTTTTTCTGAGGACTTAGAGGTTTTTCCAGATAGTAATATGTTAGCGTCCTGCTACAGACTCCAACAGAGCTCAAATGCAAAAAAACTGAAAATTGATTAACCCTTCGAGTGCCAGAGGGGTACGCGACGCATTGCAAAGCAATGCATTGCGTGTCCCTCTGGCACTCAAATGGTTAATTGTACTTCTTTATGAAGGACCCAGTCAAAAGCAAGTCCTTCTGAGTCAAAGGGTAGAGTTCCCTTTTAACTATTTTGTAACCCTTTGATACCTGAAGTCTGCCTACTGCCTACTACCCTTCTGGCACTCAAAATCATATCAATAAGGAGAGATTATCACTTTGAATAACATTTCCAGACGTGTAGCGTTTACCCGCCTCTGTCTCTGACACTTTGGTGGGTGCGTGGGGAGCATTTCAATCAAAGCATTAAAAATAACAAGAGGTTATGCATAATTAATTGTAAAGGGACAACAAAGAGTTAGAAATATGCATCCATACTAAAGAGCATGTTATAACTATACTGTTCCTTTAGAAGAAAGACAACACAAACCCTTTTTTGTCTCAAAGGATGGGAATGGGTATTTTTAAGAAGGGGGGTTGTTTGCATGTATAACCCTTTAAATGACAAGATTAGCACACACCTCTTTTGTTCCTTAAAGCAGTAACAGATTTTTGCAGCTTAGTGTATAAAATAATCACTATTTGTGTGATAATAAAATAGAAATATGGGCCTTATGCTGGAAGTAAAATATGAGCAATTCCAGAGCAAACCAAAAGTATGCTGTGGCAAAGTGTCTGGTAATGTGTGACAATCACTTTGCCATGAAGAATACGACACACTTCTCCATATGCACTAAGAATTTGCTATACAAGGGGAGGGGGAGGGAAATGAATCATTACCATGTAGGGTTGTAGTAATGCTGGTGATGTGTTTAGGAAGGGTAAGTGAGGGAGCAGAGATAATGTTCTCAGAATTTAGCACCACAAATGCCACCATTGTTTCCTAACCCTTTCAGCAGCATAGAGATGTGCACTGCACACCCTTGTGGCACTAATAAGGTCCCCACATCAAAAGCCATTGCACCACGCCTCTCAAGTAATTTTTGTTAATAGACCCATGTGCTGCCAGGGAGCCAGCACCTGAGCTTTTGTAGGGCTCAACCCTTCCCAATAGGTATCAAATCAATTTGGCAGAGAAGCTGAAACATATAACAGCTTCTCTGTCATTCTATAGTTACTGAATCAGCTGATCACTGGCTATCCAACGATCAGCTGATTTAGGTAAACACAGGTCTGGCAAGTCACAGTAACAAGAATGACTGAAGAGGCATGGTACAATGGCTTTTAATGTTGGAAAAATATTAGTGCCACTGGGGTGTGCAGTCCACATCCCTATAACACTGTAAGGTCTAAGGAGGGCAGCTGGTGACTCAGCTCGCCAACACGAAAGAACACTATTTTCTGGCTCCATGAGAGTTATAGGAAGATCACAACAACAACACCATGAGGATAGCATCATTGGGACTGTGAACACCGACAGCACAGGCAGCTATCAGAGCTTACTGCATGTGTCATAGTGCCACATCCTGTATAATAATTTGCTAAATCGTGTGTAACGCCGCAACATGTGTAGTAGACACTGCTGCGCGTGCTGCAGTCATGCACAGTAGAGACTGCCCATGCCGCGGCTGATACTTCTGAGCGTCCAGCTCTGTATCAGCCGTGGCACGGGCAGTCTCTACTGCGCGTGACTGCCCCGCGACCGGGTGGCAGTGGCACTGTGGCCCGTGTAACGGGCTGTTCAACTAGTTAACATATAAACACACCCACATGACTACGACAGTGGCTTATAAGCCTGTATTTTAACAAGCAGATGAGCCATTGTCAGAGTAGTCACTACAAAATCATAAACCTGGCAAAGGTATGGAAGATTTATGGTGGTGATGGTGTATTGGCTGCAGATTCACAGGGATTTGATGGTGAAGACATCTTAGTGAATATGTTGAGATGTCAGTATACATTGACAGAGTTCTAAACACTATAGGGAGAACTGCCCATTGACTGCTTTGACAGAAAGTAATGCCTGTGGTGGGCTACAACTTACATGATAATATACATCACTCCCAAAGCCTTAGATTAGTATTACACTGAGATAAAATTGCACTGAAGTTCCTGTTTGAGGTCAGGATCAAGGCACAGTTCTCTCTTTAGTGCATACAGCCATGTCTGGATGCCATTTTCTTGTAGCCCAGCAGAGGCATCAATTCTCTTCTAGAGTTTTGATTCTTTAATCAGGGACTTTGTATTGTCCCTGAAGGGGGCTGCCCTGGACATGGGACACACATATAAATTCTGTGCCTGTCCCAGAATGCCTGGGACAAGTGGTCACCCTAAGGGAACTTAGTTGTTATCAGATAAAACTGAAACAACAAGCAGTGGACCTGAAAATCAAAAACAAACAAAAACAGTAGGGAGAAATAACTGGATTCTGTTTGAAGTACACCTCCCTAAGAAAGGCCCTCTGGTGCACAAATTAAGATCCCTTTTTTTAAGGGAATAGCTCCTGAATACAACCCTGTCTGTGCATCTAGCAAGTGCAAAAAGGAAAGCTTTCCAAAACTTGTCATGCATTGGTTAGTGGTTAACAAGGGTTTAATAATCTTAGTCATCTTTAATTTTGATTTTTTTTAAGCACTGGTTACAAAAATGCATTGAAGTTATAGATAGCATAGAAATTTATTCAGAAAATATTCAAAGAAAGATCATGGGGAAACTTGAAATTCAAGACTTTCATGGGTAGGATCTCCAAGAGCTATTCTCCTACGCACCCTCATTTATTTGCCAGGTACCATCCAGGGGGCTCCCTGGCTGGTGCCCATACACAAAGTCCATCACCAAAGTTGTTTTTGTGATTAAGTCCCTTTAAGAAGCAAGATCCTATAGATCAGTGGTTCTCAACTCTCAGGACCCACTAACAGGCCAGGATTTGATGATTTCCTTGTTAGAGCACAGGTGAGTTAATCAACGTGAATGAGCCTCTGATCACCACACTTGTGCTCCAGCAGAGAAATCCCTACATCCTGGCCTGTTAGTGGGTCCTGAGGGCAGAAGTTGAGAAACACTGCTATAGATCTTACATGATTCCACTTCAGCAGTGGCACAAGACAGAAAAATGTAATACTATACCATATGTTGTTAGGCACAGGCAGGACCGGTCGATTATACTTTATGTCACCGATCCCAAAGCTGAATAAGGTAGCAGAAGATTTAACCCTTTGAGTGCCAGAGGGGTATCCAATGCATTGCTTTTCAATGCGTTGGATACCCCTCTGACACTCAAAGGGTTAAATACATTTCAAAATCTCTTGTATAGTCAGAAATAGCTAAACCTCTGCCGCACATTTTGAAATCCACAAACCGTATTAGCATCTATAATTTGTGCTGGAAGGATATTCCATTAATCTACCACTTCCACTGTAACCCCATGCACGCTAGAGAGGTTTCCAGTGCATTGCTTTGTAATGCATTGGAGACCATTCTAACTTGCAAGGGGTTAAATTCACATTTGCCTTTAGCAACAATATCCATGGATAGCACCTACCTCAGCACAGGTACTCTAGTTTCTCAATAGAAGCTGTTATTGCTTATTTATAGTCAGTATTCTAGTTAGTGGATTCTGAAAAATGACAGAACAGAACAGAGAAAAGCCTCACTTCCAATGTTGCTATGACCCCTTGCTTCTTTCAGCAGCCTAGGCTGCGGTAACACCCAACAAGTTTTCCTTTAGGCTGTTATCTGTTCACAACAGACTGTGTGGGCATCTAAACAGTTAACATGAGATGGCACTTTTTACAGAACTACAACAACTGATAACCTAGCCAGCAACCAGTGGTTAAAGAGCCTAAAATTATAGATGAGTGGTCATTGTTTTAAAGCAGTGGTTCTCAATCTTTTTTTGCTCAAGGTACCCCTAACACGCAATCTGGAACTCCCGGGGCACCCCTTGCACATGTAATGTAATTTATCAAGGGTATAATGAAGTGTACAATATATAAATATACAGTTATTATTAGGTCTCACAATCATGCTAACAAAACTAAACATTTTGTGCAGAACAATTTCCACAAATAGATATTCTAAACTAGAGATTCACATTTTTGTGAAAAAATTCATAGAAAACACAGGGCACCCTAAGCTGATGTCCGTGGTACACCAAACTGCCACGGCACTCTGGTTGAGAACCACTGTTTTAAAGGAACACATTCTTTGTGTTCCCAGTTTGTGTGGGTAAGTGCATCAAGCAGTTAAAAAACAGTAAACAAAAGGCCTCCTCTGTTCAGGTTGGTGTATTGCCAGAAAATAATGTTAGGCAGCCAGTCATTTTAACTCTTTAAAGGGATAGTAATACTTCATTTTAACTTTATTTTATTTTGTAGGCATTAAAAAAACATGAAGAATGTCTTATCTCTCAAACCTTTATGGTTTAAGAGATATTCACAAGCAAAGTGTCCCCCTCCTGCCCCTTTTACTGATGTAACACTTCTCAGCCAGAGCAGAAGGGAGGTGCCCAGGTAGATTGCAGAGAGGGACAATCTTCAATTAAGATAAGGGAAAAACCTGAAAAGCTTGTCAAGGGGGGCAGGGATTTCATTGTTTTCATAGGAATAAGAGTGTCCCCTGCTGTTATCTGTCTGGTCTATGGACTGCATTCCACATCTGAGAAGAGATTGTTTACAGTAGGTAAAAGGGGCGGGAGGGGGAAACTTTGCTTGTGAATATCTCATAAACCATAAAGGTTTGAGAGATAAGACTTATATCATTCTTCATGTTTTTTTAATGCCTACAAAATAAAATAAAGTTAAAACTAAGTATTACTATCCCTTTAAGGAACTGAGGGATGTGCAGCACATTGCAAAGCAATCTGTAGCACACCCCTCTGGTCCTTAAAGGGTTAAAATAAAAAATATAGGGTGAAATGCAGAAAGAGAGAGACATAAGTCTGAAACAAATCAATGAACTATATACACTGGTTTCAATTTAGCTTTTAACCCCTTGGGTTCTGGAGTAGTCTCCAAAATACTGCAAGATGTTCTACCATTCAAGGGTAAATCTTCATTGAAATCAATGGAAACTGTAGGAATTTGTATTTGTCACCTATGATCATACTTGGGAACCTTATTTTTGACCCCAGTTGGTTAACATTTCTGCAGAGCAGATCACAGCACTAAAGATCTCAAAGTGACTGTACTGATGGGGAATTTAGGACACAGAGACAGAAAGATCAGGGAGTATAAACTGATAACCAAGTTTAATGGGATAGTAATACTTGTTTTATGTAAGCTTTAATGTTGTAGTTATTAAATAAACCAAAGCATAGAAGTCTTTTTGCAATAACTTTCATTGTTTTAGTGTAATCTCGATGTAAAGTTTACCCCCTCGCCCCTTTTAGCTACATCAATGCTCTAGCTGACAGACTCGGATTCTGGTCTGTGGACCAAATGACTCGCCTGGAGAGCTGAAATATCAGTGTATACAAAGGAAATGTTCATCACAACGGTTTAATGCCTCAAACCAGGCACACTTTGTAGACCATTGTCATGAACATTTCTTTTGTATCCACTGCTGTTTTGGCGCTCCAGACGTGCTGTCTGGTACACAGACCAGAATCCAAATCTGTCAGCTAGAGTGCTGATGTGGTTAAAAGGGGAAGTAGGGGTAAATAGGGTGACCACATGCTCGGGACTGTCCCTCATTGGGCGGTCTGTGTCCCATGTCCCGGGTCACCCCCCACCAGGACAACAAAGAGTCCCAGAATGGAGCAGCACTCACCAGTCCAGCCAGCCAATGAAATGTATTTGCTATATGGTCGTCATTGGCTGGCTGAGCCAGCCAATGAGGACCATATAGCAAATATATTTCAATGGCTGGCTGGAATGATGCAGGCGAGACAGCTGGGATGGAGCAGGTATGCTGGTGCTGCAAGTGAGACCTGTGGCTGAGGCTCGCCGGCGGGAACATCAACCACGGGACTAGGGTGACCACATGTCCCAGAATGGCATAATGGAAATGTGGTCACCCTAGGGGTAAACGTTAAATCAAGATTACAATAAAACTATGAAAGTTATTGCAAAAAGACTTCAATGTTTGGTTTATTTATTTAATAACTACAATATTAAAGCTTACATAAAAGAAGAATTACAATCCCTTTAACACTCTGAACCGTGGCTTGAACAGTGACAAAGTATTTATGTCACATTATCCCACAAAATAAAAATAATTTTATTCCCTTTGGATTTCAGGGGGCTGCACGTCTAATTGCTAGCAGTGGTTTGTGCATCCCTTTGATGTTTGGAGAGTTAACCCATACATTTATTAACCTAGCCATCCCTGGCCAATTTCACTGGAGCCTGAAAAGGTAATTTATCTTGTTTGCATTTTCTCATCTACTTCAAATAGCTGTAACATAGCCTAGAGTATGAGAATTTATGGCCCACACTGATAGTCTGGGATGTGACCCTTTGGGTGCCACAGAAGTATCCAGTGAATTGTGTTGCAGATACCTCTCTGGCAATTAAGAGGTTAGATGTTAAAATTATGTGCATGAGTTTCAAAGTCATGTATTGTGCATTCAGCCTTCATTCTTATTATGCCTGAAGAAGAGGCCTAGTTCTCTTGAAAGCTTACATCCAAATCCACTCAGCTGATTTGAACATGGCAGCCTACCTGCCACTTTCAGATTGCCTATATGAACTAAGACTAACACACACACACACACACACACACACTGGCATGCATACACTCACAGACACATGTGCATGCACACTTTTTTGGTTATTATACACCCACACAAACACAAATGTAATACAGTACATTGCACTGAAATGTACTGTGCACCCCCAGTTGCTAAAAGGTTTAAAACTTGCTCCCCCCTTTCTTTCTCTATTGCTCCCTCTTTTTTCTTTCTGTTTTTTACTCTGTTCCTCACATTCTTGCTCACTCTATCGGTCCCCTCTCTCTCTCCCTTGCATTCCCCCAAGCTCCTCGCACATTCCCCAGATTTTCATTGGCAATGAAAGCTAAACTCATTTTAACTTTTCCATCCAATGAGCCTCCGTGGTCCAAGTGTCTGTGCGGTAGTGTGCATTGATGCTAGTAAGCCTGTTTATATCTGCTTTCAGTGCTCTGATGGGCAGTGGCAGCATTCCAATGCCCATCAGAGCACCAAACCCAGATGTAAACAGTAACATACACTGCTGGGAACATGCACATCAGAGGCTCTTGGAGTTTAACCATCATCTGCAACTCCCCATATCCTGAGGAACATAAGAGATTCTAAGGAAAAATGCCTGCATTTAATTATTACTTAATGATAATTGAGTTGGGAGGGGAGTTTCATTGTGGAATCGGTGGATACCACATTGTTTGATTAGAAAGAGCAACATTCTCACTGGTCAAGCCACTGGGGCAGTTGTGTGGTTCTAGTAATACATTCTAGGACAATCTGCCAAGCTTCTACTCAAACAGGAAGAACTTCAGAAGGAACCCCTATAAAATGTACAAGATAGGCCATGCAGTCCCGTTTTGCCAGCCACGTGAAATTTAAGGGGTTGTATCCAGCTCTCTCTGGAGCCCTTTCACTTTGTTAGTCTGTTTTTTCTCCAAAGACTCATCCTGCAGATTTCAGTTAAGCAAGTCCTAAGAAATCAACTCAGACCTCTCTCTTCTTTCTGTCTGTGGTGTGGTTGACCTCCTAGGCACAGAAGGAGGCTAATGTGCTAAGTAGAACTGGAGTAATTCATTTGTTTTCTATGTTCCATTTGTGCTGTTTAATGTCTCTTTAGGTCTATTCCCTTTTGCACAGCACTGTTTAATAAGTTGGCATTATATAAATGAAGTATGATAATAATAATACAAATTTACATAACAAATTGACAGCTAATTTCACTGATCGTTTTCTTGGGAGACTTTCTTACTTTCATTTAAGTGAGGTATTCTCAGGATATTTAGGGTTAAAGTTGTGTTATTGAAATGCCTAAAACGTTTTACACGTGTAGAGATAAGCATAGTACATGCACCACACACATAGGTGGGAACTCTCCGGTTGTGACTCTGCATTACCTGAGCAGAGTCTGACTCTCCACTTGTGCTCCTTCCCACCCTGTTCCTTCCACTCCTCCCCCTCTTTTCCTCCTTCCCCAGTTTATTCTGCCTATTTTTTTTTTATATTTTACAAGTCTCACCCCCCCACTTGCAATTAAGCCCCGACCCTTTTATGACATGTGTCGCGTAATTTCTTTCCTGTCAGCTGCACCACAGGACTCCCCTCCGGGAGCCCAGGACAAGAAAGTTCAAAAGTATGTCCACACAGTTTAATGCATTAGACAGTTGTCACGGTTTGTTAAGACTCTCAGACGCAAAGTTAGGTAAAAACACAACTTTATTGAAAAGTTTAAGACAACCCCATAGGGTAACATACACGTTCATACATATTATTGCTTGTTTCCTGTCATTGCAGTATATAATAGCAATACAGGCTCTACCGGCCCTGCCAATATACCGGGCAAAGCAGCCAGGAAGTTGGTACAAGGAATAGATAGGCTCTACCGGCCTTGCCAATATACCAGGCAAGGCAGCCTGGAGACTAGTACACGGAGAATTAGTAGGCTCTACCGGCCCTGCTGATATACCGGGCAAGGCAGCCAGGAGACTGGCACTCGAAGGATAGTAGGCTCTACCGGCCCTGCCAATATACTGGGCAAGGCAGTCTGGAGACTGGACTCAGAGGTTAGTAGGCTCTACCGGCTCTGCCAATATACCGGGCAAGGCAGCCTATAGGCAGACAGCAAGTATAAAGGCTCTACCGGCCTTGCCAATACCGGGTAAGGCAACCCAAGATGGTACAAAGAGGAATAGGTTCTACCGGCCTTACCAATATACCGGGCAAGGCAGCCTAATACGGAGTGGGTGGTAACCACTAAAGCCTCAATGACTGGCTAGGTGGCAACGACAGTCACAAGGATGACATGCAGAGGCTAAAGGCGTACAAGTGGCAAGCCAAGGAAATATACAGGAGACCACCATTACCCACGTACTGGAGAACCAACGGAGCTGCCTAGGACTTGACAGCAACAGCTAGCATAGAGAGAACCAGTACCCGCGTACTGGGGACACAATAACTCTAAACCGGTACCATAGTACTCAGATGTG
Source organism: Rhinophrynus dorsalis (assembly GCA_037306005.1). Taxonomy (NCBI): domain Eukaryota; kingdom Metazoa; phylum Chordata; class Amphibia; order Anura; family Rhinophrynidae; genus Rhinophrynus; species Rhinophrynus dorsalis. Next base: position 194,469,365 of record CM074719.1, read on the forward strand.
GTGGAGCGAACCAGTACCGCATACTGGGGAGACCAATCTCTCTTCTGGTGCAACAGCAGTCGGTGAATAGGAGCGAGCTAGTACCCACGTACTGTAATCATAAACTGTACCGGTGCAACGGCAGCCAGTAGTTGGTGGAGCAAACCAGTACACGCGTGGGGAAACCATCTCTCTTCAGGTGCACAGCAACCGGTTGAATGTAAGCAGACCAGTACCGGTGTACTGGATGTACAAAACTCTAAAGGTGCAACAGCAACCGGGTGGCTATGGAGCGAACCAGTACCCGCGTACTGGGGACACAAATCACTATCGTGCAACAGCAGCCGGGTGGCTGTGGAGCAAACCAGTACCCGTGTACTGGGAACACAAATACTATCGGTGCAACAGCAGCCGTGTGGCTGTGGAGCGAACCAGTACCCGAATACTGGAGTAACCAGGAAGGAGTAGAAATGTCACCAAGGCGACCATGGAGGACTAGCCGACTACAGGAGATACTGGATCAGAAGCACAGCAGGTGAAAACAGGAACCAGCACTCCAGACGGTCAACCGGATCAGGAACAGCAGCGGGGACTGGCAGCAGGAAGCAGCGACACAACGGCAACCTCAACCGGATCAGGAACGGAAACAGGAACCAATGAACTGGTAACTCAGGAACTTGATGATCTCAGGTTAGCAGGAACATAACCGGGGCCCAGGAAGCTCAGGAACACAATGGAGATGTGAGCAGCAGAGAGACAACACGAAAGGGCAACCAAAGGGTACCCAAGCTCAGTCTAAATAAGCAATGCAGGGCAGGCTGAAAGCAGACAGCCAATGGAGAGCCCCCTACAGGTAACTGACACGAAAAGGCAGCAATCACAGGCACCGTGATAACAGTACATAGTATTAAATCAAGCATGTAAAGTTTGTTTGCTAGACGAAGAAACAAACCACTGTCCCTCAAGCCGAAGGGAGACATTGATCACATACTTTTTAGTTTTAATCCATCCTGAAAAAGGGAAGAGAGCATGATTATAAATGTTTAAAAAATTGTGTTTTAGATCGATGGTGTTCTTTAAACATACTTGTGCATGCTCATAAATCTCGTTTGATCAAAAAGAATTAAGCAAATACAAAAAGGTGGATATATTTAAAAGGTCAATGTTAAAAGTTCTCATGCTTCAAATGCAAGGAAATTCACTATTTGCCTGAGAGAGAATGCATCAGTCGCAGTATGCGCCATGCTGCTTGAGGTGGAGATTGCCCGTGTGAACAACACGGTTTCATTTTTGGGCAATGAGCACAGTGTTCAAATCTCTGTACTAAGGTTATCATTTGAATTTACTCATAAGCTCATTATTGATTTTATGGATAAAGAGGTTGATGTCTTATGGCATGGAGCAGTTTGGGGCAAACCAAGTGCACCAAAGTTTTGCAGTAATGCAGAGTCAAATCTTCCCATTGATTGTAGTAAAGCTTTTAAAGGGATGGTATTAAAAATAAAAATTCAATGACCTACCTACTGTCTCTCAAACATGTATAGTTTGAGAGCTATAAGCTACTAAAGTTCCCCCACCTCTTTCACTGACTAATACTTCAGCCTTAAAGGGATAGTAATACTTCAAAATTACTATCCCTTATATTGAAGCCCTTTAAAAACTAAATTAAATGCCACCCATGGCATCTCTCAAACCTTTATGGTTTGCGAGATAGCCGCTTTTAAAATTCGCTCTCCCCTGATGTAATCGTTCTTGCTGCAGCAGGGAAATCCGGGACCGGCGCGGCTCTTCAGCAGAGCCGAGCTCTCGTTATGGAAGACAAGATCCTTCACTAAAACGGTTTTCTACGTGTGCTTGGTTAGCAAGCACATGTAGAAGACCGTTTTAGTGAAGGATCGTTTCTTCTATAACGAGACCTGGCTCTGCTGAAGAGCCTCCACTTGATTCAATGAACAGATTCCCCTGCTGCAGCAAGAACGCTGACGTCAGGGGAGAGCGAAGTTTAAAATCGGCTATCTCGCAAACCATAAAGGTTTGAGAGATGAGGCTGGTGGCATTTAATTCAGTTTTTAAAGGGCTTCAGTATAAAAGATAGTAATTTTGAAGTATTACTATCCCTTTAAAGTATGCTCATCATAATTCTGTTGAGTAGTTTTCCTGATTCCAGTTGGTAACTCCGTTTTACTTGCACAAGGCCACATGGATCACTCTAACAGCACCCAGTTTCCACAATATCACAAATCATCTTACCAGCACACTACACCTAAACATGATCTGGGGTTATATACACATACCTCCCAAGTGTCCCTGTTTAGGAGGGACAGACCCCTCTTTTAGACCCAAATCCCTCTGTCTCTCTTTTCTACCCTGATGTCCCTCTTTTTAGGAGACCAGATTGTGTGGTGTGTAATGTTACTCTACAGCAATAAAACTCACATTATTGTTTGTTTAAATGTCAGTATATGTGTTTATAAATTAGTCTGTATAAATAAAATACTTTGGTTTTGTTATGTCATTTATTAGGGTACACAAGGAGGTGTCAATAGGTCATGAAATAGCCTAAAAATTCTCTGTAATGCCCCGGCCCCCAGCAACACCCCCTAAAGCACAATTGTCCCTCTTTGGCAATTTGTAATGTTGGGAGATATGTATACATTAGAATTTACTTATAGTATCTATAAAGTCTCTCTGTTTTCTGCAACCTGAAATCTTTATCACATACATACATATATAAAGCCTGAATCAGAGCTGAAACGTTGACCTAGCTTCAATAAATCTTTTTTTATGTTTGTGAAAAGGCTTGGTGTACAATTAGATTTTGCATTGTTTATATATAATAGTCATAAACTCACAATCTAAGAAAATAATAATTTACATTACAAGCTATTTATTCCAAGGCCTGATCAGGTGACACCCCTTGAAATTAGAGGAAAGGAGGTTTATTTTTTTTTTTATGGTAAGGTCTGTTAAATTGTGGAATTCATTGCCCAAGGAGGTGGTTATGGCAGATACAATGGATACATTTAAGAGAAGATTAAATACATTTCTTTCAAAAGGGAACATACAGAGTTACTGTTTATCAGTAGGCAGATCAGGAAGGTCTGATAAAGACTAACTTAATTGGTAATAGGAAAGCTATACAATTCTCAGTTACTGGGGTATGAAGAGAAGGTTGAACCTGATGGACTTGTGTCTTTATTCAACCTAATTTACTATGTTACGTTTTCATGTATTCATACACTTCTACAGCACACTGTATAGATCTATGTTTGTTGTGTGAGTGCCAATTAATTCTTTCGATTTGCACAGGATTGGGAGTGGGGCTTTGCCTTCCTGTGATTCGTCACATGCCCCTTGGCAGGGCGGACAGTGAAACAAAAACCACTTAGTGTATATATATACACATTTTAAAGAAGCGACGGCACTCTCTGGAAATTGATTGAAAAGAAAATTCAAGCGGTGTTTATTTCAAAAATAAATAAACACCGCTTGAATTTTCTTTTCAATCAATTTCCAGAGAGTGCCGTCGCTTCTTTAAAATGTATGTATCGCTTCTCTGATTGGCACCCTGGATGTATTTAGTATAACAGCGAGTGCATCTCATACAGCATTGCATATATATATATAATATATATATATATATATATATATATATATATATATATATATATATATATATATTTTCACATACATATATGTACATAGACACATATGTGGACATCCACTTAGGCTGCTCCTCCTCTGCTAAACAGTGAATATTGAGTTTCAAGTTTATGGAAATTTGAATGCAATTTATGCTTGTTTTTCTTATTCTGATTGTGAGATCTCAGAATAACCATATATTACTTATTTGTACCTTTCTTAACACCCTTTGCAACTGACATAGGATTTTAGGAGTACCCTGAAAAATCTAGATTGAGTGTTAGGGGGGGGGGGGGGGGGGGTGTGTGTGTGTGTGTGTGTGTCATACAGATATATTGTTTTACAGTGAGTGGTAGAGTTCTTCAGTGTTCAAGGGGGTTAAAAGCCCCATTTAAATCAATGAAAAACATTGTTTGTTCCTAATGGTTCAGTTGGTTTGCCAAACAATTGCTATAGTAGTAACACAGTTTTAATACTTTGAGTGCCAGAGGGGTATTCGACTTATTGTGAAGTAGTGCACTGTATACCCCTCTGGCACTCAAAGGGTTAATGGACTGGATGCTAGAGAAGTATCCACACATTAAATACCTCTTTAGTATCCAAAAGGTTAACATAATTCTGAAAGTTACAATAAGGAAATTTGCCCCTTCTAACAGAAATCTCACCTGTTCCGCTCAGTGCAGAAAATAAACACATAGGAGGAATACCAGTGCACCCAATTCAGTACTACTGAGGGGAAATGGGGGCGAAAAAAAAATCCATGTGGGGAATGTACAATCTGCCAGCATAGCTCATTGTCTGTACTAAAACATTAGCCTCAGCTGCACTTGTGGAGTATATGAAGATTCTAATGGTAGCTACTTTTAATCAATGAAAGATGTACTGAGCTACTCTAAATATATACATTTATAACTGCAGGTATTAATCCCTTAAAGGAGCAGTAAACTTTTTTTTATGAAAACACATACTTTATAGAGCATTTCCTGCTGAATAAAACAAGGTCACTCCCACTGCTGTCAGATGTTTTATTCAAACTTTATAGCAGTTTAAATAACCGGGAAGTGAATTTACTGTGTTTACTTCCTGATTGTTCTAACTGACAGGCAGTTTCTATCACATTCTATGGAGAACTGTAGTATGTCTCTGACTTTCCTCTCCATTAGAATCTAACAGGAAATCTAATTAGAATTTGACCACTAGAGGGCACTGCTAATGTAAAAAAAACACAGGTTTAAACTGTAATAACTCTGGAAATATAAATCTCTCGGCAGTGGGAGCACCCTTATTTTACTCAATAGGAAAATCCCTACAATATATATATTTTCATAAAGTTTACTGTTCTTTTAAGGACAGGATGCGACCGGCACTTGAGGACCACGGACCATTTTTTTTTTTTCTATTGCCACATTCAGTTCAGGGTTCCTCGAACGACATGCAGCCTCGCAGGGAGCCCTGAATTCCATGATGATTCTGGCACATCATGGGTCCTTATGGCTCACCGACCCATGATGTGTCAGGACCATCAAGGGTCTTTAAGGGGTTAAATCATCTCCAAAGTAGCTCTGTCTCTTTGTTCCTGACCACACCTTCCAATAACAGAGTTCCACACAGGAAACAAGTGATGTCCTTAACAGCTCAAGGTGATACAGTTCTCCTACAAGGTGTATCATTTTTAGCAGAAGAAATTTGTGTTTGCTATAGAAGACAAAACCTGTGGCTCCCCAGTGAGATACAGATTTTCTGATTGATAGTGCCTTCCCTTCCTTAAAGGACATTATCCCACAATACTATGCATATTTAAAGGGATAGTAGTACTTAAAATGTAAAAAAAAAAATATGTTGTAGGGTTTATCCCCCTGAGTAAAACAAGAGTACTCCCACTGCTGAAAGGTGTTTCATTCAAAAGTTATTAATTTTCAAAGTTGAATTTTTTAGGTGCAATATCACAGTGGCCTGAAATTGTACAGTGGCACTGTTGCTACACCATCCTATGGAGATTTATGGTCCCGGGACCAGAGCTGTCCATAGGATCGTGTAGCAACAGTGCCACTGTACAATTTCAGGCCACTGTGATATTGCACCTAAAAAAATTCAACTTTGAAAATTAATAACTTTTGAATGAAACACCTTTCAGCAGTGGGAGTACTCTTGTTTTACTCAGGGGGATAAACCCTACAACATATTATTTTTTACATTTTAAGTATTACTATCCCTTTAAAGTTATTAGTGTGGTTTATTAAAACATATAATGATTATAACATTTGACCCCACATACTACCCACAACACTTACTAACGCAAACATATTTTCACTGAGACATAACTAGAACCTTTTGGACCCTGATGCAGATGGGGGGCCCCCTTGGATGCTAGGCTCCAGAATAATCTGAAAGCAGGTAGTTACCAAGGGCCATTACAGCAGTGTGGGGCAGGAAAACAATTAAAATGCTGTGAGGCAATCTACTGCATTAATATCCACTCTCTGGGTACAGCGGATGAATGGTGTGCCTAGATCGGTTCACTTTTGAAAGGTCGCACGCAAAGAGAGTGCACCCTTTTAACACAGTAATCATGTCGCCATGGTTAAATAGTAAAACATTGCATGCCCTTAACTACAACTCCCATCATGCTTACCTATGTTAGGCTGACCAGACCTCACCTTTAACCAGGGACGCATAGGAAAAATGCATACTGAAGGACTGCTTTGATTTCAATGAAGTACTGAAAAATGGCTGTTTCTTATGTGTCCCCAGTTAAAGGTGAGATCTGGTCAGCCTAACCTATGCGGTAAGTTCAAATACATTGTGAGGAGGTTTCTTGAGCCGGCTATATTAACGGATGCGAAGGAGAATACAAAATTAATAAGGGAAACGTACTTACATTTTCACAGTCCAATGGACTGCATCACCGTCACAGCATGTGTTTCTTGTTTCGATTGAAGTACCGGAACAAGAAGCATCTGTTGCAGTAAGCACAATGCAGCGCATGCAGTACTTGTAGTTGAGTGAGACCACATAAGTAAGCATGATGGGAGTTGTAGTTAATGGCATGCTATGTTTCAAAGGACACTGCCTAGATCAGGGCTATCAAAGTTCAGTCCTCAAGGGCCACCAACAGGCCAGGATTTAAGGATTTCACTGATTAAGCACAAGAGAAGCAATCAAAATGAATGAGCTACTGATTAACTCACCTGTGGTTAACTGGAGAAATACTTAAATCCTCGCCTATTGGTAGCCCTTGAGGACTGAACTTGATTGGACAGCCTTGACCTAGATAGTCTGCAGTCAATCAGTGAGCAAATTACATCCATTGGACCTGTCTCTGGTTAGCCATACAGTTTCAATACCTAATTTTAATAGAGAGAGCTGCTTACTGGTATCTGAAGAGTTAGCAGTATCTCACAAGCTACCTGTTGGAGACCCTGCTCTAAAGTAAGAGTGTGCAACCTGAGACCCCCCCAGCTGATTAGGATTACAACTCCCCTCATCCCCATGATGGGAAGTGTAATCATCCTCAGCTGCAGGACAAGTTTCCAAGCCTGTTTTACAGTAAACTGGTGTGCACACTTCAGACTTTAATGCAAGCAAGCCCCAAATGTATCCACTATAGCATGTGCAGGAAAATGTATTCAAGTGGCGACAAGTTTCTCTGCACCTTGTTTATAATAGTTATTCTTTAGTTATATAGCGCCATCTTATTCCATAGTACATTGTTAGTAAACACGCAATATGCAGGCACATTACTAGTAACACTGATTCCAGCTCTGGCTTTTGTGTGAAATCGTTTTAATACATTCCCTCTAAAGCTTCACCACCACCACAGTGAAAGAGTTAATTCTGAGATATAACGCAGATGTCAGTAGCCATGTATGGTGTGTTACCTGTGAGTTCAATGCAGTGGCAAATGAATGACTGGCCTGTTTAGAAGTCCGTTTCCTCTTACCACGGTCAGAAAGAGAAGTATTTGCAGGCAGCACGTTTAGCTGTAACACCCAGGTCCCTTGTCACTTTTTAGTGTGTTTTTTTTTTTTTTCTCTTTTTAAAACAGGAAATTAAGAAAGCCGCAATACTCAGCCTTTCCGCCTCCTCTGTTTTACGCTTTCCCTCTGTCATTTGCCTGAAAGGGTGACAGTGACACTTTCTGGTTAGTTTAACCACTTGTCATTATAGCTTGTAACAAACTCTTAAATTTACATTAGTGACAGATCTTCCCTTTATGGGCACTTCTATGGAAAAGAGCTGTAGGGCAGAGATGCTGTGGTTCCAGGGCAGACCCCCTAACTTCATTTTCATAAGTCTTTAACCCATTTCATAACTCTTTAACCCTTTGAATGCCAGAAGGGTATCTCTGGCACTCAAAGGGTTAAAATGATACATACAGAAAACAATGAGATTGTGCATATAACTTTAATAATCCTCTTCTTCCAGCCAACATCTGTAAACATTTATTTGGCTCTGGAGACTTACATATGGTTTTAAGTTTGTTTCATGGGTAAGTAAGCAGATTAGGGATGGGCAAAGAGTGGCTGTTGTTGGACTAAAACTTCTATCATTCTCAGCTGGGCGCCAGCAGGAAGCTGTGCTCCAATGACAGGTTGTGGGCCAAGATTGCCCAGGTTAGACAGTCACAAACCTGACAACCACTGCTTGCTTGGTATTGCTTATGAAAGCTCTTTGTTACTGTCAGTATCACTACTAAAAATACAGCTTGCTATAATGCAAAACACCAGAGTGAGAACTGCCCATTGATTGCTGTTACAGAAATTAACCCTTACCTGGGAACTCTCCAGATCTGACTTTGAGAATCTGGGTTTTATAATTAAAGGGATAGTAATGTTTCACAAAAACAGCACCTCCAATTAATCTTCATAGTATTTGAGCCATAGAGCGTGTTATTTCAATACTGTCAGAGTTGTACTTCAAGAGTAATTGAATGATAAGGTATCCTCCTCCCGTCCCTTTTACCTAGTGTAAGCCACCTCCTCTCAGATGTGGAATCTGGTCTCTTGACCCAACAGATCACAGCAAGGGACACTCTTCTTATTATAAGCCGACCAGACTTCCCCTTTAACCCCATCCCGACAACTGACTTACCAGGTACGTCCCGCAAAAATTGTCACGTACCTGGTAAGTCCCGGACGTCCGAGTCTCCATGCGGCTGCATGCCGTTCGGGGACTCCGGAATCATTTAGTAAAAAAAAAAAAAGATAGCCGGGCATTAAAGTGACAGCCATGTACGCATGCGGCTGTCACTAAGGGGTTAACTGGGGACGCATAGGAAAAATGCATACTGCAGGACTGCTTTGAATTCAGTGAAGCACTGAAAAATATCTGTTTCCTACGTGTCCCCGGTTAAAGGCCTATCTTACTATGAACATAAGGAAAACACTGCCCCCCTTGACAGGTTTTTCCTTATGCTCACTGAAGATTGTCCCTCTCTGTGATCCATCCGGACAGTCTTGCTGCTCTGAGGTGATCAGCGTTACATCAGTAAAAGGGACAGGAGGGTGATACTTTATAATTCATTTACACTTGAACTACAACTCTGACAGTATTGATTGTAGCTGCTTTTATTGTGAAACATTACTATCGCTTTAAATACTAGGTCTCCAGGAACAAAGGCAGATTCTCAGGGCTCAGTGATTTCTCTTGTAACTCCGCCTACTTCATTTCCTGTTCCAGTCACTTTTCACCCTGTTCTTCCCACTCTCTGCCCATTTTAAAATCAATCCCCACCCCTACTCGCAATCCGCCCCCCACAATTAAGCCCCACCCACTTTATGATACAAATCACATTTGCGCACTCCCTGACCGTAGTAGTAGACCTCCGGAGGCTTGGGACAAGAAGGATCCCAGGAATGAATTAGTCCCAACTGCTCAACTACATCAAAATGACAGTGACAGTAGCCACTAAGGATATTTGTTTAATACAGTATTTCTCAACGAACCCATTGTGTGCCAGAGGTTTATCCAATGCATTGCAACTCTGGCACTCAAAGGGTTAAGGGAGCCTAAACACAGGTGGATAATCAGTAGCTTGGTCATTTTGATTGAGCTACCTGTGCTTAATTAGAGATATCCCAGCACCTGACCTGTTGGTGTGCAATGAGGACTGGAGCTGAGATTCACTGGTTTAACCATCTGATTGCCAGAGGTGCACTGCACACCCATCAGTCACTCAAGTGTTTAATAGAAAATATATGGTTAGGGAAGGGAGCGGCGGCAGAATTTAATTTAATGTTCTTTAACCCTTGTAGTGCTAGAATGGGCCCCAGCCATTGTACTCTGTTGGCACTCCCTCCCTGTCTCTCCACAGTGCACCCTCACCCGCCTATTACTCCTCCCTCCCTCTCTTGTATGTCTGTCCCCCCATTGCCCATCTCTTTTATTATTATAAAGATCAATTTATAAAGCACAAGTAAATTGTGCAGTGCTGTACAATTACATAACTCAGGGCTGTCCAAGTTCAGTCCTCAAGGGCTACCAACAGGCCAGGATTTTTGGATTTCCCTGCTTAAGCACAAGTGAGTCAGTCAAAATGAATGAGCCACTGATTAACCCATCTGTGCTTAATCAGGGAAATCCTTACATCCTGGCCCGCTGGTGACCCTTGAGGACTGAAATTGGACAGCCCTGATATAATGCATTCCTCTGTCCTCACTTCCCTTTTCCTTCATTCGTCATCTATTTTGTACTTTTTCTGCCTCTTTGCCTTTTCTCTCCCCTTATGCCCTCCTCTTCCCCTTTTGCCCTCTCTCTTCCTCCATTGGTAGTCATAGACCCACACAAACTCTGGTAGCCCAGCCTAATTCCACTATCTACCCTTCATTCAAGACCTAGTTACTGCAGCTATGGTCATGTATGGAATTCATTCCCAGTCCTACCTACCAGAAGGTTTACTGCTTTTTTTTGTAAACTTTTTAGGAATATGTAGAGGAACTGTCAGAGCTTGTAGTCACTGCCTTTCAGTTTTAAGCTCTGTGGTATCCCCAGTGTAACTCCATTTCCATTGTAAGCTCTTTAGTATCATTAGTGTAGTGCCATTTCAGGAGTAAACTCTGTGGTATCCCATGAGTAGCTCCATTTCAATTAGTGATGCCACAGTGCTTACAATATGAATGGAGCTACAATAGTTATACCACATAACTTAGAATTGAAATTGTGTTTCCATGAGTGTCTTTTATTGATAAAAATTGTATGCCTATACCATATAATAATCATTCAAAAGTTAAATGTCATGGGAAAGAGGTCTTTTATTAGCTTTTCTAAATATTAAATTCACACTATACCCATGGTCATACTGTAAGCTGTCTGAGTCATAAGTTTACATATCTGTTGTTTAGTATGTGCTGTATATACAGAGAAGAAACCAGAAATGCTCAGAGAAGCAGTTAACCCCAGACGTATGTTTCGACATTATTGGGCCTCATCGGTGAGGTACAGCTGAACCCGCTTGGCACTTGTGAGTAAGGGCTACACATCTGGATTCCCCCATTACTCTTAGGGTGACCAACCCTAAAAGCAATTTCCATATATAGAGAAGAAGTCAGGGATGCTCAACTAGGCTCATGAGCCTGCAAGGGTATGCAAAGTGCTCACTAGGACTGTAGTGCTCACTAGGACTGTATCCTCCACCCAGGGTACAACATATTTTAGCTCACCAGAGCCATACACAGAACAAATATTCTGAAGCATATCATACAGGTCCTGCCAAAATGACAGTTCAGCCAGGAAATGCCAGACAATTCTTCTCTTAACAAGACGTACGTTTCAGCCTTATTGGGCCTCACTAGTGAGGTGCAGCTGATCCCTTTAGGCACTTGCAAGCAAGGGGTCCAAGTCTGGATTCCCCCATTACTCTTAGGCTGACCAACCCCAAAAGCAGTTTGCATATACAGAGTCAGAGATGCTCAACTAGGCTTATGAGCATACTCTAAGGGTAATAGTGGAGTACAGACAAATAACTCTTGCTTACAGTGCCTAGAGAGATCAGCTACACCTCACTAATGAGGCCCAAAAAAAACTACATTTGGGGATGGCTGCCTCACTTGTTCAGAGAGGAGTTGCCTGGAACTTCATGGCTGGACTGCCATTTTAGCAAGACCATTATGATGTCTTTCTCTGATTCCTCTCTGTGAAAGGCAATAGTGAGCTAAAAAAGACTGCACCCTGGATAGGACACCATAGAGCCTGTTCAATTCTAGGGCAGGCTCGTTCTTAGTTTAGCGTCTCTGACTAGTTCTTTTGCATATGCAAGTTACCCTTGGGGTTGGCCACCATAAGGATAATAGGAGAATCTAGACTGGACCCCTTGTTCACAGTGCCTAGAGAGATCAGCTACAACTTAATGATGAGACGCAACCAAAGCCAAAACATATGGCTGGGTTTGGCTGCTTCTCTTGTTCATAGATGAATTACCTGGCTCTTTGTGGCTGGACTGCCATATTGGCAGGACCAGTATGATGTGCTTTAGGATACTTTCTCTAAGTGAAAGGCAATAGTGAGCTAAAAGAGACTGCACACTGGGTAGGACACCATTCCTAGTATAGAGCCTTCTCAATTCTAGGGCTAGCATATTCCTAGTTGAGTGTCTCTGACTAGTTCTTTCGCATATTCAAGTTACCCTTGGGATTGGTACTTGACTAGACTATGAACTGAAAAGCACTTTTATCTCCTGCCACAAATCAGCATTTCATGTGGCAGGAGTCACTTACACCCAATAGCACAGCTTTCCAAATTACCTTGCTCTAGACCAGCGGATCCCAACCTGTGCCCTCAGGTCCCACTAACAGGCTAGGACCTGTGAATTCCCAGCTAGAGCACAGCTGTGTTGATCAGAGGTTCAGTCAATTTGATTAACTCAACTTTGTTCTAACAAGGAAATCCTAAAATCCTGGCCTGTTAGTGGGCCTTGAGGGCACAGGTTGGGAACAGCTGCTCTAGACTGTAAGTGCTCACTGGAAGTACCCTCTGATACTTATATTATCTCCGTTTTCTCTGTATGTATATTCCTTATTATACAGAGCTGTGGAATAAATTGGCACTAAATAAATAAAGGATGATAATAATAAAAAAAGAGGATTTTATTCTTACCTTTTCTCTTGGTCCATATAACTCACAGGTGCCATGGGGAGGCAATGGCTCCTCCTAGTGGGCTGGAACAATTCTAGAAGTGCAGGGTGGAACCTTCCCTTCCTCCATAGCAGGCTACCCCACTAGCCCCGCCCCAGATAGACTTGTGAAAAGCCTACGAAGTAGGACAGCAAGAAGGAAGAAAGGAAAACTCCAGTGAGCAATGGACCCAAGTGGACCCCCATGTCCAGCTACAGGAGACCCAGCATGGTCCCCTTCAGTGGGTGGGAGACCTGTGAGTTATATGGACTAAGAGAAAAGGATTTAACAGGTAAGATTAAAATCCTCTTTTTCTTTGTCATCCAATATAAGTCACAGGTACCATGGGGATGTACCAACACTGAGCTCCCAGGGTGGGAAGAGAAGGAAAGGACAAAGCGCTGGTCCCTGTGATACCAGAGTTCCCATGGACATGGAACAGCCCAAATTAACCAAGTGTCAACGGACACTGAATAGTAAATAACACAGCACCCAAGAACAAGAGCCAGCAGGGCTCAAACAGTTAAAGAGCTATAAGGCACAAGAAAGATAAAGTCCTAGTCAGGCAAAGCTGCCTCCAGGACTTTCCTGCCAAAGCTGGCTTCAGCCAAAGCCAGAACATCAACACAGTAGTGTTTGGCAAAAGTGTGCACAGAGGACCAAGTGGCCGCTTTGCACAGCTGTTCAGCAGAGGCCTGATTCTTATAGGCCCAGGAGGCCCCAAAAATCTCACCAACACTCTCTAGCATTCAAGGGATTAAATTCTTTATTTGAATTGTTGGGAATTTTTAGTAGACCCTACATCAGCATCAAAATAGATTTGGAGCCAGTGCTGAGCAAAATCATATATAAAATCAGGACCCCTCCTGATAGTCCCCTATCATGGATCATCTATCCAAAAAGATAGATGATCCATGGGGTGACCCCAAAGGCATTTTCTGCCTTCTTGATACAGAAGTGCATGTATAAGCAGGTGCTGTATCTAGCACTTGTAGAATGAATGAACCATGTCACTGGATCATTCATAGATAGCGCAGCTCTGCGCTTTCATCGTTGAATCAGTCATCTGGTCTGACCCCAGTGACTGATTCAATGATGAGAGCACATCGCTGAGCTGTCTATGAATGACCCGGTGGCAGGGTTCATTCATTCTAAAAGCGCTCCATACAGCAGCTGCTTATACACGCGCTTCTGTATCAAGAAGGCAGAAAATACCTTTGGGGTCGCCCCATGGATCATCTATCCTTTTGGATAGATGATCCATGATAAGGGGCTATCAGGAGGGGTCCTGGTACCCACCTCGAGGTCTGGAAGTATTATTTAATTATAAAAAGCACATATAACCTATGTTAAACATAGGTTATATGTGCTTTATTTAAAAAAACGGGCAATTGTCGCCCCCCATACTGGGGGGTGTCATGAGGGGTCATGATACTCCTCTTGAGGTCTGATGTTTGTTTTAATCATATGAAATATATAATGAAAGAGACAATTATGTTTTACACATATACAGGCAAGGTATGCAGGCACATACCTTGCTGATTAACCCTTTGAGTACCAGAGGGGTAGGAAACACATTGCTAAGCAATGCCTTCCTACCTCTCTGGAATGGTACTCAAAGGGTTAAGTATTGAATAAAAGGACAGGTTCGGCGACTAAATGGCAGTTCCTGAGGTGGAAGTCGAATGGAGTTAGTATGTTGAATATATGCAATATATGTAGACATGCTAACGGCAGGGGGGGGGTGATATGTCGAAGGGGTGGAATGTTGTGTAGTGCTTGGTGTACTATTTCTGTTTATTTTAACCCTTTGACTGCCTCAGGGGTGAGCAATGCACATCCCTATGGCATTCACTGCTGTCCTTGGTGCTGAAAGCCTTCTCTTTATTCCCCTACTGGTTAGGCAAGGGAAGCACAGCGAATGCTGTTCAGAATTGTCGTAGTGTTGGTGATGTGTGAGGGGAGGTGATCCCTTCCACACCGACAACACTTCGAAAATGTTGTATGCTAATAGGGACCTTCTCCAACCCTCCCCTTCCATCTGACAATTTTGGTGAATATGTCGGTGTGTGCAGATAGAATTGTTGGAGTGATTCAAAGATATCGACAAGATCATACTGACACCACATTGACTTTTAGTGCATCTAGGCCTTTATTTACCACCTATGATGCAGAGATGATTTGCTCCAGGTCCTCTTAATGCATTATCCTCAATGTGCATGTTTATTGAAAGGCCTAGAGAAGTGGTTCCCAAGAGGCACCATGATACATTTATGTATGACAGTACTACAGTTAAAGGAGCAGTGCATTTTTTTAACCTAAATGATATAGGGCTTTTCATGCAGAGTAAAACAGGGGACTCCCACTAATGGTAGTTATTTTGTCAAAAATAATATAACGGTTGAAACTATAAGGAAATGAGTAACAGGATAATTAATTCCTGAAAGTTCAAAATGGCAGGAAGTGATATAGCTGTTACTATTACATTCTATGAGAACTGCTGTCAGTGACTCACCTCTCTTATAGAATGCAGCAGAGTAACTATTTGAAATCTAGCCACTAGAGTGCAATGCTATGTAAACAAACACACACACACATTTTAAACTGTAATAAGTAATAGGGGACATACACAATTCCAATTGATTTTAATAAGTCACATGTTTCAGCAATATATGGTAACCTTGTTTTATTTATCAGGAAAAGCCCTGCAGCATTCTTTTTTTATAAACAAAAAGGTTATTTCTCCGTTAAAAGACCACTAACAAATAAAAAGGAATGGGGGTTATATACACTTTAATACCTTATATTTCATGCTATCATCTGTAAAAATTATGTATTTTTCTCTTGATTCCTAAAATAGTCTTACATAAGCTTTCTGGGTGCAGCCATTCCTTCATTTTCTAGGGCTCCCTGACTCTTGTTACCACAGTAATTTTGTTTCAGAAGTGATAGGGAAGGATTATATGAAAACAGGCTGAAATAAGGTATCAGCCTTTTCTGAATAATGAGTGATGTGTACTAATCTCAGTAATTCACCTGCCTTAGCACTTGCCTTACATTACAAACTTCAAAAGCAAAATTAACAAGCTGGTGTTGTCAATATAGGAGAGCCTACCCCGGCATTAAATAAAACAGTTCAGGATTCAATGTTATGGATCTAACATAAAATAACTAATTTTTACAATAAAATATATTTAAAATTATATTACCTAATTAATTTTTTAAGTGTTAGTGTTCCATTAAGGTGTCATACCTTTTCAGTTATACTCATTGCGTTATATTGTTTATCCTACACATAACTGTGCCAGAAACTGAAAGTTTCCAACTATATGTCACAACATAAAATTTAAGGAGTCTTGATTTAAAAATGTTTGTGAACCATTAACATAGATTTATCAAAGGATAAGAAAATACCTCAAACTTCTACATTATTCTAGGAAGCCTAGATATCAAAGCCTGATACACCAATGGAAAACTTTGCTGTCTAGGATAACAGATGAAAATGTAAAGCTTTGTCAGACTGTGGAATATTCTTGATACATCTAGGCCAGGCAACAATGGACCCACTGACTTGTTGGATTACAATAACAGCTGTAGCCCAAGAACAGCTAGACATCTATTGTTGCCCATCTTTGCTCTAGGTCACTGAAATATTGGAAAAGAAGGTGCAGTTTCCTGATCCTTCCAAGGTTAACAAGTCCAATGTTTTTTGGATCGTCCTATTGGCTTGGTGTCAGAACTCATTCCTTTTTCTGTAGTTTCTCCACATCATAATTCTTGAGGACAAGGTACTGCAGGAGTTCTGGAGTCCAGTCGCGGAGAAGAAGTGGGATTTTAGTGGCATGGTACTGATAATAGACCTCTCTTTTTCGGAGAGCTCCACCTTTGATGATTTCCAATGCACACTCTTCCTTTGGAGCTGCAGGCTGCTGGATCACGTTGGAGACAGTGTTTAAAGCAGAGTCTGCAAGGTCAGAGGCAGGAAAGTCATTATCTTTATTGTGTAAAGCTCCATCTATGGCTAAATTGTCAGGTTCACTATAGCGATCAGGGACCCTTATGCAGAAATCAGAATATGAGAAATTCAGGAGCATACCAATTGCACCATAGGGGGGAAAATATGAGTTTTCAAAATGCCCATTGATTTAAATGGGGCTTTTAACACCTTGAAGGCTAGTGAAGTCTCCAAAGCATTGCAAAAGAATGCATTAGAGACCTCTAGTATTCAAGATGTTAGAAGGTGTTATTGTTCCCCTCCCCATGGTACAATTGTGCTGCTCTAGCATTTCTTCCTCTTTAGCTTTCTGAATACTTCTTATAGTGTTATATCCTATATAATAATTCGCTAAAATGTGTGTAACGATGCAGTCATTCGCAGTAAAGACTGCTGCGCGTGCTGCAGTCATGCGCAGTAGAGACTGCCCGCGCCACGGCTGATACGGAGCTAGACACTCCGAAGGAGCGTCCAGCTCTGTTTCAGCCGCAGCGTGGGCAGTCTCAACTGCGCATGACTGCCCAGCGACCGGCTGCCAGTGGCACTGTGGCCCGGTTAACGGGCTCTTCAACTAGTTAACATACCTATATACAGTTAGGCAATCAATATCAGTGCTTTAAATTTAAACAGTAACAATAGTCTGTGTGACCTCAATTAACTTGGTAAATCACATAATACACTGTAAAAAAAAATGTAAAGCTAAGGCTCCTTTCACACGGGTGACACCTGCATTTGTTATGTCAGCTGCTGTGAAAGGCTAATGTGCTGGGCTATGGTGTATTTCACACAGGTAACTATTGCCTCGTGTGAACACACCAAAGTCCAGGAAGCTCCATTTTGTATTGCATTCCCACAAGAACACAGTAAAGATGCAACAAGGAGTGTCTGCACAGTGGCCTATAAAGCTGCAGCAGACCTTTCACATAGGCTTTGTTGGAGGCTGTGATGCTCATCACAGACTCCAGTGAAAACATACCCAAACACTTTCAAACGCGAGCAGGTAGGACAATTAAATGGTGGGAGGAGGAGGGGAATGATGAAGAGGGGACGATGGTGAGTGGAGAGGGAGAATAGTCCTGTAGAGGACCGTGCAACATAATGCGAAGCAATTCACTGCACAGCCTTCTGGCACCCAAACGGTTAAGAGATGTCTGTTTTAGTTATGCATACAGGATTTTTTGTAGTATGATTGTAGAAGCTCTGGTGCATTAACCACCTAATCTGGGTAGAAGAGTTGGCCCCTGCCACATATTGCTGGACAGTGTACACTGAGCTGATCACTGCCGACAAGTGCGTGGTGGGAGAACACCTGGGCTGACTCTCCTCTAAACAACCATCAGGTGGATGATGCACCGGAACCTCTATAATTATACCACAAAGACACCAATCTAGTGGACCTATCTTAAATAGGAACGTGGAATGTCTAGTGTGTGTACAGACATCTCAAACCTTTCAGTGATAACGTGCCTTGTATATACCTCTGACACGTAGAGAGGTACATGGGAACATGGAAGCATGCAGGCAACTTGTGTGGGCAATTCTATATAGGGATCAGGTGGATATTCAGTACAATGAAACCTTTACGATCACACCACAGTGACAACAATGCTTCAGTACTTCTTTGAGTGCCAGAGGGGTATCCAGCTGGGACTCAAAGGGTTACATAGGAACGTGCAAGATCAGTCTTATTACCAAGAAATATAAGTTGAGTGTAAAAAAAACCAAAACAAAAAAAATGTGGTTAATCTGTGTATCTCAAGCTGCTGTCTGACTATAATTCCCAGCTACTGAGGGTGAATGACAGAGTAATGGCTGTAAGGGGAAATGGAGGCATCATAGCTTAACCCCTTAAGGACCAGATGTTACGGTTTTCAGACACTCAGACAGAGGGTTAGAATAAAATACGATTTTATTAGAACAAAAAATAATAACAAGGTTGCCCCCTAGGGGCAGTACTGAGAGTAGCAGAATATGGACTGAAATGCCAGGTACAGAACAGGAATATATCTCTATTAGCAGGCCAACAATGGCAGAAGACAAATGGTTAATACAAGGATAATCAGTCTCAAATGTGGTGTTGGGCACGCCCTTGGTGAACTAGACTGCAATAGATGCTAGGTGATAACACCTAAAGTCCATATAATGTGTGATGCTGCAGCCAAGAGCTGCGACTTGAAACTGAAGCTGCAGTGTGATAATGCGTTAGCCCCCTAGGGCGTAAACCGGAGACCAACAGTATTGGGATCGTTTGAGCCAATAGCCCCCACGGGCGTAACGGAAACCAACAGTATAGGAATTGCTTGAGCCAATAGCCCCCACGGGCGTAACGGAGACCAACAGTATCGTGTTAGCTTGAGCCAATAGCCCCCATGGGCGTAACGTGAACCAACAGTATCGTGATAGCTTGAGTCAATAGCCCTAATGGCGTAACAGAGACCAACAGTACCGTGATAGCTGAAGTTTATAGCCCCCGCGGGCGTATACCGGAGACCAACAGTGACTAGATCTCTTGAGCCAACACAGCCTCACGGGCGTAACGGAGACCACCGGTTGCTGTACTGCTTGCCAACAGCCCACGGGCGTAACGGAACTACTGCTCTGCAGAATATGAAGAGCCGCCGACTACCGAGGCCCACAACGCGGCCGGCTCACAGAGGCAGAGAATTGGCTAAGGCAACGTTGGTCAGAGTGGCAGTGCGATAGATGGAAGCAACACAAGTGTTCTAGGCTCACAGTAGCGACACGGTACAGGAAGAGTAATAGACTCAGCAGACGTTACCAGACAATGCAGATGGAAGGCTCAGCTTTACAACCCTGCTCAGCAATAGTAAACCCAGGAAAATAATGGAGGCTCAGATCACACACTGCAGCGATCAGAATGTCGCCGAGGCGACAACAGGAACTGTAGACTGGAGCGGCAGGACCAGGAGCAAATCCAGGAGTCGGTAGTCAGCCAGGCCGGGTCAGGACACGTAGGAGATTCGTAGACAAGCCGGATCAGCAGGAGAGCGAAAACGTCAGCCAGGCCGGGTCAGTCACGGAGAGGATTCACAGACAAGCCAGATCAGCAACAAGCAGGAAGTCAGCCAGGCCGGGTCAATCACGGAACAGGAACAAGGAGCATAGTCGGTACAGGCCAAGTTGGTACACAGGAGATCAGGAACACTGGAACACGGCAACAGCAATACTGGCTCAGAAACACCACGAAAGGGCACCTGACAGGTGCCAATGGCCAGAATAAAACAGGTCACCGGGGGCGGGCCAACACAGCTCAACCAATCAGGGAGCAGCACAGTTGAGAGTGACAGAAAAGGATCACGGGGACCGTGATACCAGATGACGTGCTATGACCGTCATGGTCCTTATACCCTTAAGGACCAGTGACAGTCATAGCACGTCACGTACTTTTTACTTACATTGCTGTACCGGGAGAGCTGTAAGTAAAACGGGGCCTAAAATTTACTCTCTTAGGCCCCAAAGCGGTACACCAGTACTTGTAACAGGTCACATGTACCGGTGTGGTGGCAAGGATCAAAGCGATCCTTAAGGGAAGGTAACTTCCCTGGACCGCTGGTCCTTAAGGGGTTAATTTATGTGGGGAAGAAGGATTGGAATGCCCATTTGTTGTGTTGTTAGTAGGGCAATTGTGATCAGTAAGGAATGTCCCAATGGACTCAAGTTACCATGGGAGAGCAGTTACTTTCTTGGATCTCCAAACAGACAGTCGATATTCTATGTATTTGCTTTATACCAAATGTGCAAAACCAAAAAATGTGACAAGAGAACAAAATAAAATGTTTTGCTCAAAGTAACATGGCCTCTGGTGCTGCACAATTCATATTTTTCGCTCCCATGTGCCATGTGCAGAGAGAGATTTTTCATGTCTATATTAAACTGGTCCCGACTTCAGAAACTTCAGCTCCTAAATGTCAGGCAAATCCTCTCTGCTTAAGAGAAACAACACAACCACAGACATAAATTTCTACCTATACAGGCATTGTTAGTGTGATGCAGCTGATTACCTTGAAGCGCAAGGGTATATTCCTTGGATGCCCTTCCCACTTAGGGAGACTAACAAAACGCATACCAAGACAGATGACAATAAAGTGTTTTGTTCAAGGCAAAGCGGCTTCTAAGGTGCTGCTCTAGTCACATTTTTTACTCCCATGTGCCATTGAAGAAAGAGCATTTCTATATCCACTTTACTTAAGCAGCAACTGACAGCCCACTATGCTTTGACCAAACACTCTATTTTACTCTGTTTGCAGTGCATTGTAATTCTCCCTTAGTTGGAAGTGCATCCCAGGCTTGGGCTCTTGCTCTCCATGTGCCTAGAGTGAATCAACTGCATCACACCTCCAAGACCAACACAGGCCAAAAGGATTTGCCTGACATTTCAGAGCTGGACTGTATGTGGGTGTCACGGTAACCAGTACAAAATGAAGGTGCGCAGTTCGGTTTAATAACGTCTGCATGGCCAAAGACAAATGATCAATGCATTGATCCCGCAAGTCCATCCTGGACAGGATGCTTGGAGAAGGCGGATTGCCTGAACCCTCAGTACTCATGGCCCTTACGTACTGTCATGGTAACCAGTACGAAATGAAGGTCAGACACAAGTATATATGATAAAAACCACCTTTATTAAAGATACAATAATAATGATATGATAATACCCCAGCAAGCCCCAGATCATACAACTGACAGGCCAAGGTTTAGTACCCAGACTGACACTGAGCAGAGGCCTGTACTACTCAGAGAGGAATAGAGAACCATGCTATGGTTATTTCCCCTTAGGATGGATAGGCGCCCAACAGGATAGTATACTTAGCGCATGGTACAGAATGGGAACAGTGGCAAAAGGAGCAGAGGACATCACAAGCCACAGTACAGTAATGTGAATAGCCCAATGAGTCGGATACAAGGAGCGAGTAGATAGCCAGAGCTACAGTTCAGAACCGGGATGGATAGTCAGACAAGCCGGGTCAGCCAGAGCCACGTGTCTGAACCGGTGTGGATAGTCAGACAGGCCAGGGTCATACACAGAGTGATAACGAAAGCCATACCAGCGTCTCAACGAGGAGCAAACTAAGCAAGTAACTCACAGGACCACCACGTAAGGGTGACTGGCCTTAGGCCCTGGGAAGTTCATATCTATCTAATAAATACATTAGATAGCATCAAACCTAGTCCCAGATTTTGAAGTACCCCATTGCAATATACTTTGGTTACTGCATGAAAAAACATGTAAGACATGTAATTAACTCTCTGAGTGGCAGAGGAGTATACAATGCGGGGGGGGGGGGATATATATCTGACACTTAAAAGAGTTAAACAAAATTTTTTTTATGTGTTGCAGGAGTAATTAAATCTGCCTTTAACGCCTTGATGACCATTGGTGTGAATGCATTGCTCAGCAATATGTTGTGGACCCCTCGGTACAATTCGCTTTTGAATGGTCGCACACAAAAGAGCGTGCAACCATTTAACACTTTAACCATGTCACCTGGATAAAAATGGAGACATGACAATCTCGCAGTGAATTATAGCGCAAGATTATCATGTCGCCTACTGAATGGTCACCTACAATACTTATACAGCAGATTCACCTCCCAGTCTATTCCGTTTGAGCTCAGTAACTCCCGGTACACCATTCATTTTATCTTCTGCTGCAGATGCTGGCTTTTTCTTCTCTCACAGATGAAGACAAGAGCAGGATCACATGGAGAAAAGAAGAGTGCACCAGGGGAGTTAAATGAATTGTCGGAGACAATTCAGGACATTAAACGTGTGCCCTTAACCAAGCAAGTATGACATGCAAGGATTCTGATCCTTTGTGCTGGCAGTAATATAGTATATTTCTGTGTGTATAAGCAGGCAAAAGTTATATGTTAGGACATATGCCAGGGCTAATGCCGGTTGGCTGCCAATTAGGAAGAGGTGGCATACAGATATACATACTGTGTGAATGACTGTAGGATCACAGCCTTAAGTGTATTAAACCATATTAAGAGGCACGTCAGAGACAGGAGTCCATAACTGGAGGAAGTTGATACACAAGAAAATGTGTCTAATGTGAGGAAGGCTGTAAATATGTACAGGTCATTAGTAGTAACTGTGTGAATGATTATAGAACAATAGTTCTCAACCCGTGCCCTCAGTGGCTACTAACAGGCCAGGATTTGATGATTTCCTTGTTAGAGCACAGGTGGGTTAATCAATATGACTGAGCCTCTGATCACCACACCTGTGTTCTAGCAGGGAAATTCCTAAGTCCTGGCCTGTTAGTGGCCACTGAGGGCACGGGTTGAGAACCTCTGTTATAGAAGTTACGGCGCTCAAACGGAATAGACTGGGAGGTGAAGCTGCTGTATAAGTATTGTAGCCAACCATTCAGTAGGCGACATGACAATTTCGAGCTATCATTCACAGCAAGATTGTCATGTCATCATTTTTATACAGGCGACATGGTTAGAGTGTTAAATGGTTGCATGATCTTTTGCTTGCAACCTTTCAAAAGGATACCCTCTGGTAATAAAGGGGTTCATTTACTTTTTTCTGACTAATGTGAAGATAGATATGTTTTTGCATTAAAAAGCCACTTTTTGCTTACATTTTATTTGCAAGCTTTTAAGAAATTGAGAAAGGAATGCAATTCAGAAGAAACTCCCTGTGCAAGTGTCACAGTGTAGATGTTACTTGTGAGACACATAACATATATACAGAACCAAGACAAGACCTTGCAACCCCTTGAGGAGCCCTCTGGTCCTCAGAAGGCTAAAAAAAATTGCACTCCCTTGGTATGTTCCCCTGGGAGCAGACCTGCGGGAGAAGCAGGGGTGCGCAAATCCCAAAATGGCTAACGAGATGACCTTTAACACCAGATTTCAGGGCCCCTGAGCCAAAGAAAGAAATGTTATAGATGCTATTCAAAAGGTATAAAAACAAAATAATGTTATTAATCTGTTAGATGAGGCCTTTAGGTTGCACTTACCTGTGTCTATATAGCTGATGACACACAATGTGATAGACACATTCGTTTTTTGCAGGGTAAACTCCATGCGTAAAGAGCTGAAGAATCCATCCAGGGCAAACTTGGTGGTAGAGTATGGCACAGAGAGAGGTAAACCGACTTTACCTAGACAGGGCAATAAAGGAAGTTAACACTCATAGGATTACTCACTTAGGATTATTATGACAATGAGAAGATGAAACTAATTAACTATTTCAAACAGTTTTGTTTTTCTTATTTTACATTTGGCTGATATGTGTTAAAGAAAAACTCGCTCTTCAGCTCTCTCTTTGATAAATATGGTGCAATTGTTTGAGTCCAGATATACTAAACCTTCTTCATGAAAATTTGCCTCAGTTTTTTTAAGCCAATTCACTTCAAATTTGCTAGAGCACAATATGTTGAGTGAACCTGCCAAAAAAATTGGGGGAGAGGAAATATTACAGGGTTGTGGAATTCATATCACCCGAAGCCCGGGACATGTGGTTCAGGGCACTGGGCAAGTAAATATTTCTCAAATTTAGCCCTGCTACGGACAAGCAGACAGAGCCGGATGGACAGTGGTGCCAGTGCCTGCTGGAGTGTGTAAATTACTTGCAGGTGGACCACTGATTGCAGGATCACACTGTGTACCCATGTCTGTGTGTCTCTCACTTACTCACATGGGAGGAAACAGCTCCTGACTGTACTACCACATCCAAGGTGCTCTGTTATGCAAAACAGCTTTGCCTGCAGCGCCACCTGCCGGAAACAGGTGTGCACTACGCTAACATTTGAGATGCACTTGCATAATAAACGCTAGCTGCTAGCAAAGAGTTAATACTGGCTTTTATCATACTTGTGATTTTTCTACATTAACTGTTAGTTTGAGCTTTGAAATATTAATCCTTCACATACCAGATAGCTGAGATTCTAAATGACAATGTATGTCTATAGTTCTCCTAAACCAGATGTGCTTCAAACGGTCTTGAAATAACAATTATCATGTTTTATTAAGTCTTCTCCCATGGGTGCAAGGTGCAGCCCCCAAATGGCTCCTATCTATCAGGTCTTTTTTATTGTGCTTTTTTTGTTTGGAGGGGTGGGGTCAGAAAATCAGCCCCCTCAGCTGGAATACAACCACAATCACATTCTCCAGAGACACACTGTGTATGGTTTTCAAGAGCAATATTACGGGTCTATGAGGATCTGCATAAAGCAGGACTGATGTAGCATAGGTACTTTGAGTGAGAATGTGGGGTCTCCTTTCTGCCCCCTTTCTGCTCTCCTGTTGGTTTGCAAGGGCTCACAATGCAGTCCTTGTGGGGAGATTTGATAAAGTGGTGATAAAGATAAATACTTCTCCACTGATATCACATCCCCTATGTTATTCTATGGAGCTGCCTTTTTAACATGCAACAATCCAAAAGATATCAATGTTTGTAAACACAGAAAAACAAGCAGAATGTACCAATAGTTATAAAATATGCCAGTTTAGAGACTAAAGAAACAGGTAATTGGTCCAGATCATGGGGTAGGAAACACTGGACTCTCTCACCTTGAAACTTTGACCCATCTCTGTGAGACTTGGGTGAGAACCCCAAGTCTCTGGGTAAAAAACGGAGTGTTCCCAGCTATGCCTTTTAGTTACAATTCTGGAAAGACCACAGTTTTTGAAGGTCGTAATTCCATATGTTGATACAACTGGATTATCCCAGCCCCCAACTGCAGGGAGAAATTTAAAAAATAAGTTTTATTTAACTTTTCTCACTCCCCCATTATTATTTTGTGAATCGGGAAAAGTAGATTGTCATGTGGGACAAGTAGACTGGATGGGCTCCTGTTTTAGTCCCTTGGACTAAACTCACCAACGAAATAGTTACTTGCTAAGCTGTAGAATGATAGGCTCTTTAGTTTTAACTCTGTGCCAGACTATGATTCTACAGCTTAGCAAGTAACTATTTTGTTGGTGAGTTGCGACGCGGCGGAGTCCCGTGGTTATTCCCGCAGCATCGTGACTCGCATTTTGTAGGTACTATTGATTTATTTTATTTACTTTATTGAGGGGTATGTGCCGAAAGTTGGCACCGCAAGTTGGTTCGGGTGCTGGCTGACGATGCGCTGTTGTGGGCTGCAACGAGGTGGTGTTTAGTATCATACACCGGCTTACCTCAGCCGCGATATGCGCATCAGGCAACTGTATAGTTTACATAGATCACATTAGGGTGTATTATTTTGTGATAGTCCGCTTGAACTATAATTGTATTTTGTGAAGGTGATGGATGGAGGGTGCTAGGATTAGCTTGGCTACCCTTCAGCATCCCTTTGTTGTATAGGTTGCGTAGGAACCGGGTTACCCCTGACGTCACAGGCAATTGGGGTCAACACGAGGATGCCGATTTTGGTGTATCCTTTGAGTGGGTCTACGTTGCCTGCGGGGTCATTCCTTATCCTATTTATACCACTGAAATGGTGTCCATTCCCCTGTTTTCCCTGAGGAAGGTCAGTTGTGTGACCGAAAACGTTTGGCATGGATTGAATAAAGAACATTTTTTCATTCATCACGCTGAGTGCTGTCTCCTTGGCTGAGTATAGTTATATATCTCTTATTTCTTATGGGACGTGCACCAATTGCCATTTATGAAATTCACGTGTGCCACTGTGTTTTTGTTTTATATATATATATATATATATATATATATATATATATATATATATATATTTATCTCTCTCTCTCTCTCTATATATATATATATATCTATATTTATCTCTCTCTATATATATATTATATATATATCTATATTTATCTCTCTCTCTATATATATTATATATATATATATATATATAATCTGTTTCTGGTTCGCTGTCTGCTCTCTCCTTGGGGAAGCACGGGGCAAAGATTGCCTGCAACAAAAGCAAACTGACATGGGGCAGTGATTTGGACAGGAGTGACCGGTAGTGGTGGTAGGGTGGTAATGCCCCCTGTCCATTCCTGTAAATATCACTGCAGCATGATTCACCTCTGACTTGCAACTGTTCCCCGATGTCCAGCAGACAACGAAGGTGGAATGTAAAATCCCACAGCAACACCGTGCAGCATTCTCTAATATATATTATATGCACACATACACAGTTCATAAGCAACAGTCAGGTCTTTTCAAATGGTGCAAATTAAGTAAATTCCACTGCTTAGTTCGACATTTTGGTACCACTCTTGAGCATTTCCAAACACAATCTAACCGTGTTCAAACATTCCCCTAAATACCAGAAGAAAATGAAACCCAGAAATAGCAGGAAAATAAACACCTATTTTTTAATTAAATCAATTCAGCCAATAAACATGTTCCTAACTCAGAATCATTTAATACTTACGAAATGTCAATTGATCACTATCAGTCATGTACATGGTGTACAGTCCTGCAATTCATACATCTATTCACCCATATATATATATACATTATTCAATAAACCAAAAACTTTACAGTAAGAGCAGTCCATTCTTGTGGAGTACATGCTGAGAATGTCACAGTGCTCCACTGAGTCCTTGTGTTGATCTTAAAGACTATACTAATTAACCAATACCTTAAATAGACATTAAACATCCACCCATATAGACATTGCAAACTAAAGTAATCAGGCCAGTGCATTTTGGTAATGGGAGACATTGGGACCTATCCCAGTCTATTAAACAGAAGTGTTGCAATGTTCCAGTGACCTCATACATATATTCATACATGCTTTAGGCCCCATTGTTCTGCAGAATGGAGAGAATTACCCATACCAATTGTGTGCTTGGGATATTCAGCAGACCTCAAAGTCCTGTCTCTTCTTGTGTTTAGATATATTGTCAGACACATAGGGAAGCAAATAACACGGTACTTTTTAGATATCCAGACAGTACTAGAATCCCGTAGAGAAGTAAAGCATGTCTTAAGTAAATACTGAATGTATTTATTTGTGGTCCTACCCAATTTTGCCTACATGAATGATAGAGGATACCTTAGGTTGCTCCTTGTGGCTTTGGGCCTCATCCCTCATACATCGTGTGGAGCAACACCTGGGCCAATACAGACCAATTCCATGCACAGAAGTGGTAAACTGGGAAATATAGAAAGATGGATAGGCGAGTGAAGGTAGACATCTGCTGATGTCCCTTAGCTCACCTGCTCCTCCTTGGACACATTATATTCTCTAATTGTTTGAAATGGGTCCTTCCAAGGAGAAAACAAGAACTGTCTCTTCCCGCGAGTTTGAAGTCTACTCAGTGCTTTTTTGGCTTTGTCAACTACATTGCCTCATTTGGGACTTTTCTAAAATTATAGCACTGATTACTCGTCTCATTCACTACTCTCCAACAGATTACCTGGCCATCAGAGGCTTTAAAAGCATTGCAAACGCAGAAGGAACCCTTCAAATCAGCCTCCAATTTTGATCAATAGAGACCCTCAGTGAGCCTTCACAACTGAGATTGATGCTTCTGACACTGCTGCTGGAATTATTTTGTCAAAGTATTGTCCCCTGACTGGGAAGCTACAAAAGTGCTCCTGTTTCTTTAAAAAAATAAATAAATCTGTAGTAGAACACTATTATGACGGGGTAACGGCTAATTTCTGGAAATGAAATTGGCATTACAGGAGTAGAGACACCTTCTCTGGGGTGCCCAGTTTCACATAATGATTATTTAGAATATGCGTGGAAGACTGTGCCTAAGCTCCTAACAAGCTAGACGGGCACTCTTCTTCTCACTCTTAAATTTGACTGTCTCCCACATCCCCAGCATAAAATATATGAAGGCTGATGCCCTTTTGCGGATGTTTGATAACCTAGCCCCTTCAAGTCCTCTGAGGATCCGATTAATGCTCTGGATAAACTTATTGCCCACTCAAAGGACACCACATTCTGAAAGACTTGAAGCTACTCAAGACTGAATTTCTATGCACTTAATGGTTCCTGATGGGAAGATGTTCATGCCCACTGCTCAGTGACGCAAGTTTCTGAACTGGGATCACTATTTTTCTGTTGCAGTTCACCCTGGTGTTAAACAATCTCTACAGTTACTCACCCATACCTTCTTCTGGCATGAAATGCAGAAAAATGGCTTGGAGGTTATCTCTTGCCCTGTATGTGCTAAGACTAACCTTTCAGTAACTAAATCCTTGGATATACGTTAAAGGAGCAGTATACTTTTATTTATAAAAAGCTACATGTTATAGTATAGGAATTTCCTGCTGAGCAAAACTAGGTCACTCCCACTGTGGTCAGTTGTTCATTCAAACATTATAACAGTTCAAATAACAGGAAGTGAATTTACTGTGTTTACTTCCCGATTGTTCTAACTGACAGGAAATCTATCACATTCTATGGAGAACTGTAAGTCACTGACTTTCCTCTCCATTAGAATGTAACAGAATAACTAATTAGAATTTGACCACTAGAGGGAACTGCTGATGTAAAAAAAACACAAGTTTAAAAAGTAATAACTCTTGAAATATGCATCTCTCAGCAGTGGGGGTACCCTTATTTTACTCAACATGAAACACCATACAAAATACTTATTTCATTGAAAAAAAATGTACTGCTCCTTTAACCCTTACCTGTTCCAGGCCCATAATGGAAAAACATCACTGTGGACTTTATTGTTGACCACCCCCCCTTGTAGGGGTATAACTGTGGTTTGGGTAGTGGTTAACCATCTCACTAAAGTGGACCTGTCTCCTTGATTCAAGTTTGCATATTTGAAAACTCTGTAAAAATAACTACCTATGTGGCATGTTAGCCAAAAGACCAGCAAATGTACAGTTAAGGAGATATTCATACTTGGTACAGTATGCTAATGTATGGGAATTGTGATATCCATGTGGTTTCATATGCTAATGAAGCACTGTGCTACACCAGGATACTTTCACTTTTCTTAGAAATAAAAGTATGAGAATTTCCTAAAGTATACATCTGCTGGTGACAGGTTCACTTAAGCAGGGGAATACTATTCCTTTTTTGGCTCTCCCAACTTCCCAAGAGTTAGCCTCTCTGTTCATTAAAGAGGTTTTCCAACTCCATGGCTTCCCTACCTGGACTGTTTCTAGTAGATGTACTCAATTTGTTTGCAGATTCTGGAAGGCTTTTTTTCATCAGTTAGGGGTAGATTTGTACTGCACTTTTTACCATCCACAGATAAATGGCCAAAAGGAGCACCTGAACAAGAATCTGGAACAGCATTTAAGGTGCTATTGAAATTAGAGGCAGGGCGATTGGACAAACCTCTTACCTCAAACCTTTGCTGCTCTTTTTTTTGCTGCTTTAGGATTAAATCTCCTTTCCTGCCGGTGAGGTTCCTTTCGCTTATGCACGTATTGATTCTCTAGTGGAGTTCTGGCAAGACATCTGAGCCACATTCTGATCATCTCAACTTGTTCAGAATACTTTGGCTGATAAATGACAGGACTCGGCCATGTCCCTTTCTCCAGGAGACCTTGTCTGGCTTTTGCTTCTGCAACAGTAACCCTTTGACTGCCAGAGTGATAGACAAAGCAATGTGTTGCCTACCTCTCTAACACTCAAAATATTAAGCTTCACCAGCTTCCTGAGAAATCTGGTCCTTGGTATATTGAGCTTTTAAGAGTGTTTCCCAAATCAACCCAGTGACCTTTCCCCTAGATCATCTGCCTGACTCCATGCATACTCCATATTTCCCTGTTGAAACCTTGTCTTACTTGTGTGTTCCCCATTCTTTGGATCCCCCACGTCCATACCTTGGTAGATGGCCATGTAGAGTACCTCACTGACCAGGTTCTCTAACATAGTAACATACAGTCGTTGATGAGGCTGAAAAAAGACATGCGTCCATCAAATCCAGGCCATGACAAAAACACCCCTGTTGATCCAGAGGAAGACAAAAAAATAATCTAAAGCCATTTCCAATTTAGCCCCAAGTGGGTAAAAAAATTCCTTCCTGACTCCAAATGGCAGTCAGATAGTTCCCTGGATCAACATCCTATCTGCATTAAAGCCATCTGTCATAATTTTCAATATTGTTCTGTGCTAGATAGGCATCCATTGCTTTTTTGAAAGCAGTTGCATTATCTGCAAGTACAACATCCGGAGGCAAAGAATTCCATAGCTTTACCGCCCTTACTGTAAAGAATCCCTGCCTTTGTTTTAGCCAAAAGCGCCTTTCCTCTAGTCTTAATGGGTGACCTCTTGTTCTTAGTTCAGCTCTTTGTGTAAATAATTCATTGGATAGTTATTTGTATTGACCTTGAATGTGTTTATAAATGGTAATCATTTGAACCCTTATTTGTCTCTTCTCTAATGTAAACAAACCCTAGTCTCTCTTTATAACTCAGATCCTCCAATCCCTTTATCAGTTTTGTTGCACGTCTCTGCACCTTTTTCGGTTCCACAATGTCTTTTTTAAGAACTGGCACCCAAACTCTAGTTTCTACTCTAGTTTCTGTCAAGGTTCCCTGTTCTATTTGGTCAGCTGAAAGTGCTATGGCCCTGAGGACACTTCCTGGGCTTCCAAATGTCATGCTCCAGCCTTGATTTCTGCTTTTAATTGTAGTTTTCTTTGTAAGCCTAGCTTGAGGTCCCCCAGAGGTGGACCTGGAGGGAGGTGCTGTCAAGATGTATTCTACTGGGGTCAGAGTCCACTGCACAGTTCCTACTCAAGTTAGCCAGATCCTTTTTTATGTTGCCAGCCCTTTACATTTTTCTCACCACTAGCCCTTTATATTTTCCCATTTCATATCCTCTGAGTATGCTTATTGTGTTTCCAGTTTGCTCTAGTGTTCAGTTGCTGTCCGGTTTGATCCTTGGTTCCTGACCATTTCTCGTCCTGATCGTGTCGGTTGTCAGCATGTACCAACCTTTGGCTCTGTTGTTGACTGAAACTAAGTTGCCATCCCTGACCCTGTCTATGTTAACAAACCTTGAGTTTTGCCTACTGCTTGGTTCCTGATGCCAAGTTCACTCTTGCTTGCTGCCCAAAGTGTTATCCAGTCTGCCATTAGTTCACCTCTGTACTGATTCAGTCCCCAGCCTAGCTGTCTCCATTTTTGTCAGTGTTCTCCATGCAAGCTGTCATAAGCATCTTTTAATTTGATATTTCTGATGAAATCAATACTAGAATTGCAGACCTTTTGCTAATTTGTTATCCTGCGCCTGCATCTAGTGGCCATTGTTAGTACTGCACCTAGCTACATTTCTCCTGTTTCCAGGTCCACATCTACCAGCTCTCAGTGGCCATTTCAGATTCAATAGGGACTGGATATTCAGCTTTGTGGCTGACTCCTTCCTCATGGCTCTGGCTGCAGCAAGTTTTCCATTGAGCCTGACAGAGATCTCAAGCAATCAATTATAAGAATCTCTCCAGCCAACCTATGCGTGGAATAAAATGCAGGTGTGCCCCCAACTCTAGGTATGGAAACCACTGATTGTCAATTATAGTAGCGCCACCTGATGGTGACCATTTATAAGACTGCATTTAGATTTAAAAAATACGTTTGCGATATAATAACTTAAATGAAGCATCTCTCTACAATAGGAGTATTTATGTTTAATCTGCAGGAAAATTAGATTGCTCTGTCACTTTACAAATATGGGTTAATTATAAATGTTCTGAAACAGCTGCTATTTTCCACATGGTGCAATCCTGCTGTAGTTACTAAATGTTTCTATACAGGAAATTAAAAATGTCAAGATTTTAATCTGGTAGACAGCAGCAGATCTGCTCCCTGACCCATCTTGGATGCCAGATAGCCCCTGTTATCAATGACATTCTATCCTGGGATATTATGTAGTCTTGCATCTTACAGTCCTATGCACTTCCTCTTTGCCAGATCATTGAGCCTTACTCAAGTTATCTCAGATTCCTTGCTGTTTGCACCTGATTGTTTTTTGGTCACTAAATTAGGCTTGCTCCTGCCTACACCTAATCTCATCTCCCTGGTAAGAAGATCCTGGCTAATTCTCACTATGCCTGCTCTCTGCTTCCTGATTATTTCAAGGATTCTTGAGCAATACCCATGGCCTATTAAAGTTTGAGGCTTGACACCTGGGGGAGATTGGGTGCTTCTCGCTACTGGACTCATTTCCGTGAAACAGTACCTTTGAAACGAAATTAAATTTTTTCACCTTTTACATGCAACAAGTTGTTAGAAGGGAAACTATTGTATTTTGTATATTATACATTACTTTTGCAGTGCCAGTAAAACACACAAAAATACCAATAATCCTCCAACTGATTGTATCCCCCTTTGTAAAAAAAAGGAACTGCCTCTGATAGTTGGGAGCATGTCTCCATGTAATGCACTCAGTGATGATAGAGACAGTGATGGATTTACTATTAGGCATAGTAGGCAGCTCCCCATCACCTCAGCTGAGCTGTGGGTGTGGTCAGCCCAATCCCCCTACGCTAAACACCCAATCCTGGTTTAGGATTAAGGCTTATCTAACAGTTCACTATATTGCTCTGATGTTCAATTTATATGCTAATGTGGGCCTAAATTCCAGTTCAGTTGAGAAATATTATCACTGGTTGTATCTCATAGATTAATATTGAGGTATATAGGGAAATATGTAGATAAAATCTGTGCACTGGAATTTTTGCCTTGGTTGTTTTATTTACTGGATAATTTACACCTGTACTGGACCATTTATTTAAAAGCATTGTTATGGTTGTATATTATAGGGTAAGGGCCATATGCACAGAGTTAAAAGTACATATGGCTCCATTCAATCTGCTTGAAATTGCCCAGACTGGACATTTATCTGTGTATGTTTGACTAAAACAACCAAATTATGGTAAAGCTACTGCACCATAGGAGACAAATAAAAAAAAAAATCTAAATGATTTACAAAGGGCTTTTAACACCTTTGATGCCACAGCGGCCTCTGGGAATGCTATATTAGATTGTTGAGTCCATGTTGCTCCACCCCCTTTCATCAGAGCTTAGAATGCTTGTGAGGTCTCAATCCTTATCTGTTCCCAGTGATGAAGTTGGTTTACACCAGAGTTGCTCTGTTATTTTATTCATGCATATGAAGCTACATGAATCCACTACACCATGCAACGGAGGCTGGGGACAAGGTTCTATGAGGGGTGTGGAGAGGTCAGGTGCTGGGTTAGGTGTTGCTCATTGCTCTAGAACTTAGAAGGGACTATGAGTCAGAGACTGCTTTCATTTTCAGGTTCTCAGAAGCCTTGCACTGCCAGCGATACTGTAATGCCTAACCTGCAACTGATGAGACGACCACAATATTTCCTTGGCTTTTTTTCAGCATTGGTAGAGCAGCTACTGTCATGGTTGCATAACTCAGGACATTGATTTCCAGAAGATCTCGCACGTGGTCCACATTCCCATCAAAGTAATTGAAATAGGTATAGCCAATGTGATTCAAAATCAGCATGTCCAACCCGCCTGTTGAGGAAAGAGAAAAAGGAAACTCCATTTATTTATTTACTTGACTAAAATGTGTATGTTTACATTTAAGATAAATTATCACAATGTAACATCTTAGGTTTATTATATGTACATTGGCGTATAATATATCTATATATGTTATAAAGCTTTCTGTTCCTAGTAGACCGAGGGGACTCTTACTGCTAGAAGGTTTTGCATTCAAGTGATTACAGCTCAAACATATCTTTTTTTAGAATGGAACTAGCACCCTTTGACAACTTAGGCTTCCTATTTGTAATTTTTTATTTAAAATAATATTTTAAGATATTTAGCTTTATTTGGTTATTGCAGCTTAGACAACTGTTTGCCAAAGACTAAAGATGCCCATACACAGTTCAATTGTGTCAGCAGACTTCATCCCGTCTGGTTGAAATTGCCCAGATTGGACCTATACCTGTGTATGTTTGGTTAAAAGAACCAAACTAACATTTTGAGTCCGTGTGGCATGAAAATTTTGATTGCCTGGGAATCAGATTGTTTAGTGTGTGTGTGTGCGGCCTCAACAGACCAAACTACAGTCGATCTTGCATAGGGCTGTGAGATCAGGTGTTTCTGACATCACCCAGTCCTGCAGATCACCGTGATCAACAAAGCAAGCCTGGGGAAAACTGAGAGGTTTTGAAATATGGAACCTCAGTTCACGTAGCTCTTGGAACACAGCCAAACATTTAAAAGGGGATATTATGGACCCTATACTGCCTTTACTTATTGCTATAGGTATAGTTCCTCATTTCGAGGTGGATTTGTCAACACTATGGGTATGTGCTTGTTCAGGAGAACATATGGTTTATTAACATCACTTAATCAGAGCTTGCCCTCTCAACCCTAAACTGGCACATCTCACCAGCTTTGACCCCAAACCATGTGGGATGTTAAAGGGCCATGTAATGGTTTAAAACAGATCATAATGGCAGAGCTGGTTTGCGAGGTGCAACAATACTACATAAAGTAAACCCAAGCCCAGTTGTTTTGGGAACCTAGCAGCTCCCCCCACCTCAAATAAAGGCATGGATTGCATTGTAGTTGATAACTTTATCATGGGTTTTATTTATAAATTGCTCCTTATACATCAATGGGAATCTGTTTAGATAAAAATCAGCTGGGACGAAATGCAATGTAATATAGGCCACAGACCTATTGAAATATACAAATATACTTTTCATTGTTATATTACTGTTCTTTAGTGATGACCTACATTACTCTTGTGTTATGAATATACTTAAAGGGTCAATAAGATTACAGCAGGCAGTATCAGTTTGGGTGAAACCCTCAAATATGTATTTGGCTGCAAAGTACATTTGTATGTAACTGCCCCTTGATATGACTACAAGCAACATAATGTTAGGGTTAATTGCTGCTATTCCCGTATCTGAGAGTAACATCATTATACTGCCCGCAATATACAGATCCTCTCTGGATTCTACCTTCAGATGCTGTTATAAGCTCCAGAGATGCAGCTTATTCTTGTTGTCTGTTGTGATGTCACACCCACCTGTATAGCCAATAGAAATCAAGCTACTACTGACAGCTTCAGTTCTTTCAGGAGGTGGCACAAGTAGCTTGGAGTGAACTTGTACAAGTAGGGCTGCAGAGGTCGGAGTAAAAGACTGAGCTTTAACATTATTTTTCTGTTTAAACAACTTTATAACCTGGGGTTCATAGAAAAGTACTTTCCAGATCCTTTATTCATGATCTTACTTATGCAGGATGCTTAAAACAAAAATTATATAATAATAACAACCCAATAGCAATAACATCTATGAATAAAACCAATTTAGAATTCAGTCTCAAATTGTTGTTGTTGTTGTTGCTGCTATCTATAGAGATTTTTGGTCGGCAACCTCTCTGGACCCATTTTAATCCAAGATGACCCCTAAATATCAGTGCTTTCATTCCTTTGGAAAAAATAACCATGCATGGGGCCTACACTTGAGTGCTAACTAAGACTTCCCATTTCCAGTAATATTCTCAATCTGTTACATACCAAACAATCGCTCTGCTTCCTGGACTACCTGCTTAGCGAACGTCATGTTGTCCATGCTTCCTGCAATGTACTGAGCAGAAGCTGCTCCCAGCTGTGTACACTTAGCAACCACCTGGAACAATATGCACAGACTGATAATAGAACATTTGTGTTTAACTTTTAACTTCTTGGCTGCTAAAGACACATTATACATATCATACTAGCAAGAACAGCAAAGAAGGACAACCCCCACACTGACCCCAGCTTCTCCCTGGACCAAGCCCCCCCCGCTTCTCCTGTTTTCTTGCAGTTTTTCCCTCCTGCTTCTGCAGCCGCCCACATCTTCTCCACTTCCCCACCCTCAGCTTCTCACCTCTATCCCAGTACCCCTCCACTGCCCCTAGCATCTCCCTCACTGCTTTCAGCTTCTACCACTACCTACAGTTTATCTCACTTTGCTGCCAGCTGCTTTGCCACTTCTCCAGCTTACCCCCACTGCCAAGCTTCTCCCCAACTACACCATCTGCCCCCGTTCCTAAATCTTCATACCCTTCTCTGCTTCCAATTTCTCCCCCCATTTTCCCTAGTTTTGACTGCCAATGACCCCAGCTTCTCCTCCCTGCACCCAGAACCCCTGTACCCAGCTTCCCACCACTTCCCCCAGCTTATCCTTCTGCTCCAAACTTCCCCTCTACACCCAGCTTCACACTTTGTCCCAACTCCCCTACACAGATGCTAGAAGACATACACATGCGCACTCACATAAAAGCCATCTTTACTTTAATCTTGAAGCCGACACGGCCTCCCCGCATCCTGATCTGGCTTAATGTCTCAGCATTGCTATGTTGTGATCTTGTGGTGTTCATGTTATGTGATGACATCATACACTAACACCGAGACCATGAGGTCGCAATGGGGCAATGCTAAGAATCAAACCTGTAGTGGAATACTTTGCTGGTTTCAAGATTTTTTTTTTTTTTGGGGGGGGGGTGTTAACTATGGTTAAAAGGAAATATTTCAAATTGGGGTGCTCAATGATTTAGATACCCATCTGGAGGTCAAAGGGTTAACATCAGTTTCATTTGTTTAACCATTTGAGTACCAGTGCAGTGAGCTGTGAATTGCTTCACAATAAGATGCTCACTCCCCAGGCAAGACTATGGAGGATGAGGAGGTAGGGAGAGAAAGGCAATGTGGAGGGTGGGTGAGGGAGGGATGGAGGAGAATGCCACAATGAAGGGTGGCTGAGGGAGGAAAAGGCACTATGGTGGGTGGATGAGTGAGTTCCCTGCAGGGAATGCTTTGTGAGATGCATGCAAGGCTTCTCCCTCCCTGTGTGTGTATCTGTTCATGGAAAAGGAACTTCTGGCAAATACTGCAGTTATAAAACATAGTGGAGGCAAGCTTTTCTCCTGCAGGCTTAGTCAAACATTGTATCAATATTACTGCTTTCAGAGTCCCTGACAAAAAGCTTTCTGGAAACAGTGAGGTCTTAGTCTTTGACCTAAACGTGTAAAAATATAGATGAAGATGAAAATAAATAATAGTATAGGCACATTTACTTTCCATATCATGTACTTGGTTGACTGTCACTTTAATATTGCTGCTCTAATCAGGTCTTAGTGCCCTTAAAAATGATGCTCCTAGAGAGTAAGTATATTTGAGATGGGGTTTTAGGTCTTTAACACACAGAAAGTTTTATAGATGCTGGAATTAGGGACAGAATATTTAAATCTATATAACCCTTTTAGGTATTGGGGTTTCTTTAAAACAGGGGTTAGAAAAAGGTTGGCTCTCCAGCTGTTGGGAACTACAACTCCCATCCTCATCAACAAGCCAGTGTCTGCTTGAGAGTGATGAAAGCGGTAGTCCCCATGCTACCACAAAATAGTTCTTTATGCCTTAGAATAGACCCGTGGGGCACCTGCAGTAAGACTATTAAGGATAAGTAAATAATGGTACCCAGGGGGTTAATTTCAAAGATCGACATTTTTACCTCACAATCAAATACTCGGTAGCTGTTTAAACTAATAAGGAACAGCCACAGGACTGATATGAGAAAGGAGTGTGTATTAGGCATCTTTGTTAAAAACAGTATATGAACCACAGATTTATAAATTTGTTTAGGTTTTTAAAATCAACACACTACTACTTACATGTGAGTTTTCAGCCAATGCTGTTTTAGCCAATTTTTCAATAAAATTTGAGTTTTAATCGCCAACACTACCTCATTACTTTAAAGTACTGAACGAGTCCCTTTTTGGATTTCTCAGTCGCTCGGTGCACCACATTAGATTGAAGTGGTTCATCTGACGACTGTTCAACCCTGTCTTTCTATCTTTCTTATTTTCTTGTTTATTGATATACAAGTCTGTGACTTGCGGTACGATCACATATGATATACGCACATTTATAGGGTATGTTTAGCAAAGTTTTAATGTTGTAATCATATTCTGGCTATAGTGCTTTTGTATCAATACATTTTAAAGTGATAGTAATACTTGAATTTATCTTTATTTTATATTGTAGCCATGAAAAATACATTAAAAACCGATATAAGTCTTATCTCTCAAACCTTTATGGTTTGAGAGATATTTTCAAGTAAAGTTCCCCTTGACTGACGTCAGTGCTCTAGCTGACAGATTTGGAATCCAGTCCACAGACCGACGGCGGCTCTTCAGCAGAGCAGAGATCGCAAAATATAAAAATAACTACTTCATTGGAATGGTATACAAAGTGTGTCTGGTTTGCAAGCACACTTTGTAGACCGTTCCAATGAACTAGTTATTTTTATATCTTGCAATCTTGGCTCTGCTGAAGAGCCGCCGGCTGGTCTGTTGACTGGATTCCAAGTCTGTCAGCTAGATGGCAGACTTGACCGATGCAGCCAGGGAAAGGCAAACTTTACTTGAGATAACACATATATCATTTTAAATGTTTTTTTTTTTATGGCTGCAATATAAAATAAAGATACATTCAAGTATTACTATCACTTTAATGCACATAGGTATGAACACTAAACAAATATTTGACTAATAGTTGATATATTAATTAGCCAATAAGATTCCTCCAAGAAACTGTCCTCTGCAGTGTAGCAGTGGTACACCAGGGGAGCACTGGGATGTCTCTTTTCAGACCTGGTTCAGTTTGGCCATTAAGCAGAGGGGGCTCACAATACACCTTTTGCTTAATCAGCAAACCTACTCCCAGGACACCAGATTTGCTGATAGGGAATTATCTGATGATAAGTACCCTTTAAAGGAACACGAATACCTAAAGAATTAACTGGGGTTATATACACTTAATTACCCTGTACTTCATACTAGCATCTGTAAAACTCTGTATTTGCTTTCTGAGGCCTAATATCCAGTCTTTTAGTATTTTTCATTGTTTCAGGGCTCACAATTATAGTCCAAGATTATCTGTAAACAGAAAAACTTGCACATGTGTTAGAAAACAAGTTTAGGATTATATTTTAGACAGAACAGGAATAATTCATTTTACATATGTTAGCTGTAAGTAAATTATATTTAAAGTTATTGCAATCTATTTCATTGTGTTCCTTTAAGTGAATAGTGGAAATAGAAATTACCATATTTGTCCAAATATAAAGCACGGTGTTTCAGACATGTAAGTCTGAAAAATGACCGTGTCTTATTTTCAGTGTCACCTTTTAATTGGGCTGCCTATCAGATTGGTTGAAAAGCCAATCCAACAGTCAGCCTGGCAGTATATCAAACCCTTTACCTCCCCCTACCTCAGATCTAGGATCAACTATGAAGATATGTCCACTTCCTTCCTTACATTCCTGTGGCCTTTCAGGTCCTTCCATGTTGGATGTAGAGTCTCAAAACTGTACAGGATTTTGAGAGTCTGCACACTGAACTACAGGTTCTAGAAGGACCTGGAAGACCACAGAAATGTAAGGAATCAAGCAGGAGACAAATTCAAAAATGCTGCCCGCCACACACATCTTTAAAGCTGCTCCTGTATGTGAGGTAGAAGGTGGGAGATAGAGGGGGGCAAGAGAAGTAATAAGGATTGCCTTATATTTTTTGGGGGGGTTTTCATCGTAAAATTAGAAGTTAGAGGTAATAAGTACAGTATAGGACTTATGAAACAGGATCTAACTAAAAATATGCCAGGAACACTGTTACAAGGAAGCAACAACATATATATTTACCTTCTTGAGTTTCTCCTCTGTCCGTGCCGTTATCAGCACATGAGATCCCATCTGTGCCAGGTGATATGCCATCTGCTCTCCAATACCAGAGCTGGCCCCTGTAACTATCACTCTCTTGCCCTTCAACATGGCTGACAAAACACAAAATCACACAAAAAACATATTAATCATGCAGTGCCACTTTAATAGCAAATGAACTCCTAAAAAAATAATGCTATTAAATATCTTGTGCTTACAGCATACACTGGTAAATGTTATTAGGCACATACATTTTTTGTGAAAACCTGTATGTTTTAGGGATTTTCTAATACATGTGTTTTTATTTTAAAAAAAATGTACTTGCCTTTTAACTTGTCGTCAGGCTAGTGTGTGCGTGTGTTGGGGGGGGCATTACGGAGAAGTTTTAGGTTATTTCATGACCTGTTAACAGTAATTTATGTATCTGAATAAACGATTAAGAACAATACCAAATATAATTTACACAGACCAATTTATAAACATATTCTGCCTTTTTGGTGCCAGGGGCTTGGATATATTTATTTTTTATACCTGGACACATTTTAAACATTTTGCTATCCATCTTTTTAGGTATGATCCCCTTACATAAATTTCTAGTTATATATAAAAAATATATACATTTTTTTAGAACAAATTTCGCTTTTTCATATAAAGGAAATTTTGCATCATGCTATCATGTCATAAATCCAACATTTTAAAAGATTACAAATTTTGCTAAAAATCATATAGTATTTAAAAAAAAATATGTTGGTAGTAAAAGTGTCAGCAAATATCCGAGTGCATCAAATCAGAAGTCACTTGCATTTCTACCCCTAGTCTGGTATGAACAAATATTTTCAGAAGGTAGCGCTAATTTCAGCGGTACTGAAACTATTGAGTTTTAGTGTACTTACTAGCTACTGCTCTTCCAAGGAAAATGGCACCCCATTGGTATCAGATGGCATACTATAGGGGTGCCAGAAGCACAAACCTATGACCTCTACAAGCACTCATTTTTCTAAAATTGTTCAAATATGACTTGTATGTCCTAAAATTATTGTAAATCTACATAAATGAAGAAGGTAGGCAATGCTTATGATTTTGGAAAGCAGATAGCCCACCACATCAATGAGGGGGTCACTTTCCTTTCAACCCTAGCCTGATATGCAGAAATGTTTCCAGAATGTGGTGCTAAAGGAAAAAATAAGCATTTTTTTTTTTTAAACATTTTCTCCCCTTCACAGGTGCGGAAATATATGAACACTAAGGAATTTCCTGCTATATTCATTAGCTACTGCTCTTCTGCATATGCTGATGATTTGGTTCTCCTGTCACCATCACATGATGTTTGGACATCCCATATAGACACTGCAATTTAGGGTTCCTAAAAATTAATAAAAACAAAACCAAAGTGATGACCTTTCAAAAGAAAGCAAGAAGTAACTGTAACACATTTCTACTTCAAAGATGAGATCCTAGAACATACAGTGAGCTATAACTAGCTAGGAATAATTTTAGTGCCTCAGGAAAATTCACACAATCAATAATAGTGCTTCATAGCGCTACTATGGACACATTATGCTATCAAGTCCAGACTGCAAAACATGAACCAATCTGAAAGACTGTGGATACAATTATTTGACTGTGTAATCAAGCCAATTCTTCTTTATCGACTGAAGTCTGGAGACCAGCTCAGAATCATGAGCATGACAAGTGGACACCACTCCAAAAGAGAACATGCATTTGCTTTTCTGTAAGCATGCACTTAAGGTCCACAGAAACATGCCCAATAATGCATGCAGAGTTGAAAAAGGGAGGTACCCCTTACTATTAGAGGGAAACAATAGCACAGGGAAGTTCTAGGAGCACCTAACTGAAAGTCAAAAATACTCATCGTAAAGAAGAAAAAATGCTCAACAAAAAAACAAAATAAAGAACAAGAATGTGTGGTCAGTAAATTACTTAAGATCAGTGACATAGATACTCAGAGCTCCAAGACAAATCATAATATCACAAAACATGGATCTCTGCATCTCCAGCCTAAGAAAGCTGAACAGCAATACATAATACACACTGGGAAACCCAGATAAAGGCCCAAAACAAAATGAAGTGTTACAGTTCACTGAACAGAACATACACCCTAGCAGACTATCTTATAATAGTGAAAAAACCCAACAATAAGCAAATAATGACTAAATACTTGGTGAGTGACCATGGCCTGGAGATAGAAACAGGCCAACACAGACACACCTGTAAGCCTGAGGAAGATAGGATCTGAAAGCAATGCAACATAGACATAATTATGGATGAGACTCTATTCCACATCCATTGCCCCAAATATGAACACACCAGGAGACATTACTTTGGAGACTTGGCAATGAAAATCACAGACTTCCCAAAAATAAGGTATGATCAAAAGATGCAAATCCTACTGGAGGATTTAACATCAGCGAACGTAAAAACTCTGAGACAGAAAAGTACAATATGCTATGTTCCCTTGATCTATTCTTCAAATGATAATACGTCTACAGCAGTATCCGTATGTGTGTGCGGGTGGCAATACTTGTATCTATTAGTCATGCCAATCATCGTATTGTATTCTGAGAAAAATGGCACCTGAATGATATGAATTGACATACTGTAGCCAGGCACTGGCTTGACAATTTCCCAGCTTGCCAAGGCCCGCTTAGCATTCAAGTTTCTTTTATCTCTTCCTCTCTACCTCTTCTCCTCCAGTCTACCCCAGTCCTCCTCCAGTCTACCCACTCTCCTGCTCCAGTCCCCCTCTCTCTCCTGCTCCAGTCCCACTCTCATCCGCCCTCCTCCTCCAGCTCCGCTCCTGCTCCAGTCCCCAACTCCTCCTCCATTCTCCCCTCCTCCTCCAGCTCCCCTCCTGTTCCAGTCCCCCATCTCCTGCTCCAGTTTCCCCCCTCTCCTCCTCCAGTTCCTCCTCTCCTCCTCCAGTTTCCCTCCTCTCCTGCTCCAGTCTCCCCTCTCCTGCTCCAGTCTCCCCCTCTAGTCTCCCCCTCTCCTCCTCCAGTCTCCCCCTCTCCTCCTCCAGTCCCCTCCTCCAGTCCCCCCTCCTCCTCCAGCTCCGCTCATGTTCCAGTCCCCCCTCCTGCTCCAGTCTCCCCCCTCTCCTCCTCCTCCAGTCCTGTCCCTCTCCAGTCCCCCCCCTCCAGCTCCAGTCTCCCCCTTCTCCTCCACCAGTCTCCCCCCCACCTCCTCAAGTATTTCACCCCTCTCTCTCTCCTCCAGCCTTCCCTCCCTCCTCCTACCAGTTTTTCACATCAAAATAGCAAGTAAGATGCAATAAAATGCTTATGAATCACATGAAAATACATTTTGTTTTTTTATGACCTTATAAACTAAGCCTTTCTGCATCTTTATTGCATTCCTGTGTAAGTACAATAAAGTTGCATTACGCTGGATCATTTACATGACGTGATTGTTGCCCGTGTGAACCTCAACGTAGTCCAGCATAGGACTGTTCATAACATGCAGCATTACCAAAATAATTGTACAAAACCCTGGTTCTTAAGGGATTAAAAGGGAGTTTTTTGAAGAAACTGGTTTTACAACCTATGATAACCTACATCCTACTTACAAAGTGTGTTTCAAAACCAACTGCATCATACTGAACACAAAATGTACCCACATTTAATTTCTTTAAATGGAGCTTTTAAAACTAGATAAGCGATGCACTGTAGACCTCTCTAGCATTCAAGAGATTAAAAGACCAATTGCAAATCAATGGGAATTTTGCATTTACCCCCCGTAAAAAAGGTTGCACCAGAATTACATTTAGATTACAGAATACAGCACATAAAGCTGTATTCAGGAGCAAACCAACTGTACTACAGGGGAGATTTCCCATTAAATGAAATCTGGCCTTTTAACCTTTCAAAGACAAAGATGTCTACATTGGATTGCAATCATGCAATAGCCTTTTAATGTCCAAGAGGTTAAAAGCCCGTTTTTAAT
This sequence comes from Rhinophrynus dorsalis, assembly GCA_037306005.1. NCBI lineage: Eukaryota > Metazoa > Chordata > Amphibia > Anura > Rhinophrynidae > Rhinophrynus > Rhinophrynus dorsalis. The sequence goes on from CM074719.1 coordinate 194,513,666, forward strand.
CAAGGGATTTTTAAGAATTTGTATCCCCTCTGGTACATTTGATTTACTGAATATAAATGCGTAAGTACTGATGTTGCTAACCACAGAAAATGCTTTTTACGTTTGCTCTACAACTAAAAGTCTCACGCACTATGGCAAATCCTCACTTATTGGTCTGCCTGCTACTCATATCTCTCCTTGCAATTGATTCTTAACTTGGCCACCAAAATACTCTTCCTCTCCTCCAAAACAGTACTTAGCCCATCACTAATAAAATCATTGTAATGGCTTCCCGTAAAGCAAAGTAATTAATTCAAAATCCTCCTCATGACCTTCAGCACTCTCCAAAACTTGTTCCCTTCCTATATTTCATCATTGATATCCCACCATACTAATATGCTCTCTATGTGCTACACATAGTGGATGGACCTCCTCTCCTCTAACCTCTATTGCTGTATCATGACTGAAGGATTTTTACTTTGCTGCTCCTCTTCTCTGGAACTCCCTACTACCCAGCATTTGCCAAGCATCAACCCTCAACAACTTCAAATCCAAGCTAAAAAACCACCTTTTAAATGTAGCACTACTGTAATATATAAACCTTATCACATATGCAATGTCAGAACAGAATTCCACCAAAATAAGAAGGGGACACATGTCTGGGCTGGGGGAGGCAAGTAAAGGGAATAAAGTTGGTTAAAGGATAGGAATTTGGGTGGTGGTCAGAAGGGACTGGCATTTATAGGGTTTAGAGAAATGGCTACTTCCTTTTGGATTGATACCCTAAGAAACAGTGTACCTGAGTCTGTGGCTGCAATATCTGATTCCCTGCTTGAGGAGGTTAGGAGATTGTTGGAGATGGCTCATGGATTCAGGAGCAGCTTGCATTGTGGTCTAGTGCAGAGGCTTCCCCAGAGGTTCCAGCTAGGCCGGTACACAGTGTTTGAGCCCTGCAGTGGGGCTGGGAAGACAGAGGAGTGCCAGTTCCAGGAGAAGGAGCACCAGCAACGTGGCCCAGAAGGAAGGAGCCGGCCTGGAGGAGTAGCAGAAAGTCTCAATCCTGGGGGGACCCAGTGGTCGGATCCAAGTCTGCTCATGAAGCTAGGAGGAATTCTGAGTGCTGGCTTCTGGGGGTCATGCTGCTGAGGGGGGTGGGCTTCAAGGACTGTCTGGGGTAGGCTCTGGGTTGCACGCTTTATCCGGGGTGGCTATGGGGGGGCTGCAGGGGACTGGAGTTCCAACAGGTCAGGCGGGGCAGATTTCCCCTGGTTTTGGTGGGATCATGCTAGGCTGGTGGGATGGGTTTGAGTTTTTTGGGGGCAGCAGGTAGTGCAGGAGGAGGGCCTGTTTCTGGGGCTCCTAGTCTGGTAGGGGCCTCCACTGCCGGATTTTTGAAGCCAGGGGCTGGGAGAGGTGTTGGTGCCACGGATTCTCAGTTACTTGGACTTAGTCTGGTGGGTGGGGGTTTGGGTTGTGTGGCACTGACGGGTGGGGTCCCTATGGCAGCCTTCGAGGCTGGTTACATGGACTGGACTGGGTCGCTGGGCATTCACTTGAAGCAAGAAGTCAGATTTGGCGGAATTATTTCATTGAGATCTATTCTCTCCTTCTGCTGGATGAGGCTTCCCCAGAAAAGGATGCAGACAAGAAAGAGGAGCAGGAGCGCTGACAGAATTCAAAGATAACGAAGGTGTTTGGGAATTGGTTAGTGCTTTTTCTATTCTGGCGAGTTTGATTGGGGAGCATTTTCCCACCAAATGTTCATATTTGTTCTGCTACCAGGATACTATTTGGAATGCCTGTCAGCAGAGCCGGCCCTTACATGGGTCCCGTTGGGGCCATGGAACCCAGGCGGCACTTTGACAGGGGCGGCAATTTAGTTATAATTACAAAACCATCTGTGAAAGCTTTGTACCCAAAACAATCATGGAGGCCGGTGCTTCTTTCTGTTTGATGCAAACAATATCCATCATAGTGCGGATCAGAGCGTCCAGTGTACTGAAGAGCTATGAGCTCCGGGGTACGAGGTGGCGGCTCTACTGGTGTTGCTCGTTACTCTCAGGCTGCTGGGGACACCTCCAGTGGTACAGTGCTCCTATCAAGCGTATCGCTGGGGTGCTAAGGGGGCTGAGGCCCCGAGTCTTTCTGTGGCAGGCCTGAGTGTGAAGGGGTAATGCAGCAGCAGTGATTAACTCTTTAGACCACAGCTAGTTGTCTCTTGGTCCCCTGCTCGCATTAAATTATCAAGAGGAACAAGGGACCTGTCACTCGGCGGCACAGTGCATGTGCTGAGGTTTTCTTCATGAGTCGGGGGCTCCACTTTCAAACTTGCACTCAGAGTCTGGGTCCTCAGAACAAGTTTGAAAGTGGAGCCCCGCAAGATTACAGAAACCCCAGCATGCACCGCTTCACCTTGTGTCACATTGCTCTTCACAATCAGGAACCCTCTTCCTCACAATAGTTTAACCCTGTAAGTGCCATTGCTTTGTAATGCGTTGCATACCCCTCTGGCATTCAAAGGGTTAATTCAAGCAGGGTACACAAGAAAATGAGCTGCAGTCTGAAATATTACCCTCCAATGGGCAATGCGTTGAATACCCTCTGGCACTCAAAGGCTTAAGCTACATATTAAAGTGAGAGCTAATCTCCTTTTTGACTTCTCATGTCCTGCAAGTACATATTATGTAACATCAAATTTCCTATTCTTATTTTTGCTTATCTTCATCTATTTATTTATTTTGTTTACTTATGCCTAGCAGTGAGCTCCCTGAATATCTGTTTCCAGATAGCTTTATCACAGGGGCTGTGAAAGGATAGACAGGGATACAATGTAACACTATCCCTGTAGTATTGAGTGCTCTGTAGACTGTATTTATTAGACTGGAGGCAGGCTTTTCTGCTTCAAGGATACATTGTTTCTCTAACCTTGGTTTCACATTCCCTAACAGAAAGCTCTCTAGAAACATATAATCAGGGACCTCACTGGAAGAGAAATCAAAGTGTAAAAACAAAAATAAAAAATACAAGACAGTTTTAATTATAATGATATAACAATGGATGTGGGCGTGTTTTGGTGGGCGTGTATTTTTTTGGGGGGGCAGCATTTCATCGTTGGACCCAGGCAGCAAAATGTCTTGGGTCAGTCCTGCCTGTCAGATCCAGGCGGGCTGATTTAGACCCATATCTGTTGTTGATATATTTTACTTGATCCATTACCCCATGCCTAAGACAAGAACTCCCGCAAAATAAGAAGAGGAGACATGTCTGGGCTGGGGGAGGCAAGTAAAGGGAATAGTGTTGGTTAAGGGACAGAAAGTTGAGGGGAGGTCAGAGAAGGGGCTGGCATATATAGGGTTTAGAGAAGGGGCTACTTCCTTTTGGATTGATACCCTGAGAAACATTGTCCCTTCCTCTCTGTGGTAGGAATTTTGGTTGTGGTATGTGGAATTTATTTGGTCTAGGTTAACCCCTTAAAGACCAGAGGGGTCTGCATCACGTTGCTTTTAAGGGGTTAAGCTAAGAGAGAATTTTGTTATTAGGAGGTGCTCATGTTCCTTTAATGTTTTTTCATTCATTCTAATGACATCTCCTGGGGTAAACCAGGATTTCTAAAGAAGGGTTTCCAAACAAATAAGTGTGCAATAGCAATACCTAGAATTATTGAAATGGACTGTTGCATCCAAACGGTACCAGAACTACTTGAGCATAGGCCTATAGCTCTCCAGCTTTTATTGGACTACAGTTCCCATAACCCCCAACGACTGCAAGCTGCTCAGTCCTAGCTGTTTACATACACCTAAGCACAGATAATTCTCATTATTGGGGCACAAAGGAATTGCCTCTCCCTGATTTAGATGGAACCAAAGAATGCAAGGGAGCAGCGGTAAACTGGAAAGCCCCTCTGTTTGCCCATGAACTCATATGGTTTTACAGACATTTTAGATAACCACTGCTTAGTGATTCTATCTTCTGACAGAACATTCTCTTGTCAACGACAAACAATCCGTTCCTGTTAATCACCAACCAGCCGTGATATAAATCTTTGCTGACACTGGCATGCTAACCTTTGTAAACTGCTTTACGTTTCAAGGTTAGCATAAGCAGGTCAAAAGCCCTTTATCGCTTTTGTGTTACAGGTGGTAAAGCTTTCTCAAGGCTGAGGCAATACTGTATCAGTCACTGGATTTCACCCTTATTTAATTGTAACTCACACATATAATTGCCAGTTGTCAGTCACATTGCTTGAAATTATAATTGAAAGGATCCAAACGTTAGTCTGCCTACATAGCATACAAGCCAAAAGGCAAGAGACATGTACAGCATATTGCAAACTAATGTACCGGAGATATAGCTAGTCTCCACAGGGTTAATAGACCCCCTTACCCAAGAGATAACCTGGTTATGGCATGTGTTATTGCTAACTCCATTGACTGCCCAGAAATACCAACCAGTCAGTGCACTATAATTGTGGCTTTCTAATATGGTTATCCATGTGGTAAGCTCAGCTGCCTGCTTAAAGGGATAGTAACACCTAATATGTAAAAAAATATATATATTGTAGCGCTTATCCCCCTGAATAAAACTAGGTTGCTTCTACTGCTGAATGTTGTTTTATTCAAAAGTTGTTACAACTGAAGCTTTAAGTTTTTAGGTGCAGTATCACATTGGCCTGAAATTGTACAGTGGCACTCTTGCCACACTATACTTTGGACGGCTTTGGTCGACCATAAATCTCTATAGGATGATGTAGCAACAGTGTACAGTTTCAGGTCACTGTGATACTGCACCTTAAAATTCATGTTTGAGATGTAATAACTTTTGAATAAAACACCTTTCAGCAGTGGGAGTACCTTGTTTTACTCAGGGGAATAAACCCTACAATATTTATATATTATCATTTTTAGATTTTAAGTATTACTATCCCTATAATGGAAATGCAGTACCCTTTTCTTCCTCTACCCATGGCACACAACCTGACCTCGGGGCCAGCTTTCCATCTAAGATGCCCCTAGGCAAGGTACTCTAAAGTAGTCTATTTAATAAAACAGACCTATGAAAGGGATTTGCAGAACTACACTTAACATACCTGCCAAGACTCACCGATTTAGCAGGACCACCCTAGGATGACCATATGTCCTGGATTACCCAGGACAATCCCGGGTTTTAAATGTGTGTCCCTTGTCCCAGGCAGCCCTCTTCTGGAACAATACAAAGTCCCAGAATGGAAGCTCCAGAGCCAGAGTTCTAAACACTAGAAAAGAACTGGCCATTACCTACTGTGATAGAAAGTGATGCCTCTGCTGGGCTACAAAAAATGGCTTCCAGAAAGAGCTGTGCACACTACAGAGAGAACTGAACTTTAAACCGGACATCAAACAAGAGTTGCAGTGAAATAGTTTTGCAGTGTAATGCTAGTCTAAGGCTTTGGGTGTGATGCACATTTTCTAGTAGCCCACGATAGGCATTGCTTTGTGTCATAGCAGTCAATGGCCAGTTCTCCCTCTAGTGTTTAGAATTCTGTGGTGCATCAGAGAACGAGCAGGTTGTGCACTGATGTTCAGTATTGTATACTAACCACACTCCTACATGGCTGCACTAGAGCTGAGGCCAAGTAATCTGCTGCTCTTGCCTCTGTAGTGTCCCTGAATAGCAGAATGGAAATGTGGTCACCTTAGACCACCCTGATTTTGTAGCTTTGTAACACTGTAATGGATGTTTGGAGTGTTATCACAGTTTATAGCCATGGGCTCAAATTTCAGACTGCACAATAGTGGATTGAAATGGGAGTCCCTCAGTCAAACTCAAACTGTAGTGGTTTGTTCCATCACAACCCTGTAAACAGCGATGGGCTAAATAAGGATCAAGTGCCTCTGGGCCCCAACATAGAGAACAGCATGCTACCTGAACACCATGCAGCATTGCACTGGCTCATGGGAAGATCCTAGCACTTAATCATTAGGCACACAAATGAGACAACAGCATGAGAGAGAATGGGAGAGTGGTGACTCCCACATAGCCATGTTCTTTGGTTATAAACACTGATCATTTAGCTGTACCTGGACTCCTACCTAGGTATGTCTTTCTGTTACACACAGTCATTATATGGATATATGCTTATGTTTATACACGGTAATTATAAATGCTATTTTCCAGCAGCTGGGGCTAAGCGGCTAGCTTCATACTAATTTCTTAGACAAGCGTTCATCTTTAGGAAGTTCAAATGTTGGGAGGTATGACAGTGCTTTCAAAAAAGTCAGCAATAACCTATATTTTCTCTTTCTGAAATATATATAAAGTACTAGAAGAAACATCCCTCTGTTGCTCAGGATAGACAGTGTGTGAAAGAGATCATTCTCCTATCTAACAACCCCCATCATCCTCAGTTGGACAACATTGTTCAGAGCAGTAGTTCAACAACACCTGGGCCACAAATGCACTGACAACTTACACTAGTTTTGTTCCCCCGTAAACTGATAATCACCATCCCAACCTTGTTCTACTGTACCCTGGTATTCACAGAATCATATATACAGACCCCCTACCTTTGTTACAGTGTCCCAGTGCAAGCCACAAAGCTACATATAGACTGTCTTACAAGCAAGCCCTTTCCATTGTCCCACTGAGCCACACATACACTGTCTGACGGCCTTGTCCCACTGTCCACAGGAATTCACAAAACCACACATCCACTGTCTGAAATCTCAGTCTTGTTCACTGGTGATCACAAGACCACACATACAATTTGTGATGCCCCATTCTTCCACTGGTATCCAAAGAACAACTCATTATCTGACACATCCTCCTTGTTCTAGTATCCCACTGGAAGCCACAAAAACACAAATAGAATGTCTGACACCCCAGGTATGTTCCACTGAAAGACCCACACATGCACTGTCTGACATATCTGGCTTGCTCTGTTGTCCCACTAATAGTCACAGGCCACACCCCAGCTGGTAACCACATACACACTTATCTGACATTCTGCCTTTCTCCGCTTTTTACTGGTAGTCACATAATCACATATACACCTTCTGTCCCACTGGTAGTCACAGAATCACATACACATTGTTTGACACTACAGCCCTGTCACACTATCCCACTGGTAGTCACAGAACCACATGTACACTCTCTGACACGTAGCATTGTACCACTGTCCATTTATAGTCACAGAACCACACAGACACTCTCTGAAATCCATCCCTGTTCACCTATCCCACTTGTAGCCACAGAACCCCACATATACACTGCCACATCTTGTTCCACTGAACCACACATACACTGTCTGACACACCAGCTGTGTTCCACTATCCCACTAGTTGTCACAGACAAAATCTGACACCCCAGTATTATTCCACTGTCCACTGGAAACCACAGAACCACATATGTATATATATATATTAGTACCATATATGTACACAGACCTTTACAGATATAACAGTGCACTTAAAAAATACATGATCAGGCTAAAATGTGCTGATTGCATTATTAGCAGGGTAAAATGCAGCAAAGGGAATCTTACATATACAATTTGTCACACCAGCCTTTCTTCCCCTCTCCCACTGGTAGACACAGAACAGCTGTCTGACACTTTCCACATAGTTTGAGTGTTCCAGTGGTAGTCACAGAACATCATGTGCACATGTCTGACAGTACTCCCAGAACCACACATAGGTTCTCTGACACACCAGCCTTATACCACTCTCCCACTGGTAGTCAAAGAACTAGACATACACTGTCAGACACCCCAGCCTTATTCCACTGGTAGAAAAAAAAGAAGAAGACAAGAGGAGCTCCTAGTGTAACACTGTGTAGTCGGCATGTTTATACCATTCCCCCTCACAGATAAAGTTATACTCACAAAAGGCTTGTCCAGACCAACACTTATGTGGTGGATGGAAATAATGCAGGAGGGTTTTGTTAGACTGCCCCAACAGCAGTAATCAGATGCTCTTTCCACCTCAGGCTTCGCGATAAGCCGCACCCAAAACACGTCCACTCAGGAGTCAAACATAAAACCAAAAAGAAAAAAGGGGTGTCCAATAGTGCCTGATCAGTATTACCAGGTTTATACAGTATAGTTGTAAAATATACTCACAATCTAACTGGCCGCAAGGAGGTATACACCTACTCACCACATATCAGGCACACAGAGAAAACTGTGACTTGTCTCTGCTCAAGTTTCTGAATCCCATTTGTAGTGAAACAAAAAACAAGCTGCTGCACATCTTCTTCTTGTAGAAAAGGATTTTAAATATAATTAAAAAATAAGTAAAAATGTAGAATTACATATTTTACAACTATACTATATAACCCTGGTAATACTGATCAGGCGCTATTAGGCGCCCCTTTTTTCTCATTGGTTTTATTCCAATGGTAGCCACAGATACACAAATATACTGACACCCCATCCTTGTTCCACTGACAGCCAAAGAACTCAACATACACTGTGTCTGACACCTCAACCTTATTCCCCATGTTCAACTTGTAGTTACAGAGCCACACATACACTGTTTGACACTTCAGACTTGTTCCACTGTCCAATGGTAATCTCTGAACCACCCATATATATACCACTATTCCACTGGTAGTCACAGAAACACATATGCACTATTTGACACCCCAGGATTCTTCCACTGGTAGCCACAAATAGGTCTTCACTGTGCAGACACTCCTGTCCAAATCCACCCCCCACAATAAGGAGCAAACAAAAACAAGATGATATTACTTCAAGAGGGATGGTACACTCAATTGATTTCAGCGGTCCCCTTTGCAAGATTTAAAGGTTGAAAATATACAAGATTCACCGAAGATGACAGGTCCCCTTTAAATATAGGAAGGATGAGGAAAAAAAAGAACCGGGAGGGTATAACAGATGGGCAGCTGATGTCAGTGTCAGCCAGACATTACTAGTTGGCAGTCACCACATGCAATACCTTACAAATTAATGTTGTGGAAAGTTTTACAAGTACAGTTGTGAATTGTACTAGAATAAATTTCATGTAAAATCACCAGTTACTGGAAATACTCCCCTGAGAGGAATGTAGGACCCATAACATCTCCTCATAATAAACTGAGCTATACAAAGTGTGATGTAATAAATATTTAAATGAGCAGTCTTCCCTGGCTGCAGTTGCACACATGAACGGTGATCTACTGAGACCTGGACTATTTCTAAGACAAACCAACTAAATGTAACTGCAAACAAATTCTCCCATTTGGGATTTAACCCCCTGAATAATGGAGATCTCTCTAACATTCAAGGGGTTAAAAGACCCATTTAAGTCAATGAGCCTTAGGGGAATTTTATTTGTCCCCTGTGGTGAATCGGTTTGCTCCACAATTATTCCACTTCTTCTAAATACATCATCATCATCATCATCATCAATGTGACAGTAGTGAAGAACAATCTGAGTATGTTACAGAGACAGACAACAAAGTGTTGATAAACAACTGGTTTAATTGGGCTGGTAGTGAAGTGTAGGGATGGGAAGAATCAAGTTTAGTTTGGCCAGTGACTTGGTTTTGATGAGATGGAGAAGTGGATTGTCTTATTTAAATACTAGTGTAAAAGCCCGTGTACACAGGCCAAGGTCTGGGTGATGTTAAGAGGCCGGTCCTGCTCTGCGTCTTGCCGCCGACGCAGTCATGCACTGTGCCCGAAAGCACAAAATGCTCCCAGCACAGAACTCCCAGCATTCTGCTCGTTCGGGTAGTCTTTACTGCGCATGGTGGCTTGTGACAAACATCCTAGCGAATTAGTATATAAGATAATGTAAAATAGTTAGCAATCTTTTAGGCAGTGAAGTTGCCATTAGGAGGTATAGGATCAGGTAGTGCATGGAGCTAAATGTGAAAACTGTGGAAAGAGAGGTTGGTTCTTTTGATATGGGACGAATTGCACCAGTGAAGACTAAGGCTGGAATTTATCAAGTGGCAGTAAGAGCAGCATATCAGATATACTGTGCTTTGCCTCTTTTGACAGATATTTTTGGATGTTCATCAATGATACATCATGTTACATCATATTTCCCTGACTTGCATTTGCAGAGCATAGAAACAGGATCAAATATGGTTAAACTGAGACCATTCTGGCAAAACACACATATACTGTGTATGTGTGCACCTGCCCTACGAATTTAATTCATCAAGTGGTAAACGGCTGAACCAAAAGGAAATATGTTTCCTTGAGTATTCAGCTTGCCTGTAATCATCAATGGTTGGTGTGTATCTGATGCTAGCTTATTCATCAGTGTTTAACAGTTGCCATTACCATTCACCAGCTTTAGGCAGGGAAATCCCTTAGAAATCCATATGGGTAAGCATGCAAATACACACATGCCATAAGTGAGTTTCACTGGAATGGCCACACTTCTGCTATGTTTTAATCATGTATCCTTGCCTCGCAGATGTAAAGCAAAGAAATATGATTGGTTATTGATGAAAAGAGCAGCTTATACAATGATACACTGCTTTTACTGCTGTATAATGAATTCCAGCCCAAATTTGTAATGGATGACTGGATTTCATTTGTGCTTACTCCATTAATTATCACAAAGTAATTGCTTTGTTTATGTAGGGACTTGATACATTTCATAATGATATTATGGATGCGGGGGGGGGGGGGGGCGACGGACAGGAGGACAGGTTTTTACTGCCCTTGTTCTATGTAATTCAAAATAGGTTCTCATCTGGGCCTTTACTCGTCTGAATAAGTTAGAACTGGCAAGGGGGGGGAATCTGTGTGTGCGTGGGGGGGGAGGGGGGCCTAGATACATTCTGAATGAATGTGACCAGAATTGTAATAGTCAGTATTTGGAAAATTGACCTCCAAACTGATTCCAAACGTTTTACTAATCTATAACTGCTATAATCTCTTTACTAGACCTCTAGGTTACACTCAGCAGCAAATTCATTCAGGGTTCCATTTCTTACCTGTTCCAATAAATCTACTTCTGTGATTGTCGTATAGGGGAATTATGCCCTAATCTCATTGGGAATTAGTCAATGTTCAGTACTAGCATTGGAGACTTCTCTAGTATTCAATGGCTAAAATCCCCATTTAGATGAATGTGAATCATCATCTCCCCCAGAGTGCAGTACAGAGCACCAAAACCTAGACCGTAAACTGCTGCACTGCCCGATCCACAGGGTAGGTCCTGGGCAGAAGCAGGTAACCTTTGGCTCTCCAGCTGTTGGAGACTACAACTCACATCATCATTAAACAGCCATTAGCCATTATGGGAAATGTGGTCTCCAACAGCAGAAGAGACAAAGCTTGCCTACCCGATTTATGTTGTTACAGTATTGGGTAGCAAATACATGAGTTAAAAGATGAATTTCCAGCATCTTGTGTGCGCTCTTCTTTATTCCATATATGAAGATACAAAATAGTGACGGGAAACAAATGTAATATGTGAGGAAGGCACACACGTTCCAGGCACAAGGGGTCAGATTTACATTTCAAGCAGCCCTAGCCACCTAGCACAGACTATAGTCAGACCCACACTCATTATATGAGCCCACCCCATACCCTTCACATGATGCCTGTCATAAAAAGCTTCCCAGACAGTACAACATACAACCACAAAAAAGATCTTAAAGGAGCAGTAAACATTTTTATGACAATATATGAAACAATTTAGTGTGCCATGTGGACTTGGTTAGGGTGCCACAATTTTCCTATGAAGACCGTAATAAAAAATGGGAATTTTTATTTATAAATCTATATTTATGGAATTTGTTATGCAGTGTGCTAACATCTCGAATTCTGATAGTAAGACCTAAAGGTAAGTATATATTTCTGTATTTGTACCCTTAATTATGTTCTTCATAAATGACATATAAAAGTTAGATGTGCCCTGAGAATTCTAGACTTTTAGGGGTGCTGGTACCAAAAGTAGATTGAGAATCACTGGTACAATCTGTCAAAAAGTGTCACATTATTCACTTCCTGACAGACGTGATAAAGCAGTTACTAACAATTCTATTGAGAACTGTTGTCAGTGACTTACCTCTCTCATAGAATAAAACGGAACTGTTTGAAATCTGGCCACTATAGAGAGCTGTTAATGTATAAATCTTCCCCTTTAAAAGGGATAGTAATACTTGGAAATAATTGTATTTTATATTGTAGCCCTTAAAAAACATGAAACATGATATAAGTCTTATCTCCCAAACCTTTATGGTTTGGGAGATATTCACAAGCAAAGTTTCCCCCTGAGTGAAGTCACTATTCTAGCTCTCAGATTTGGAATCCGGTCCCTTGACTGGCCGCGGCTCTCCAGATGTGCCGGGAGCAGGATCTTTAAATAGAATTTCTTCATTGCAATGGTCTACAAAGTGTGCTTGCAAGCCAGGCACACTTTGTACACAGTTCCAATTAAGTAGTTCTTTTTAAAGATTGTGAACTCAGCACTGCTAAAGAGCTGCCGGTTGATCTGTGGACCGGATTCCACATCTGTCCACTAGATGGCAGACTTGGCTAAAACAGCCAGGAAAAGGGAACTTTACTTTATTTTACATAAACCATAAATGTTTGGGAGATAAGACTTATATAATTTTTAATGTTTTTTAAGGGCTACAATATAAAATAAAATGATTTTCAAGTATTATTACCCCTTTAAAGGGAGAATAATCCGTATTATTGAAAGATATATATATTGCAGTGTTTATCAGCAATGTATTGATACTCCCATTGCTGAGATTTATTTTAGTCAAAAGTTATTGCAGCTCAAACTTGTATTTTGTGGTTGCAGTACTTACATGGCCTGAAACATATGGTGGTGCTCTTGCTACAGCAGCTAATGGAAAGCTATGTTCAGTTAACCATATATCTCCATAGGATAGGATAGCAATAGTGCCACTGTAAAATTTTAGGTCATGCAGGTACTGAGCCAAACAGTCTGTTCAACAATAACTTTTATATAAAACATCACTCAGCAGTAGGTGTACCCTTGTTTTAGTGCGTGTCTGTGTGTATACATAGGTATTCACACTGGTACATAAACTGTCCAAATTAACATTGTGCATGTTCAATTACAACATTTATTGGGTTTGTCCTTGCAAAGTGCTCTACCTTTTTTCTAGTACATGCAAGGCCAAGGAGAGAGAAATGAACCAAAGGCCACATCCTACTAAACAATGTAGTAGCATTTAAAGCGGAACTTTCATCCTAATAAAATTGCCCCCTAATAGATTACTGACCTAGTGATATGCAAAGTTATACTATCCTTAACCGGAATAAGTCAGTGGTATTGAAGAAAAACTACATCTTCTGTAGGCAGGGCTGGTGCAAGGATTTTTGCCACCCTAGGCAACACCTAATTTTGCTGCCCCTTGGCTCCACTCCTTGTGTCCCACCCCTTTATACCCCGCCTACTTATACCCACCTCTATTCATGATGGTTACCTTAGCGCAATTTAATCCAACTGCACCATAGCAGAAATTAATTTGCCCCCATCAGCTCCAGTTTGCCCCATCAACTCCACTTTGCCCCCACCAGCTCCAACTTGCCCCCACCAGCTCCAACTTGCCCCCCATCAGCTCCACTTTGCGCCACCAGCTCCAACTTGCTCCCCACTAGCTCCACTTTGCCCCCTATCAGCTCTAACTTGCCCTCACCAGCTCCACTTTGCCCCCCACCAACTCCAACTTGCCCCCCATCACAGACCTGTAGCTGCTGGAGCTCCCCCGCGATCTTCTCTTCAGTAATGCAGAGCGCTCTGGGAGATGTTGACTCCCAGAGAGCTCTGCATTACTAAAGAGCCGACAGTGACGAGGGAGCGCAGCAGCTACACAGACCTGTCTGTGTTACAGTGCCAGGCGAAGGAGTCCTGCTAGCGGGAACGTCCGGTCCTGGGAGCAGCTCTTCTTTGCTGCATGCCTGTGCCCCCAATACATGTGCACCCTAGGCCGGCACCTACCTCACCTATAGGTGGCACCGGCCCTGTCTGTAGGGCACTTATTGTGCTTAAGGATAGTATAACTTTACATATCGCTAGGTTAGTAATCTTTTTGAGGGCAATTAGGATGAAAGTTCCACTTTAATGAAGACCTGAGCAAAATGGGTTTATTACAAATATTACATGCATTACATAAATGGGTGTATACGCTGTCTTAAAGGAACACTAACACCTAAAAATGAGCTTTGGTTTTACACATATAAAATGGCTTGTACTCCATGCTAGCCTCTATACACATGTTCTATTTGTTTTCTGAGGCCTACAATCTAGTCTTATATATTGTCTCTGGGGAATCCAATTTCTTCTTTTTTCAGGGCCCTATTACCACAGTTATCTTGATAGAGTGTCTAAGAAATAATTGTACTACACTATATTAATAGGGTTGCCACCTTTTCTTAAAAAAAAATACCGACTATGGCATTCCCTCCATAGACTTAACATTGGACAGAAGCCAATTTTTTACAGGCCTGTCGGTAAAATACCAGCTGGGTGGCAACCCTATGTATTAACTATAACCTGGCCATAACTATATTATGCAGATACTAGTTGAAGTACATCTATATGAATCTGGTTCTCTGATTGGTTAAGATGCCCCTGCCTCCTCAACCAACCACTGCTGCCACACTATTAAAAAATAAACATTATCTGGTTTAGTAGGAGGCAAAGCACCCTGCCTCAACCATCAGATCACAAAACAAAAAGCCAGACCTCATGTTGGGGCATCAATTGATCTCCCTGACAATTTTACCCCGAGAACCCGGATAGGAGTGGGCGGGATCAGAAAAACCCTCGGGTTTTCCGATCCCACCCACTCCTCCCCAGCTCTGGGTATAATGGAAGCAGGGGAGCATCAAGAGGTGTTCTGAAGCCCCACCACAAGGTCTAAAATTGAAAAAACACAACAAAGTTTGCAGCACGGGAAAGCCATGACACACACCTGCTAGTCATATTTAAAGTTATATAACCCAATCTAGTTTTAGATGTTAAGTATATTCCTGATTGCTAAGGATTTGGTCACATTTTTATTGTTTGAAAGAACATGCATGAAAGACCGACTGGACATGACCAGGGGCTGCAAATGGACCCAGGACTGTAGTTTGGAAGTCCTTGCCATAGATAAGTATGCTCCCTTCTAGACAGAATGCTAAAAGGAAGTGACCTCATATCCTTTTGACTTCCTAAGGCTGATGTTCCAGTTCTTATTAGTACAATTCTGGAGCAAACCAACTGCACCATACAGGACATAATAAATTCCCATTGAACTGGAGAACTCTCTACCACTCCAGGAGTTTAATCAATGGGAATTTGGGTAAATGCTTTTTCCTGGACATCCATGGCAGCATTTACTAGATAGATGGTTATCCCCTCCCCTTTCAGCTGATAGGACAGAGAAAAAGTCAAACAAATTCAAACAGGTTAAGAGACCCCTTCCCCCTTCACCAGCTGTTTTTTTTCTCAATGCAATGCCAAACCTTAAAAGGATAGTAATACTTAAAATGTAAAAAAAAATATGTTGTAGGGTTTATCCCCCTGAGCAAAACAAGGTTAGTCCCACTGCTGAAAGGTGTTTCATTCAAAAGTTATTAATTTTCAAAGTTGAATTTTTTAGGTGCAATATCACAGTGGCCTGAAATTGTACAGTGGCGCTGTTGCTACACGATCCTATGGACAGCTCTGGTCCCGGGACCATAAATCTCCAAAGGATGGTGTAGCAACAGCGCCACTGTACAATTTCAGGCCACTGTGATATTGCACCCTACAACATATTTTTTTTTTTACATTTTAAGTATTTACTATCCCTTTAATTGGTTGGTAGATGGTTATTGGGTCCTCTATTTCCTGTCCTTTGAAGAATAATTTCTTTATACATGTTTAGGACCCTCCCATTCTCATTGCTTGGGTACTCACCCATCTAGTAAATGCTGCCATGGATGTCCAGGAAAAAGGAGAATTATATCACACTTACCGGAATTCTCTTTTCCTGAACATAACCATGGCATCATTCACTAATTTCCCATACCTTGTTTAGCTTATAGCTTTGACAGTAAGACAACTGGTGAAGGGGTCTCTTATTCTGTTTGAGTTTGTTTGACTTTGTCTCTGTCCTATCAGCTGAAAGGGGAGGTGCTAACCCATATATCTAGTAAATGCTGCCATGTTTATATCCAGGAAAAGAGAATTTCAGTAAGTATGATACAGTTCTCCATTATTTGTCCCTTATAGTGCTCCAGGCTGATGTGGTAAGCATAACTTCTGGAGAAAACCAACTGCAATATAGAGGACACATTTTAAAAATCTGCATTAATTTATATGGGTCATTTAACCCTTTCAGTCCCAGAGGGGTACGCAAAGCAATGCTTTGCGGACCCCTCTGGCACTGAAAGGGTTAAGCCCTTGAGTGCTATAGTGGTCTACAAAGCATTGCAGAGCAATACTTTAGAGATCTCTCTAGCATTCTGCGGGTTAAACCCCCAATAAATCAAAGGGGGGTGGATTATTTGCCCCCTATGGTAAAGCTGATTGCCCAAGACTTACTCCAAGCATGTTAGTATTTGCCTTGTCAAAAGCTTTTTTTTATCATTCATGTCCTCATTGAACTAACAATAATAGACTGTCATAGAAATCTTATTATTCAGGGTGGTTAATTATCCAGAACTGAAAGTGCATTATAACAGCAAAAAAGCTAATGGAAGTACTTGATTTACAAAGAACAAAAGGTAAAGATATTAGAAATACTTACCTGGCTCGAATACATCAGATCCTGAATAAAAGTAAAAAGCCATTAGGATTCCAATAAAGGCAAAAAACACTTTGAATAGAGCCATAGTGAAAGAGTGGTGCAGCGCTACACTGAGAAACCAAACTTTTATAAAAGACTTTTAAAGTGAAAGACAGGGGGAAGCCCATGGAATAGAATCTGACCAATAGGCCATAAGTGGAGGCGGAACTAACATACAGCACACTGCATGGGATTGGTTCCCACTTCTTATCAAGCACGTACAAAGGCAACAATGCTATGATTAACTCCTTCCTTCATTTCTGAAGCACTAGGAATTTCTCCATGAAGTTCACTGACAACTTGTATAATGCTGTCAATGATGTGTGAATTATCTGCAGGGGGACTTTCCAAATCAGACATCAATGACAGCAAACAGAAAAGAATTTAACCCTTTGGTGACTAGAGGAGTATGCAGCACATTGCTTTCCATGCTTTGCATGCCCCTCTGGTCCTCACACGGTTAAGTATATCCTTGATTAAGACTAGAATAACCCCTTTTATGCTGGAGAAGTCTCCATGGTGTTCAGAAACAATGCATTAGTCACTATTGTTAAATTCTCTGCAAGTCTCCCACTTTCCTCCAAAGTCATAACAAAAGGGGAAGATGGCTTGTTGAAAAGCTTAGGGCCATTGTGAAGCAATGTATTGGATTCCTGCCTGGCAATCACAGGGTTAAACTGCATGGGCAACACTGTGTCACTATTGCTAGTGTGTGTATGTATGTATATGTATATATATATATATATATATATATAATATATATATATATACTAGGTTGAAGCCCATCATTCAACAGGGTCTAGGTGTGAGGGCTGGCGCACGGGTGCCTGTCAGCTGAGGAGCTCAGGGCTGCACTGACAGAAGTGCCGTACAGGTAACGGCCGGGCAAGGGGGGAGTGGGTCATGTGGGAGAGCTGGCGCCCGGGTGCCTGTGGCAGAAGATGCAGCCTGACACTCAGCTCTTCTGTTCCTCTGCATGGCGGCAGGGGAGGGGGACAGCGGAGGTATTGCAGTGATCCCCGGAGCATGCCACTCTACCGCTGCTTTTCCCTCCACCACCGCCATGCTGGGGAGCCATGTACAATTTGCTAGGAGGCATCACTCTGTGTCCTTGCGTGTTACGCACACAGGGAGCGACGCATCCTAACAAATTATATATATAGATAATGTGTTTTTTGGAATTTTTTTTGTCTGAAAGTTATACAATCCTATGTAATAATTCGCTAAATCGTGTGTATCGCTGCATCATGCGCAGTAGAGACTGCCCTCGCCGCAGCTGATACAGAGCGGTGCGTTCCGACGGAGCGTCCCGCTCTGTATCAATCGCGGCGTGGGCAGTCTCTACTGAGCATGACTGCACCGCGACCGGCTGGCTGTAGCACTGTGGCCCGTGTAACGGGCTCTTCAACTAGTCTATAATAAATGAATGAGTTATGGAGGCTAGAGGTTACAGTCTGGCTACATTTGTTAAAAGCAATACAAAACAGATACATTTATAAACCAGTAATTGTTTTGAGATTAGAATGCTTCTCAGAGACACTTATCTGTTTTTACTTGTTTACTTCAATTATACTATTCATTGGACATATCCATACCTGGGAACTTTCCGTTGAGGGCTACCCGGAGGGTAGTCCTCTGTTCAGCAGGGGGTAACAAAAATGATGCTAATCGCGTCAAAAAGGGGTGGGGCTTAACTCGAGTGTTGGGGGGGATTTAACCCTTTGACTGCCAGAGTGGTACGGAATGCATTGCAAAGCAATGCATTCCGTACCACTCTGGCATTCAGAGGGTTAAAGGTGTCACACAGAAGGCTGGGGAAGGAGGCACAACGGGAGAAAAAGCAGATGTGGCAGAGTTTCAATTGAAACTCTCCACATCCGGAGGAATCTGCCTCTGCCCCGGAGACCCGGTAAAGCTCTGTCAGAACCGGAGTCTCCGGGGCAAATCCGGAGAATTCCCAGGTATGGACATATCACTTACTAGAAGCTTGCATAAACAGAGGTCACATGGTCATGCAAACACAGAACTGATCTCCATTTTCAGCAGTAAGCTTATGAATTTGTCATTTTACAGGGCTGTACATGAACCAGTAGAACCCCACATTGTGTGTTTTTCATAAGTACCCTATATTAAATCGGAGATCTGATCACATTAGTCCCACACATATAACAGGGTACCCACATAGGTAAATGTTTGTGCAATGGCCCTTTTCATGTTGACTAATCATTGGAGGGTCTGGGGATGGAGTTAAAGTGAAACAGGGCTTCCAAAGTCATCAATATTTATGTTAATAATTTTTTATTCAAAACAGTAGTTTATGTGTTATCTACCTTTATATTTCACAGTTTATGCAAATTAGCTAGTACTGGTGGACCACGAGCAGCAGTTGGGATGGAGAGCAGTGTGGAATGTTACTATCTGACAGACATGCCTGGTAGTATTATTTAATGTACATAAACTGACATATAAATAACTCTAAATCTCATAAACTATTGTTTAAAATAATGAGTGGATAACATAAATAAAGATAATTTTGGGAGTTCCACTTTAAGGGTTTCTCTGGGCTGAGTCCAGGAAAGTATGTTATTGAGTTACTATGCAAATACTGTGACACTGTTTGTTTATGGTGATACTGCATTGCCTTGTACTTCCTGTTTCCTGTTCTTACCTCTGACCTGGATGCAGTTCTGTATAACATGATTCCTCACACACACAGCTTGCAGTGTCTTTATTACTATACTTGAAACATGGTGTCAGAAGTGGCTAGAATTAGAACTGAGCCTCTTGTTTGGAGCACAGCAGCTTTGTGAAACAGCACAGGTTTGTGAGTTACTGCCTAAGACTGTACTTTGTGGACTTTCCTGGCATTTCAGTGCTCAGAGGTTAAGCTGCAAAATGGCTACAATGAATTGCATACCTCCCCCAGAGGGAAAGAGACCTCTTCCTCGACACTTAAGTCGGGGGAGGGCATGACTGCTGGCGCGAACATTCTTTGGCAATATTTTGCCTTTGAGTGTTTCTTAGTGGCTGGCAGGGCTGGTGGGCTGGGTGGGAGTTTTTGTTTATATATATCACCTGTGCGGCTGTCTACGCAGTTTTATTTTCCAGCGAGACAGCCGCACTGGTGTTTTTTCTCTGTGTTTTGTTACCTGGTTGCTGGGATGGAAGCGCTGCTGGCTCGAGTGCAAGCGCTGTCTCAAGGGGACGGCGGCACCTGGCTTGCCCAGCTGTTGGACGCCGCTTGCCCTCCAGCGACTGTTAATGTTCCGGCTGTCCCGGCTGTGCCACTTGAAGCTCAGAGCTCCGGGCGGGCCCGCAGGTCGCGGCCGCCGGAGCGGTACAGTCCCAGCTCCTCCCAGTCCCGGCGCTCCCCGGATCTGCATAAGCGCCGGGATGTTTCACATGCAATGGCCGCCCCAGGGTCACGGGGGCGCTCAAGACGGCGGAGCTGTGCCTCTGTTCGGGCTGCTGCTGCCTCTTCTCCTGCTCCTGTGGATATTCCGGTACCTGCGGCTGGGCCCATTGGTTTGGGACAAGCTGGGCCTGTGCCTTCTCGTAGTGTGGAGTCCCAAGATGGCCGCTGTGGTGACGACAGATCCAGGAGCCCTCTCGCGAGATCTCGCTCCAGGGCACCACATCTCGCGAGATCTGGGCTGGATGGGACAGTGCCACTGCCGGGTAGTGTGGAGGTGTCTTCACGGAGCGCTCCAACTCAGCCTTTGGGCGCAGCAGCCTGTGATCCTGCGTCAGGCTGTGGCCCCATTTCTACTGTTTCTGCCCTGCGTCCAGCGAGGAGTTCCAGGAGGACCAGCTCTTCACGTTCCAGGAGTACCCCCAGGAGTGAGCGGTCAGTTCAAGTGATCTCCCCCGCTGCCTCCAGGTCGGGCTTGTCATCTGAGGGTGAAGATTCAGACGTGGAGTTGGAGAGGAGACGGACGCTGCGGTCGGTGGCGGTTCCAGTGGACCCTCCAGGTATTGCAGCATGGGATCCTGCTAGGGCTGGGGTTAGAGCTGCGCAGGGCGCTAGCGATAGTCAGGATCTGGTTCAAGCTTTGCGAGCAGTGCTGGCTCGGTTAGAGCGGGGTCCTTCTTTTTCTGCGCTGGCTGACGGCTGTGCATTGCGTCCGGGGGTCGGGCAGGTTTGCAGCTCGGCGCCTTTGGGGCTTCACGTGTCTTCCGACGTTAAGGAGAAAATTTGGCGCGGAGAATTTGTGGATGTCTTGTCATTGGTGCAGCCGGACAAGGAGACGGTTGACCGTCCTTCTCGCCGCGCCGATACCACACCTGACGACAAGCGTAAGGTGCCTCGCACTTTTGGGAACTGGTTGCAGGGTTTTTCTATTTTTGCGAGTATATTGTGTGAGAGATTCCCGGACAGGTCCCCGTCTCTTTTTAGTTATTTGGACTTGATTTGGGGGGCCTACAAGGTTTATGGGGGTCTTTGTTGGTTTCGCTATGACGAGCAGTTTCGTCAGCGGATGTCGTCCAGGCCGCAGCTCACATTCGATTGCCAGGACGTCAATTTGTGGTTATTGCTTATGACACCTCACAGGCCCTCTTCGTCTTTTCTTGGAGCGGCCGCATCAGCTCCCTCAGCAACTGGTGCGGCCGTCAATAGAAAGGGGTTATGTTGGCTTTTCAACGAAAGCCACTGCCGTTGGTACTCCTCCTGTCGCTTTAAGCACGAGTGTTATCACTGCGGAGGAGCCCACCCAGCGGTTCGGTGTTTCAAAAAGGGAAAGCCGGTTTCAGGTAAACCGGGTACCCGGGAGGTTGTTAAGGGCGACAACTCCAGTGAGCGTGCTAAGGATGGAACCGTGGCTAAGTTGGTATCCCAATCTTAGAGAGGCCGCTCTCTTGCGAGATGGATTTCGGGATGGGTTCTGGATCCCCTTTTTCCCATTTGCGGGTGTGTTCATGTCGGGTAACCTAAAATCGATCCTTGGTAGTGAGACTTTGGTTTGGGACAAGTTGTTACGGGAGGTGGAATTGGGACGCATGGCGGGCCCTTTTGCCTCCCCTCCATTCAGGGATTTTAGGGTTTCTCCTCTTGGTCTTGTCCCCAAAAAGGACCCTGGGAAGTACCGCCTTATTCACCACCTCTCTCACCCTAAGGGAGGGTCAGTCAATGATGGGATTGATAAGGAAGTGTCTAGGGTCCTGTATGCTTCCTTTGATCGTGCATTATCCCTTGTCCGGTCTGCTGGACAGGGTTGCCTGATGGCGAAGTCGGATATTGAGTCCGCTTTTCGCCTTTTGCCAATTCACCCTGACTGCTTCCCGTTGTTGGGGTGTTATTTGCAGGGTTCCTTTTTCTTCGACATGTGCCTTCCCATGGGCTGTTCCATTTCTTGTTACTACTTTGAAGTTTTTAGCTCCTTCTTAGACTGGGTTGTGCGTCAGGTGGTGGGCATACACTCGGTGCTTCACTATCTTGACGATTTTTTGTTCGTTGGCCCCAGGGATTCTGATTCCTGCAGACGCCTGTTGGTTGGTTTTCGGGATACGTTGTGTCTTTTTGGTGTTCCTATTGCCGAGGAGAAGACTGAGGGCCCTCAGACCGTCATTTCATTTTTGGGCATTGAGATAGACTCGGACTCTATGGTATTCCGTCTCCCTCAGGAGAAGTTAGATGCCTTGTTGTCCCTGGTGTCGCGGGTGAAATCATCCAAAAAAGTATCCCTACGTCTGATGCAGTCCTTGCTTGGTCACCTGAATTTTGCCTGCCGCGTGATGCCCATGGGCAGGTCCTTTTGCCGCCGCCTTTCTCTTTCCACGCGTGGTGTGACGGCTCCGCACCATTATATTCGTGTTACGTCGGGTATTCGGAGTGATTTGGCTGTTTGGCTTGAGTTTTTGGCTGAGTTCAACGGCCAGACGTGCTGGCAGCAGGCCGAGTTGTCTAGTTTTGACTTGGAACTTTTTACGGATGCT
This sequence comes from Rhinophrynus dorsalis, assembly GCA_037306005.1. Taxonomy (NCBI): domain Eukaryota; kingdom Metazoa; phylum Chordata; class Amphibia; order Anura; family Rhinophrynidae; genus Rhinophrynus; species Rhinophrynus dorsalis. Next base: position 194,536,319 of record CM074719.1, read on the forward strand.
TCGGGTTCCGTCGGTTTTGGGTCTTACTGGTGTGGCCAGTGGTGTGCAGGTCGGTGGCCGGCAGATTTGTCGGCTTCTTCCCTTGTTCGGAATTTGACGTTTTTGGAATTTTTCCCCATTGTTGTGGCTGTTGAAATTTGGGGCTCATCTTTTCGGGACCGCCGCATAATTTTTTGGACGGATAACCTTAGCGTTGTTCACGTCATTAACAGAGCCACTTCGTCGTCTCTCCCTGTTTTGGCTTTGCTGCGTCGCTTAGTGCTTCGTTGCTTGCAGCTTAACATTAGCTTTAGGGCGCGCCACGTTCCTGGCTTGAATAATTCAATTGCGGATTCTTTGTCCCGTTTGCAGATCTCCCAGTTCCGTTTGTTGGCTCCGGAGGCGGCGGAGGAAGGTGTACCATGTCCGGAGCGGTTATGGAACCTCGTTTCCGAATTCTACTAGACCTGCTTTTGCACTCCTTGGCTCCCTCCACCCGGTCGTCATACATGGCGGTGTGGACGGAATGGTGGGGTTTTTTCCGTCTGGCTCAAGTGGCGGACGTTAGCTGTGCTGTTGAGTCTTCTCTTTTGTCTTATTTGGCGGCGCTAAGGCACCGTGGGGTGGGCCCATCCACGGTCAGGCGTGGCTTAGCGGCTTTGTCCTTCCTGTTCAACTTGTGGGGTTGGCCGGATCTTACTAGGGCTTTTGTGGTTCGGCGCATTGCGAAGGGTTGGCGTCAGAGGTCGGCAACTGTGGTTGATTGTCGTAGACCAGTTTCGATCGCTTTACTTTCCCGGATTTGTGAGGCTCTTCCATTTGTGTGTGTGGATTCCTTTGAAGTTGCTTTGTTTCGATCCTTGTTTGTTTTGGCCTTCTTTGGAGCTTTTCGCTTAGGGGATGTAGTATCCCCGTGTGTTTCTCGTCCTGGGGGTTTATTACTATCAGATGTTGCTTTTGTTGGGGATAGGCTGGAGATTTTGTTGCGCAGATCTAAGACGGATCAATTGGGTAGAGGCCGATTAGTGGTCATAGGCCCGTCTGCTGGGCCTTGGTGTCCGGTTCGCCTTTTATCTAACTATTTGTTTCTCCGCGGTTCTTTCTCAGGGGTTGTTTTTGTGCATTCCGGGGGCTCTCCGGCAACTCGTTTTCAGTTTCAGACAGTTTTTCGGCGCGTTTTATCCCACCTTGGCCTTCCTTCGCGTGAATTTTCTTCCCACTCTTTCCGGATCGGTGCTGCTACTGCTGCGGCGTCGGCGGGTTTTTCAGAAGCTGAGATTAGGGCTATTGGCCGGTGGGATTCTGCCCGTTTTCGTTCCTATGTCCGTCCTCATTTACTTTTTTGATTTCTTTCAGGTCCTCCTCCGGTTATGGTATGGATCCTGGGTCACTCTTTCATATACTGGGCATCTCGACGCGCTGAAGCCAGGGTTTACGGTCGAGATTTGGGTTTTCCCGCATCTGTTGCCAGGATTCGCTGGAGGGGCATTAGGGGTCTTCGATGGGTTAATCTTAGGGAGGAATGTCTTTTTATCCGCAGTGTTGTCTCGGGACCTACCATCCTTGTTATACACGCTGGTGGCAATGACCTGGGTGAGATTCGTACGGTGGATCTCATTAATACTATAAAACAGGATATTGCCCAATTTTATGCCTTGTTTAACCACCTTGTCGTGGTTTGGTCGGAAGTGGTCCCCAGACTGCGCTGGTTGGGTGCCAGAGACATTCGGGCTTTGGAACGGTGTAGGCGCAAGTTGAATGTGTCCGTGTCACGTTTTGTATCCAGGATTGGTGGGATTGCGATACGCCACAGAGAGTTGGAAGGGCCTAATTTGGCTTTGTTTCGTAGGAAGGATGGCGTGCATCTCAATCCTATCGGCCTGGATATCTTTAACGTGGGTATTCAGGAAGGGGTTGAAAGGGCTCTGGCTGCGGTGGGGCGCTGCTCCCATTAGGGGAGCTGCGGTGGCGGGGGTGGGTCCTCGCCAGGTAGTTATTTGAGCTGTTAGTTACCCTAATGGGGTTTTTGGGGAGTTAGCCCCCGCTCGCAGGCTAACGGCGCGAGTGGGGGCAGAGACTCTTGTTTGTTGATTGTGTTAATCGTGCCACTCAGCACCTGCTGAGATGCAGGCTTAATGTTTTATGTTATGTTTTAATAAAGCTGTGGCCTTTTCCTTCCCAGATTGTTGTCTGTGTTTTATTGGGGGGGATTGGGCTTTTATTATGTATGTTCGTGCACATAGGCAGTCAAGAGACCTCTTCCTCGACACTTAAGTCGGGGGAGGGCATGACTGCTGGCGCGAACATTCTTTGGCAATATTTTGCCTTTGAGTGTTTCTTAGTGGCTGGCAGGGCTGGTGGGCTGGGTGGGAGTTTTTGTTTATATATATCACCTGTGCGGCTGTCTACGCAGTTTTATTTTCCAGCGAGACAGCCGCACTGGTGTTTTTTCTCTGTGTTTCCCTCCCTCCCTCCCCTTTTTTCCTTTTATTGTCACAGCGATTTGTCGGGGGTGGGTCCTCGCCAGGTAGTTATTTGAGCTGTTAGTTACCCTAATGGGGTTTTTGGGGAGTTAGCCCCCGCTCGCAGGCTAACGGCGCGAGTGGGGGCAGAGACTCTTGTTTGTTGATTGTGTTAATCGTGCCACTCAGCACCTGCTGAGATGCAGGCTTAATGTTTTATGTTATGTTTTAATAAAGCTGTGGCCTTTTCCTTCCCAGATTGTTGTCTGTGTTTTATTGGGGGGGATTGGGCTTTTATTATGTATGTTCGTGCACATAGGCAGTCATGAAAATCAGTGGGGATTGGAGTAGCAATTGGGACACTTTCAGAGCTGAATTTGAAGATTATTCCCTTGCTACAGGGTTGAGTGAGAAATCTGCAGCAGTGCAGGCAGCAACTCTGAGGAGAGTAATGGACAGTGAATGCAGACATGTTGATAAGCACAACCTAAACCTCACAGCAGATGCATTGGAAGCTTACTTCAAACCTGCTAAAAATGTCATATATGAAAGGTATGTGTTTGGATGCTGCAAACAAGAAGAGGGAGAATCTCTTGATAACTTTGTTACACGCTTGAGAGAAAAAGCAGCAACTTGTGAATATGGCACTTTGAGGGATGAATTAATAAGGGACAAAATTGTTCTTGGTATAGCCAGTGAGAGCACACGCAGGCATCTCCTAAGAGAACGTGAATTAACTTTGAACACAGCTATAGAAACCTGCCGTACAGCAGAGCTCACTGACAGACGTATGAAAGTTATGGAACAGGACAGACAGCAGACTGACAGCATCAACATTGCAATGCAGCGACAACATATTAGAGCCGATCACGGGACCAAACCGCAGCAACAGCGCCGCCTGTTTAGCACAAATGCTGCCGACCCCACAGCGTGCAAATACTGTGGGACTGTGCATCAAAGAATCAAGGAGCAGTGTCCAGCTTATGGAAAGTCTTGTAGGCCTTGTGGAGGAACAAATCATTTTGCTAGACTATGTTTGTCAAGTAAAAGACGGCCATCATTAGGAAAGTTACACAACAGAGAGAACACTTCTACATATGAGGAAGAGCCACACACTTCTGAAGTGATATACAGCAGTGAAATGATTGGCACTGTGCAGGCCAGGGGAAAGAAATGGTTTGTCACTTTAACTTTAAATAATAAGCCCCAATCCTGCCAGCTTGATTCAGGGGCAACATGTGATGTAATGTGCCTGAGAGACAAAATGAAGTTAGCACCTGAAGCAAATCTACTGCCAAGTGACACCAGACTAAAGTTATACTCAGGTGAGCTGATGAAATCTCTAGGACTCTTCAGGACAGGATGTGTCGTACGTGGACAGACACACAAGCTAGAGTTTGAAATAGTGGAAGCCTGTCAGAAGCCACTGTTATCCGGCTCAACCTGTGAACGTCTGGGGCTGATGCATTTCTCCATCCCTGCAGAGCTCAACGTAATGGACAATCAATTGAAAGGGCCCTTGACAAAAAAGCTGCTCATAAAAGAATTTGAGGATGTTTTTACTGGACCAGTAGGATCTGTACCAGGCGAAGTTCATTTTGACCTTGACGTGAGTGTCCCTCCAGTTCAATGTGCTCCACGCAATGTGCCGGTGGCCATAAAACAGGCAGTTAAGGCACAGCTCGACCAGTATGAGGCAGATGGACATATTGCTCCAGTGACTGAACCAACTGATTGGATGAGTAATATGGTGATTGTAAAGAAGCCTGATAAGCTGAGAATATGCATAGATCCCAAATTTTTGAATCAGGCCCTGCGGCGATCTCACTACATCATGCCAACTCTCGAGGATGTTTTGTACAAGCTGCCTAAGGCGCGGTTGTTCACGCTTGTTGATGCACGGGATGCATTTTTGCAATGTAAGTTGGATACTGCAAGCAGTTTCATGACAACCTTCTGGACTCCCTGGGGCAGGAAAAGATGGCTCAAATTGCCGTTTGGGGTCTCAGTTGCACCAGAGGTTTATCAGCGTAAGCAACATGAACTTTTAGCTGGACTTATGTTACGGTTTTTAGGACACTCAGACCAGTATGTGAAATAAAACACAATTTTATTAGAATAACAATAATGCAAATGATCGCCCTCTAGTGGCGGTAGAAATAAACACACAGTGAAGACTGATATGTACAAGAGATAATGCACAATATAGTTGACATGCACAATTATGCAGATAATGGTGTTCTCTACCCCAAAGGGTTAATAGCTTAAATCAGTCAGTCTCAGATGTGGTGGTTTGGCACGCCCTGGGTGTCAATAGGAAGTGCTGAAAGAGACAGTCCACAATGTGCTGGAAACGTAGATGCCTAGCCAAAGTGACCGAGTAGTAAACAGAACAGAGATCGAAATAGCCCCCGCGGGCGTACCTACTGGAAAACTGCTTCTGCGAGTGCAAGTGTGTGTAGCCCCCACGGGCGTAACGGAAACCGGCCTGCAATGCAAGAGCGGACTAAGCCTCCTCAGACTTAACCGGATACCAGTAGTGGTATTGCTAGAGCCAATAGCCCCCACGGGCGTATACAACGGAATCTGCCAGAGCTGAAGCCTTCCCTCTATTGCTACTCTGCTATAATAGATATCGCCCAGTAAACAACGAGAAGGGAGAGCCTATGGCGCCCAACCGGCCCACAATAAGTGACTACTCTGCAATGGAATGGATAGAGTCGCCGTCGGTAAGCGGCCAACTCAGCAGACGTAGCACCACGGAAGAGGCTCTATTCTGGGAATCGAGATAGCGAGAGCAAGGCAGCACTGCTAGGGTTAATATGCACGTTTACACGAGGCTCTGCAAACAACGAGGCTCTGCAAGTATAGTGAGGCTCACTGAGGCACGCACAGCTCTGCAAATATAGTGGTACACTGCACAGATAAATGGCAGCACCAGGCAAGGCGGTCACACGGTGGCTGGCAGCAGCGGTTGAGAATGTCGCGGCGGCGACAACGGGAACGGAGGTCACTGGAACAGGCTGGAAGTCGATCTTCGGAGCAGGAAGTCAGCCGGGCCGGAGCACGCAGGAGGTAGTCATACAAGCCGGGTCATACACGAACAGGAACGTCAGCCAAGCCGGGTCAGGATACAGAGGTGGTTCGCAGACAAGCCGGGTCACACACAAACAGGAACACAGGAGCGTAGTCAGGACAAGCCAAGTTGGTACACAGGAATCCAGAACACTGGAACACAGTAACAGCACTACTGGCTCAGAAACACCACGAAAGGGCATCTGACAGGTGTCTGGGCCAGGCATAAGAAGGTCACCAGGGGCGGGCCAAACTGGCTCAGCAAATCAGAGCGAACCACAAGTAAGAGTGACAAGAATCACAGGCACTGTGATAACTTAGTGGCATTGAACCAATTGCTGATGACATCCTTGTTGTTGGCTGTGGGGATACAGATGGAGAAGTAGAACAAGATCATGATAGCAAACTGCTGGAACTGATGAATCGGTGTAGGCATGTAAAACTAAGACTTGGTTTGAAAAAACTGCAATTCAAGGTCAAAGAGGTCCGTTTCCATGGACACATACTATCCTTGGAGGGTTTGAAGGCTGACCCAGAAAAGATCAGAGCTATACTGGATATGCCACAGCCAGCCAATGTGAAATCTCTGCAGCGCTTCATAGGATTTGTTACCTACCTAGCAAAATTCCTACCACACCTCTCAGAGGTTTGTGAGCCATTGCGAAGGCTTTTAGACAAAGATGCAGTTTGGCATTGGCTTCCTAAGCATGAACATGCGGTGCAGGACATCAAGCGTTTGGTCACAGATACACCTGTCCTGAGGTACTATGATGTTACAAAACCTGTAACTATTCAAAGTGACGCAAGCAAAAGTGGACTCGGGTGTTGCCTATTGCAAGAGGACCAGCCTATTGCTTTTGCCTCAAGGGCACTGACCCCTACTGAGCAAAATTACGCACAAATTGAAAAAGAATGTCTGAGTATTGTTTTTTCCTGCCAGCGCTTTCATCACTACCTCTATGGTCATGACAAGATCACTGCAGAAACTGACCATAAGCCTCTCATATCCATTTTCAAGAAACCACTTTTGTGTGCACCCAAACGCCTTCAGAGCATGTTACTCACGTTACAAAACTATTGCCTTAATGTTGTTTATAAACCTGGCCCTGAGATGTATATTAGCGACACTCTTAGCAGAGCTACAGTAGCAGGTGGCACATGTGAGTGTGCACAACACACAGTTTGCAGTGTTCAACAGGAGCTGTATGACATATCGCAGATTAATCATTCAGACTATTTAAATGTTACAGACCAGCGGTTGCTTCAGATACGACAGCACACAGAAATTGATGAGAGTTTGCAAGCACTTAAGTCTGTTGTTCTGGATGGTTGGCCAGATTCAAAGGAAGAGGTGTCATTAATTGTGAGAGAATACTGGACTTTCCGTGATGAAATCAGCATTCAGGATGGAGTACTGTATAAGGGGCCAAGAGTCATCATTCCAAAATCATTGAGGTCCGAAATGTTGACACGCATACAATCAAGTCACATTGGTGGAGAAGCATGCTATAAGCAGGCACGAGATACCTTATACTGGCCCAACATGCATAGTGAGATTAGAGACTTTGTTAGTCATTGATCAGCCTGCAATGAATATGCACGGGCACAGCAGAAAGAACCCATGATGTCACATGTGCTGCCTACCCGGCCTTGGCAAATTGTAAGCATGGACTTATTCAGTTATGCAGGGAAAGACTTTCTACTAATTGTTGATCACTATTCTGACTTTTGGGAGATTGAGCTGCTTCCTGACCTTTCTGCTGAAACTACAATAAAGCGTTGTAAGGCACAGTTTGCACGTCATGGACAGCCGGACAGGGTAATCTCTGATAATGGACCTCAATTTGCATGTGAGCAATTCAGACGGTTTTCAATGGATTGGGGGTTTAAGCATCTTACTTCTTCCCCCCGGCACCCACAAGCTAATGGTAAAGCGGAATCAGCTGTCAAGATAGCCAAGAATCTTTGCAGGAAAGCCAAGTATGATGGTAATGACCCATGGAAAGCCATTCTACATTGGAGGAACACCCCAACTGAAGGCATGGAAAGTAGCCCTGCACAGCGCTTGATGTCAAGGAGACTGAAGACTTCATTGCCAGTGGCCAACAAATTACTTGAACCTTGTGTTGTAACAGGTGTACTGGAGAAACTGCGACGGAGGAAACAGATCTCCAAATTGACATATGATGTGTCTGCCAAAGACTTACCTGAACTAAGCATTGGAGAGCCAATCCGTATGAAGCCACTTCCTGGTGACAGGACTGGTCGCTGGAGACTGGGTATCTGTATACAGAGGGTTGCTCCTCGATCTTATCTTGTGGATGTGGACGGCAGTCTCTACCGCCGCAATCGAGTGGACCTGCAAGTGGCAGAACAACTCACCACACAAACCTACGAGCATCCTGTACTTGACCCTACTGAGATGCTCAATGCCCCTAGTCCTGCTGGACCACGTACGCAAAGCAGAGACAATACTGCTGTCACATCAGAAGAATGCAATGAGGAAAACGTAATGCAGCCGCATATACCAGCAACTTCTTCTGGGCCAAGCACACCAACCAGGAAAGAGTGCAGTGCCTTATCAACACCTTCTGGAGCTAAACAGCTACCCTCAGGCAAAATCCCAGTTACTTTGCGTAGCGGTCGACTTTCAAGACCACCAGATAGACTCAATCTGTAATGTATCTATCAGTAACACAGTATGTTATGTTTAAGACTGTTCAGTATTTGTTCTAGGTTAATTGTTTGCTAATTTTGGGTTGAATGTAAAAAGGGGAGATGTTATGGAGTTACTATGCAAATACTGTGACACTGTTTGTTTATGGTGATACTGCATTGCCTTGTACTTCCTGTTTCCTGTTTTTACCTCTGACCTGGATGCATTTCTGTATCATAACATGATTCCTCACACACACAGCTTGCAGTGTCTTTATTACTATACTTGAAACAAAGTACTTAAGGGGCTGAAGTAGTGGGACACAGAAGAAAGGTTGGAGGATGTTCTCTGTATAGGCAAGTCCCTGTGAGGAACTGAATTTGGTACCACTGGGGCCTATAGGACAAGAGGCAACTGATCAGGGCACCCTCATATAAGAACTCCTCCCACAAGGACACAAGTTATTTTGTTCTACTGTTCAATAAAGTTAGCTGTTTTACATGAAAACCCCTGGCACCTAAATTATTTTAGTAAACTGCATCAAACACACATGGCTTCCCATGCAGAAAAGTGTCCTTTATAGCCTGGGAAGTGTTTTGGGATGTTCCCCTGGGAAAGAAAGAGCCCAAAAACAGAGCTTAGGGCTAACTTATATAGTGGTTTCAGGACATCCCTGTCATAAGGGTGTTACCCATATGGAACGGTTAGTTAGAAGTTGCTTTTTCCCCAAATGAATAGCACCTTTGCTTGGTAGCCAGGGTTCCAGTGGTTGTAGAAGGAAGATCTGGGCCTTTTGTTCTATACAGAGAAGTGAGGGAGATAAATTAAAAATTCCCTCCTAATTAACATGTCCCTCCAGGAGACCAACTATAAATTAATGACACAGATGGTAACTAACTTCTATAACTCCTCTTATCCTTCAAACTTTCTCTTGGATTTCGAATCCTGGCTCTCCTTCTTTCTCTCCACTGACAATCCTGTCCTTATTCTGGGTGATTAACTGTCATATTGATGACCACTCTGTCTCTTGGGCTTCCCGTCTTCTAGAGCTAACCTCCTCACTTGATCTCCGGCAGTGGACTGACTGTGCCACTCACAAAGCTGGTCACTGCCTCGATCTTGTCTTTACTAAGAGCCTGGAGCTTTCCTCTTTCACAGTTTCCCCATTCCCTCTATCAGACCACCATCTTATATTCTTCTCTCTCTACCACTCTGCCCCTTCCCCCATTCCTCCCCCAAGTGATTTTTAAGGGATACCAACTCATTTGATATCTCTGGGATGAGCACCACACTTAACGCCAATCTTTCCTCTATCCTAGACATCTCTAACATAGACTTTCTTGTTAACTCCTACAGCTTAATGCTATCCTCTGCTGTTGATTCCTTTGCCCCACTGAAACCACATCAGAGTTCTCAAGTCAATCCACAACCCTGGCTCAACTCCAATACCCGCTTCCTACCTTCTTGCACTCACTCTGTAGAACGCCTTTGGAGAAAATCATGCTCACATGCAGATTTCATCCGCATAAAATTAATTCTGTTCTGCCTACATTCTGCTTTATCAAAAGCTGAACAGGAATCTTACCCCATACTAATCCACAACAACAAATCTAACCCTTGCTGTCTCTTTGCAGTCTTTGACTCCTTGCTCCTTTCTTCCACAGTTTCCGCTCACCCCACACATTCACCTCAAGCTTTTTCAGAGCACTTCAAGCACAAGGTGCAATCTATGCAAAAACAGATTCCTACTATTCCATCTGTCTCTGAACTCTCTCTCTCCCCAAACCTCCTTCATCATACTTTGATAGTTTTACTCCTTTAACAGAGAAAGATGTTTCTCAGCTTCTCCTATCTACCTACCTCACTACTTGCTCCTTGGGCCCTTTGCCCTCCCACCTACTCAAACCACTTGTACTAGTTCTTACACCTGTATTAACACACATTTTCAACACCTCTATCTCCACAGGCACCTTCCCTTCTTCGTTCAAACAGGCAAAAATTAAACCCCTACTCAAGAAGACTAACCTCGACCACTCCTGTCTCTCTGACTATTGACCTGTCTCCCTTCTACCTGTTATCTCAAAACTCTTAGAATGCCTTGTCTTCTCCCAAATAACCAAATTCCTCAAATCTTTTGGACCCTTTGCAGTCTGGTTTCCAGTGTGGTCACTCAACTGAGACAACTCTCTGTAGAGTGGCTAATGATCTCCAGACTGCAAAACCAAAGGACAGTTTTCTTTACTTATACTACTCGACTTATCTTCTGTGTCTGACACAGTTAACCATTCTCTTCTTGCTCACAATCCTAGTTTCCGAAATCAAGCTGCTTCATGGCTCTCCTCCTATCTCTCACAGAGTTCCTTTTTTATGTCCTCTTGCAATAACACCTCCTCCACAGTCCCTCTGTCTGTGGGGGTGCCTCAAGGCTCCATTCTGGGTCCGCTGCTTTTCTCACTGTACACTCTTTCATTGGGTGAACTTATTAATTATTTTGGCTTCAAGCACCATCTATATGCTGATGGTACCCATTCCATCTCCACTCCTGATCTTTCACATCAAATCCAGTTACAAACTTCAGACTGCCCCTTGGCCATATCTTCCTGGATGACACACCGTCAACTGAAGATAAACATGTCCAAAACTGAGCTGCTCATTTTCCCTCCAAGCCCTTTCCCAACACCTAGCTTCCTTTGAGGTACAATTGAGCCAGTTGTGCCATAGATTCCTACAAGACTACCCTAGGTGGATGATAGAAAGAGCCTATAAAATGGCCAAGGATAGTGATAGAAATTATTTATAACTATGTAAAAAGAACAACTGGGGACTGAAGGGATCAATCACAAGTAGTATTCTCTACACAATATACTTTAGAGTTTGATAAAATTAAAAAAATATAGATGAGACTTACACCTATGCTAAATGGAGATGAGAAGCTACAAAGAGTAGTATCGGATGATTTTAATTTTGTCCAGAGAAGGGGATGGACTCTAGGGAGCCTCATGTCACCGAGTATGTTGACAACTATAGGGTCTTACAGATGTGGTAGCAATAGATGCAATTGCTGTCAGAGCTGCAGATGTCTTTATTTCCAATGTTACGAACAAAGAGTATAAAATGAAGGCATATGTGAACTGTGCGATAAGGGGCATTGTTTATCTGTTGTCACACTGAGACTGTAGACTACAGTATATAGGAAAAACAATAAGGTCCATGAGAGAGCGACTAAATGAACATCTAAGTGACATTAGAAGCTCAGTATTCAAGTCCTTTGTGGCCAATCATTCCGATTATACACTACGTTAACTGCTATACTACTTAACACAAAATGTATCACTTCTGCATTGCTAAAATGATATGTGATATCAAGTCTGTGCTTTGTGATAAAATGCATCATTCTTTCTCTGTGCAAGAAGTAAAATTTTATCTGTATAGCAATAAAGCTGTATTGGTGCTGCAAGTAAATCCCAAGGGCCATATTTTCCCCATACCGACCTTAGCCTGTAACATGCAAAGATACAGAACTTCTTCATTCCTTGGATGTTAGTGAGGTCTTCAGAGCATTGCTTCATAATGCATGGTGACCTCTCTACCATATTAGAGGTAATGTAGGAATACAAACTAGTAAATAAAATGGCCACATTGGTATAAAACCCAGACACTGCACCAAAATATAAACTGTTAATAATGTGCCACCATAATTATAGGTATCTGGGTTAGGGAGTTTGGCATTGTATGGGTCATGCCTACAACTTGACACAGTCGTCATATCAAATACAAGAGAAGCATCCCTCACAGTGAAACACACCTAGCTGCTTGTCTACGCTAGCTAAAGAAATACCCCAGGGAGCTGAGCATGCAAAAGGGAAGGGTTAAGAGGAACAGAGGTTGTGCTGAGGTAAGAGGTTAGTAAGTTAAAAGGGCGAGGAAGCAGAACTGGAGGGCAGTAAAGGGATGCAGGTAAGGAAGCTTCCTGCCCACCCTTCCCCACCTTGTTAAACTGGACCTTTCTGGTGCCTTGTATTGGGGTTGGTTGAAGGTTAAAGCACAATAATTTTTGCTCCTTTGGAAAAGTCCTTATGACGGTATGTCTGGGCTTATGTTTTGGGTGGTTGTGTTACCCATTGGAGCTGGCTGGGTCTGGCACAATTGGGGTAATAGGTTTCACATTGTTTATAAAGGTTGATAATGGTCAGGGTTTTAAGCATGAGCCTGGTTTTTTTGGCCATCCAGGAAATGTTTTAGGGATAACCTGGGGTCTGTTCGAAAGAATGATGAGATTAGGTTTTATGGTTCTTATAACTGTAACATTTCTATTTATAAGCCTAATGGTAAAATTGTGTATTTATGAATAAAGTGTGGCCTTTTCTTGCTCAACATTGGTTTGTGTGTCTTATTATACTCTATGCCTTTTTCATGAGAAATCTGACCATGGGAAAGGTGGCCCAACCATTTCGCTTTCCTTTCTCCCTAATTCCATAGGGCCCTGGACCTACACCCACCACCTATCCTGACCACTACACTGTCTTTCCAGCTTTATGACCCCAAAATGCTAGGACTGCATCCCCTCTTTTTGCCAATGTCATGGATTGAGTTGTTTTTGTGTACTAACTGGTTTGCAGTCTTATAATACCCACAGGCAGTAATATGGGATGAACAGCAAGAATCTTGTTTTTCTCCCCTGAGGAAGTGGGTAGTGACCCACAATACACGTCCATTAGCTCTGCTCCCTGTGAGAACCTCTCGAAGGCTATTGCGGTTAGACAGCCTATATTACTGCCTGTGGTTATTATAAGACCAGTTTCAGTGGAAAAGCGGACACTTAACACCTGGACGGGCTGGAGAAGGATATTATCTGGAGGAGTGATTGCAGGAGATAGCGTGAATGGAGAGGCACAGTATTGTGACATGATCAGCTAGGACTTTTGAGGTTCAATATGCCTGAGAGGAAGGCTATGTGAGTGCATATATGTATTCTTTTTATTGTGTCCATTTTATTAAATTACTACCCTTAGTTATCCCTCCATGTTTTTGTCCTTTTGTGCTTCTTACTGTTTCCGAGTGACAAGATGATAGTGGCAGAAGATCTTTATTGAGGTAGCTGCAGATTCAAGACGGGGACACCGTTAACACTGATTATTATCATCCCTTCTTAATCATTCCACTTGAACCTTTCATTTCTTCACACACTCATCTCCATTTCATTTACAGACTGTACAGTAGTTGAGAGGTAGAGGTAGACAAGTATTACAATTATGGCGATTACTGATGTAAGATGTTTAATTCATTAATACAAGTTTTAATCAATTGTTTTGGGACCCGATGGGTTTTAAATTGCTATTTATTACCATTATTTATATATGATAGATATTCCCTCTGGTAACAGTATATTGAGTATTCATACCTATAGTGCTCCTTATTATCTGTTTTGATTACAAACTAAATGTACAAGTTAAGGTTTGTATGACAATCCAGAGTTTCAAAAACAAGCTCCCAATTGCTATATTTATTAAGATAAAAATGTATTTTCCAACTAGGAAATGTGATGTCACAATTGCTAGTTTGGAGAATGCTCTAAAACAATATAAAATGCCAATTGCTCCAATTTGAGCAATAGCATTTGCCCTAAAAGACTATATTCTTCATGGAAGATACTTTGCCTCCTCTAAATATAAAATATCCTTTGTAATAATATCTTCTTGCTGATAGACTAAACATGCAATAGTTGGTGTCCATAGTAGCAAGGAATGTTTTAAGACTTGTTGTTAGGATGATACAAAAAGAATAGTTCTCTAGTGTCACCTAGTGGTGGACTGCATGTATTAGGTGACTATTTTCTGATTATTTTGATCAGTAATTGAGTGAATCTTTAAAAATAACTAACACATACTAATAATATTTACCTTACTATTGCCAGAAAATGGTAATGGCCACTATGAATTTTGCTCTTGAGCCTTTGACATCCTGGATGTCATATTCATGGAAGAAAACATAACAGCTGTTTTTTCAAACTGAATCAGACACAGTGCATGAGCCTACTTAAGATTACTTAAAGGGATAGTAATACTTCGTTTTATCTTTATTTTATTTTGTAGGCATGAAAAAAACATGAAGAACTATATAAGTCTTATCTCTCAAACCTTTATGGTTTAAGAGATATTCACAAGCAAAGTTTCCCCCTCCCGCCCCTTTTTCCTAGTGTAAGCCATCTCTTCTCAGATGTGAATCTGGTTGTAGGACCAGACAGATAACAGCATGGGACAATCTTCTTCCTATGAGAACAATGAAAGCCCTTCCCCCCTTAACAAGTTTTTCAGCTTTTTCCCTTATCTTAATTGAAGATTGTCCCTCTCTGCAGTCTACCTGGGCACCTCCCTTCTGATCTGGCTGAACGGGAGGGGGGGTACTTTGCTTGTGAATATCTCTTAAACCATAAAGGTTTGAGAGATAAGACTTATATCGTTCTTCATGTTTTTTAATGCCTACAAAATAAAATAAAGATAAAACGAAGTATTATTATCCCTTTAAGATTACCATGTGCCAAAGTAGAGTTTGTGGTTCTGCTAGCAACTGTCATGCCCTACTCCATGGATATGACATCCAAGACTGAAGATTATATCTTTTGAGCAGAGGTCCGAGATAGCTCAGTTTGTTAATGCACCAGCTGTGGAATCTCCTCAAATCCCAGGGTCACAGTCCCCTTTCTGGGGTCTAATATCTGCCAACCTGCACAGGGCCAGTGTGGCATATTGCAGTCCATAACCTCTGTTTTCCGAGGAGGCCTTCATCCTACAGTGGATTGATAATGACTGCAGCAGTATCTTCTTATATATCCCTTTATGATTAAATGTAAATGTGTTGTTTCTTGCACTGAATTCTTCAGGTAATGCATGTAGTGTTGTATGCACAAAGAAAATCGGGGAAATTCTGAAGCAAACTACCTGTGCCATAGTAAACAAATGAAAACTCCCATTGATTTACATTGGGCTTTTAACAATTTGAACTCTAAAGAGGTCAGCAATGCAAGTCCTGAGCACTAGCTGTAATACAGCAAATAATCAGGATTTGTTTTAAATGGGAAGTGTCTCAGTCTACAGATTGTTAATTTCCAGCTCAGCTGGAAGCCGCAGCTCCATCATTCAAGATAATGGATTACAATATGTTACTGCCCGGCGCAGTTTTTAACCCCATGGATGCCAGCCAGCTCTGGATTACAATGTGTTTTTGCCCAGCGCAGTTTTTAACTGCATGGATGCCAGCCAGCTCCAGCATTCAACACAAAGGATTACAATGTGTTATCGCCTGGCGCAGTATGCAACCTGGTGATGTAATGAAGGGATATCTTTTGGTACAAAATACAGCCAGTTAACACCATCATCCTACCTCAGCTTCTTAAAGCAGGCTGACCAGACCTCACCTTTAACCAGGGACGCATAGGAAAAATGCATACTGCAGGACTGCTTTGATTTCAGTGAAGCACTGAAAAATGGCTATTTCCAATGTGTCCTCAGTTAATGTGTGACCCCGTAAAGTGTGGTGTCCTTGTGCAGAAAGAAATAGAACCTCGCACCTCCTTAACCCTTTAAGGACCAGAGGTCCCAGGGTATGTGGTGCTTTAAGGACCAGATAGGGAAGTTCGACGTGCCGCCCCACGTCCGAATGAGGGACTAAAAGAGATCGCTCCGGTCTTGGAGTGATCAACTTCAATCACCGGTATTACTCACTGCGCTCCTGCAGGAGTGAGGTGAGTAAAAGTATGTGACGTATCAGGACCATCACTGGTCCTTAAGTGCCGGACCAGCGTGACGGTCCGCGTACGTCATCGGACGCGAAGGTGTTAAATGTTGCAGCACTTGTCAATGCAGAGTGCAGTTGCGTGCGTGCTGCAGGCAGCTGGCTCAGGGACGGATTCGGTGTGCTTTGACCGGTGCTGCGAAGTTTAAGGAGGTGTGAGGTTCACTGAACAAGGATACCATACTTTACAGCTGGGAGAAGGAGCAGTTCTTGTGATCCAGTTCTTGTGAAATGGATGAGCATATGTAGTGAGTGCTTGGCAAGTGCACAGCTGCCCTTTTCCTCCTTGAGCACAGAGCAAGCAATCTCACATGGTAAATGTAATATCAAAATTAAAGGATTGACATGAGCTGAAATTATAGTACATGAATGTCAAAATATATTATTTTACTGCTAAAGTTAGACACTGTATTTGAGTACTCAATCTTACTTAAATGAAATCAATAGAAAAGCTGCGTAGAGAAGCAGCAAGGTGAGATATCTCGCTTAGCTTCTAAAATGGCAAGCGGTCCTTCTTGTTTTTTATTTTTTGTAGCTGCTCACGTTTTTCCTTCCAAAATCATTCTCGTATTTTGTACCGAGATGTATCCCTTCATTACATCACCAGGTTGTATACTGCGCTGAGCGATAACACATTGTAATCCTTTGTTTTGAATGCTGGAGCTGGCTGGCATCCATGGGGTTAACCCATTAACTTCCAATGCCGTGCCAGGACCGTCACGGCTGTCCAACACGTAAGGACCAGTGACTGTCCTGGCACATCATTGAATTCAGGGCCCTGAATTGAATCTATAAAAAAAAAAAAAAAAAAATGCCCCGTGGTCCTCAAGTGCTGGCCAGGCATGTGCGCACTGGTCGTTAAGGGGTTAAAAATCAAACATATTTTAAAATCGGCCTGCTGACCTTCAAAGCCTTAAATAATCAAGGCCCACAGTACCTGAAAGAGCTCCTGCCACCCTATATTCAATCCCGCTCACTGCAGTCAGCAAACAGATTTCTCCTGCCAGTGCCCAGAATAAAGACAACCTCAGGTTCCTGGGCATTCAGCCATGCTGCCCCCACATTCTGGAACTCTTTACTGTCCTCAATCAGAGAGGCACCATCATTACATACTTTAAAAAAAAGAGCTAAAGACCCATCTCTTTTATCAGGCATTCAGTCAACTCATGTGACCATAAGGAACCCTTAAAGGGATAGTAATACTTCATTTTATCTTTATTTTATTTTGTAGGCATTAAAAAAACATGAAGAATGATATAAGTCTTATCTCTCAAACCTTTATGGTTTAAGAGATATTCTCAAGCAAAGCATCCCCCCTATTCAGCCAAACCAGAAGGGAGGTGCCCAGGTAGACTGCAGAGAGGGACAATCTTCAATTAAGATAAGGGAAAAAGCTGAAAAACTTGTCAAGGGGGGGAAGGGCTTTCATTCTTTTCATACAAAGAAGATTGTCTCCTGCTGTTATCTGTCTGGTCTTACAACCAGATTCACATCTGAGAAGAGATGGCTTACACTAGGAAAAAGGGGCGGGAGGGGAAACTTTGCTTGTGAATATCTCTTAAACCATAAAGGTTTGAGAGATAAGACTTATATCATTCTTCATGTTTTTTTTAATAAACAACAACAATCCGGCGCTTCTCTGTGTATAAAGTGAATATGTGCCCTGTGTTTTATTTTAACTTTTAGATAGGGCATTAGAGATGTATAGAGTAGGACTTGCCGTACAGTGAGAAACCTTGGCGGGGTTGGCAAGCTTACCCGCAACTTGGCCAATTTGTGAAAACTAATATCTCACTTATTTTATTTATTTAGAAATATTATTATATATGCTGAACACAGGGCACATATTCACTTTATACACAGAGAAGCGCCGGATTGTTGTTGTTTGTTTGTTTATACTTTGGGTTTTGGCCTGAAGTTTAGGGGTCCGGAGAGCCCTTATTCCTGGCTGCTATCTGTGTATACACTTTATATTCACATTTAAATATTAAAATTTATTTATTGTATGTATTGGTTATGGTGAGTTGGCGCTGGGAGTTTTCTTTTCTTATGTTTTTTTTAATGCCTACAAAATAAAATAAAGTTAAAACAAAGTATTACTATCCCTTTAAATTTTATGTCTGTTTATAGATTTGTAAAGCACTTTGAGTCTCACAGGGAGAAAAGTGCTATAAAAATCACACTTTTATTATTTTATTATTATTATTATTATTATGAGAACCTCTCACTTTTATGCAGGGCTAGATTCTTATATTGCCATTTTCAACACGTCAACATGGTTAATGCGGCTTCCAGCCACACGATAGCTCTCATGCGACTTTTTAAAAGTGAAACCCAGAGGGGTACACAATGCATTGCATTGGAATGTGTTGCATACCCCTCTGGCGCTCGAAGGTTTAATAAGTCTCTTCAATAATTTAAATGCCCACACTGTTTTATTGTTCTATTATTTCCAGGTCTTTTAATCTATCTTTATTTCTCAGGGCAGAGGTGAAAAAAAGTGTCATCTGTAAATATGAGATTCAAATTTGTAGTAAATGGGAGAGTAATGTCCCAAAAAAATATTTCCAGTTTTGTAGAGTTTAAAATAATAATCAATATGCTCCAAACCCTATCTCTCAAACCGCTATGGTTTGAGAGATATAGGGATTCAAAGTCCCCCCCCCCTCCCCTTCTCCTGATGTCAGCTGTAAAGCTAACAGCAAGAGATTCGAGTCGTATGACTCAAGGAAGCTCTGCAGCAGAGCCGAAATCACGTTATTGCAAAAGTATTCATTCACTGGAAAGATCTACAAAGTGTGCCTGGTTTGCAAGCACACTTTGTAGACCTTTCCAAGGAATTAATTCTTTTTAAGTAACGCGATTTGGGCTCTGCTGCAGAGCCGCCTGTTGTCCCCGGACCAGGATCTCCTGCTGTCAGCTAGAAGCTGACATCAGGAGAAGGGGGGGAACTTTGAATCCCTATATCTCCCATAGCGGTTTGAGAGATAGGGTTTGGAACATATTGATTATTATTTTACACTCTACAAAACTGGAAATATTTTTTGGGGGGCATTAATGTCCCTTTAACCACTTTAATATTAGCAGCATCTCTTAATCTGAGTGCCAGAGTGGTATCTAATGCACCTCTCTGGCATTCAGAGGGTTAAACATCTCTAGCTGGAACAAATTTCTTAGCCCAGTGCCAGTCTAATGCCAAGCTACTAAGTTATTTACCCCAAAAGTTCTCCCCTTATCTCTGCATACGGCAAAAGAGAAGGCAGTATGGGCACATATGGCCGTTTTGCTGTGTTCCTTTCCTGTATGATTTATTTTACATTATGTATGAAACAAGGCAAAAAGGGCACAATGTACTCCCTTTACCCTGCACATGATATAGGGAAACATTTGGGATTTGCTGGAATTAAAATCTTATTGGCTGGTGGACTGTACACTAAAGTAATCATACAGAGTAGTGCTTAAGCTGAAGTGCAGCCACGATTGGAGGCTGTTGCTAGTGGAGCTTCTCTGATGAATTCATACATTCCCTCCAAGGTTTTTTAAAAAAAGCACAAAAGGCATGTTCCTTTCTCTTATACCTGCACCATGCATCTATTTTAGGATCCCGTAAAGAAAATCTGTCTGATTTTCAAGCTGCATTTTTAACTGCTACAACAATTTCTTCCATTAAATGATATGTTTATGTATGTATACGTGCATTTTCGGGTTAGCTGTTCATGTTATCTGCAGATTTTTAGAGTTACCATTTAGGGTTAAAGTTAGGGTGAGTCGTTGAGGGGATTACATTGCATCACTTTGCAGTGTGCTATGAATCCTATGATGCTGAAATTATTATGTTAAAGATATAGGTAGAGTTTAACCATTTGAGTGCTTTGCAATGCATTGGATACCACTCTGTCACTCAAAGGTTTAAAGGCGCAGTAAACTTTTTTTTTTTTTTTTAAATATATATTGTAGGGATTTTCCTGTTGCATAAAATAAGGGTACTCCCACTGCTTAGCATATGTCTTGAAAACTACAACCCCCAGAATCCCCTGCCATTTACCCCCTTGCAGTCAGATATATACTTTTTCATTATTATAAGTATTTTTATCTTACTTTACTGCTTTGGGTCATTTTAGCGGGGGTTCTTTGGACAAGACAGGTCCCAAAGGACACCTGGGTAAATCAAAGCTAAATATTCTTTGGCTCCCTTAACCCGTTTAAATTATTTCTCCTCATGCCAGAGTCAGCTTCCTAGGGAGTACTCTGGTACTTTATGTCTTTCTTGCACTATGGCCCCTACTCCAACTTCAGGGCCCTCCACTGCAGAACAGTAACCAATTTGGGTTAAGACTGATTTCTTCAGTCACCTCTATCCCCTCATCTGTTCGGGGATCCTTAATGCTTGGTCTGGTCCTCCTAGGCCCCCTGTTATGCATTTAAGTCCTATTTTTGGGGGCCATTGACGGCTGGTTGGGGAAACCGCTGAGGAGGATGGTGACACTGATGGTATGAACTGGATTCCTCCCACTCCTTATGAGATGTCTATAAGGAGTATTCTTGTCCCTTGTCTGGTGGACTTATTAGTGCAGTCCTGGAGATACTTCAGGACTCTCAGGCCTTTGACTCTAGTTTCTCTTTTCCAAACATCTTCTAGAGATGTGAAAAGGAGGTACCCATTTTTCCTTCCCATCACTCTTTAGAAGAGGTTCTCTTGAAAGAACAGAAGACTATCACGGTGCCCGTGTTTCCCTGTCACTCTCTGTGCTGGTGCTCGTCCATTGGAGGAAGCTGATTGGTCCGCCCAGGGTGTCCCTTTATTATTGGGCCTATGGCACCTGTCAGGTGCCCTTTCGTGGTGTTCCTGTTCCTGCGCTATTGTTGCTGTGATCCAGTATTCCTGTGTACCGACTCGGCTTGTCTGACAACTCTGCTGTTCCTGCTCCATGATTGACCCGGCTCTGGCTGACTTCCCGCACCGTGATTGATCCGGCTCTGGCTGACTTCCTGCTCCGTGATTGACCCGGTTCTGGCTGACGTTCCTGCTCCGTGATTGACCCTGTTCTGGCTAAAGTTCCTGCTCCGAGATTGACCCGGTTCCGGCTGACGTTCCTGCTCCGTGATCGACTGGCTCTGGCTGATGTTCCTGCTCCGTGATTCTTCCGATTCTGCTTCTTGTTAATCTGCCTGGCGACATTCTGAGCCTGCGCGCAGCTGCACTGACTGATCACACATCCGTTGTTCTGTAGCCTCCGTTACTGAGCCTGTTGGTTGCCTCCGTTCTGAGCCTGTGAGAGATTACTGCCGAGCTGTGGCTGTTGTTTCAGAGCCTGTCTAGAACACTTGCTGTGCCTGTTGCCTCCGTTACCGAGCCCGTTTGCATACGCCTGCCAAGCTTGTTGCCTCCCATACTGAGCCACATTAACACTTGTTGAGCTGTTGCCTACTATACCGAGCCTAGCTATTATCACTGCAGAGCTATACACCTCATTTGGTGCTCGTTTCCAGGAGATGTCGCACTGAGTGGTGCTAAGGGCATTCCGATACTCTGGCAGTGTGTGCTCCGTGTCGTCACCGGAAGGGTGCTTTGGCTCTGGTCCATTCTCACTCACTGTGTTGTTCCATCCACCCGCACTTGGTAGTGCGTTGGCTCTAGTATTCTGCTTGGGCAGTGTCTCCTCCGATACAGCACCTAAGGGGTGCTAGGCTCAGGTCCCATTGGCACACGCAGTGTTCCTCCTCTACCGCACCAGGGGTGCTTCCTTAATTGGCTCCATTGGCTCTGGTAGTATCTCTCCTTCGTTGCTACACCCCTGTAGGGGTATTGGCTTCTGCTACAGTTGGTCATTCTATACTCTTGGGCATTTCCAGACTGTGATCTGGTTGTGATTCAGTTCAGTCGCACTGCTTGAGCTTTCTAGCTGCACTACTGCTGCTGGGACTGTTTATGCACCGGGCGTTGGCTAAGCACCACCACAGAGACTGACTACCAGCTTGAGTGTTAACCCTTACCTGTGTTTATGCTATATGCTACCTGCTCCTGCTATATTGAGCCTGTATATTACTCATTGCTGTAATACCGATTCTGGCCCTCAGGGGCGCTATTCCTTATTTCATTTTAATAAAACTGTGTTTTATTTCTAACCCTGGTCTGAGTGTCTGAAAACCGTAACAGTACGAAAGGGCCATGACCTCAGACGGTAAGGGTGACAGTAATGCACCTGCCATATTTCAAGAGTTCATCAATGATATCCTCAGCGACATTCTACAGTCCTGTGTAGTTGTATACCTTGGCGATATATTGATTCACTCTGCTGACCTAACCCAGCACATCCAGGATGTGTCAGAGGTCCTACTCCACTTATGCATGAACAAATTGTTCTGTAAATTAGAAAAATGTGAATTTCACAGTTCCAAAGTACCCTTCCTGGGTTTTGTGATTTCCAAGGATGGCATTGCCATGGACCAAGAAAAATTGGCGGCAGTCCTACAATGGCCACGGCCCAAAGGGTTAAAAGCTATCCAACGATTCTTGGGCTTTGCCAATTATTACAGAAAATGTATTCAGTATTTTTCTACCATTGTAAAACCCCTGTCTGACCTCACGCACAAGGGAGCTAATCCCTCTCAATGGACTGAGGCAGCTGAGATGGCCTTTGAGACTCTTAAATCTGCTTTTCCCTCTGCTCCTATACTGTCCCACCCCAATCCCACCCTGCCGTTTACGCTAGAGGTCGATGCCTCTGAAGTTGGGGTAGGGGCAGTTCTTTCACAATGCCCCAAAGAGGGTGGTAACCTGAGACCTTGTGGGTTCTTTTCCAAAAAGCTATCTAGTTTCCAAAGCCATTACGAGATTGGTGGTAGGGAATTATTGGCTATCATCCTGGCATTAAAGAAATGGTGACATTTGTTGGAATGCACAAGAACCCCAGTGCTAATTCTTACGGACCATAAAAATCTGATTTATCTCTCTGAGGCTAAAAGGCTGTCCTCCCGTCAGGCTAGATGGGCCCTATTCCTGTCAAGGTTTAACTTCATAGTATCCTACTTGCCTAGTTCTAAGAACGTTAGGGCAGACGCCCTATCCAGACAGTTTAGCTCTCACATTGAGAGGGATGAAGCCCCGGTACCTATTATTCAGCCAGATAGGATTCTGGCAACAGTTCGAACTAGTATCACTTCGCCACTAGGGGAGCAAATTTTGGCATCCCAAGCTCAGGCACCTCCAGAAACCCCAGTTGGCAAGTGCTTTATGGATGAGCCTTTCCGTACCCGTTTGCTCGAGACCTACCACTCATCTAAGGCAGCTGGGCATATTGGGAGGGATCAGTTGATATGGTCTCTTTCACAAGTTTTTTGGTGGCCCTCCCTTAAGCCGATTGTTCCGCATTTACTGCTGCCTGTGCCACCTGTGCCCGCGCTAAGACCCCCAGACATCTCCCTGTGGGCCTGCTCCAACCAGTGCCTAATGGTGAACGCCCATGGTCCCACATATCTATTGCTTTTTGGGAGAATTGCCGGGATCTAAGTGTCACGGTTTATTATGACTCTCAGACACAAGTTTTAGGTAAAAATCAATTTTATTGAAATAATAAATTGATAACGTAGGATGGCAATCACATACATACAGATATATTCAGAATATAACAAGACAGAAGGCAGACTCTGCCGGTCCTGTCAATATACCGGACAGGACAGTCTGAAGTAATAGAATGTTAGGCTCTACCGGCCTTGCCAATACCGGGTAAGGCAACCTGCAGATGGAATCGCATAATGGTTCTACCAGCCTTACCAAATTACCGGGCAAGGCAGCCTCAATAGATTCATAATGTAGGCTCTACCGGCCCTGCCAATACTGGGTAAGGCAACCTCAGATGGAATGTGGCAAAAGGTTCTACTGGCCTTACCAATACCGGGCAGGGCAGCCCTGAGATAGTAGCAGCAGTCAGATGGTAATGGCAAATTGACAGGATCGTAAGCAACCCAGTGTACACACACTGAGACTAACAGGGGAATCATAAAGCCGCAAGGCTTTGGAGCAAACCAGCGTCCGCACGCTGGGACCAACACTGAATTGTATAGCCGATAGGCTTAGGAGCAAACCAGTGACCGCACACTGGTGTAACAAGCGAGTTAGTATAGCCGTAAGGCTTAGGAGCAAACCAGCATCCGCATACTGGTGTAACAAGTGAGTTTGTATAGCCGCAAGGCTTTGGAGCAAACCAGCGTCCGCACGCTGGGACCAACACAGAATTGTATAGCTGATAGGCTTAGGAGCAAACCATTGACCGCACACTGGTGTAACAAGCGAGTCTGTATAGCCGCAAGGCTTTGGAGCAAACCAGCGTCCGCACGCTGGGACTAAAACAGGATTGTATAGCCGATAGGCTTTGGAGCAAACCAGTGACCGCACACTGGTGTAACAAGCGAGTTTGTATAGCCGCAAGGCTTTGGAGCAAACCAGCGGCCGCACGCTGGGACCAACACAGGATAGTACAGCCGATAGGCTGTGGAGCAAACCAGTGACCGCACACTGGTGTAACAAGCGAGTTTGTATAGCCGCAAGGCTTTGGAGCAAACCAGCGTCCGCACGCTGGGACTAACACAGAATTGTATAGCTGATAGGCTTTGGAGCAAACCAGTGACTGCACACTGGTGTAACAAGCGAGTTTGTATAGCCGCAAGGCTTTGGAGCAAACCAGCGTCCACACGCTGGGACTAACACAGAATTGTATAGCTGATAGGCTTTGGAGCAAACCAGTGACCGCACACTGGTGTAACAAGCGAGTTTGTATAGCCGCAAGGCTTAGGAGCAAACCAGCGTCCGCATACTGGTGTAACAAGCGAGTCGCCGACGCGACCAGGCAGGAGGTCGCCAGGATACAGGAGACAGGCGATGCGATGACAGGAACCAGCAACGATCAGTCAGGTCAGGAAACAGCAGAGAAGAAGTTCAGTAGGAACTGCAACACCAGAGACTAGGCCGGAACCAGGACTGGAAGTACTTCAGCATGCAGGAAACACTGGAACAGTAGAGAACAGGAACTCAGGAACACATGAGATCAGGAACTCAGGAACACTGGAACAGAGGCCCAGCTATCACTAGCATAGTGATAGCAAGAAGGTCAGAAACAACACGAAAGGGCACTCAAAGGGTGCCCAATCCAGGTTTAAATAGGCAATAAGAGGCGGGCTATCTGCAGACAGCCAATAGAAGCCCCCTACTGGTGACAGACAAGGATCTGCAGCAATCACGGGCACCGTGATACTAAGGGCTATACGTTTATACTGATGGTGGTAGACAGGTTCTCAAAGATGGCTCACTTCGTGCCCCTCTCTGGTCTTCCTTCGGCTCAGGAGCTGGCAGTAGTTTTTGCCAGAGAAGTGTTTCGCTTGCACGGGGTTCCCAGAGTGATAGTGTCGGACCGAAGGAGTCAGTTCGTGTCGAGATTCTGGAGGGCATTCTGTAGCCAAATGGGCATAAAACTATCCTTCTCCTCCGCCTACCATCCCCAGACCAACGGGGCCGCTGAGCGTGCCAATCAGGGACTGGAGCAGTTTCTGCGCTGCTTTGTGATCGATCATCATGATAATTGGGCCGACCTGTTGCCGTGGGCAGAGTTTGCCAGGAACTGTGCAGTTAACTCATCATCTGGGAGCTCCCCTTTTCTCGTTATTATGGGTTCCAGCCATGTCTGCTCCCAGATTCGTTTCAGTCTCAACAGATTCCGGCTCTGGACGAGGATATTGAGCAGCTCCACTCCACTTGGGCACAGGTGCAGAGGTCCCTCAGCCAGTCCTTCCAGTGACATAAGCGGCATGCCAATCGCAGACGGCTGCCAGCGGTATCCTTCCAGGTTGGGGACAGGGTATGGCTCTCCTCCAGAAATCTCAATCTGCAAGTGCCATCCAACAAATTGGCTCCCCGGTTCATTGGTCCATTCAAAATTATCCGTAAGGTTAACCCTGTGGCCTACGCACTGGAACTCCCGGCATCTATGCGCATTCACAATGTGTTCCATGTGTCACTATTCAAGGCCTTGGTGTGCAACCGCTATACTACCACTCCGGTGGTTCCTGGGCCGGTGGATGTTCAAGGCCAGGAGGAGTACGAAGTACAGAGTATTATTGACTCTAGGAGGTTTAGAGGAAAATTGCAATATTTGGTCCACTGGAAGGGTTCTGGGCCTGAAGAGCATTCTTGGATCGACCAGAGGGACCTTCATGCTCCAAGATTAATGCGCAATTTTCACTCTAAATATCCCCAGAAACCCAGACCCTCTGCCGGGGGGGGTTTTTGAGAGGGGGGTACCATCACGGTGCCCGTGTTTCCCTGTCACTCTCTGTGCTGGTGCTCGTCCATTGGAGAAAGCTGATTGGTCCGCCCAGGGTGTCCCTTTATTATTGGGCCTATGGCACCTGTCAGGTGCCTTTTCGTGGTGTTCCTGTTCCTGCGCTATTTTTGCTGTGATCCTGTATTCCTGTGTACAGACTCGGCTCGTCTGACTACTCTGCTGTTCCTGCTCCATGATTGACCCGGTTCTAGATGACTTCCCGCTCCGTGATTGACCCGGCTCTGGCTGACGTTCCTGCTCCGTGATTGACCCGGTTCTGGCTGACGTTCCTGCTCCGTGATCGACTGGCTCTGGCTGACGTTCCTGCTCCGTGATTCTTCCGGTTCTGCTTCTCGTTTCTGCCTGGCGACATTCTGAGCCTGCTCGCAGCTGCACTGACTGATCACACATCCGTTGTTCTGTAGCCTCCGTTACTGAGCCTGTTGGTTGCCTCCGTTCTGAGCCTGTGAGAGATTACTGCAGAGCTGTGGCTGTTGTTTCAGAGCCTGTCTAGAACACTTGCTGTGTCTGTTGCCTCCGTTACCGAGCCCGTTTGCATACGCCTGCCAAGCTTGTTGCCTCCCATACTGAGCCACATTAACACTTGTTGAGCTGTTGCCTACTATACCGAGCCTAGCTATTATCACTGCAGAGCTATACACCTCGTTTGGTGCGCGTTTCCAGGAGTTGTCGCACCGCGCGGTGCTAAGGGCATTCCGATACTCTGGCAGTGTGTGCTACGTGTCGGCACCGGAAGGGTGGTTTGGCTCTGGTCCATTCTCGCTCACTGTGTTGTTCCATCCACCCGCACTTGGTAGTGCGTTGGCTCTAGTATTCTGCTTGGGCAGTGTCTCCTCCGCTATAGCACCTAAGGGGTGCTAGGCTCAGGTCCCATTGGCACACGCAGTGTTCCTCCTCTACCGCACCAGGGGTGCTTCCTTAATTGGCTCCATTGGCTCTGGTAGTATCTCTCCTTCGTTGCTACACCCCTGTAGGGGTATTGGCTCCTGCTACAGTTGGTCATTCTATACTCTTGGGCATTTCCAGACTGTGATCTGGTTGTGATTCAGTTCAGTCGCACTGCTTGAGCTTGCTAGCTGCACTACAGCTGCTGGGACTGTTTATGCACCGGGCGTTGGCTAAGCACCACCACAGAGACTGACTACCAGATTGAGTGTTAACCCTTACCTGTGTTTATGCTATATGCTACCTGCTCCTGCTATATTGAGCCTGTATATTACTCATTGCTGT
The DNA here is from genome assembly GCA_037306005.1 of Rhinophrynus dorsalis. NCBI lineage: Eukaryota > Metazoa > Chordata > Amphibia > Anura > Rhinophrynidae > Rhinophrynus > Rhinophrynus dorsalis. The sequence continues at coordinate 194,563,849 of CM074719.1, forward strand.
AATACCGTTTCTGGCCCTCAGGGGCGCTATTCCTTATTTCATTTTAATAAAACTGTGTTTTATTTCTAACCCTGGTCTGAGTGTCTGAAAACCGTAACAGTACGAAAGGGCTATGACTTCAGACGGTAAGGGTGACAGTAATGCACCTGCCGTATTTCAAGAGTTCATCAATGATATCCTCCGCGACATGCTACAGTCCTGTGTAGTTGTATACCTTCACGATATATTGATTCACTCTGCTAACCTAACCCAGCACATCCAGGATGTGTCAGAGGTCCTACTCCACTTACACAAGAACAAATTGTTCTGTAAATTAGAAAAATGTGAATTTCACAGTTCCAAAGTACCCTTCCTGGGTTTTGTGATTTCCAAGGATGGCATTGCCATGGACCAAGAAAAATTGGCGGCAGTCCTACAATGGCCACGGCCCAAAGGGTTAAAAGCTATCCAACGATTTTTGGGCTTTGCCAATTATTACAGAAAATGTATTCAGTATTTTTCTACCATTGTAAAACCCCTGTCTGACCTCACGCACAAGGGCGCTAATCCCTCTCAATGGACTGAGGCAGCTGAGATGGCCTTTGAGACTCTTAAATCTGCTTTTGCCTCTGCTCCTATACTGTCCCACCCCAATCCCACCCTGCCGTTTACGCTAGAGGTTGATTCCTCTGAAGTTGGGGTAGGGGCAGTTCTTTCTCAATGCCCCAAAGAGGGTGGTAACCTGAGACCTTGTGGGTTCTTTTCCAAAAAGCTATCTAGTGCCCAAAGCCATTACAAGATTGGTGATAGGGAATTATTGGCTATCATCCTGGCATTAAAGGAATGGCGACATTTGTTGGAATGCACAAGAACTCCAGTGTTAATTCTTACGGACCATAAAAATCTGATTTATCTCTCTGATGCTAAAAGGCTGTCCTCCCGTCAGGCTAGATGGGCCCTATTCCTGTCAAGTTTAACTTCATAGTATCCTACTTGCCTGGTTCTAAGAACGTTAGGGCAGACGCCCTATCCAGACAGTTTAGCTCTCACATTGAGAGGGATGAAGCCCTGGTACCTATTATTCAGCCACATAGGATTCTGGCAACAGTTCGCACTAGTATCACTTCGCCACTAGGGGAGCAAATTTTGGCATCCCAAGCTCAGGCACCTCCAGAAACCCCAGTTGGCAAGTGCTTTGTGGATGAGCCTTTCCGTACCCGTTTGCTCAAGACCTACCACTCATCTAGGGCAGCTGGGCATATTGGGAGGGATCAGCTGATATGGTCTCTTTCACAAGTTTTTTGGTGGCCCTCCCTTAAGCCGATTGTTCTGCATTTACTGCTGCCTGTGCCACCTGTGCCCGCGCTAAGACCCCCAGACATCTCCCTGTGGGCCTGCTCCAACCAGTGCCTAATGGTGAACGCCCATGGTCCCACATATCTATTGATTTTTTGGGAGAATTGCCGATATTTAAGGGTTATACGTTTATACTGATGGTGGTAGACAAGTTCTCAAAGATGGCTCACTTCGTGCCCCTCTCTGGTCTTCCTTCGGCTCAGGAGGTGGCAGTAGTTTTTGCCAGAGAAGTGTTTCGCTTGCACGGGGTTCCCAGAGTGATAGTGTCGGACCGAGGGAGTCAGTTTGTGTCGAGATTCTGGAGGGCATTCTGTAGCCAAATGGGCATACAACTATCCTTCTCCTCCGCCTACCATCCCCAGACCAATGGGGCCGCTGAGCGTGCCAATCAGGGACTGGAGCAGTTTCTGCCCTGCTTTGTGATCAATCATCATGATAATTGGGCCGACCTGTTGCCGTGGGCAGAGTTTGCCAGGAACTGTGCAGTTAACTCATCATCTGGGAGCTCCCCATTTCTCGATAATTATGGGTTCCAGCCATGTCTGCTCCCGGATTCGTTTCAGTCTCAACAGATTCCGGCTCTGGACGAGCATATTGAGCAGCTCCGCTCCGCTCCACTTGGGCACAGGTGCAGAGGTCCCTCAGCCAGTCCTTCCAGCGACATCAGAGGCATGCCAATCGCAGACAGCTGCCAGCGGTATCCTTCCAGGTTGGGGACAGGGTATGGCTCTCCTCCAGAAATCTCAATCTGCAAGTGCCATCCAACAAATTGGCTCCCCGGTTCATTGGTCCATTCAAAATTATCCGTAAGGTTAACCCTGTGGCCTACGCACTGGAACTCCCGGCATCTATGCGCATTCACAATGTGTTCCATGTGTCACTATTCAAGGCCTTGGTGTGCAACCGCTATACTACCACTCCGGTGGTTCCTGGGCCGGTGGATGTTCAAGGCCAGGAGGAGTACGAAGTACAGAGTATTATTGACTGTAGGAGGTTTAGAGGAAAATTGCAATATTTGGTCCACTGGAAGGGTTCTGGGCCTGAAGAGCATTCTTGGGTCGACCAGAGGGACCTTCATGCTCCAATATTAATGCGCAATTTTCACTCTAAATATCCCCAGAAACCCAGACCCTCTGCCGGGGGGGGGTCTTTGAGAGGGGGGTACTATCACGGTGCCCGTGTTTCCCTGTCACTCTCTTTGCTGGTGCTCGTCCATTGGAGAAAGCTGATTGGTCCGCCCAGGGTGTCCCTTTATTATTGGGCCTATGGCACCTGTCAGGTGCCCTTTCGTGGTGTTCCTGTTCCTGCGCTATTGTTGCTGTGATTCCGTATTCCTGTGTACCGACTCGGCTCGTCTGACTACTCTGCTGTTCCTGCTCCGTGACTGACCCGGTTCTGGCTGACTTCCCGTTCCGTGATTGACCCGGTTCTGGCTAACGTTCCTGCTCCGTGATTCTTCCGATTCTGCTTCTCGTTCCTGTCTGGTGACATTCTGAGCCTGCTCGCAGCTGCACTGACTGATCACACATCCGTTGTTCTGTAGCCTCCGTTACTGAGCCTGTTGGTTGCCTGCGTTCTGAGCCTGTGAGAGATTACTGCCGAGCTGTGGCTGTTGTTTCAGAGCCTGTCTAGAACACTTGTTGTGCCTGTTGCCTCAGTTACTGAGCCCGTTTGCATACGCCTGCCAAGCTTGTTGCCTCCCATACTGAGCCACAGTAACACTTGTTGAGCTGTTGCCTACTATACCGAGCCTAGCTATTATCACTGCAGAGCTATACACCTCGTTTGGTGCTCGTTTCCAGGAGTTGTCGCACCGCACGGTGCTAAGGGCATTCCGATACTCTGGCAGTGTGTGCTACGTGTTGGCACCGGAAGGGTGGTTTGGCTCTGGTCCATTCTCGCTCACTGTGTTGTTCCATCCACCCACACTTGGTAGTGCGTTGGCTCTAGTATTCTGCTTGGGCAGTGTCTCCTCCACTACAGTACCTAAGGGGTGCTAGGCTCAGGTCCCATTGGCACACGCAGTGTTCCTCCTCTACCGCACCAGGGGTGCTTCCTTAATTGGCTCCATTGGCTCTGGTAGTATCTCTCCTTCGTTGCTACACCCCTGTAGGGGTATTGGCTCCTGCTACAGTTGGTCATTCTATACTCTTGGGCATTTCCAGACCGTGATCTGGTTGTGATTCAGTTCAGTCACACTGCTTGAGCTTGCTAGCTGCACTACTGCTACTGGGACTGTTTATGCACCGGGTGTTGGCTAAGCACCACCACAGAGACTGACTACCAGCTTGAGTGTTAACCCTTACCTGTGTTTATGCTATATGCTACCTGCTCCTGCTATATTGAGCCTGTATATTACTCATTACTGTAATACCGATTCTGGCCCTCAGGGGCGCTATTCCTTATTTCATTTTAATAAAACTGTGTTTTATTTCTAACCCTGGTCTGAGTGTCTGAAAACCATAACATAGACGTCTGATAGACGTTAACAGACGCATCTCTAATCTCTATTGTTTTTCAGTTGAGGCTTTAATCAGCGCGCTACCCCACCTGCAGTGGATCCCATGATGTCTCTCCCTGCTAAGAACACTGCTTTTCCTCTAGAAGATGCTGTGGCTTTAAAGGATCAGCCTTGTAAGTCCTTGTATTCTTTAGTAAAGGCACATATTGCAGTCACTGGTGCCCAACTCTGACCCATCTTTGCTATCTCTTGGGTCACTAAAGCTATAACTATATGGGACGAACATCTCTCAGATTCCATTGTAGGAGATATTCCCAATGAGGAACTGTTAGTATTGCTTGCCACAATTCTGGAGGCAAACGCTTACCTTACATAAAAACAAAGAAAAGAAGATGCTTCTTGTGCAGTATCCTCTAGCTCTTGAAATCACCAAACCAGCCAACTGGAAGTAGGTGGGAGGCAGGGCTGGATTTGCCATTAGGCAAAGTAGGCACCTGCCTACAAGCGCACGCCAATGAGGGGCGCCAGCCATTTGTATTTTTTTTTTTTTAATGTTCTTTAAAGAAAAACCTAGCCACCGTGCTGGCTGTGCCGGCGGCACCCACTCACATTGCCCGCCCCCCCTAGTCTTGTACCTGATGGAGCTCCCTCGTCGCCTCTTTAGGAATGCAGAGCGCTGGGAGATGACATTTGAAGCGCGCCCCTCCACCCGTGGGCCATCTGCACTGGATACTGGAATGCTCCTAATCTCCACGTTGCCCCCCCATCATCTCCATATTTCCCTCACATTGCCCCCATCATCTCCCAGCGCTCTGCATTCCTGAATAGGAGACCGCGCGGGAGCTCCATCAGGTACAAGACTGTGCCAAAGGAGGCACATACAGATCTCCTACCAGGGAGGTAGGAAACGGACAACGGGAGGATGCAATGTGAGGACAATGTGGAGCTAATGGGGGGCAAGTTGGAGCCGATGGAGGGCAATGTGGAGATGGTGGGGGCAAGTTGGAGCTGATGGGGTGGAGACAGGGCTGGATTTACATCTCAGGAGCCTGTAGGCATAGAAATTTGAAGTGCCCCCCGCCCCCCGTGGGCCATCTGCACTGGATACTGGAATGCTCCTAATCTCCATGTTGCCCCCCCCATCATCTCCATATTACCCTCACATTGCCCCCATCATCGCCACATTGCCCCCCATTAGCTCCATCTTGCCACCATCATCTCATATATCGCCTTCACATTGCCCCCATCATCTCCATATACCATATTGCCCCCATCAGCTCCATACTGCCCCCATCATCTCCATATACCATACTGCCTTCACACTGCCCCCCATCAGCTCCACACTGCCCTCACATTGCCCCCCATCAACTCCATATTGCCCTCACAATACCCCTCATAAGCTCCATATTGCCCCATCAGCTCCACATTGCCCTTACAATGGCCCCATCAGCTCCATATTGCCCTCACAATGCCCCCCATCAGCTCCACATTGCCCTCACATTACCCCCCATCAGCTCCATATTGTCCTCACAATGCCCCCCATCAGCTTCATATTGCCCCCATCAACTCCACATTGCCCTCACAATGCCCCCCATCAGCTCCACATTGCCGTTATAATGCCTCCCATCAGCTCCACATTGCCCTCCACCCTATCAGCTCCAACTTGCCCCCACCATCTCCACATTGCCCTCCATCGGCTCCAACTTGCCCCCCATTAGCTCCACATTGCCTTCACATTGCCTCTCCTGTTGTCCGTTTCCTACCTCCCTGGTAGGAGATCTGTATGTGCCTCCTTTGGCACAGTCTTGTACCTGATGAAGCTCCCACGCGGTCTCCTATTCAGGAATGCAGAGAGCTGGGAGATGATGTCATCTCCCAGCGCTCTGCATTCCTAAAGAGGCGACGAGGGAGCTCCATCAGGTACAAGACTGGTGGGGCGGGCAATGTGAGTGGGTGCCGCCGGCGCAGCCAGCGAGGTGGCTATTTTTTTTTTTTTAAACATAAAAAAAAAATACAAATGGCAGGTGCCCCTCGTTGGTGTGCGCCTGTAGGCAGGTGCCTACTTTGCCTAATGGCAAATCCGGCCCTGGGTGGAGGGCAATGTGGAGCTTATGGGAGGCATTGTGAGGGCAACGTGGAGCTGATGGGGGGCATTGTGAGGACAATATGGAGCTGATGAGGGTAATGTGAGGGCAATGTGGAGCTGATGGGGGGCATTGTGAGGGAATATGGAGCTGATTGGAGGCATTGTGAGGGCAATGTGGAGCTGATGGGGGCAATATGGAGCTGATGGGGGGCATTGTGAGGACAATATGGAGCTGATGGGGGGTAATGTGAGGGCAATGTGGAGCTGATGGGGGGCATTGTGAGGACAATATGGAGCTGATGGGGGGCATTGTGAGGGCAATATGGAGCTGATGGGGCAATTTGGAGCTGATGAGGGGTATTGTGAGGGCAATATGGAGCTGATGGGGGCAATGTGGGGGCAATGTGGAGCTGATGGGGGGCAGTGTGAAGGCAGTATGGTATATGTAGCTGATGGGGGCAATATAGTATATGGAGATGATGGGGGCAATGTGAAGGCGATATATGAGATGATGGTGGCAAGCTGGAGCTAATGGGGGGCAATGTGGCGATGATGGGGGCAATATGAGGGCAATATGGAGATGATGGGGGGCAACATGGAGATTAGGAGCATTCCAGTATCCAGTGCAGATGGCCCACGGGGGGCGTGTGCCTACAGGCTCCTGAGATGTAAATCCAGCCCTGGTGGGAGGTGGAGGGAAGAGGGGAGTCTCTGCCTCAAAGGCCTTACCTTTTTTAAGCTCCTTTCAGGAGGAGATAATTTTACCCCCATGGTTCCTGTGTTCCACATGGAGTAAGAGAAAAGGATTTAATGCTAAGCACACCAAAATCCTCTTTTAACAATTGTAACAAAGTCTAAACATAATCTGGACCCAGTTGTCTCCTACAAATATTTTGGTACGTGGATTCACCAAAACCTCACTTTTGGTATTCGTATTGATAAATTTAAATCCAAACCTTATCCTGAAATAGGCTCTCTTTATAGAAACAAATCATGTGTGAGTGCCTCTGGTAAGAAAAATAGGATTTTAGTCTTACCTGTTAAATCCTTTTCACTTAGTCCATACAGGTCACTGGTACTCTGGGAGGCGATCCGCCCCTTTAATAGGCAGGAACAATTATTCAAATGTGTGCAGGAGGCAGAGCCTCCCCTCCTACTTAAGCTGCCTTCAGGCCAGAGCCACTAGATTGATTTGAGACACTAAAACTGACCAGAGGTAAGCAAGAAGGAAGACTCCTGTGAGCATGCCCCGAAGGTCTCCCACTGAATGCCACAGGAGAGCCAAGCATGGTCCCTTGACAGGGTGGGAGACCAGTGACCTGTATGGACTAAGTGAAAAGGATTTAACAGGTAAGACTAAAATCCTGTTTTCACTGTCGTCCAATACAGGTCACTGGTACTCTGGGATGTACAAACATTGAGCTGACCCAGAGGCGGGAAGTAAGGCAAGGACCAGGCGCAAGGCCCAAGTCACTAGAACTGTTATGAACCAGTTAATCGCATAGCCCATTAATAGACGTGTCAACGGACACCAACCAGGGGGAAACAACCCCTGAACTAACACAGCACACTGAACTATAGCCAACCGGGCTCAACAGTAAAGAAGCACTAAGAACCACAGAGTAGTCCTACTGCCTCCAGGACCTTCCTACCAAAACTGGCATCAGCCGAGGCCAGTACATCAACTCGATAGTGCTTTGAAAATGTGTGCACAGAGGACCAAGTGGCCGCTCTGCACAGTTGATCAGCAGATGCCTGATTCTTGTAGGCCCAAGAGGCCCCAATAGATCTGGTGGAATGGGCAGTCACCCGGAAGGGAACATGCTTATTCCACAACTTATAGGCTTCACGAATAGTAGCCTTAATCCAATAGGCAATAGTAACTTTGGAAGCCGGTCTCCCTGCCCTAGGCCCCTCAGGAATGACGAATAGAGCGTCAGACTTCCTGATAGACTCGGTGCGATGAACATAAAACTTGAGGCAACGCACCACATCCAACAAATGGAGATCTCGTTCCTTGTCAGATGAAGGATTAGGGCAGAAAGAGGGAACCACAATCTCCTGATTGATGTGAAACTCAGACACAACCTTGGGTAAGAATTCCTTGGTAGTGCGAAGCACAGCCTTATCCTTGTGGAACACCAGGTAAGGAGGTTTACAAGACAGAGCTTGTAACTCTGCTACCCGGCAACTGAAACAATAGCCAATAGAAAGGCCATTTTACAAGTCAAGAGACGTAAAGGAATGGAAGCCAAGGATTCAAACGGGGGACACTGGAGAACTCCCAGCACCAAATTGAGGTCCCACTGGGGAGTAGGACTCTTGAAGGCAGGCCGAACATGAGTCACGCCTTGGAAGAAAACTTTGACATCAGGAAGGATAGCAATCCGTTCCTGGAAAAATACAGACAAGGCAGAAGTCTGAACTTTGAGGGAACTCAGACTGAGCCCTTTCTCAACACCATCCTGTAGAAAGGCCAGGACAGTGGGAAGATGAAAATCTAGAGACATCTTCCGATCAGTACACCAAGCCACAAAGGTGGCCCAGATACGATGATAGATCTTGGAGGACACAGGCTTGCGAGCACTAAGCATTGTCGACACCACTGAAGGAGAAAACCATTTCTTCTCTAGAATTGAGGATTCAACCGCCATGCCATTAAACGGAGATTCTGAACATCCTCCTTCCACAGATATCCCTGAAGAAGCAGATCCGGACGGGCAGGAAGTGGAAACGGTTCCGCCACGGACATGGCCATCAACTCCGGATACCAGGACTGGCGAGGCCAGTTTGGAGCGATCAGGATGACAGGACAGCGCTCCAGCTTCAACTTCTGGATGACTCTGATCAATAGAGGAAGAGGAGGGAAGATGTAAGCCAGAGGAAAATCCCAAGGGATTGACAAGGCATCCACTGCTAGAGCAAGAGGGTCCCTCCACCGGGAGCAAAACGCCGGCATCTTCCTGTTGTGTCTGGTAGCCATCAGGTCCACTGCAGGTACCCACCATCTCTGGGTGATTAGGTGAAACACCTCTGGATGAAGAGCCCACTCTCCGCTGTCGACAGTGTGACGACTGAGAAAGTCTGCCATGACGTTGTCTACGCCTGGAATGTGAACCGCTGAAATGACAGGCACGTGATCTTCTGCCCAAGATAAAATATCCTTGACCTCCAACCAGGCGGTGCAACTTCTTGTGCCGCCTTGCCTGTTGATGTAGGCCACTGCGGTGGCGTTGTCGGACTCCACTCTGACTGGGCAACCTTCCAGCTGAGATTCCCAGTGCCTCAGGGCAAGCCGGATGGCACGCAGTTCCAGAACATTGATGGAGAGAAGAGATTCCTCCAGTCCCCATTTCCCCTGAGCACTGAAACGACCCAACACAGCACCCCATCCCAGGAGGCTGGCATCCGTTGTGAGCGTGGTCCAATAGGGAATTCGAAAGGATCTCCCTTTCAGGAGATGAGAGAGATCCAACCACCAGTGCAGACTCGATTCGACATGAGGAGGCAGAGAGACTGACAGATGCTGATGATCTGGATGATTTTTGCACGTCTGGATCACAAACCTCTGAAGTTCCCTGGTGTGAGCCATGGCAAATGGCACAGCTTCGATTGTGGAAATGAACTTCCCCACCAGAGACGTCAACTTCGGTACCGGAACCCTGTCCAGTTCTAGGATCCCGGCTACTCGGACGGCTATCTGATGAGCCACTTCCTGTGGCAGAAACACCATGCACTGCCGAGTGTCGAACAGGAGACCCAGGAAAAGGAGCCTCTGAGATGGGACCAAGTCTGACTTGTCCAGATTCAAGATCCAGCCGTGACGGTTCAGAGTGTGTATACACAGCTGCAGCTGCTGGTGGAGAAGCTCCGCTGAGGAGGCTTTCAGGAGGAGATCGTCCATGTAGGGGGTCATTCTGACACCTTCTCGATGAAGCACAGCTATCAATGATCCCAATACCCTCTGAAAGACCAGAGGGGCTGAAGTCAGTCCAAAGGGAAGAGCTGAAAACTGAAAGTGTCCCTTGTGGCAGGCAATCCTGAGATACCGTCTGCTCTCTGGATGAATAGGGATGTGAAGATATGCATCCTGAAGGTCCAGGGAGGCAAGGAACTCCCCTGGAGACATTGCGGCAATCATAGAGCGCAGGGATTCCTGGCGGAAGTGGGAACTCACAACAAAGGAATTGAGATCCTTGAGATCCAAGATAGGACGAGCACCTCCGTCCTTTTTGGCCACCACGAACAGGTTGGAATAGAATACTGAACCTGTGTCCTCTGGAGGAACCAATTCCAGGACCTCTTTGTCCAAAAGATCCTGAATAGTGTCGAACAGACGCCTTTTTGTAGGTTCCTGAGAAGGACGAGTAAAATGGAACCGAAAAGGAGGAAGGGAAGAGAAAGGGATCCTGTATCCCTCTGACACTACCTTAATAACCCATGGGTCCGTCACTGACTCCTCCCAAGTCCGGCGAAAGATGCGGAGACGTCCACCTACTGCCGGATGCGGACCCGGGTACGGTGAGTCATGCCGAAGCAGTCTTGGAGGTCTTGGCCTTGGGGGCAACTTTGGGCTTCCAGGACTGTTTGGGCTTGGAGGAGGGACGCGTAGAGGACGACCCCGTCTGGGACGTGGAGTGTGTCTCAGTCTGAAAGGAACGAAAGGACCGGTTGCGTTTGGCTGGAAACTTTTTCTTGAAGACTGAGGGTAGAAGAGTACTTTTTTTTTTTGTTTTTGTTTTGAAATGATCTTTATTGAGATAAACATAAAAGATACATTGCATAAAGTGTGCATCAACCAAAAGAGGACATGCAAGTCCAAGGGCATTTATGTTAACATCAAATAAACAAAGAGAGAGCACAGTACAGAGCCTTGCAATAAGCAAATTGGTACAGAATTAAATCAATAAAGATGAAATATTTACTAGGCAATATATTATCAACAATTAAATAGCCAACAGTAGCCGAACAAGAAAATATCAATGCTTCTGTATGCAGACAGAGCATGGGCAAAGAGAAGAAGGAAGAAAACAGTGATAGAGGGAGAAAAAAAAAAAAAAAAGATAAATATCCAACCATAACATCCCAACAACACATCCACAGACAAATACTACACAACGAGGACCAGATGTAGGGGAGGGAGAGGAAACCCTAGGGGACTATGTGAGAGACCACATCTTTCAGGAACGAGTTCAGAAGGGGGGGCAGCTCAGTATCCCAGGAGAACACACCCAACCAGCACCACAACCCAACACTCCCAGGAACCCCCTCATTTAGCATACGAGGACTTCTCCCAATGGGACCACAGCTCCCGAAATCTATGCAACTGCAGCATTCGCCTGGCATGGAGGCGTTCCATGTCCCTGTAAGCCCGAACCCTAGTCACCCAGGTAGAGACCGGTGGTTCGATATCACGATTCCAGTGCGCCGCAATGTTTACCCTAGCCGCTGACAGCATGAAATGGAGCAGAACGAACTTAGTAGGTTTCAGCACTTCATGATAAGAAAAGAGGCATAGCAGTGGGTCAATCGGGACTAAACAACACAACACCTGAGACATGATACCACACAGGCGAGACCAATATGACTGAATCAAAGTACAGTCCCACCACACATGAGCCAAGGATCCCCCAGGCTCGCCACATCTCCAGCACGTATCTTGTCGATCTGCAAACATCTGAGCTAAGCGCCTCGGAGAAAGGTACCACCTAGATAAAAGTTTAAAATAATTCTCTTGCGTCGGGGTGTCCTTAGGCAGGCGAATCGACAAACGAAAGATGGCTGTCCAAATTTGTGGGTCCTGTAGTCTGTCATCGTGAAGCTCAGTAGTCCACGCCTCCGTAAAGGGCGGGAGTCCGGAACAAGTCTCAACAGACAAAAATTTATATATTTTCGACAAAGACCGGACCCTATTTGTGGGAGCAAGGAGAAAGTCTTCCAATGGCGTTAAGGGTCTGGTTGGATCGCCAAATTTAAGTAGATGTAGCAAATAGTGATGCACCTGTCTGTACCTCCAGAACTCCGAAGCGGGGAGGTTAAAAGCATTCTGCAAAGCAGAGAAATCTGTTGGGTGACCATCGGTAATAAGCAATTTAACAGAATGCACCCCAGCATCTCTCCAAGTACGAAAGGGGCCGCCATCTAATCCAGGAGGAAAATCCATATTCCCAAACAAAGATAGCAATGGGGACGGAAAGGGCGCCCAACCGTGCCTCTCCGCTCTTCGATACCACGTCTTCAGCACTAGCCCCAGCACAGGTGAAGCAAGGAGCGCTCGAGGCAACAAGGAAGGTCGAACCAGCAAAAGCTGTCTCGGGCTCAAAGTCCTATGATCCATCAATTCAACACAGAGCCAATGGGCCTCGGCCACCGAAGCAGCCAGGTCCGACAGGCGCGTGAGAACCGCTGCCTCGTAGTAATCGAAGAAATTTGGAAGACCCAGACCACCGGAGCCCTACGTCGACACATTATCGATTTATTGCATCTAGGCTTCTTACCATTCCAAACATAAGAAGATACAGCGGAGTGCAGTTTCTGTAAAAAACATTGAGGCACTTTGACCGGTAGCGTCTGGAAGAGATATAGGACTCTCGGCAAGAACATCATTTTAACAACATTTAGCCTCCCGAACCATGAAAGTTTCGGGCAAGACCACGACTTCAGATCAGACTGGAGTTGGGTTAAAAGCGAGGGAAAGTTACTACGAAACAAGTCCTCAACCCTAGGCACCAACTTAATACCCAGGTAGGTAATAGATTTCTTCCATTGAAATGGATATTGTGCTTGCAACCTCTTTTTCAGCAAATGGGGAACCAGTACCTCCAAAACCTCCGATTTAGAGGTATTTATTTTAGAACCCGCCAACTCTCCATACTGTTCCAAAAGGGACATAACAGCAGGCAGAGACCTCAGTGGGTCCATTAGGGTAAGTAAAACGTCGTCAGCGAAAGCCAAAACAATAAATTGTCGAGCTGAACCCGAAATCCCCTTGATATCTGGGTGTGAACGAATTGCATTTAATAGAGGCTCTAAGGTCAGCACATATAGGAGTGGCGACAAGGGACAGCCCTGCCTCGTGCCATTAGAGATAGAAAATGGCTCAGACAAAACACCATTTACCCTGACACAGGCCGTGGGATTTTCATAGAGGGCTAATATACGATGAAGGCATTTCGGACCCATTCCAAGTCGCTCAAGCAGCGCTCTCAAAAAGGGCCACTGCACCCTATCGAATGCCTTTTCTGAGTCAAGTGACAAGAAGAGTGCTGAGGTCCCCGAAAGACGAAGTCTTTGGAGAAGAGCGATGAGCTTTGTTGTGTTGTCTTTAGCCTGCCTACCCTGTACGAATCCCACCTGGTCCATATGTATCAACCCTGGTAACAAAGGTTGTAATCGTCGAGCCAAAAGCTTGGCATACAATTTAAGGTCCACGTTCAATAACGATATCGGTCTATAGTTAGAGCAAATCGACGGATCTTTCTTGTCTTTAGGGATAACTGTGATATGAGCCTGCAAAGCTTGAATGGGAAAGGGCCGACCCTCTGAGATAGAATTGAAAGACCGTGCAAAATGGGGGACCAAAATGTCACTAAAAGTCCTATAATAGCGTACAGTGTACCCATCAGGGCCCGGGCTTTTCCCAGAAGGAAGCGACTTAATTGATTGCAACAGTTCGTCTTCAGTGAAATCCTGCTCAAGAGCCACAGACACCTCCTCAGAAAGGCTATTTGGAAAGTGGCTCGATAAGAAATCGAGTATACGCTGATGATGATCATGGTCTGAGATTGCGCTACTATGGGGAGTTTGGTTATATAAGGCAGAATAAAAAGACCGAAAAGAGTTTGCAATATGATCCGATCTATGTGTTTGGGCTAGTTTCTTGTCTCCAATACATCTAACCCTCGTGGCCCTTTGCTTGCGTCTGATGAAGGTTGCCAAAAGCTTGCCCGACTTGTTACCGTGAAGATACATTTTATACCTAAACCATTGGTACGATCTAAAGGAGGCAGCTTTCAATATTTCGGCAATGTCAAGGCGCAATGTC